>OV725082.1:51439248-52059248 GCA_928085145.1 Nezara viridula | reverse complement strand
GAAGAGGAGGGAGTTTTGAATGTTTTGAATTGACATACTTTGATTAAATTAGAATAAAATGCTAAAAACAAGGTGGGCTTTGTATTATACGATTGAAAGTAAACAGCCATAGAATTGTATAATTTCGAAATTTTTTAGAAATTTTAACAGCTTGAAAATGAGGCAATTGGTTCGAAACGTTGTAATTTTATAAATAAATAGAAAAATTCGAAGAGCAATTCATTCCTTAAAAAACACTGGAAAAAATTAACTAAATATATATAAATAAGTTAATTATTTTTTATTTTTTTAAATTAGCGGAGTTTTGTCATATATCTTTGCTATGTGTATGTAGCTGAAAATACTAAATATAATATGCATTCATCTCTTACCTGTCATAAATTGACTTAGTCCCCCAAAAGTAGTTGTGACTGCTGTTCTGAGAAGCGTAGGGAGCATTTCTTGGATAGCGGATAGCATGGTTGTAACTGGAATTGTATGGGCGGTGTAAGTTGCTGGAGTTGTACGGCCGGGGTAGGTTGCTGGAGAAGTTTCGCTGAGGAAGAACTCGAGTCCCGTTCCACCTGCTGTAGCTAGGGTAATAGTTGCCTTCCGTGGGTAAGGCGGCCAGGAAGATGGCCCCCGCCGTTGCGAGGATGAGAGTAACCGATAACTTATTCATAGTGTTACAGCTAGCGCACTGACGCCTAGCCTAGTACGCCACCTATATATCACCTGCTAACTGATAACGTCATGAGTCAGTCGATAATTCGGCTGTTGCTTCGGAGTAATGTTGTGTTTCTGTTTTGGGAGGAGTGAATCATACATGGATATTTTGAACTAAACGAATGAATAAAAAAATAAAGAGTTAAAAAAATATATGAATATATATATATATATATATATATATATATATATATATATATATATATATATATATATATAGTCTAGCGTGTAGGAATAATACGAAAATATAAGAATAGAAAAAATAAAAATGGTACTTGTCAATTAATCCTTGATAAGCAATTGTAACTACAAATGAAATAGGAAGTTAACGTGATTTAAACTAAATATATAAATAGTTGAGTCTTTTAGTTGACAGAACGACTTAACTCCAATTTCAACATTTTTAGGTGAAGCGATATTAATGATATTTCTAGTTATAAAATTTTTAATATCTGTACGGAGAGTGAGTATGTTGATCCCAGAGTAGGTGATTGCAGTGTGGAAATAAATAAATGCGAATATAGTTATAAATTTTCTTCTTATTAATATCACTAAAAGTAATAATAAAAAAATATTTAAATTAGAGTTAGTCATTTTGTCAACTTAAAGACTCATTTCTTGTTAAATGGTTTCTTTATTTGACATCTTTATGGTTTTATGTGTCATTATTCGTCATTACGTTTTCTTAAAACTAAATTAATTTATATTTATACTAGAATCGACTTATATTAATTTAGTTAAACATTCGATACAACTTAACATTTTTATTACAGTTAATCACTAGTGGATCCAGGTTTTAATATTTTTTTTGGGGGGGGGGGCAAAAGCTTTTTTTTAATAAAAATAACGATAATTTCTTTGGAAAAAAAGAAAGGACCTATTTACCTATATGAAATGGTGTTTAATTGATTCCTAAAGTCCTTTTAAATGTAATTACACGAACAATGATACTTTAAGAGATGATTTTTTTATAATTTTTTCCATAAAACATGGTTACATTTTACCATTTTGGAGGGGGCTTTAGCCCAGTTAGTGCATTAGATAATTATGCACGTATTTGTTACTTATCTCTTTAATTTTGATTTTTGTAAAAACGCTTAGGAATTATGAAAAAAAAACATAATAATTTTAGTTAATATATTGTTTTAGCTCTTAGAAGTTAGTAAATAAAAAAAAAAAAATTTTTTGTAAATATCTCCTTCGCCTTTTAGTCTATACAGGACTTTTTTGGACACCGGGGATATAGCGGGGGATTAATGCCCCCAGAGTGTTAAGTCCCCTTCTCCTGTGCAACAGAACGCGAACTCATAATTATTTTATCATAAAAACTTCGGTTTATCAGATTGCTGAGCAACGCATGTTTTGCTCATGCGTTGGCTCGCTAAAAAATAAATAATAAAATATATTTCTTAATAAAAAAAATAAAATATATAGGTATATTTAAACTGTACGGTAAAATATTGTCAAGTATTGCCTTACAATTTAAAAATCGTCTTAAATCGTTCGTGTAATCTATTTTATGAAGCATTTAAAAATGTTTCTTCAATTTTTCAGTGAATGAATTAATATAAATTTAAAGATCCTACATAATTTTATTTTTGTTATTTTAAATGATAGTTTTTCATCTGATATGAGATATTTCGATTCACAGTAACGTTTTAGCCTTGGTGAACACCAGATAGCTTGTCTTGTTTGTAAGGAATACGTTGCATAAATTATCCAAAACAATCAAACCCTGTAAATAGTTTTGTGGTTTAGTCATATCTACGCCGTAAAGTACTTTAGACAAGAGATGGTTGTCCTTACTTCATCAAAAGCATTTTAGTTTAGTGGCTGGTGAAGATTTGAATATACTGAAAAACTTGACTAAATTATTAAATCATATAATAAATAATCAGTTTATACCTGTTCATCATTTCAGTGTTAATGCTTCTTTCATGTCATTCTATTCAATGCTATCTCGACAATGATGAGTAATAACTGTTTAATGACAGGTAATATTTATTCTTTGAAACCTACGGACTAAATAGTTGCTATTCTTATCTTTCTGTTTAACATCGATGATTCAAATCTAATAATTTAGTCAAATGAAATGTTACAGTCATCGATAAAAATATTCTAATATAAATTAAGATGTTAAAGCTTTTGAAACTGTTTTTGAAATGGAAATGAATCACTTTTAATTTTTCAAACATGCATTTGATTCGCTTCCTGCCAAAAAAGAAGTATTTTGACTATCAATAATTTTTTTTCTAAAAATCTTTTTTCTATTCCTAATCGCGAAGAAAAAATTGTTTTTATTTGTGAATTGTTATTTCTATTTAAATTTCTGTCTGCTTTAATTTTGATTCCCTGATAATCTAATAATTAAGTAATCATCTTATAATCATCCTCATGTAAGACCCTTTGTATATACGCTTCATGGATATATACTTTTATAGGTCATAAACATATAGATGAACATGATAAGTTAGCAACATTACTCCGATAACCTTTCTATCATAAAGTAAAATTTTTTTTGTTTTTATGAGAGGTGAAAACAAATATTTGAAAAAAAAATCCTATCCTTAGGATATTCTCTCATTTATTATAAAACGATGAGAAGGAAAGGATATTTTATATGTATTAACACTTTTTCTGTCAATTCAATTCAATTTATGGTGTGCTGAATTGTTGTTAAATTTTAACTGATACAATTATTCATTATTATTTATTAGTCTTTAAACTTCAAATAAATTATCAACAAAAAGCAATTATTTCGAGAGCTTCTTACATTACTCCTTGATATATAAATTAGCTTTGTGTATCTTGAGGTGTTATAAAGATAATGAATATGAAGAGATTTGTTTAATATTTAACTAATTAATTAAGGAGCATATTTTAAAAATTAAAAAAAGAAGGATTTTTTAGACCATAAGTTACAACATGGCTTATACGGATTTATGAATTTTGAACGGTATTTAAGTGAAAATCCAAAGACGTTTTATTTATATTAATTAAAGAGATAAAAATCATTTAAAAAATCTTTGATAATAATATATTTTTTCTACATATAAAACAACTAATAGATACAAATTATGTTGCCTTTAATTTAAAACCAAGTAGAGTTCGAAAAAGTCCTTGTTTTGTATGGGCTGCGTACCAAGTTGTATTCCACTGTAGCTAATAATATTCAGTTAATACCAACCTCCTGGCCAGTTTGGAATATTTGAATTATTCCTCGGTTGCCAATTCGAGTACCCTGAAGGATTCCACCTTGGTGGCCAATTTGGAAACGGCGAATTAGCTGTTGAGTTCCATCTTGGTGGCCAATTTGCAAAACGTGTATTCGCAGTTGTGTTCCATCGTGGTAGCCAGTTCGGGTACCCTGACGGGCCCCACCTTGATGGAAAACTATTGGACGGTGGATATCCAGTTGAGTTCCATCGCTGTGGCCATGCTCTGTTAGAGATCGGTGAATACCCAGATCGATTCCATCGTGGTGGCCAATTGGGGTATGATGAGTTCCCATTAAGATTTAACCACGGTTTCCAGTTAGTGTACGGTGGGTAACCGGTTGAATTCCATCGCTGGGTCCAATTTTTGTATGAAGGATACCCGGTGGTGTTCTGCCACCATGGAGGTCTCTGGATGGAAATGCCAGTTGAGTTCTGCCACCATGGAGGTCTGTGGATGGGAAATCCAGTTACGTTCTGCAACCAAGGAGATCTCTCCCTCCACCAATATGGTTTATTTGCAGCGAACTCTGTTGTGTTCCAGCGTGGTTCTATTGAGAATCCAACGACGAGGAATGCCGACGAAGCGACGAAGACAATAAGAACGGAAAACACTCTCATCTCACTATGATGGACTGAGAAGGAGCTTGCTTTCTGACAAAATATATTGCCGCTGTTATCATTAAAAACACAAATTGCAATTTCGTTCAGTAAATTTACGGTGTTTTTCAGGGTTACCTAACAGTTGCTGTGAATCACTAATGTGGCTTACTGCTTCCCAAATATTTGGTTGTCAACAATGATTTCATGGTAATATTCGTAGAACGAGCATAATACATTTGAGGTAATGCAGTTACGTAAGAGATTCAGTTGGTGCTTTCATAAAATATTTATTCATTTAATGTTTTAACTATTCGAAAAGCTGCATTATTTCAACAGTTACCAGTTATAAATATCAAATAACTTGTATCACTTAGAACATTATATTCTACAGTGATTTTTACTGAATCAAATTTCAAAAGCTCTAATTTCCTGTTTGATCAGGTTTCGAACAAATTATTCTAGTACTCGTTTGCGGTTGTTTACTTAGCGATAACGTGAGCTGCTTGTTGTACAAATGTTGTACAAAAGAACAATTCTTAATATTAAGATGAAATATTTTTGTAAACGATCTATTTAAACCACAATGTTCGTAACTTTTCGAAATTTAACTTATCTTACGAGTCGAGCCGTATTATAAATCTGTTCAATTAACAGTGAATATGGAAATGAAGGAAAAAATAGTATATATAAAATAAATTCATGAATATTTCATTTAATAATTTCATTAAATAATCAATAAGTTCTTGGATGAAAACCCTTATGTGTTAATGTTAAGCCAGGTCTGTTAAAGCATAAAATGATTAGTAAAGGCTACATGACCTCATCAACATCTGAGAGAAATAAGCTTAAAAGTTTTTTGTTTTTCCTCCCGAATATATACGTAAATACAGATGAACTAGGTAAAACATGTACTAATATTTTTTATTATTCTATTACGGGCAGTTCATATATTAAAAAAAAAAAATCAGTTGAAAAATTTGTTTATAATATACTGACTCAAAATTGCATGTCTATATTATAGAAGAAAATATAATAATAAAAAAAAAAGATAAACCGTACCACTATAAAACGAAGAAGATTCTGGATTCAAAAATTTGTTGAGAAGTCTATGCCTATGGCTGTTCAAGATGGAGATGTACAACCGTCCACGCTCAACCATCCGATTTTTTCCTAATCACGGATAACCACCTTATAGGACGATGTGTCTCATGCCTTATGTTTCACAATAAATAATTATTTGCTAGATTCGAACCCAGGCAAGAAAACATAGAAGCACTGTTGTCTTACTTATTCAGCTACTCCGTTCCCTTTTAGAATTAAAGTAACTAAGGAGAGAAAAAATTTCTCTTTAAAGAAAATAATTTTAATAAATAATAATAGTAGGTGCAGCTGTTGATTTTTTTTTTTACAGTTCAAGTTCTGTTTCGAATCTGAATCCTATGGCTGCCGCTGTGTGATTGTTGGGAGTCAGTTAAGGCCGAAGTCCGAAGCTCTCCCCCCAGACACAGACATCGGCCGAGGACTCTGTTAATATTTCAAGAAGTAGAGGGTTCCCCTCCCCTGGGAATGCTCCGTAACCCGCGCATATTTAAAGTTCATCCATACTAAAAGTGAGAGGCTTGAGGAAGCGATTGCAGAGCTCGGGCTATTCAAAAACGGCTCCGTCTAGTGAAATTTCATATTTAAATCCTATTAGAGGAAGCGGGGCTATAAGAAGGCAAGGTATTGTTCTGCATTATTGACGGCCTTCCGTCACTTGGATCCTGATCTTCTTTTAGTAATTCTAGTCGGGCTTGGGTTATTATTTTATAGGATCACTGGCCTCTATGTCATCGTCGGTTCTTTGTCCAGAAGTTTATAGAAGCTGGTACATGTTCTCACAGTTATATTAGAAAACATACCCCTTCATGGAAAAAGGAAATGAAAATAGTAATGATTTTTATTTTTATTTTAATTCACATTAAATTTGCCACTGCGTTGTAACGCATCAAGCAAATATGTTGCCGTTTATTGTGTCTTATTTAATTCTAAGTCCTTTTTTACATCCTTTTTAGAGAGAAAGGAAGAGATGGCTATTAGAGGAGATCCGTATTATGAGTAGATAGAAAAGAGATGATGGCTAAAAACATTACCTTGTAGCACGCCGGCTAGTTAAGGAAAGAAAGGAGAAGTAGAGGAATCAACACAATTACAGAAGAACTTGTTAAGAAAGAAATATTCAAGTATCAGAAAGTAAGTTGAAGGATAGATTAGAGATTCCACGGTGAGCCACCCCCTTCTTACTAGTCGTTGAGGCTCACCAGGTATCAGGGAGAAAGAATGAGACAGAACGAGAGGTTTGGATGATTGAGAAGAGAATAATGAAATGTTGTGTATGTATGATTTTACTTTTGGTATGTTTATGTCTGTGTGTATGGTGTGATTTGAAATAAGCTAAGAAGCATTTTACGAAGTATTTTGAACTGTGTGGTTTGAATTTTGTTTATGTATATGTGTTTTGCGGAACCCCAAAGTTCTGCTCGGTATGTCCAAATAATTCTTAGAATGGTGGAGTAGATTAGTCACTTGTTTTGTAAGTGGAGTGGATATCTGTTCACTCTAAAATGTGACAGTTGTTTGTATCGTCTGGTCAGTTCTTGTTTATTTTCAGTCTGTTTATTTGGTGGGTTTTTTATCCAAGTATAGTCTGAGATACCGTACTTGAATTTTTGAGGAAACTGGCTTATTATTTATTGTCACAGCAGGACACGAAATCTATCATCGAGAGTTGACTTGTTTCCATTAATTTTGATTTTCTATTTGTGAAACCATTTCGAAAGGTAGTGGAGGTGATTTTGAAGGGCTATTGAAGCGATAGTAGAATTTTTGTAAATAGATAGAATTGCCATTTCTTCAGCGGAGCTATAGAAAATTAGTGCCAGGGTGCTCAAGAATGCCAGATGTGTAGAGAGAAAAGAGAAGATGGCTAAAAACACTACCTTGAAGCACGCCCGCAAGTTAAGGAAAGAAAGGAGAAGTAGGGGAATCAACACAATTACAGAAAAACCTCTTAAGAAGGAAAGATTCAAGTATCAGAAAGTAAGCTGAAGGAATGTGCGGTTTTATTTTCCACAGTAAACTTATTAACAATATAAACACCTGCGGTCCCGCCACTTTTGGCCTCTGTGATGTTGCTGCGGCCTCCAAACATTTCTGCGCGGTATTTATTAGTCGCATCTATTGCGTCCTCCATTAGCACTGTCTAACCATACTATGGCCTCTAATGATAACAAAGTTCCCCATCTGTGGGACGAGTTTATTTAATAATAACAAGTTGCACCGACATATATCGGTCAGTGATAATATTAATATAAAAAAAAAATACAGATGGAGTTATAGTTGACTGTTAAAATTATAAAAATGAAAAATATTCAGAAGATGCGGTAATTTATGTTTTTTATTTAGTTTGTCGGCATTTCTAATCAATGAGGGCCTAGCAAAGGTTTGCTGACAAGACGAGAACTGAGCTAGTGTTGTCCTGATGATGACCCACGTGCTAGGGTCAGAAGATTTTCAAATCTTTGGGTAATAGCCCTGGAACCAGGGTCAAAAAATCGACCACATCGCAGGCGAAGCTTTGATTGTAAATTAAGAAAGTGTATGTTATTCAGAGTAAAAAGAACCTCGTCTGCAATTACAGAGCCGTTGCTTTCAAAAATGGCGGGTGGTTTAAAGAATATAAGGCCAGTAATTTGAGGATTGAAACGGGAAATCCATTGCGAAAAATATGAGAAAAGTTTTTATTTTTTCAGTTTGCATATATGGGTTTAGAGATATAAAAAATTAAATTTCTAACGCGGCAACCAAGGGAAAACTTTTTACAGCCAAAAAAGCCAGATTTTTTTTATATTGTTTTGTTTTTTCACCTATAACTCCTAAACCATGCATCCAAGCGAAAAATGTACTCTTAATTAAATTAAAGAACGTTAAATTTTACGTCGAAGGAGTACATAAAATTTATGATTTAGTGACTTTGCAAGGTATAAAACTACTGTCAATCAACGCTGATTTTACCAAATTTGTCAATAACTGAGACAAATTACTATTAATGGTCCTGTAACTTTGAAATGAGCTCTCTAAGAAGAAAAACCCATCGAATCATAGTTGTAGAGCATACAAGTTTGCGTCCACTGAGTACTAACATTTTTATTGTAAGGAGATTCGCGCACGAGACTGGCATCATATGAGCACAGTGCCTAACTCACTGAGCAATAACTGTCAATTTTTTATATTTTTTATTCATGTTAATAAATCGTGGGTCTTTTTTTTTTCACTTCAAATATTTATCCGTACCTGTGATAATGGTGACAATCATGCACCCAGCAGCATTGTTGATAGCAGCTCTTGCTGGTCATTGTTTACTTCCTTGATTCAGAAGAGGAGATCTCTCATCTAGCTCCTTTTTAGTCACCTCCTGATATACATGCCAGTCGTGGCCACGTCGTTTATGAGTATGTTGTGTCCTTGTAGTTCTAGATGAAATCTACGTTATGTTGGACTAATATCCAAAATAAGGTTGATCTGGTTCCCACACGTCAAAATGAAAAGACAGACTTAAAATAAGTGACTGAAAATACTGTACTCACTTTTTCAAAATTGAAATTGAAAATTCGTCAAAACTAATACATACACTTACCTACTCAAACCCTTCTGGACCTACGCCTCTCAGATTTAATGTCAGCAAACAAAACGCACTAAAAAAATCTACAGTAATTTCAATCCAGCATTTTAAGACTTATAACAGCAGCTTTCTGATACGTAACAATGTTTTATATAACGGCTTACGACAACCAACTATCGACCAACACAAATGTTCTTTCTCTCGATTACTTACTCTCGATGGGTCCTAAAAGAAAAAAGGAATATCTTCTATTCCTTTTTTAAAAAAAAATAATATATTTCTAAAATAATTTTCATAATTTGTAAATGGTTGACTGTCGTGGATAATGAAGAGAAGAATAGTTGGGGTGCTTTAAAATAATTTTCCTTAATGAATTAAACTTATTCTACTTACGGCATGAGTGAAAGTAGATTTTCATGGTAAAATTCTTTGTGATTGGAAGTATTATTTTTTTTACCATTTGCAATAAACAAACAGCATAACGCCAATGACTCTTTTGGATAGAGGTGAAGATGAAATAATTACGTGATATAATTATTTTGTTTATAGTTGAATTATCTGCCTGGTCTTCGTTAGAGAATACATGGGTATTTATCGTGATCTCTTAACACGTTTCGGTCGGTAGATGTCAGCACCTGAGGGACGGTAGAGGAAAGAGACAGCCAGTTGACAGTGGGGATGTAGCGCGACACCCTCCGGCCCTATTGGATGGTAGGGGGGGGGCTTCGAGCACATCTGCTTTAGTGGCCACCTGTTGCGCCCCCCCAAACCAAATTTTTTATATTTGCTCTCCTTCATCCCCTCGCTAGCTCATCTGTGCTAATTCCTACCTCTATCGATGCCGCAACATCGCGTAACAAATCGTGTATTTTTTATGACTGGTAAAGTTTTTTTGGAACCTCATAATTCTATCTCCTTAGATAGACTTAAAACCTTTATTCATTTCAATACACAGGATGTAACTTAGATTTAAGTATTTAAAGTGATAATAGCAGACGCTAGAAACTACAAAAAATTGTATAAATAATAATCCGAATTCTACTAGAAAAGTACCAAATTTAAGTGTTTTTTAAAGTTTTACGTTTCATTTTGGGAAGCGAACGGCAGCGATAACAAAAAAAAAATAATGGAGTTCATAAAGATTGTTTCACAGTAGATTAGAAAAAATTACTTTAAATCTTAGTAAAACAGCACGTAACTTCCACTTATTTTCTAATTCTTCGATACTACTTTCTTAAATGATTTTTCTGTACTTTCGTAGATTCTTCTGTTTCTTCTTTCTTCCTCCAACACATTGGCGTACTACAAGGTTGCCTCTTAAGACCAATCCTCTATTCTCTATACACTTCAGCTGTCTCTGAGCACTCTAATACTACCATCCATTGCTTCGCTGACGACACTGCTAATCTATTTTCACTCGAAAATCCTTCTATCGCATCATTTGCTCTTCAAAACCACCTCTATGAACTTGAAAAGTGGTTTGAAAAATGAAAAATAAAAGCAAATAGTAATAAATCTGTTTAACGAGCTTAATACTAAATAACAGGCTTTCATCACCTGATAAACAAATTAACGATAAGCAATGACAGTAGTTGGCTCGCAAGAAGAGCTAAGAAGTCGGATCGTGGAAGCCGGAGTAACTATCAAGCACTATCCTGATACTATACGAAGAGACAGTGAAACATGGATTCGTCGAGCTCAGTTACTCTAAAAACTCTAGCAGTTACTCTATATGTTGTAATAATAAAAAATAAATAGTAATAATAAATAATAAATCTTTAACCTTTGATATCTGTTTAATAAATGGGTTTGAGATATATGTTAATATGAACTTTTTTGTTTATTTTGTGTTAGTGAACATATACCTAAAATATTGCCGTGCGATTACGAAACACCCTGTATAGTAGTATAGAGTACTATAGTGTAGTAAGTTAGAGTAGTATATTAAGGAATATTATAAAAATTATTTTTTCTTCAAATTCTCGTAATTGGTATATAAAGTTATAATTCATCGAACTAACTTTTGAACCGTTTCAGATAAATTAGTAAAATAATGTACATTCTTTAAGAAAATGTAATTATTACAAAATTTGTCTCCCACGACTTAAGCATAGAGCGAAGCAATCAAGAGGTAGCTAGTCAAATACAGTAAAAAACATGAGGTAAATTTTTTTTTCTCCAAATTAGCGATGGTTGAGAAAGGATATCTGGGAAACGAAGCGAGATAGCGAAACAAGATATATAATCAATCATATTGAAAATTTGATCAGCTTTAATTTTGTATGAAACGTCTTTGTCGATGCGATGGATAGATTTTTGGATATAAGCGAAAACCCGAAAAAGTGATCCTCTTGGCGTACTCCTACATCTGGCTCACCACCTAGGAGTCTGGGCTTTTAGTATGGTTTCCTCCTTACCAGTCCAAATAATGTCCCAAAGACAAAAATTGTGTCTCCGCCGTTTCCTTCTATTTTTGATTTAATACCATTTTTGATCATTCAGTGACTGTACTACGTTGTTTATATAAATTGTTTGGTAGCTCTTGACGACTGCTAACATCCGTTTAAATATTTAACATTACTTAAACGACATCCTGTATTTTAACATGTATGGAAAAACATTATATTATTATATATTTAATATAAACATGCCGTTTTTCAAAACAACAGTACCGTTTTCAATGGAACATCAAGTATGCTAATCTGCTATATATGTATTCCGGTAAACAAAACAAAAACAACAAAACAAACAAACAAAACCATCTCCATTTTGTATTTGTTCAGGGGTGTCAATGTTCCATACCTTTGAGCTATTAAACTTAGTAGTTTCTTTGTAACTAAATCGGTCCTCCGAAGTTAAAAGACACCATATCACATTTTTATATTTTTTAGGAAGCAAATTTTCCATAACTTTGAGCTATTAGTATTTGTTTCTTCGTTACTAAATTATTCAATAAAAAAGTGGACAACGTGTCCTTTACCTGCGGGGAACAGATGTAAGCAGTATCACTAATCAATAAATCCAAATAGTTCTTAAAAATAACATCTGTTTATCTCATCGATGTGAAAAAAACGGCTTATTTTCAGTTGTTTTGCTATATTTAAGAAGTTAATACTGTCGATATCACTTTTTATATTATATCCATTGCAACATATATAAATTTATAATCGATAACCTCTGGATTCATTTGCTAATCTTATGGTTTAAGTCTAGATAATAGTTGTATTGGCAATGCGTTATTTTTAAATATTATTTCTTGCTATTTGCTGGAATAAAGATTTATTATTTGTAATTAATATATTTGTGATTATGGTAATGATGTAACAATAATTTCTTATAAGCAGTAATTTTATAACTGCATTTATGTTATAAAAAGTAAAAAAATATATACATTTCATTATGTGGTTATTTGTACATTTCAATATTTTTTTAATAAGGAACTATTGTTAAGGGAATGAGATTGTAATTTTGAGAGACGAACTTGTGTAATAATTTTGACCTGCAATTTCACTGTATGTATAAACATATTTAAACCGACAAATTTAAACCTGTTGGTTAAAAAATCACTAAAATGATTAACATTTTTTTTATGTAACAAAATATTGCATTAATCTTATTGCTGTATTCTTATATATATATATATATATATATATTAACTTAACTATTTAATTGGGAGTAAGGTCACTTAATTATTATTTAATAAACTATTAAATGTTCATTTCTTCTGTTTATTGACGTTTCGATCCCGGTATTTTCTTTTTATTAGTCAACCATGGGATCCTCTTCAAAGCTAGAATTTTAAAAATTAGAGCTTCAATCAGGCCAGGGAGACACACCGACAGTCTCAGCACCGTCCACTAGCACATATTTTAAGCTACTCTTATATATATATATATATATATATATATATATTCTCTATATATG
Organism: Nezara viridula; assembly: GCA_928085145.1. Taxonomy (NCBI): domain Eukaryota; kingdom Metazoa; phylum Arthropoda; class Insecta; order Hemiptera; family Pentatomidae; genus Nezara; species Nezara viridula. The sequence continues at coordinate 52,046,141 of OV725082.1, read as the reverse complement.
TATGTGTCTCTGTGTATTCTCTATACACCCCTGATATCCCTAAGCACTCTATTACCATCTATTCCTTCACTGACGATACTGCTATTTTCACACAAAAATCCTTCTATTGCATCAATTACCCCTCAAAACCACCTCCATGATCTTGAAAAGTGGTTTGAAATATGAAAAATCAAAATAAATAATAAAAAATCAACCCACATTAGTTTCTCTCTTAGGAAAGCCTCATGCCCAATCATAACGATTGCAAATAACTCAGTGCCTTCAAAGAACTATGCACGGTACCTCGGACTCTACTTAGACAAAAGACTTACTTGAAACATACAGCCAACTCTCACATCTTTTGGACTACTTACTTTGGTGATCTTCAGTTAACTTACGAAACAAGCGACTGATCTACAATACCCTACTGAGACCAATATGGACATATTATCAAGAACTTCGAATTTAAAATCCACCTGACGAAATTCCGGCTATAATGGTTAGATTAGATTATGTAAATTTAGTTTCTTTATAAAGCTTTCTTATTAAAACAGATCAGTGAAAAACAATATAAATGTTTTCCACTGATTATATATATATATATATATATATATATATATATATAACCTGTATTATAACCACTAACAATCCATGAAGGTATGTTATGTGTGTATATATATATATATAAATTTCATTAATGTATTGTTTTCCATTGATCTGTTTTAATAAGAGCTTTATAAAGAAAATAAATTTACATAATCTTAACTAACCATTATAGCCTGAATTTCGTTAGGTGGATTTTAATTCGAAATTCTTGATAAATTTATGAAATTATCTGCTTTTTTGATATTGGTTTATTAAAAAAGAGAATATTTCTATTGGTGATCTATATGTCAATGGATTCTAATAAAAACTATCAAATTTCTCTCAGAACGTATTTCTGAAAACCCTTAGTGGAATAAAGGACATTTTAAACAACGCTGGAGAATGCTACCTGCAGGAAACCCAATTATCCGCTGAATTCTTGGAGAGTGTAAAACTTTCAGTTGGGTGGAATTTAAAAAGATTGACGCAGGACTAAGGTGGAAACGGGGGATGAAAAAAATGGAATTGAAAAAAGGAGAAGAGTTGTATTAGGAGGATTGTATTAGGGCAGGGGTGGGGGGTGGGAGCGCAGCTGGGGCGTCCGAGTAAATATTTAGGCGGGAGCAATAAAGCGGGAACCAGCTCTAATTCCCGCCGGCGGCAAATTTTAATACAATACATGGCTTTAATATCGTAAAGTTTGTTTTTCTTGTTGAGTTGGCGAGGAAGCAAGGATTAAAATTCAGGAAGGTGAGTCCCACCGCGTAATTGTGGCTATCCGTTCTTCGGCAAAAACTGGACCGTCGCTTCTTGGTCCCGGAATAATGCAAGTCTGGATAATTGTACTCGATCTCCCTGGGGGTGCTTTGTCTTTTTGCATAACGGCTGCCATACATTGGATGACGTAATTTATAAATTCAGTTACAAATTCATATGTTCATAATAATAAATAGTTTTATCTATAATTTTACAGTAGAGATTGTTTGTTCGAAATTTCTTTTTTCATTAGATATTATAGACCATTTACTGAGGAAGGCTTCATCCATAAAGAAATAGAGGTGCTACAATATTTATGATGGTCGGTAAACGTCAATCATCTTGACTGAGGTCAACTAAATTTTTGAAGTGAAAACTTCTTTAGGCACGGATTGTACTTTTTTTTTTTTTATTTTATTTTTTTTTTTTTTATTGAATAATAATACAATCAGCCACTGTTGGAGGGCTATAAGTATTAAGGCTAGAAGTTCTCATTCATACAGTATATACAAGTAATACAGAAGTAACTATAAATATAAGAAGTAAATAAATAATACTTATAAAAAAAAAAAAAGAAAAAAAAATAATCAATAGGAAAAAAATAAATAAATAAACAAACAAAATAAAATAACAACTTCTAAACACATTCATACCTATATACATTCGCCCAGGAATCTCCGAGCCAGGCTTTTCTCCCCACATGTGGAAAGCAAAGCAGGACTCCAGAGATCCCAGTGCCACTTTTCCAGCCGCATCACTAGTATTAAAAGCCAGTGGAGGCTGAAGGAGGGCACTAGAGCCACAGATGCTCAGGACTTGAGTGGAGAAGCTGGCCATTGCCAGGACTCCACGAAGCATATTTACAATAGATCTCGCGGCCACTGCCGTTTTAACCTTCGAGGGGGATTGTAGGGATGGTGGGAGCTGGATAGGGATTGAGCTAGAGGATTTGGATGATGGATAAGGTTCTGGTGAAAGTTTGAGAATCTGGATGGGATGATGTCGAGGACAAATGGGATGTTAAGGTCATGGTGTAGGGTCTTATTTTGTGACATAATATGGGGCATTGACTATTGTTCTAAGTACTTTGGACTGGAAGGATTGGATGCGTTTGATATTCGAATGTTTAGCAGTTCCCCACAGTTCAAGTCCGTAGGTCCAGATAGGTTTCAGTATTGTCTTGTAGATTAAAAGTTTATTTTCAATCGAAAGATGAGATGTCCTGCTTAGTAGTCTATATAGCTGGCCATATCGTTGGTTAAGTTCTTGTCTTTTAAGTCTTGTATGTGGGTTCCAAGTTAGTCTTTTGTCTAGAAGGAAGCCAAGGTAACGGACTGTATTTGAGTAGGGAAGTGGTATTGAATTGAAAAGGATTGTGGGACAGGATCTGCGTCGCAGGGTGAAAGTAATATGTTTGCATTTTGCTTCATTGATTTTGATGCGCCAGTTGTTGCACCACTGTTCAATCAAGGAGAGGTGAGATTGTAGGTTTAGGATTTGAGGATCTGAGATTTAAGATAGAATGGCAGTATCATCAGCAAATGTAGCTAGGAAGGTATCGGGATTTGAAGGGATATCGGCAGTGAAAAGGATGTAGAGAACTGGACCCAAAACACTGCCTTGTGGAACACCAGCCTCAACTGGATAGTAAATGGAGAATTCGGTGCAGCAACGGACTTGGAAGGAACGATTTGAGAGATATGGTTTGAGGACTAGGTATAAGGATTGGGGTAAATGGGTTTTGAGCTTGAAAAGCAAGCCATCGTGCCACACCCGGTCGAAAGCTTGCGCTACTTCCAGAAAGGCACCAGTGTACTTTTTTGTGGAGAGTGAATTAGATTAATCCGTCCAATTTCCGAAATGTTAACGCTCGGGTAAAGTCAGTTAGGGTCGACTAATTGACATATGGATTAAAAAATCTCAGAAACTAAAAAATCGGGCTGCATAATGTAAGCGAGGAAATGGTTCAGCATTCTCTCTGTAATAGGCTATAATTAAAATTGTATCTTATCTTATCGCGACGCGGTGTAAGGGAGGCGAAAAGGAAAAAATAGTGTCGAATATCAAACGATAATGAGTTAAGTAGAACATATGGATTAAAATATTTCAGATACTAAAAATCGGACCTGTATACTGTAAACAAGGGGAATGTTCATGATTTTCTCTTCTTTGTAATGAGCCGTTATTCAAAATTGTAACCCAACACCGTGTTAAACAGTAGAAGAGGGAAAAAGATAGTGTCTAAAACCAAATGATATAAATCCAATATATTGTACAAATGCTAATATTATTACAACATTGAAATTTTATTTTGACAACATAATTAACAATAGTTAAAAAATAAGAAGAGAAATAATATAGATGATAATAACAGCAGAAATTGTTATGCATAATGGAAAATATATAATAATATAACATTGCATAATGACTATGAGCCCTTTTTCTCGTGAAATAAAAATGAAAAGTTTGATGGAGGAATATCTGTGAATGACGTCAATGCTTATTTTGTTAATTTCCTTTTATTTTATTATATGAAAATAATGTCCCCCAAGGGGCAATTAATTTTAGTGAGTTAATTAATTATAATAATAGCTGCTGGCTGTCTTCCCTGAAGTCGGCTGGGCAACTGAACTGGGAGCTGTGTACTTAGCCAAGCATCTGTACTTTGCTCGTAGATAAGGTAGCCCGTACTCGAGAGAAGGTAGGACAGGATGTGACTGGGGGACCCCCGTGTTGTCTATATAAGCGAATAATAAATTAATCTTGTATATTACCGAATAATATATATATACAAACTATGGATGTAAATCCATCAACTTGAAAGATGTAATAAAAATAATTGAAAAATACTGGGATACAATAAAATCGCCAAAATTAAAAATCCTTATTTATATTTAGAGGATGTCAAGTTACTAAGTGAGAATAAGAAGAGAAATGGTATAAATGATAATTGTTGTATAGAACAGTGAATAAATGTACTGACATCAATAAAAATTTATTATAAAATGCCAGTAATAAGAAACTGAAAGGTTACAACAATGTATTAAATCTAGATTGCCAATGAATATTCTAATACATATAATATAATTATTAAACGTACTAAAATATTATTTATTAAGAATATTATAACAATGACAATAGCCGAAATTCTTAGGTATAATGAAAAAAAAATTTGAATTAAAAAAATGGAATAAAGAATTCGTGAAATTTAATTCACCCTAAGAGAATGTACTTGCATCGACTTAAACATAATTATACATAATAACTTAAAAATAATTCTTTTTAGATTGACAGGGAAATTGATATCTGCGGATATTTAAACTCAGTTTAGTAGTCGGGAGTCTTTTACTACACATTATGGCTCCAGGCAAATAGATTTCGTCCCATGTGCTTATAAACATCGTAGTATTGAGCATTACAGTAGACCCCTGACTACTATTCCTTTAGGATGTATAAAATTTCACAATTTTTGTAGTCGGGTATTACTTCTTTAGGCAAGTTTTCGCTTTTTTTTTTTTTTGTGGATAATGAATATTTCTGCATATGGATTTAAATATTTCAATAACAAATAATTGAGTCTACATATTGTTAAAGTAAAATGTTCATCAGTTCATTCTTTTCGTAATGAGGTATTACTAAAAATAGTATATTTTCGCAAAGGCGTTTTAGAGAGGCGAAAAGGGAAAAATAGTGTCGACAACCAAATTTTAACGATTTTTATTGAAGATTATATTTAATATTATTAATCTCGCATTGTTGATGTTTTCACTTCTATCGTATTAAGCGCACACCATAACTTTTTTCTATTCTGACTCTGGAGGATAATTCAAAATATGTTCAATCATGTAAGTAGTAGTTATTTATTAGTAATAAAGGACCAGAAGTTTTCGATTTTTTCAATTAACTTTTCAATTTCTATCTGTGGCTCTCAACTGAACCTCAAATGTAACGTCAAAATAGCACCGTGAAAATGCAAACCAAACCAACCAGTGTGAAGCGGGTATGCTGCGGCCACACGATGTTATTCCCGCACCTACACTCGGGCGAGATGTAAGCACGGACATGGTGTGATAATGTGCTTCCCGACATTAAAACGTTTTCATTTCCAATCCACACTTCGATACACTATTCCGAAAACATACTAATATCTTAAACAATTTTTATTGTACATTAATCTTTTCGAAACACATATACATATTTATAACATTGACGTAGCGACTTATTAACAGTTCCTCCGAAGCGGAATCGATTCAGACAACAATGGTCATAGCCTGAGACAGTGTTGAGAATGGACTGTACCCGTGGGGGGAGGGGAAGAGAGCAGAACACCCCAGATTATACCCCCCTCAATGACAAATGGTGTTTGAACAGTGTTTAAGATGTTTGAACCACTGAGATGATATACACCTCTAAGCCTGGATAAGAGGCAAACAGTGTCTGAGTTGTTCTGTAGCCCTAACGGTGATCTAGTGGGAGGCGAGTTCCGACCCTGATAACAACTCTATCAGGGCACTAACTGATACTAACGGCCATGCTACCTGCCCAGGAATTAAATCCTAACGATTAGCACAGCTGTGGCATTAGGCCCCCGGTTCTAATTGCAGGGGACAGGTGGCGCTCATATCAGGCCCCCTATTAGTTGTCTTAAACTGGTTACGATGGGCAATATCAGCGCAGGATGCCCAGCCATCTCCTTTAGCGCTAATGAAACCGATCCTCATGAAATTCTACGTCCAATAACGCGCTATAACTATATTATTCAAAGGATATTTGCAATAGGCTGTAAAAAAGAAATTGGTTTTGAACTGTCGACGATTAATGAATTTCATGGGAACTTTCCCATTGAAAATATTTTCCAACAACTTTTCCCAATTCGCTAGATCTACTAGCTCTCAAATGATGTGTTATCGTCTAAACCAGATCATGGAGCAAACCTCAATATTCAACGGTGTGTCTTAAGTTCCTACATACTTTATTGAAGTTTTAATATTTTATTGCTCTCCAAATTTAATCATGGCTGTCTCAATTAAAAAAAAAAAACATTACTTACTTTTCCTACTTCTTCATTGTCTCAAGTGTTAATACAAACAACACGTACACTACATTGCTTGACTTCGACCTTACATTCTAGCGTTGCATACATAGGAAATATAAAATATCTAAAAAGTCGTTAGGTCAACTCAGACTAAGATGATTATTCACCTACTTAACTTATGCCTAATATACATAAGGGTTCTTATTTTGAGTTAATGTGCGATCAATATGTTTTGGCCGTCTCTTCCAATGGAGAATAAAATGTCTGCTTCTAAATCTTCTATTTACTGTTAATATACTGAACAAATATTACTAATATTATTATATTGACCAAATGATTTTTTGACTAAAACATGTATAGGCATCTTATATAGGATTTCAAAAAGGAGTGGTTTAGTTAGATTTGTTGTCAACAAATATGCCAAATTGCTAAAATTTTACGATTCATAAAAAAATGAAAGAGAACAACCCATCCTCTGCAAAGTCAGCGTTTGAGTGTGATTATGGTAGATTCAAGCTTTAGCATAACCGTAAGTTAAGAAACAGTGAAAACTTGATGATATCGAATATAATAAGAGGTACGTCACGCTACTAATCAAATGCCTATAAGGTAAGGCCCATAGGCGGCATGACATCGGTTCGAATCTGGCCTGAGCGAATTGAAATTTATTTCGTGGCGGAATAGTTGGAGTACATGAGGCCATTAAACAAAAAACAACCTGAACTCCAGATGATTCATTGGTTGTTGTGTTAGAGATTTTTCTGCCTATCTTTATCTATTTTTATCATTATTATTTCTTTATGTACAGATATTTGGGTTATAGCTTAAAAAATTATTAATTTCCTTGTTTTGTTTTATACTTGACTTCTTGCTTGATGAGGTATTATTCTTAAAAATGTTCTTATTCGTAAAAGTGAAAAAATAAATTTGTGCTGAAGTGGTAATTGCATTTAAGTAAATAATTAATTGAGCTAATTACATTAAATAATTTTATGTTGTTCCAGAATCAGTCATAGCATGATGGTTCTGAATCACCATATTTTAGACATTAATCCTTTCTAGGACTATGATGACTTTCTAAACAAACCTAAATATGTCATCATAGTTTTTTTTTTTTTAAAAAGGACAAACTTTTTATCAGGCATTATCAGATAATGATAACGATTGACTTGTTCATCCTATACCATCAATTAATCTTAAAATACCTTTCACACTTTTAAAAGTTATTTTATTTCTATTCCTTAAATAAAACATCGCTAATGTATATTTTATTTCCAAGGTGGAGGGCTGCTAGCGATTACAGAAATATATTACCCTCCCCCACGAGGAGTCCAGACAAAAGGCAGAAGAAAGGGATGTGGGTTGGATATATTCTGGAGTGACTCCAGGTTGATTTATATATGTTGATGGACTGCCGACTTGGAAATCCTCCATGCCAAGGATCCATCATGCTCCAGGCATCCATCATTATCCATCATCCTTTATCTAGCCCTCACACTTGACCCTTCAACACTTTTCACCTCCTGCCCCTTGGGCGGTCTAACTCCCTCCTTTATACCCCAAGGAATTTATACTCTTCTCTACGTTTTCGTAATATTCCTCTTATAACTCAACAAAGTCTCCCTTAGTCTGATTTCTGGGATTAGTAAATAAATTCACATTATTTTGAAAAAAACAAACAAATGTGCTAAAATCGATATGGGAAATATGATTACATAAATCGGATCCCTAAGAGCTAATTTAAAAAAAAAAATATGACCTTGATATATATTTTGTTATTAACCGCACGCTATGTTTCAAAGGCATTTTCTTAGAATGATATCCTACAATAATTTTTAAAGGAAATAATTACCCTCTTCACTTCATCCATTTATTTAAATAGTATATATATATATTTTTTTTTTCTTTTTCATGCCCCCCAGGAATTTCTTTATTACAAAGTACAATATATAAATGTATATATACATAATAAATTTATGTAAAATAGATAATTTATTCTAAAATAGAATTTAAATAGTAATATCTTACCAAGTTATCTATAAATAATAAAGAAAAATACATTATCGAGAAACAATGATAAATGATTTTTTAAGTTACAATTTGGTTTCAATTATAAAATATTATTGTTGAGAATTTACCAAAATTTCAACCTGTTTCAAGACAACGTACCTATAAATCTTCACATTCCCTTTTCTTATTTAATTATATCTTGATAATATAATATTTTTCTGATAGTTCAACTATAAAATACAATTCATGTTATACTACAATTTCTCCGCATTTAATAAAATTCTTGTCAATGAACTGCAACATATCTGAGGCACTTTTAAAAAATGTGTTAAGTGAAATTTTGTGAACTTTTATGGATATCACCAGAAATTGTTCTATTTTTCTTAATGTCTAATGGTCAACGTTTTACGGCTATTACAGAGATGAACATTACTTTTTTAATCAATTGGTTGAAACTCGAAAATTGAACTTGCAACTTTGAAAATTCAAAACTTTCGAATGCGTTTTTGCATAAATATGATTTTTGCATTCAAACAATACGCACAGGTGCCTCTGATATATATTTATTATTTGAGTATTATAAAATGAAATGAAAATTGTTTTCATAACTAAATATTATTTAAATTTTGGAATCTTAATATTATTTAATATATCAATTACTTATGTCAGGCAGTGTTTTTTCCTTCATTGTTTAAAGTGGACTGTAATACTTGAGGTACTTCAGGGTACAAGTTCCTTAGGATTTCGGATATAGCAATTATATTGTTTAATATTTATATTGTTTAATGATAAATCCAGTAATTTAATTTTAATTTCTTAAAAAAAGAAAACCTGGGTTTTCTGGACATTGCGACAGTCCTGATGCATTGAAGCAAGAAAAAAGAATTGGTCTATGTTAGATGCGAAACTATATATTGAAAGGGAATTTTCCAATGGCCAGGTCTGATATTCAGATTGCGATTGTTACTTATTAGCTTCTTTGTTCTTATTATATGAGTTATTGTATTTTAAAAGATACCTATTTATTGATAAAAAAATAAATTAAATATTACCTTATAAGAAAAATATTAAGGACATATATACCGTCCAGACTCTGAGATATTCTCTAAAATGAATAACACCAAAAATTCTCTTGAGCTGGTTCCTTGTATACTTTCAACAGTAAAGTACCTTTTCAAAGCAAATAGTACCTAGGATCTAACCCACATCTCTTATTGATTAAACATGTATCCATTTTTTTTTTTTTTTTTTATTAAAACCAGTTTATTTATATTTATTAATATCATGATTCATTTTTGTACTCTTCACTTGAATACTACACCAAAAAGAATTGGAAGTAATTTCGTCCATGTTCAATCTTCATTGCACAAGCGCTATAAAGTATTTTAACCATTAATAAGAGAGTGAAAATCGATCTCAGTTATTCCAAAAATATGACACGGATAACATATTCAGCAGGTTGCAGATACATTACAATCATTCAAATGTTTCATCCCCCTGAAAAACTGAACATCGCATAACACCGAACGACACACTTCTCTCGTACAATACTCCCATTCGTAGCCAGAATAAATAAGCTCCAAAATGTATCTATAAATCACACCAACAGATCTGTCAGCGTGTAAACTGTATCTGTCCGGCGATTACCAACTTTATAATGGAATTAGCGCCATGACAAAAAAGGGGACGACAAACGGTTGATGCTTTCCGCTTAAATGATTGCCTCCTTTCGGCCGGAGCTGTTTTCAACTCCCGCGATTTATCGACACATCGACAAAAATGGTCTATGGCCATTTGTTCAAAGTTGGCATCCTGATGCGGGGGCATTTTTCATTATTGTTTTCCCCTCCGTAAATCCAAGAGTGACGTTGGCTACCCTTGGTAGGGAGTGGGAATTGTGCTGTAATTCGCTCCTCGACAACAGCATGACGAAAAACAGATTCTGTTCCGTTGATGGCTATCTAAAGGGGTTCTCATCTGGCTTATGTTTGTGGTCAAATATCGCCAATTGATCGTCCAGCTAATTTTACAGTTCTATTAGCACTCACGTACAAACACAACCGCTCATTTCGCTCCCCTCTCGAAAAAAAAAATCCATTCTTTGATATATTTCTTTGAATAGCAAATAAGAAGTTTTGTCATAACTTTGTCTTATTCTTCAAAAAGAAAATTGAAACAAAGTTGAACTGAAAACAAAGAGGCTTGAAGTTCAAATCACTCTCTAAAAGAATAAAAATTCTCGTATACAAAACCACAGTAAGACTAATGGTTTTGTATAGATGTGAGACTTGGATCTTAACCAAAAACTCAGAGCGCACGCTCAATTCCTGCGAGAGGAAAGTATTGAAATTTGGAGAAGAATGAGGAGCTGTGGGAACTCTATGGTGACCCTGATATTTTAGAATTGATAAAAAGAGCAAGAATCAGGTGGTTAGGTCGTGTGAAAAGAATACCAGACAAAAGAATTCCAAAGAAGATGCTGCATAAGAAGCCGGATGTCAAAAGAAGTAGAGGGCGCCCTCGGATCAGATGGCTGGAGGATGTTGAGGACGATCTGAGACGGCTGGGTGTTCGAAGATGGATGGAAGTAGCATAAAACCGTGGACATTGGTTGGCTGTAGTAGAGGAAGCCCGGGTTCTTGCAGTACCTTAGCGAAATTATAATAAAACAATAGGTATAGTAAGTATTGTTAAAAATTAAAAAAAAGAATATATATGGTTTGAAGAGTTGGTGGCCAAGTGTGTCCAGCTGTCACCGTAGCAACCTCTAGTTAAGGAATGCTGGTTCCATTCCGGCGTGGGGGAGTTCTTTATCGTTTTGATATGCATGTTAAGATATTCCGATAATTTTCCTTGCAATAAACAATATATATATATATATATATATATATATATATATATATATATATATATATATATATATATATATATATATATATATATATATATATATTGCTGTGTTTAACAAGTATAATACCTACAATGAAGCAATAAACACTGAAAGATCTTATTTATATTCTTCTTATTTAAGGGATTTAAGATTCCCTTATTTGAGGGTAAATGGAATATGAACTTTTTTTATCTTTAAAAAATATTTAATGATATATGATTTATTTCTGGATAAAGATGGAAAACGTACCAGGTTGGTTTCATGTAATCTTACTTTAGATACCTGTACGATATAGAAAAAAAAATATATTTGGCATATGTTCATTAGTTTAGTCAATGAGTGATTATAGAGGGAAATTTAAGGAACACAGTTTTCGACTTTAGGACTATTAATTATTTGGTCTAGTAAGGAGTAAAACATACTAACACAAAGTCCCCACTCCTACGTGGTAGTCAAATGTGGGGGGAGTGCACCCAAGTAGGTCACTTTTGTTGGTTCGTCGCTCATATCAGTGAAACCACGTGTCTTGGCGATAAAGATGTCCTGCACAAAATCAAAGCAGAAAAAATCTCCTGATTCTTCGAAAAAGTATCGGGTGAAGAAAGTTTTTAAACAATAAATTTTCTTGAAGAATATGCATTATTTTACTATCTTATCTTCAGTCATTCAAAATAAAAAGAAAACCTTATGTCTTAGTTTCGCGATTCTATTTCTCTAAATGTTAACAGTACTTATATATGTGTGTACATATGGTATTCGATAAATGTGTAAGTAATGTGTTTTATATAACCAATTTTCAGATACTTTTGCTGTTTTCAATATTTGTTTTCCAATTTATTTATTTTAAGCCACTTTACACCAATTTTCGCATGATGAACTTGAAAATGGTTCGACTAGCCGAAACGTCGTAATAAGATGTAGTCATTAAGTTGACCAAATTAAAAATTGGTGTAAAGTGGCTTAAAATCAATAATTTGGAAAATAAATATTATACACCGAAATAGAAGAGAAAAATATTGAAACGATTTTTTTTTTCTTATGCCAAAGCCGTTTACCGTTATTCGACCATCCGAGATTGTTCTCCAAAAGCAAATTGTTCGATGCTGTTAAATACTAATCTGGGGAAAAGTATGAAAAAAGATGATTAAAAAATATTGTTTTAATAATACAATACGTATGAGTATGCATTATATAAGCTTATATTTTCGGTCGAGATATAATGGATATTTCAAAAGATATCAGACTCTCAACTGCATTTAAATATCTAACCAGTAAACCTTTAGTCAAATCTGGCAATACCAGGAATGGAATGTTGCGATAACATACCCCAGATGCATACCAGAAACAGCACTTACTTAAGCTGAAGAATGACCAACTTAATAAAGACATTAGATTATTTCAAGCCACACTAATAAATTGTAAGAGAAAAGGATAAGATGGGATAGAGAATAGTATAATATTTATAGTTTATTATTATTTATTTATTTAATCTTGATTTTAAAAGTGCTGTCTTTGATTCTCCTTTTATGTTACCTTATTCTTTCCAGTCCCTTTGCATCGGAGAAAAACTAAAACTTGGTTTGGTACTATTAAGATTTATGAATTATAAAGCTTTGTTTTTGGAGTTGTACAGTTTATACCAATAATATTTCGTCTCTATTGAAGCGATTTTATTTCCTATTTTTTAAATTATATTTATTATTACTTTTTTAAATCTTTAAAACGCTGTTTACCCTACTAAGTGCTTTAGTTTAATACTACATTATCTATACTTGGTCTTTTTTGGGACTAATAAAAAAAAAGATTCCAGTATAATTAAACATGCTGTAGTGAAGTTATAGGAAGAAAAAATAGATTAAATAAAAAATAAAAGATTGAACCATCAAGGAAATAATAAAAAAAAACTTAAATATAAAATCATAGGTTTAATCCAGTCTTCCAAATTCTCCAATGTAAATCAATTAATACCTTCATATTGTCTTTATTCAAATTAATTATTATTTAATTTTCGAGTTTCTTTTCTTGGCCAGTAGAAGATCTGAACATCGAATCTATAAATGTATTTATTACAAGTTTCATTCTGGCCACAATATTAACTTATTGATGAGTAATAATCATTCAGAATATTCTCTTATTCAGTAATTATAACAGATGATTTGTCTGTTGATTGGTTGTTTGGAAAATCCTGTTTACCAAAAGAAAATTATTTATCGTGGCTCTTGAAATAATTATTGGCTCGGCGACGACAATTTCATATTCTCAACAGCCTTACTTTCTAAATAATCGAAATAATTTTAGCTGCTGTACCCTTGTTGAGTATATTTCCACCTTGGACGACCCCATAATAGGCTGCTCCCCTATCCTCCGTCCAAGAGAGCTGTTGACCGCAAGGCTTGATGAAATAAGGAGAAACGAGGCCCGCCGCTCACATATAAACATTCAGATAATCCTGAGAAATGCCGGGGTACCGCAGGGATACGCCCCTAGTCCCTTCCTTACTCACTATATCCACCTCCTATCTCTAGCTCCTCCTTACCAATTTCCCCGAAGCTTCCCAGCTGAAGGGTTCATTCCCTTTTATAGTTCCCTATCCTTGGAAATGCAGGCCTCGGGAGGGAAAAGTTTAAAGTGGCTAGGAGTTGAAATAAGTATGCATAGGAACGGGAGGAAATCTAATGGATAAGGTCGATCGGTTCCCTCGTCTTATCAGAATACATCTAATAGAGCAAATATCCTTTACGGATATATTACAAATTGATAATGTTTACTTATGCAAAATATTTACCATTAAGATTTTTTTTCTTTTATTTATTTATAAAGACAAATAAAATAAAAGATTTAAATTTTAAAGGAATTATAAAAAAAAATATAAAAAACTAATCTTAAATTAATTCAGAAAAAATGTATGAGTTGTTGTTTGATGTTTTTGTTTCTGTCTGTTAGGCAAATTTATTCTATTTATAAAATAGAATAAAAAGTTTTCAATGCAAGTATATATATATATAAAACATTGTTTGCTCTTAGCTTGTACATTATTAACCTTAAGACACCCTTTAAATAGTTTAAAATCTAGGAATACTATAAAAATATATGATCCTGTGACTAATATTTTAATAATAAACGAAATATAAATACTTTGAATTAAGCATATATTCGTGAATTAAGACATTGTTATATTAAAAAAACTTCTAAACTTGTTAATATATTTTTTCTGTTTTTTTTTCAGGTAAGCGAAAAATATTCATTATTTTTTTAATGAATTGGAAGATGATGCTCGTAAGTATTCACATTGTATTTATTGTATGAAGCTCGAGAGAATTTTCACTAATTCAGCTACATAATTGTCAATGTGTTATTTCAAAACAAATTAATGAAATTACTGTTTAAAAATTGGAATGCTACCAATGGGTAGTTTCTCCTCATGTTGTACATGTCAAGTTACTTATTTCATATTTACTAGTTGTATTTATCATTATACAGTTGTAAATTTCGATAATAAAAAAAACTGTTAAAAAAAAAGAAAATTGGAATTAAAATCATTCAAGTTGAAGATAATATTTAGGAAAACTTTATTTGGCTTTATGTATTGCACCCTTAACGGATAAACATTCTATTATATCGTCGCATTGAAGATACAATAAATCATAACGGCGGTACAATTTTTATATATATATTTTTTATTGTGTGTGTTCAGATAAGAAGTACGTTTTGTCCCACAAATGCGCCACGAAAAAAAATTTTTTTAACTGACAAGATGCCGCGTGATTGGGCCCCGAAACGAGAGAGTCCGTCGCTTCATTTTCAAGTTGGCACGTTTCGAGATAATTATTATTTTAGTTTAAGTAAAAATATTCGATTCTTCCTACTGGTCGTAGGAACCTTAATTCATTTTTAAAAAAATGAAATCTTGTGATTATGATATTTATTTCGAAACGTTTAACCTAAAATATTGTTGTAAATTGTTCATTTCTATTGTTGGGACCGAGAAAAGTAAAAAAAGGGTGGAAAAAGTAAGGTTATCCCCTGGCAATAGCATTACGGTCTTTCCACGAAAATATTTCAACCCGACTTGTGTGCCACGGCTAAAACTGTTAGAGAACGGTTGAAGTAGGTAGGGTTAAGGGAACCTATTAATGACATATTACCATTTATTGACATTTTCCTCTGAAGATACGTCCGCAAACGCTTTGTTTAGGAGACATTCACACCTAAAGATTTTCGTTGTTATGAATTATTTACGTTATATAAAATAAATAAAACCTATTTATTCGTTCTAACTACTTTATTTATTATATGTAATTAAATTAACATTCATATTAAATTTTGCTCAAAGTGAAGGTATGTACGCAAACGCTTTGTTTAGGAGATTGGATTAGATAGAATGTTAATATGGCCTTTTATACAAACTATTGGCAACTTAAGGATTAATAAATATTATTTGGAATTATCATTGGGAACTCTCAATAACATTTATCAGTTTGTAAGAGACTTTTGCAGAGTACTCATCATTATGTCTTTCATTTATATTAATGGTGAATATGCCGATATGGTGTTTGAATACAGTTTTTGCAATGGCAATCCTAATGCTGTCCGTCGTGAATATGCCAGGCGATTTCCGAATATAAGATTACCAAACAATTCTATCTTTACCTCCACGTTTCAACTTCTTAAAGAAACTGGTAAATTTGCTATAGTACCACGTACTGATGGTATTTTGGCCCCTTTACGAAATGAAGAAAGGAGTGCGACCACATTACAAAATTTTGATGATAATCCATCTGGCAGTATACGAAGAGCTGGGAGCAGAATTAAATTAAATCTTACGTCAACTACAGTGTGGAGAATTCTCATTGCAGATGGACTTCACCCATATTATTACCAACGGGTACTAAATTTACTACCGGAAGATTTTCCGCAAAAAATAAATTTGTCAGATTAGTACTTGTCAATATAAAGTTGAGCATAACATACAATTTTCAAGAAAAATTCTCTGGACAGAAGAAACTACCTTTACAAGAAGAGGTATCTTATAAATCAGAAAAATAATCATCTTTGGTCGCAGGAAAATCCCCATGCAATTCGTGAGCATCTTTTTCAGCACCAGTTTCAGTGCAATATGTGGTTGGGGATAATGGACAATATTTTAATAGGTCCGCATTTCTTGCAGCGTCGAATCAATGCGGACATATTTCTGGGATTTCTTAATAACGATTACTATGATTTAGTTCAACATATTCCAGTACAACTGAGAAGGGACTAAATGGTTAAATGTTAATTATCACAATCAATGGATTGGACTTGCAGGATCAGTAGCTTGGCCTGCACGCTCTCCAGACCTGCCACCACTAGATTTCGTTGGTGGGGGTTAAACATAAAGTCTATGCAAGTCCGGTCTATGACCTTAATTCCTTACGAAGAGGAATAATTAAATATTGTGAATAACACATATCCAGATCCGTTTTGCCACTACTGCTGTAGAAGAAAGATGCCGAGCCTGTCTTAATTCTCAAGGAAATCACGTTTAATTTAATATAACGTAAATAATTCATAAAAATAAAAATCTGTAGATGTGAATTTCGCCTAAACAAAGCCTACGGATCTAACTTTATTGGATTTTTTTTTCTTGTTATTAGGTCCTTCATATTTCCAGTTTGGCCACTTAAGCCTAAAACACCCTGTATATATATATAATTTTGTTTGTCCATCCTTCCTTATTTTGGATTCGTTTGATAACAGATTGTTGCAAGTCTATTCCTATTGTTTCTCTATGATTATTATACATATAATGCAAAAGCCAATTGTGATTCTTCGATTTCGGATCAGAAAAGCTATCAGAATGCAATTGCATATGCCAGTAGCAGGAGCAATCATGAGATCAAAGAGGCCTAATGCAATGTCCACATCCTAATTACAGCTTGATCGGAACTCGGCCTCATCTCCCTGTACTATTTCAAATTAGCGTTAGTCGTTGCGGAGGCATTTAGGAGCCTCTGATGGGGAAAAATGTGCTCGTATCTATTCGAGGATTTGCACGTCATCGTCCGGCCATTGTGGTCCGTGGTGAGTCCCATTGTTTATCATCTCATCAAGGGTAATGATAAAAAGTAATTTTTCGCCTTATGGACGTCTCTTGTCATAATGATTACCATTGTTCATTGTATTTTAAAATCTTTATTGGATATATCTGCAAAACATGAAAACTCAGATTAAATACTACGGTGGTAAGACAGCGCTATTTTTTTTTTCAAGATGGGTATCATAACGTGTATATTAGCTGCTACAAATTGTGCTACTTAAGAAATTTTCAAGTTCTCAGAAGCTTATTCTATTTTATTTGAATTAAATTAATAAACCTTTGCTCACTCGTAAAAATGAAAAGAAAGTATTTAAACAAAAGTCTAACTAAAACTAAATACATTCACTTCCGTATTTAAATCCATTTGGACATACGCCTCTCAGATTCAGTAGAAAAGACGCACTTTCAAAAACTACAATCCTTCAAATCAAACACAGCAGTTCCCGGGTATTTTTTATAAATTATTTTTTATAAATGTTTATAACAAAACTTTATGTACCGATTTTCGACAAACATATACGTACACTTTACTGCCGATTTAATATAAAACTAAACGAGCATATTAGCAATATATACGGCTTGGCTATGGATTACTTACCCGTCTGGAGGCGACTGAGGAGTTAGATGTGAGATCTCCTCACTTGAATCAAGTAAGTAAAGAGTAGTATTGCCCAAATGCGAGACCGAGACGAGTCTTGGTCTTGCAAACTCAGTCTTGGTCATGGTTTTGGTCTTGCGCAAGAGTCTCGCGATAGTCTTGCAGTAACTTATTAGCTTATTACTATAAAGATATTACTGTAATTTTTTTAGATAGGAGAAACCTAACTAAGCCCGAATGAAAAATTAGAGGAGTTAAATGCAAAAGTATATTGGTAATACCAATTATTTATATATAGTAACTAAGATGGCCACGTATTAGTAACTATTTTGCCTTAATTTGTATTCAAAAAATCTATTTTTTTTTACCAAGACCGATTTTGGGCAACACTAGTAGTGACCAAAAAGAGGTGCTGCTGGTTGCTATCCTTCCTCATGCATATAATGCCAATCATTCAATTTAACAACCAATCTGATTGTCACACGAGTTCACATACTGGTGCCGAAAGGACTTTTGTGGTGCCGAAGGAGAAGGAACTCTGGTATTAATCACCCACCCTCTCCTTTGACTCGGCAAAAAAAACAAAAAAAAAAAATAGCTTAAAAGTCTAGCTGGGTGGGGGGGGCGCAAAAAAAAATGTCGGATAAATATCTAAAGAGAAAAAAACTGTAACTTTACATACATTTCGTTACTATTGTTTCGTTATTTATCCTTTTTAAATTTAATATAGTATAGTTATCCATATTTTTTGTCATTTCCAGTTGTTTATTTTATCACATCTCTTTGTATTTTCAGATTCTCTTCCTTTTTTCTATTCTAATAAAAGTCTACATTCGTTAACATTGACTGATCCTTAAATTATAATAAACTAAAATGTTCAAAATTTCTTTCATAGACAAAAAGACAGCTTCGCTTTTTATCGCAAAATCCAACGGTGATCAATGATGAGCAAGGAAAGATTCTAGACATTATCCCAATCGTGAATAAATATGCATCCATATACATATATCTTGGGGATAATCCATGGATTAGAGGACCTCGAGGAATCCATTGCCGTCCCCAATGGCCTGGATTAACATTCTCCCTAATTCCTCCAGCCATTTCTCTATTTCCCGTTTTCTTTTCCGATAAGGAGCCGTTAATAGCAGTTTTCACTAATTAGGGAAAATAACTTTTGTGGCGTTAGTGAGGATTCGCTTGGAAGGCTATCTTTAAGGTGGGTTTTGCCATCACTATCAACTGGCTCTGTATCTAAAATTCAGTGAATTTGTTTAAATATCAAACTACTTTTATTTTTTTCCTTAGGAATTTCTTCAATATGAAGTTTTCTTCTATCAAACTGCTTCTTCAGCAAATTCCTCCATCTCTGCCCATCCATCCTTCCATCTAACTTCGGTTCTTCCTCTCCTTTTACTATCTGCTTCCCAATTCATAATTATTTTTTGCATTCTATAGTCACCCATTCGTTTCACATTTTTTCGTTCTTATATTAATTTAAATATCGATTAAATCCTCAAAGTTTTATCTTTAAATATTTCTTAAGTAAAAATAATCACATTTCTAATAGTGTTTTGAAGATGGTCTATTCTCCAATTACTGCAAGTATATTGATTTGTTTGAGAGCCTCGAGTAAGCCTCATATTATTTTTTTACAAAGTTATTGAAATATTTTCGAACAATACTGGTAAGGCATAAATGATCAGCTTTATCACTAATACCAAATTAAGACTGATATTAAACAGATATCCTGACGCAAATAGATATACGTAATCACAGTGACTAAAGGAATTAAACAGATATAAAAGCAAAGTTGTTTTCTTTTTTAAACCATAAGTTTTTCAAATCTATTACAAAATTTATAAATTAGTACTGATAAAGAATCATTTTATTTTAGATATATTCGCAAACCATAGATTCCTTTCCATTATAGATACGTACAGTATTTAGGAATGATATAAAAAAAAAAATCTCAATATTTTTTTCTTTTTACTATTCTTATAATTCCAGAAATGCCGTTATAAAATAACTATAATAAGTCATGCAATATTAAAAAAATGCTATATTCTTTTTTTCAAATTAGAAAATGTTCCGCAGGAAGTTGTTTGTTTGAAGTTGTTCTTTGCCTCATAATCATATTCAAACACTTTAGCAACTTATTAGCATATTTTAACTGTTAACGAATGTTCCTCAATTACTTGGATTCATGTCACATTCTCATGCCATGTTGAAAAAACAAAAGAAAAATAGATGATGTTAGCTTAAGGACCACATACAAATGCTTGTCATTATGGTATTCCAAAGGTATTTGAGAAAAATAAATGGTCACTGTATGATGCAGCTAAGAAATATTAAAAAAATAGGCTTGTTGTATTACATATTATATACTTTAAACTATGTGCTACAAAAATAATTATTTATATATCAAACTACTAGTATTGAATATATTCTTTATTTTATTTTATATAGCTGTATTTTTTAATACTGTTAACTGTATTTTTTTATATGCTGAAACATGTTTAAATTGATGAATTTACCCGTAGATATTTTAAATAGAGTAGTATTCTTTTAAAAGTAAAAAAAATCCACTTTTCGGAGATTATTATTTAAAGTTTATCGTAGGGGAATCTTGTGTACATAAGTAATTGTTTTTTTCAAAAAGGTGGTTTTTTAATGTATCTACTGAAGTATTAAGGTAAACTGAATACATGAAAATTTTTTTTTTCGAAAAATTCTTAAATTATAAGAAATTGAAATATCAAATTTTGATTTTCTATTTTGGAGTGGTATCAATAGGTAGTTTCTATAGATAATATGTCCAGGTCATCATAATAATTCACAGTAATTGTAGAACTTTTTGTTAATTTATTTGTAAATTTTAACGTATTTATTTTTACAAAAAATTATTTTCTATTTATAAATTAAGAAGTCACTATTACCGTAAAAATAAAATTACAATAAAGATTGTAAAAAAATATAGGATCTAGGCACCTTACTATAATTATTCTTATATCACTACATCTATCAAATGAATCCTAAATATAAATAAAATATATATATATATATATATATATATATATGTGTCCAGAAGAAACTGCTATAATTTTCAATTCATAAACTAGAATATAAGTTTATTTAATAAATTAAAGAAAATAAATTATTAGTATTAATAAATTTATAAAATGCAACAAATTCCATAATATTAAAATACAATTTATTCAGTAAAATTTTATTATATAGAATAATAATAAGTAAATATTTTTATTTATTGTAATATTTTCTACATATCTATATCTACCACGAATTATAAATTATAATGATTTTGTATTTAAAACTATGTATTTTGATAATTTCAGCTGTCGATTTAGTAGACCATATTTTTTTATCCGATTCCGACTATTCATTAAATAAATTAGTTAAATGCATCAATTGAAGTATAATTTTAAGAAAAATATAAATGACTTTAAAAATACATAAAATTTTTAAATCAATATATAATATAAAAATCAGTTCTTCATAAGGGACTGTGATGTTTAAGAGTTTATCTATGTATTTCCTCAAATTACATTATTCGCTTTTTAGTTTGTATTGAATCTCTATTTAATATGCTAGACTGGTAATATTTATTTTGGAATAATGGGTAATTCACTTTATTTTTTTATTCGAGAAATAATTATTGCTGGGAAAAAAATAGTCAATAATAGAATTCTGTGAATAAATTATTTATTAATTATACTGTATAAAAAAATAATTAAATTTAATGTTCCTAGGTTTTTGTAAGGATTTAGTACATTGCAATGAATTAAATATTTGAATATTATATGAAGGTAATGAATTAACTAAAACCTTACTTAAAATTGGTTAGTTAGCTCATAGTGATTGGTAATATATTATATATTTTGGAAAATCAATCAACTATTTAATTAATATATAGTTAATCATATAAGGAACATCATAATTGAATAAAGAATATTTTTTTAGTAGTTATTCGAAACTGAATAAAGTTTTGTTTGAACTGTAACCAAATCTTATGAAAGCATTGGCTTCTTCTTCTTCTTTCTTTTTCAACTAGATCTTATGAAAGATCTCAATGTTGTTACGAGCTCAAATCCTTAATAATCTATTTAGCTTCGTTTTGCTAACAATGGCTACGAGAGATCTCACTATTCAGTCAGTCTTCGGTGCCTCCTCTGGCCTGGAGCAGTTCGACCACATGTTGATGGCTAGCCTCCTTGGCGAAGAACAGTGGAGTGTGTCCTTTCCTGTCCTTGGCGTTTACATCACTACCACAGTCGAGAAGTACAAGTGCTGTATCCAACTTTCCATTCTTGGCGGCGTGATGGAGCGGCAATCTTCCTAACCTGTCTTCAGCTTCCAGGTTGGCGCTATTTCCAAGGAGGACCCTCACGGCTTCGATATGGCCCCCGGCAGCCGCTTTGTGTAGAGGTGTCTGCCAAGAGATGTCCTTACTCTCGATGTCTGCCCCGTGCAAGAGCAACCAGCTGAGGCACAAGTCGTGACCACGCTCCGCAGCGAAGTGGATTGGTCTCCTCTTGCTTGAGGTGGCCTCGTTAAGGTCCGCGCCATTGTCCAGTAGTAACTGGAGCACGTCGAAGTTACCTTCTTCTGCTGCAAGATGTACGCCGGTCACTTTGCCTTTCCTCGATGGGAAATCTACCCCTATTCTCAAGATAGCTTGCACTATCTCAGATCTTCCTTCAAAGGATGCCCGCTCAAGCGGCGTTCTTCCTTCTCCATCCTCATTACACAAACGTCTCCTAAGTTCGTCTTCAGATAAATCGTATGGTAACTTTAAGAATTTTCTAACAACAGCTGCATCACTGGAACCAATGCTTACCTGTAAAGTTAATTGTATTTAAATGAGAACAAAAAAAAATCAGTTTAAAAATTTATAATAATAAAGAAAAAAAATTAAAAACATCAATTTCCTTAATTAACGAAATTATTCAATAAATAAAAAGTACACCATCAAATAAGGTTAATAACATAAATAGATATGTTCGGAATGAAACTTTTACTCCCAAATAGATAAATTGATTATTACTTTAATTATTATTGTCTTATTATTTACTGTTATAACATCAATTTTTTTTTTTTTTTTTTTCTTTTTTATGGAAATGACAAAAAATGTTAGCATAGTTGATGTTTGGATGTGTAATTGTTTCCTAACACATGGATATATATTTTTATCACCTTGATTGTTTGATTTATTAATCTTAATTAAATGTATTAATAATCCTATGGTACATTGAATTTTTTTTTTAAATATTGTTGGACTGGTTTCATTACCTTTCATATGATAGAATATCCAATTTGCTGCTCAGGTTTTTTTATTAACTAAATTTATGTGTAATCTAATAGAATATTAATTTGATAACATTTGCACATATAATGTATCTTGAAAATTACAGAGAGGAAAACCTTAAAATTTGAGGGAGTGAGGTTTGATTTTTTTTTGCCAAGATTACAAAGGTGGATTATTAAAAATAATAAACCAAGTTGAACTTAATATTTAAAAGAAAATATGTCAAAACCTATGTAATTATCTAAAACTAATCTATTTACACTTATGGTCATTTTGTTGTGTATCTTTTTTTCGTAAGGTTTGTTTTTGTTCCGTCAATTTAATGAATTGCGCAACATAATACTGTAGAGAAAAAATATGACTAGTGTTAGTAATCTACCACCTTTATGACTCACGGGATATTATCGATTCTCCAAGTTAGCATCAGAAACTGATACAACCTCTTTTAAATGATGTGTCATAAACTATATTTATTTTTCAGATTGGTGTTCCACAAGGTAGTAGCCTCGGTCCCATCCTTGATAAAGTTTATACTGCTGACATCCCAACACTGTCATCACCATGTATGCCGATGACTCATGTATCCTATCAGTGATTAACTACCCTCCATTCCAAACGCTTCAACTTGAGAATCAAAATAAATTTCAATAAATCCGTCCAAATTACGTTTACTCTTTGTAACCTATGACTTCCTGTCCGTTGCCTAGGATTCCACCTGGACAAACCTTTAACTTGGAATGATTATACCTGACGAAACAACAAGAAACCTATGAGAAAGCTATGGGGCTCCACTAAACCATCTAATTAGTTATTAGATCTAATTAATCGCATCCAATCGTTACAATCCAAAATTCTTCGTAAAATATTCAATGCTATCTACGTTGTTACAAATAAAATCATCCATAATGAACTTAATGTTCCTTATGTTTCAGATTTGGCCCAAACCAGATCTATCCTTCTATAATAAACTTTAGAATCATTCCAATCCTCTCGTTTTTAACTTTGCTTCCTCTTAATTCCTAATAACCCATCGAGGCTTCGAAAAAGAAGATTGCCCTGTGATCTCTTACGTAGACATATTATAAGAGTGCTACCATTGGGTAGTTTTTCAACAAATGTTTTCAAATCATTATATCCATTTGTACAAATTTACATGATGTATTACTGGATGTACTTGTAAATATTATAAATGAAAAAACCTTTTCAGATAATATTGTTACTTATCATCATTCCATGTGTCTTAAAAAAGTATAAGTATAGGTGTTGTTTAGTGTTTTGTATTATTCACTATGTACTTTGATGAAACTTTTCTCTATGAAAACACAGCAAAGCGTAGTTTGACTACATTTGTTATATAAGAGTATTTATTTCGTCCAACTTACCGTATCAACGTATTGATAAATGAGATCGAAATTAAAAAAAAAAAAAAACATAAAAGCTTATCTTCAAAAAACAAATGCACTAGTGACTTTTTACAATAAACTACAATATATTTAAAATGACAATACTGTTTTTTACAATATTTCATTTACAAAATTTTTGGTGTCTGATTTGTTACTATAAGAGTATTATCTATTGGGTTGCTATATACCTATATGTTAGTAAATATAATGATTAATAAAATGACATGTTTTTTGTAATGCACTGTTTTGTATCTCTACAGCTATTTTAGTTCCAATCCAGCTTTGTATTATTTGCTTTAATATTGTAGTATACTTTCAAGTATACAGTAACATACCAATAGTAACAAATAATTGGTATACTATAACTATAATAGAAGTAAATATAAATGAAAATACCCACTCTTTCATTTTGTCTAGTGCAGTAAACGTTAATTTAACCATAAAGGAACCAGATTCAATGTCAATCCAAATGAAATAGATATTAATAAATAGATATGATCGGGATTTGGATCATTGGTTTGAGAAAATCCATTAGGCATAGATATCAAATTTTCGTTCTACAAAAAAAAAAAACAGTCGATGCCAAAGTGAATTGGCTCAAGGCAATACAAAACGACTGTTAATTAAAAATTAACTGACCTTAAACTTATTATGGTTATCAATTAAGACAGTTATAATAAAGTGTATGAATTTGCTTGCCTTATGGTGTTCCTCAATTCCATTAAGTTTTACAGAAAAAAAAATACCAATAAGTATGTAAAAATATTTTTATTTGTAATAAATTTTTTGTTATATCATTAAAAATTTGTACATTCTGACTAGATTACTCAACTTCTAATTCCATTCACACTTGGCCCAATTAAAAATATTTGAGTAAAATTTGCGAATGTGTTGTTCATTCGACAGAAAGAGTTTAAACTGTTGAAGCTAGTCACTTTTTTTTTGTTGATGATTATTTTACTCACTGAATAGGTTTGGGTAGTTAGGAACTCAGGTACGATACTTGTATTTTTACTACACTAATAGTACACTGAATTAATCCACCGATGAAATAAAATTTCTGGTAATAGCTAGCCAAACATCAAACGACATCTGTCTTCAGGGATCGACATCAGTCACTCAGTGCACAATCGTTAAGCTCTTTTAAAAACCAATGAATTATTGAACCATCATAAAACTTCAACAAAACATGTGATTTAAAATATCCTTCAGAAGCACTTCTATATCATGAAAATAAATAAATAAAACTCTTCTATATTCATTAATCCAAGAATAAAGTGACTTATGGCATATCTTAATTCAACGATTTGTTTAACATTTAATTTCAAATTTTATTAAATTAACTATTTACACGTTCATATGCTAGTTATTTCAATACATTATTCTATTCCTCCAACGATTTGTAAAAATTTGGCTACTGCCGTGTGCCCATCAGACAGAGCAGAGGCAAGTGGTGTCGATTCTAGTAATGACCTACTGTTAACACATGCGCCGGATTTCACTAACAACTTGACGATGTCCAAGTTGCCCCTTATTGTTGCTATGTGTAGTGAGGTTTTCCACAAATCGTCCACTTCCTCTATATTCGCTCCGTATTCTATTAAAGTCTTGATTACGTCTAGATGACCATAGGCTGCAGCTTCATGAAGTGGCATACGTCCGAGGTTGTCTTGAACGTCCAGTTTTGCACCATGCTCTAAAAGTAAACCTACGATTTCCTTATTTCCATTGATCGCAGCGAAGTGCAATGGCGTTTTTTCCCGCCTGTCGATGAGTGTCATATCTGCCCCGTGTTTTATCAGGAGGGAGACGATTTCCTTACTGCCACTTTTGGTTGCGTAATGCAGTGGCGTTTGGGCCAGATAGTCTCTCGCCACTACATCAGCCCCTTCTTCAAGCAGAACCTCAACGATCGCCAGTTGATTTGTGCTAACAGCTCTGTGCAAAGGAGTGCGGCCATAATTATCCACTGATGAAATGTCGGAACTTTGAGATATCATGTACTGTACCAACTCCAGATGCCCCACTTCTACAGCCTCATGCAGGGCCGTCAGTCCCAAGGCGTCCTTCTCTTCCACATCGAAACCATGCTCTATAAGCGTCTTTACAACATTAACTTGGCCACTTGATGCTGCCAAATGTAGAACAGTCTTTCCCCAAAGATCTTTAGGGGATACTATTTTTGTATTTTGTTCTACGAGCAACTCTACTGTTTCTAGTCTGCCTCTATCTGCTGCTAAGTGAAGAGGTGTCCGTCCGATTTTGTCTGTTGCGATCAGATTCGCTTGATGACTCAAAAGAAGACCCACTACACCAACACGACCGGTCTCTGAAGCTCTATGAAGTGGAGTCCACCCATGTTTGTCTTCAGCATTTACGTCTGCGCCGTAGTTGACGAGCAGTGAAATAACTTCTTTCGAACCACCGTCGACTGCGTAATGTATTGCTGTCCGACCGTAACAATCCCTGTGATTTACTTCAGCACCACTTTCTAGTAGTATTTTACAAACTTCAATGTTCCCGTTACGTGAGGCTAGATGTAACGACGATTTTAGCTGTTGGTCCATTGCTGATGGATTTGCCCCATTCCGCAGTAGTAGTGCAACTGCTTCTAATTGATCATTGCTCGAGGCTTGATGTAGAGGCTTGCGGTCCGATTCGTCTCCAGATTCAATGTCCAATCCCTTGTCAAGAAGCTCCTCTATTTCTTTTAATGAGCCATTCCAAGCAGCTTCATGAAGGCTTGTCCAACTACTACAATCGTAAAAATCTTCTTCGTCATCCTCATCTTTCTCCGAAAAATTTATTTTTGGCAATTGAGTTGAAATGAGCTTATCTAATAATGTATTTGAATTTATTCGAAGTATACTTTTGAAGAAAGCAAAACCTGGGAGTGCGCTATTGACCACCAAGGATTGCACACCTTCTTTAATTGACGATATTATATTTTCACTTTTGTTATTTGGTTCTTTATCACTGTCCTTCAAGATATTTTTATAATCTTCCTCATCTTGTTTGTGGTCTATTAAAGCTTGAAGACCGTCAATCTGATAACCCATAATTCCAGAAAATAGAGAAACCTGAAAAATAATATTTCGACTTCTCAAATCAGATTTGATGTATTTTCGTGAATATTTAAGTTATCTTTTTTGTAAACTAATGTTAATTCAATAGTTAATAATTTACTCCATGCTTTAAAGCTATTCACCAAAAGTGAAGTATTATATATAATTTTTGAAATTTGATTCTCCTGTTTGATGAATTTAGTAACAGCATTGTGGCTCATAGCTGTATATTTCAAAGTAGGATTCAGAAATAGAGATTCTAGATACTTAAACCATCAAGTACTTACTGGATCCGAAAGCACGTTGGATGTGGTTGCTTTTTCAGCAATATGACTTCGTAAGCATCTGGCAGAACTGCTCTTGTAGATATTGTAGAAAGGTTTCTTGTCATCAATTACCTAATACAATCAGATAATATTAATAATTTTTCTATTATCTATTAATTTATTAATTAAAACTACTCTTATTTAACATTGGTTCAAGCAAAACCACCAAATTTATTAACGATCTTATATTTGATGTATTATAAGGATTCAGAATAGTACCGCTATTCTCTGTTATACCGCTTATGTATTACTGTTATTATTCAAATTTTATAAAACATCATAAAAAGATCAACTACCTGATATTTCAACTTTTTTCGTGTTGTAACTGTCTTACAATAAATTGATCTATCACATTTAATAATGCCAGAAGCACAGCTATTGCCTGCAGTTGTCTAGCACTAAAGAGTTTTATAATTGTTCTATTGACTGAAGTATTCTATCAACTATATGCTAAAAATGAATAATAAATTATTACTTTATTAAATTTCATAATGATAAATTTATTTACTTTATGTCTTGATGCCACGATTATTTTTTTAGAATCCCACTTCAAGAAATTTTTTAAGAACCATGAATCATTCCTAACCATGTCATTCCATTTTATTCATAAATATGTTTTGATTACAGATAATATTCATTCCTTTATCACATTTTTTCACTGGTTGATTTATTATTTCATTTATTTTGAAATATGAATATTATAAATATTATACTATTTTAATTAAAACTATTTTTGTTACGTTTTAGGAAAAAACATAAAATACGAGTTGAAAGGCTCACATTATCTTTTTCGGCAGATTCTTCGCTAATAATGTCGGCGATGTTACTCCGCAGATTCAAAGCAGAACTACTTTTTGAAATATTGTAACTGCATTTGTTATCAGCTTTTACCTAGATAAAAATAAACATAGTATTAAAAAATAAATATTTATTCTCTAGTTTATTAGGTTTCTTATTATATAATATTTTTAAAAAATGAGAGAATAATATATTTGTGGATTTTATGTATTATTGCCCAAGGTTTTCGAATACTAATGTATATATATATATAAATAAACTATTTGGTAATATGTTGCTAACACTATCGCAAGCAGGCAGCTCGCAAGATAAGATAACACGTTGTTTGAACTCACTTCAGTTCTTTTTCCAGAATGACTAATTTCAGACACTGTGTTTTCTTCCTGAAAAAAAGCAAAAGGATAAATACAATTTGTGGTTGTTTCAATTAACCCGAAAATTCGCTTGTAATTATACCTTTTTTGAGATCGCATTTCTGTATCTGTCAATACTGGACTTTCGGAACCGTGTTACGGGAATACCATGACCTGTAGATATGTCTGCCACTGACCCAGATTTATATTGAATGCCGGTTGGATGCTGCAAAAAGAAAAAATTATTTATTTTATTTATAGTATTCAAATACAATGCAGGACAAAATCACATTACGTATAAAACAAATTACTCTACATCCATTGTCGCGTTATTATTTTCATCTATAAATGCCCTTTCATTTTTTCAAATTTCTTTTTTATTGTGATGGGTTATCTTTTCTTCTCTTTTGTCTATATTGTTCAACTGGTACTCCTCTGTGTCAAAGCAATATATACTGTATTTTAAATATCTGTGACTATTTCCATTCATGATGTTTTGAGATTTTTCTTCTCCGTCTAGGAGGCCATAAACTATCTCGATTTTTTTTTTTTTTTTTTTTTATAGCCTTCGACTTAAAATAAAACTATAAAACTTTAACTATGGAAAAAAAAAAAATAAAATTTTGAGTACTAAAATTACAGAAAAAAAAAATATATATATATATATATATATATATATATATAAAAGTTTTATTAACTAAACGATATAAAATAAATTACGCTTGCTAAGAAAACAAAAAACTAAGTTACAATTCCAGTAAAAATAGTTCAATACAGTGGGGTCCCAGATGTTCCTGCTAAGTAAAAACTGTACATTTCAACATTTTATACTTAGAATTTTTTAAAAACAAGCGGTTTTTTATAACATCTGTCTCTCACGAAATCACCCAATCAGATAGGCAGAGGTAGAGCTGAAGTAAAAATGCAGCAGGAGTTACTGCAGGCGTCATGTTATCAAAGAGGGGTGGTAACAAGTCTTTCTATGATTCCATAAAAAGTAAGCTTCTCATCGTCGCTTTCGTTAATTATTTCTTAATCACTGTCCTTCAAGATGGTTTTAAAATCCTCCTCAGCTTGTTTGTGATCTTTTAAAGCTAGAAGACCTTCAATCTGATAACGCATAATTGCAGGAAATATAGAAACCTAAAAATAATATTTCGACTTCTCAAATCATGTTTGATGTATTTATGCCTCTCATCGTCACAGAAGCTTTTATTGGAGCATTGATATGAAGAATACAGTTTTAGAATTTTTCACACAAATCTATTAAATTATTGCCCAAAATCCATTGATTAGTATCGATACTTTCCTCTAACAATGAACCCTGTGTCCAAATGATCGTTTTTGTTTATCACAGCTATAGATGATCATGATGATTCTTTGACCAGTCCAAAGTAATTCTTGTATGGTAGGAATGTAGGCATTGTAATGTTAAAGTTATTCAAGAAGCACTTATAGTCCTCATAGTCTTTGCAGAGATTCCTCTTTGATCTGCTAGATCTCCATTCGTATCTTGTACAATCCGAGACTTTACTGTGATAATTATATTTAAGGTAGTGAAGTCATCAACCTCTCTACGTACCCAAATCCGTGGGATTGGTTACTTCTTCTGAGCCTGCTGACCTGCTTCTGCATCCGAGAAGGCTTACATGGGAAGGTGTGTCCTATTCATAACTTTATGTTAGTGTCAGCGACTAATAATGATAATAATGGACATTTGCACTGACTGATACTAGGGTAAGCGCACCAGTGATTGACAGTACTAAGGAAAGTTTTGTCTTTTTTGGCTTATGCCGCTGTAATTATTATAGTTCTGAAATTCTCCGCTGGAAATTTAGACTTTCTAGGATCTCCATTTTCTATTTAACACTTCAGAATTGAAACATTATTCAGTTATACATGTATAATTTTCCATAAAAAAAAATACCTTGTTGCACTATTGATGGATCCGAAATTCAATAGTTCTAGTAATGGATAAGGGGTCGGTACCAGTAATGGACATGCCTCAGAAAAATTCTAAAATCTTTGACTATAAAGATAAGATGACATAAATGTTCAACTTACTCTAAGCGAAATTGTTAATAGGAAGGTATGAAACACAGCGATCTCAAGAGCACTTTAGAAACAATAAGCCATTTTAAAATTTTCTTTTAGGAATTTTGTTCATACAGTTGTCGTTAGAGGGCATTGTTCTTTAATATAGTAATAAACTGGAACGTTTCAATCAACATGAAAGCTTATTATGTACATTTAAAGCCCAACCTGTCCCTCACTGAGACCCCTGTCCATAACGAGTGCGTTCATCCTAATAGAAGAGTTTTAACATCTAGTTATTCCTCAATTACCTTAATCTATTGCTTATCAGTTTATTAAAGTTATTAACTCGAGTGGTAATACTTTACCGTCAATGTCGATTCTTCTTTTTCATCAATGAACATGGAAAGGGTTGACTTCCTCCTGCTTCTTGTGCCACGGCTTAAGATGTTCGTGTCTGAACTACTTTTGGTAATGCTGTAGTTTTGCGTAGCTTCGGAAACTTCCTTGAAATTTATATTCTTTAAAACAAACTGCAACAAGTAACCAAATAAAAAAAGAATTAAAATGTTATCTTGGACACGTTGTACATAGAATCTATTAATAGTTTCATCATCATTATAAAAATAAGGAAGCTGCAAAAGCGTAGTTATGACTACACTGCTCTGCATTAAAATCCTCCCTTTAGGAGTTGTTTTTGTGTTTTGAAGTATCCTGAACACGGACCTAAAGGCAGAAAATCTCTATCAGGCATCATTTCATGTCAAATTTGTGTTGTGGATAAAAAAAGGAGATGTTTTTCGACATTTTGTGCATCTTTTATCATTGAAAATCACAAAGAAACAAAATATTGATATTGTAGTTATTACAATGTATTACAATATTTAAAAAATCCGAGAGATCAACTGTGTTAGGCTTCAAGAAATCTTTGGGCCACATATCCGAGCTCTATTTAAAGTCTTGGAATTAAAAGAAAAATTAAATGAAAATGAAAAACTTTTTTTCTGCGTTTGAAAAACCGTGTCAACAATTTGGGCAACAAAAGAGTTACAAAATGCAGACATTGATCAACAGTTGTTTTTATCATTTAATGTTATGGATTAAATACATGTAATTAAAAGCCGTTTGCTTGCTCTCTCGTTTGTATTTCTTCCCTTTAAACTTGGGAGCAGCTTCAGATGAACACGGAAAACGGTTTCATGAAGATATAGCCTAAATGGAGAATAAATGAATGTAATGAGAAGATGCTTGTGCTGATTACTGCAACAGGAAACAGCTATAAAACGGAAAAATATACACATTGACTATTATTAAATATTTTATATATTATTATTGTTGTTCACAAGAAAATAAGTGAAGTTAGAAAAACTTGCTATTTCATTTGTTTAAAAAAAAAAACTACCTTCCGTTTCTCCGTAATGATGCCTGAATTTTTTGTATACTTGAGATTCGAACTCAGCATACATGCAAATATAAAATCTGGAAATATTACGCAAGGGAGTGAATTTTTTTTTGGAGAGTAGTGTTATTAATTGTCACTAAAAATACATAACCTTCATAAGAACTAATTATTTTATTTTGCAATAGATTTGTATACATTTATTTCAAATTGTATCTTCATTCTCTCAAACTTGTACTTCCCTGTTTCGTTATAATATATATATATATATATATATATATATATATATATATATTATAACGAAACAGGGAAGTACAAGTTTGAGAGAATGAAGATACAATTTGAAATAAATGTATACAAATCTATAATATATATATATATATATATATACAGTAGACATATATATACATATATATATATGTCTACTGTTATTAAGCACATTATATCAGTAGCTAGCTTAATATATGTGCTAGTGGACGGTGTTGAGACTGTCGGTGTGTCCCTGGCCTGATCGAGGCTCAATTTTTTTAAAATTCTAGCTTTGAAGAGATGGGATCCTCTTCTTTGTTGACTTATAAAAAGAAAATACCGCGATCGAAACGTCAATAAACATAGAAATGAAATGAACATTCAATAGTTTACTAAATAATTAATAAGTGACCTTATTCCCAATTAAATAGTTATAAGGAAAAGTTGTAAATATATATATATATATATATATATATATATATATATATATATATATATATATATATATATATATATTTTTTTTTTTTTTTTTTTTTTTTTCTTTTTTCTTCGGTATCATGATAAGAGACCGTTTATAAGAAAAATTATAAAAGCAGCTGTCCTACATATATATGTATGTATATAATTATTTATTCTTTTCTATATTTTTAAATTTACTACATTCCATTATAACAGGTCATGATGTATGTTAACAAGGCAAAACCTATTTACAATAATAAATAATGTTTTGGTATTATTATAATAAACAAGTGGTTAAATTAAATATTTTCTGTTTTTACATTTTTTTAATAAATTAAATTATATTATTTTTTAATAGTTCAGTTAGCGACAGTCAGGTTTTTTTCGGAGCTCTTCTTAATTTTTTTAAGCTCTTAAAATTATTTTAATTTCGCAGTAAATTCTTTCAATGAGTCATACTTGGTATTTATGTGTTTTCTTTTGGAAGGAATTTATTACTTTTCTGGTCTCTGATTAACTTAAGAATTCTTTAGCTATCATTTTTATAATACAAGTACTTGCATAATGACTGTTACTAATGTAGGACTGATAGAGTGAAATGAATAATTCTCAAGAAATACGTGTTATTAAATATTTGTTAATTATTTTTCTTATATTCACTGGAAATAAACATTTTTAAAAATAAAAAAATAGATGAATTTCAATGGACACGATTTTAATTTAACTGAAAAAGGACATCTTTCTTTAAAATCTCGTTTAATAACACCGATGATTCTTCTGAAATAAAATATTAATGACTATAAATTTATTAGTTAGGGATAATACTCACTTTTTTTGGAAATTCTTCTCCAGAGTATGCCGTTTTCAGCTCACCGCAATCAACCTTAAATCAAAACAATAAAATAAAAAGTAACCAACTTTTAACGATTCATTAAGAACATATATTTTATGTATAAAATATTACTACTATCTTCGGCATTATTGAACTGCTTATTTTTCTCTCATTGATGTCCGTAGATTCTTTCATCACGTCTTCATTGAGGACCTAAACATAGTATTCAAAAATCATGATAAGTCATACTCAAGGTCTTATACTTCAGCACAATAAATACCTGTGCCTGTGTTTATGTATGTGTAAATTATTTTATTATTCTTAAAACAAATACTCTATAATAATAGATCCAACGTTTTTAACTTTTTGAAGTGGTTTCCTAAAATAATAAATATATAATGTACATTTACATGAAATTAATTTGAGTAATCAGGTGCATTTATGTATTTGTAAGGTAGATGGCACGCTTTAATCTCATTTATTCGTATTTATGTTTCTAATCATGAGATCTTGCTTGCAATATAGATGAAGCATAAAATTTATAATGAACCAATGAAATTAATATACAGCATGTCTCAGTTCTTAACTCGGAGGAATGATTCTAGACAAAATCATCGGCAGAATGATTACAGTTTATATATCATTCGGCTAATTTTTAAAGCGAGGGGGGAACTCTTCAATCTAAATTACGTGCCGTGACGGGATAAAAGGGGAAATTGTTCTTTGTGCAATATGAATGCACCGGAAGATAACTTTTATTTCATATAGGTATGCCCAATAATAAAAGAGTTCAGAATAGCATTTTTACCTATGCATCCACTAAATTTTATTGAAACGATACAAATTTTAAATGGCGCAAACTACAGAAATCTTTATTTGTATTTAAAAACATCCGCTAATTATAGATGTGAATTAGTGAAAGAATATAATTTAGAATAAAAGGTATCTAAGTTTATGATCATGTATATTTGTAAATTTTGTAGGTATATTTATATTTAGAAAGAATTTTTAGTTAAAATTAAGATTTTTTTTTTTTTTGATCTTGTTATAGATATCTCCATGAATAAACTAGGCGAACACCCCGACAGACGGACATAAGTTCATTGTCAATAAATCGTTTAATTTTATGTAAAAAAAAAATGATATTACGTACTTTATAAACAAATAAACGCGTCTATCTATCTATCACTGTGTTGCTTCAATCTGTATTGTTCATTTTGTAATATATTATTGGGATTAAGAAAAAAAAAAAATCTGTAAAAAAGTGCTTTAGGTACTGCGCTACTAATTTGTGGCACACTACTCATGAGGTACAAGCGAAAGTTTTATAAAAACAACAATTTTAAGAAGGAATTCAAGAAAAAAGCAATAGAAATCAATAAAACCTAACTGCACAACGAGTGTAGCGAACTAGGGTTCCTAAACTGCCGCAAGGTAGTAGCGCAGTACATGCCTATACAAAGCACGTTGAACCAACACAGTGTATCCACCACGGAATCACCACAAGCTAAATTTTACCCGCTGACCCAAAGTTACCTCATCTTACGGTATATATATTTAAAACAATCAAACATCAAAGATCAATCTCATTAATTGACCTAAGGTTTTATCAGACTGATAAGTTTTATTGCTCTGAATTTCGAAATCAATTTTCTTGTTCTAATCGCACGGCTGATTTTGAGCAATTTGTTATAATCGTCTTATCTTTTTATTATCTGCTAGTGAATCAATCCTCATTTTTTTTATTTATTTAAAAATACAGTGCTGCTTCATGTAACGGATAAAGGATGACCCATCATTGTGGAAGTCGATTACAAAAGGGTCTATAAGAATAAGTGATTTTGAGGAAATAATATACAGTTTGTCGTACATTTTACGAAAATGATTAATTGAAAAAATAACTAAAATAATTAGTTAATTAACTATAAATAATAGTTATTTGTAAATTTATAGTTATTTATAACTATAAATAACCCCTAAACGAAATATTTTACACTTGCGTCACAGCTCATACTGATAGAATGATGAGTAATCCTGATATCCCGCAATCACTTATACGTAATGTGCGTACGCATTAGATATTCCTAAATTTAATTATCAATCTCAAAAAAACTGAACTTGTTTGAAATGTGGGTTCAAGTGTAATATTTAAAATAGAATATTCTCTGAATATTTTTTATAAAAAAGGGACATTTTAAAAATAAAGATATTTCATTTATTTAAAGCCAAAGATTTTAGTGAAAATACTTGGCTTTATAATGTTGTTATTATATATAACTGAACTGAATGAATTACTAATGAAATACTCAATTAATGAACATTTATCTTTTTACTATATACACAATTGCGTAGTTGCAGAGAATTAAGAAGCTATCATCATTAGTTTAAATTGACACAATATGCTATGATTTTTTTCTATTTGGGATCAGTAAAATTCGTATACACAAGACTATCCAAATGGATTGAAGATGCAAAAATTATGCAATCACTTGAATATTTTTTTTTATTTCTTATTTTTATAATAACAATTTTATTTATTTCTTTATTCAGTATTATAACAATCTGTCTCTTGGACATTGGTTATAGTGAGGTAGGATGACATTCACACTATATGTACAAAAAAATAAAATAAATAGAACAAAATATCTTGAATAATAATGAAAAAAACATGTCTGTTTATGCAAACCAGGCGGTTGTCTCACTTTATCACGTAGAATGTGATTAAATTTAATTTTATTTATTATAATAGTAAATTTTTCTGTAGACATTTGCTTTCGGTGGAAAATAAATATGAAAATCTTGTTTGAATTTTTTTTTAACTTTATTTTTAAACTCGCACCTTTTGGGAATACTAACAATCAGCGAGTTTGCTGTCGGCGAGAAGAGTATAGATTAATACGTTGGCAGGCATGAGGAAAAGGAGTGACCAGCGGCGTCCCTTCCTAACTTGATTTTATGTTTATAGTTAGTGGAGAAGGCCCCTCATCCAGCTTATTTTGAGCCTACTACGGGTGCCATCGGTGAAATTAATATTCGAATTTGTATGAAAATAAAAATATCTTTTTTTATTAGTTGAATTTGAAAATAATCAGAAATTAAATGCTTAGCATTAGCACAGCCCCCTCGGAAACGTTGGATGAAAATTGTCAGAAATTATAATGTTTTAATTGTCTGTTTTTAAACTTTGAATAAAATAACGTGCAATTGAAAGTTATTCAGTGTTTGGTAAAATATAGTTTTACAGTTCATACCTCGTCGGATTCTCCTGCTAGGAACTTTATGGTCTCGAAGTCTTTCTCCTGTTGACACTTCTCTACTACACGATATTTGGCAGCCAATCCCCTGAAAACCCGGAGCACGTGATCCGGCATATCGAGAATCCCTCTATTGACAAGGTGCGCTACAGTCATCAGTACCTTGGTTACATCCTCTTCCGGGAAGTCGAAGTCGTCCCTGAGCCAGACGGTTAGATAGGAAGACCTTAACTGTTCGACCGAGGAGTACAGTTTGAGGAGCATTCCACAGAACTCCAAGTCCTCGGTAAGGACAGAGTTCATGATGGCAAGGATCACAGATTGAGCTGTCGTTAGCTCTGCCAGGGTAGTCTGCCTGTTGTAGATGGAAGCGGACGCTGCCTTCTGGACCGCCAAGACCAGCTTCCTCGATATCATCTCGTACAAGATCTTGGAGCATCGCTGCACCCCAACGCAGCGTCCCGATGACTTGGGGCGGACCATGCTAAACCTGGAAATTTATATTTATATTTTTAGAAAATCAATGTAACAGTCCTTAAAAAGTTCCTAAATTAAAACTAAAGTATCAATAAGTATTGTAAAAAAATATGGCTGGGCATTGTAGTTACATACTTCTTTTTTTAAATAATATACAAAGATCATATCCCATCTATTATGAATAGAAAATTTTCTGTTTATAAAATTGTGTGATTGCACCTAAGAAAGACATACTACTTCTTATCTTCTAAAAATAATTTTACAAAAGAAACATTCAAGTAAGATGGACTAAAATTATACAAGAGAAAAGTTATGTAGATTTAATCGGAATCCTGATCTAGCAATTAGCAAAGAAAATCATAAAGATCTAATAAAGTTAATTTCTTCAGGTTATCATATCTGTTTTAGCAATATAAAAATGTATGCAATAGTGACATTCTTGAAGATGTGGAAAACTTAAACTTGGAGAACTGGAAACTTTATGTGATTTTCATTGCAATTTTATTTATTTTTAGTGTTGATATTTTATTTGTTTTAATTGTAGAATTATTATTTTCTTATTATAATATATGTTACGAAAATTAAAATTTATATTTTTTCTTCTTTTTTAAACACTAAAATCACTTTTTTATTTGTCACTAAAAATGGAAAATATGTCATAGTAATAATAATAATATATAATAAAAATACTGTACCACTACAACCCAGGAAGGGTCTTGGGTTCAATACTTTGTTAGAAAGTACTGTTTCAAGGTCAATGTCAGGATCACCTTCAACCGCCACATTTTCTCCCTTAGTTTATTATTTAATTAAAATTATCCACTTAATAGAGGCTGAGTGTGCCCCGGGAGGATCTTCCGACCCCAATGGATACCTACTCCTAATTAAAGCCAATGCTTGCCGTTCATTCATCGATTTATCGATACTTTGACCAGTTATTGATGGTCTATTTAATTATTTCTAGATGATTATGACTTTTAATTTATGGTCTGAGTATATTTATAGACGTTATTCTCATTTTAAGTACCTAAAGTCACAGATGATGATTACATTTTTAAAAGTTTAGTGTTTTGTTTAGCAGTTTTCAAGGTAAAAGTTGTTACAATTTTATATTTATATATACCATCCAGACTCAAAATCTAAAATTATTTATAATATTTACATATTTAATTTCTTTGATAAAAATAAATAAATAATAAAAAAATAGTCACAGATACCTTTTGTATGGATACAAAAAAAAAGTAGTATTATTCTTTTTTAATGTAGAAATGACTTTTGTTTCCTTAAACCAAGAAATATTAAACAAAAAATATATTATCTCAAATAGTACTGCCAATCTGCACATTGCTATCGATATATATTTTTTTATATTATTAATTATTTACAAAGTGCTTATATTCCAAATCAAATATTGAGATTTCAAACTTTATTTAAAATAGATGAAATGAATTTATATAAATGTAATCTTAGACGACACTTCTAATCTCTCAAGGTAGAGATAAATACTTGTTATTGATAGGTGTTGGTAAAAAAACAAAAAGATATTATTGTTATTTCTGCCAGACGATTTTTTTTTTAACTGTTCAAAATTCAAAATAGTTATACAATACTATTTGTATTCCTATTTTGTAAGTCTCCTAAAGCTGTCATATTCCTTACATACATATACAATAGCATCCTACGAACCACCCACTTTCCTCTTTTGTGGAAACATTCCACTATTATCCTGTTTCCGAAACCAGGCAAACCTCCCAACACCTCAACGTCCTACAGACCAATTAGCCTTCTTCCGATTCTCTCAAAAATCTTTGAAAAGATCCTCCTGAAACGCATCCTACCCTTTATAGAATCCCAAACTCTTCCTTCCCTTCAGTTCGGATTTCGTTCACAACACTGTACAGTCCAACAAGGACTGCGAGTGGTTGATCATATTTCCGCAGCATTGGAAAGCAAGCAATATTGCTCGAGTGCATTTCTGGACATAGCTCAAGCTTTCGACCGGGTATGGCACGCCGGGCTTCTTTCCAAGCTGACAAACTATCTTCCTCAGTCCTTGTACCTTGTTCTCCGTTCCTACCTCTCAGATCGTACCTTCCGAGTTCGTTGCGGTACTGAATTTTCGCATTGCTATCCAATTGAGGCAGGTGTTCCTCAAGGTAGCGTATTGGGTCCCGTCCTTTACATCCTCTTTACCGCCGATATCCCTGTCCATCCCGATACCTTCCTGGCAACTTTTGCTGATGACACCGCCATTCTATCATCCGACTCAGATCCCAACATAGCATCCTTAAATCTCCAAAACCACCTCACCTTGATTGAGCACTGGTGTAATAACTGGCGCATTAAAGTTAATGAATCTAAATGCCAACATATTACCTTTACACTCCGACGCAGTTCCTGTCCACCAGTACACTTTAATTCCATCCAGCTTCCTTACTCAGACACAATCCGGTATCTTGGCTTTCATTTAGACCGAAGACTAACGTGGAACCCACATACTAGACTCAAAAGACAAGAACTCAACCGACGATACGGCCAGCTATACAGACTACTAAACAGAAAATCCAAACTTTCTATTGAAAACAAATTACTTATCTACAAGACAATACTGAAACCTATATGGACATACGGACTTGAACTGTGGGGGACAGCAAAAGCTTCTAACATCAAACGTATTCAATCCTTTCAATCTAAAGTCCTTCGAACAATAGTTGATGCTCCGTTCTATGTAAATAACAAAATCTTACACCATGACCTTAATATCCCATTTGTTCTAGACCTTATTCCAGAAAAATTCTCCAAATTTCACCAGAACCTTACCTATCATCCAAATCCCCTTGCACAATCTCTATCCAGCACCACCCATCCTTACAATCCTCCTCGAAGGTTGAAGCGGCAGTGGCCCAGAGACCTTTTGTAAATAAGCATCTATTGGAGTTTTGACAATGGCCAGATCCTCCACTCAAGCCCGAGTGTGTATGATTAGGTTAGTTCTTTTGTTTATATACATTTATTTTATTTTATTGTATTTATTTTTATTTTATTTTATTGTATTTATTATTATTAAGTTTCTGTATTATTATTTTTTTTTATTGTAAATAGAGTGTTAGTGTGCTTTCTCTGAACATTATTATAAATGTCCTTGATGTGACAGAATGTAATATTTCTAAATAAACAAATATAAAAGGATTTTGTAAGTTCGTATAATTCCAACTTTATAATCTTTGTGGTTGGAAGAAGGTTAAGGAATAATAAAATCTACCATATTTTGGTAGATAATTGTCTATAAACGTTAATAAAAACGGTACAAGGCCAAAAACCTTAGAAAATCACTTAAGCAACATAAATAACAGCCATTGGTTACAAAATGAAACAAGAATCAGCTTGGAAGGTTTTTGATGTAAACTTATTTTTACTTTATTGTTTATTATTTGTAAGCATCATCGCAAGATAATGTCACAACGTGCTGAAGTTATATGTGTAGAAGCGATATCTGTTAAAAAACGGGTGTTTTTTTTTTTTAAAGATTAAAACAGAGACCAATGATATCTTATTTAGAATTAGAGTAGATTTGGTAATACTTTTCAAACCTGTTTTCAATATATCTGAAATTGATAACGGCAGATGAAAATATTGATATTTTCAATGTCACTGACTCCAAAAGCGATAATCTCGTGCGAAAACATTTTATCTTTTAACATTAATTTGCACAAATCAATTGTTAACTTTTGACATTCAGTGAATCAGCTGAGTGTTTCAGAAAATAATGACATGCCAAGCATGGGAAAGAACAAACATCGATTGCACCTCGGCTTATATTGTTCAAGAAAGGATATTTTTCATCCAGCTCATTTTTATTCTTCTCATCATATTCAGGGGTGTTTAGCAGTAGCAATATCCCTTATTGAACTGTTGGTATGTCCGTTTAAATTTGTATAAAATAATTTCTAAAGGATCGGTGCTGAAAGAGGAGAAAAGGAGAGTGTTGGCCGAACGAGCTAACGCTTGTGCAAACTGACAAACCGAAGTTTGCATGATAAAATTACGAGTTCGCGTTCCGGTGCCGGGGGTGGAATTAGTACTCCGCCCTCTCCCCAGACCCCAAAATATCCCCGTACAGCCGAAAGGCGAAGAAGATCAGGGAAAAAAATTTCGGTGCTGAAAATAATTTTACAAAATTTATTTCTGAATATAGATTTGAAGCAATTTAAATACAATTGTGAAATTTTTATTTACAAAAACGATTAGATATCTTATTAATACAAATTACTCATGCGTTTATTTGTATAACAGCCAGCTAAAGTGTATATCAGCTTGTTTAGTCAGCTGATATATCAAATGTGCGTAAAAACATTTCATAAACGTCAATCGAAAGCTTGTACATTATTAGTAAAATTGCAATTACTTGTATGTAGTTCGAGAAGAGCTCATTTTAAATATTTTTTTCAGCGCTGCATATCAACAAATTATTCGAAATGATTTTTCAAGGATTTCTGTTTGTTTATATTAACTTTTATATTATTTAAATTTAAACTGGTTTATGTATAAAATGATTAATCCTGTAAGTATAAGCGATGTCGATACATTCAAATTTTAAATGTATCAGGTATTTTATATTTTCAAATAGTGTGTACTCCGGACAGCTTATAACACTGTGGTTACAGATGAAGTTTACTTATGACCGGATTTAGAATTGAAACTGTATTCCTAGACATTTGATAAAAACTTGTTACATGTTACAAATATTTTTATAAAATCTCAAGAATGTTAAGTTCTCTAACTTAAATAATTTGAAAAATAAAAATATCTTTCTCATTTGTCAGATTGTTTGGTAGTTTATTATTTTTTTTGTCTTAACCAACTGTTAGGAAGAAATAGAAAATATATATATTTATAAAATTAATAATTTCAAGGAAATAACTTAAACCCTTTCAGCTCCTCTCAATGCTTCATTTCATTTTATTTATTTCGACATCGTTTCAGGCCAACTATGCCCATTTTCAAGTTGAACTTTTTATCTAAAATATTACAACACATCAAATATCAATGAAAGTATGAAAAAAAAAATTAAAAGCACATATAACAACAATCTATAAATTTCAAATAAAATCTACAATATGAATAAAATCAGGGAAATAAACTAAAAAAAGGGAGATTGATAACGGATTCTTTTAAAACCATTGAAAACGATAATGATAATAGTGAAGAAGAAAATGATAAAAACAAGACACAAAACATGATTAAAATGAGCAGTTTTTTAAATTAAAATATATACCTGGAATAACTGATTAAAATTAAACATTCATTTAAAAATATGATGACCATAACAATATAAAATTTGGTGTATGTAATAATAATAAATTAAACAAGTGTAACATATTTATGAAGGATCAAATTAAAAAAGAGAATAAACAAAATGTCATTTTTAAAATTAATTGTAAGCAATGCATAGATAAATTTTACATTCAGGAAACGTCTCAAAATTTGCAACATAGAATTAATCAACATAAAATTAATTCTAAAATCCCGAAAAATACCAATTTCACAGCTCTAGCAAGGCATAGTATAATGAATAATCGTATTTTTGATTATAATGAAATAAAAATTTTTAATAGAACGGAAGATAATAAAATTAGAAAGTATCTTTAATCTATACATATAACTCAAATATTAAAAATGTCATTAATTTTAAAATGGATATTAAGGGGACTGAACAGCACTATGTTAACATAATAAACAAATTAGAATTTTAATTAAATTTAAGTAATAAATTTAAAGAATTAAAATAGTTGGCATTAGGATATAAAAAAGATATGACGAAAATGTACAGAATTTGAATGAAAATTGTTAGTTAAAATAATTTTTAAAGACGTGTCCTACAGGTAATTTATAAAATAGATATATTAAAATGTGAAAAATTAGTGGTTTGGCCTTTTCTTATTTAAGATGTAATGTTAAATTTGCAGTATCTTAAAATTGTGGAGTGACTTTTCATAAATATCTATGAAATAATTATTGGAAGAAGGTGAGGATTAGATAAATATGTCAGTAGAAATTTTATTCATGTTGCTGATTTTTTTTTTGGAAAATTTATAGATTATTGTTGTATACATTTTTTTCATTGATATTTGATGTATTTAATGTATTGTAGTATTTTAGGTAAAAAGTTCGATTTGAAAATGGGCAAAGCTGGCCTGAAACGTTGTCGAAATAAACAAAATGTCACATAATAAATAGAATGAGAGTTAGTGTAAGGGTTTAAGTTATTTAATTGGAATTATTAATTTTATTAATTAATTAAAAATACCGTTGAAAAAGTGAAGATTTAATTTTACAAAATATGTATCTATATTTTTTAATAAAAATTAGTTCTCTAATTGTCGTTTTAGTTATTATATTTTACAGTGATAGATCAAAAAAAAAAAAAAATTAACGCAGTAATAAAAATTCAATTTCAATCCAAACAAGGAAGAAGTCATAATTTCTATTGGTCAAATATCACTAACAATACACCATGCTATTCCTCGCTCTCAATCATTACAATCTCAACATTCCACTCGATAAAGAACTTTGTAGTTTAAAGAATGCATCAACAGAAGAACTATTAAAACTGGAAGGATTTATTTCAAAATATGTTTACCCAAAATAAATTTAAAAAATCAAAGTCACAGCTGATTAAAGGAAGTTGATTCATCTGTGGTATCAATGATAAAAATAAATAAATAAAAGAAAAATACAAATAAAAAATAGTGATGTTGCAAAAATACAAGCAATTTTTACCTATACTCAGTCATACTCTAAAAAAAAAAATAAGCTGCATAAACCCATTGTTATTGAAAATAGTAACACATTTTAAATAATATTATATTTTTATTGAGTAGATATCCTGTTTATTTTCTCGTTATTATAAGGTTCTAATTATTATTTAATAAAAAATTGATGTATTAAACAATTGGATTCGTATACTTGGAAATAGTTTTTCAGTATTATAAATATGTGATATTTTTTTTTTTATTTTAATTATTTTTACATAAT
Organism: Nezara viridula; assembly: GCA_928085145.1. Lineage (NCBI taxonomy): Eukaryota > Metazoa > Arthropoda > Insecta > Hemiptera > Pentatomidae > Nezara > Nezara viridula. The sequence continues at coordinate 52,001,205 of OV725082.1, read as the reverse complement.
GATCACTCGTTTGCCCATCAATCGCTTGATAAATTTGTAGAGGTTTTCCAATTTTTTAAATAATTCTATTTATAATAACAAGTTTTGACAAAAAGAAATTCTGCTTTCTTACGTTTACGATATGACGAAATTGATTTTTTTCAGTAGAAGCAAATAGCCTTCGAAAAACACAACGCTAATCGGTATATTAAAATCTTTTATATCCTATATCAGATAATCTAAGTAATATCTCAAATAATAATACCATTCCACAGATTACCGTTGAGAAAATTGTGTCTAAACAGTACAACAGCGGCGGGAACTTTCGTCAAACAGAAGATAAGGAGATGTAGGCCATCGTAAAAGATCCACGGATGACATTCCCTGCATAACTCTGCGATAAGGAGAGGAATATTGCGCAATAGGTCAAGGAGATAAGCATTGAATGAGCGAAATCACAAAGGAGAATGGACGTGCACTTACCTGCCCGTAATCCCGCCGCGGTGCAACGCAATCTGGCGCCCTGCCTTTGTCTATCCACTTTCGTTATCATATCTTCTATCCTCTTGTCATCGCCTTATCGCTAGGCACTCCACGTTCGCCAGCCGATGTTGCCTTAAATAACAAAAACCTGGGGCAACGCAGCTAAAATTAAAACGAGCAAGAACTAATGTTCTTATCTTCATAAAAACCATTCACGATGAGTTTTTCGAAATTGCGTTACTACTATAGACAGAATTGTCGTGCAATTTCGTATTATTTTCACTAGCTTCAAATTCAGCGAAACGACAACAGAAATATGATTCATGAACTGTACATTCCTTTGACACTAGATTTATTTTCCACGAAACTGCACATTTTGGAATCACTGCACGAATTTGTACATTTTAAGGATTTCGTTTTGCATGTATATGTTTTTTTATTCATTTCTATAGTTGTAAAGAGCTGTAAAATAGGTGTAAAATCACAATTTTTACAAACTCATCAATGTATTGAACAAAGAAGTTATAAATTGATCTTTACTATATTCTTAAGCAGTAATAACATGGTGAATGATCTTAGTGGAAGGTGGACACTATATTCAGGAATGATCAAATAATTAGAAAAAAGTAAAAAAAAATATAGAAATTATAGTTATAAAATTTTATCAAAATACAACAATGGATTCCATTTGAAGTGTAAACAAATATAATTTTGATGTAATACCAAATATTTCGTATAAATATTTCTTATTACTTCAGATATAGAAAGGGCATTTTCTCTTTCGCAACATGTATGCAATTGACTAATAGGGCATTAGAAATGTACAAAGCACTGTACATGAATAAAAATAATTAACTCGTTCTATGTAGTTCTATAAATTAAAGATCATTAGTATTTTATTTTTTAATAAATCACGATAAAAAGTATAAAACTTTTGTCCTTTATTAGATCTTTCAGCCACATTTTGTTGCACTATTCAAAAGTTTTTACTGAACGGAACTCTAGTTATTACTAATATATGAACACATAGACAATGTTATAATCAGTTGGCGAGATTTACTATAATACACATTTTATTCTGCTTCATTGCAAAAGAGATGAATGAAGAATTATAAGAATAGGTAGAGGTGACAGGTATTAATTCTTGCAGAATACGTGATTTCAAGAGCCAGTGTAGGATGTGAATAAATAGGGAAATATGACGAGGTAAAGCTTTTGCAATTTTCCCTGGCAACTGCGAATGTATTTCAAAAGTAAAATTTTTATGAGAACTTCATCAGTATCTAACCTATTACTATGAGTTTTTTTTTTCAATTGACTTTTTCCTCTACAAGGGTTGAAACATGAGTACACAAACTGTAATTTGCGTCTTATTACCCCAGCTTAGAGATAAGACGATAAAAAGACCAGATATTTCAAAACATCATATTAAACCACTTAAGTGAAAAAGTATCAAACTTTATTAACACACACACACATATATATATATATATATATATATTTTTTTTTTTGGCTATAAAACAATTATTTGCACCTGACAAGTTTTACTTATGGCGATTTATCATAAATATATATATATATTTTTTATTTCGATTCTATTCCATCTTCTACAACCTGACTTATTTTTCGCATATTGATATGTTTAAAAAAGGATTATTACCAAGAAAAATAAACTAATTATAATTTGAAAATTTGATAAGACGAGCTTTACCAATAATTTCATTGATAATTTAATTTGTATCAGAGTATTCACTTATTCGTTTTAGTTTAATTTTATCTTTTCTCCTATAACTTCTAATTTCCTGTATTATACATATTTATAAAAATCATATAGATATATAATTTACTAGTTTGTATTTTCAGTTATGTCCTTTTTTTAAAAATATTTTTCTTTTATCGGTTTTAATTTCTATTTCGAACTTCATATTTTTAAGTTTAAAATTGTATAAAGTATTAGAATTATTACAAACTGAACTGCCATAAAATAAATGACTTACATATAGCATGCCGTTTCGTATGAAGTATGTAAACTTAGGAAATAAACTTCTCATGCATACGGTTACTAAAAGGCAAGTGGTCAGACCTACACCAACATGCATGCAATACCTGAAGGAACCAGAAAGACAAAGAGACGAATCAATGGTCAAGATGAAAACTTTGGCCATGCAAGGGGACATGTGGAAATGGTGGACAAAGGGCTCCACAAAAATCCTAAATACTAAGAGCAGTCAACAAGTAAATTTCTCAGATCCAGCTCATAATTTAAAAATGTGATGTAACTTAAAAAAAAAAACATTAAAAAAAATATATATATATTAAAAGGTTTTTAATGGCATAATCATCTTCCTCGAGGATTCTTTTAATTTTTGTGTTCTGAACGTTTAATCTTGAAAAAAGTTGAGTATTCTAGTTAAGTACAGGCTTCATTTTGCAGGGATGCGCGACTTGATGCACTTTGGATGATCTATTCTTTGCAATTAGTGTAAAAAAATATAATACCTCAAATGCATGGAGACCCTAAAGGATGATTTATCATGCAGGTCTTGCTTTGGTTGGAAGTTGCCATCCATTGCAGTATTTCTTTCTTTCTCTTATTTTTGTATTACTCGTTCTTTTACTTTTTTTTTTGTAAAAGTTGACATACACTGTCTCCTAGATTATTGAAGCTTGTGGAGTTCTTTCATCTCCATAGATGAGGGAACACCCATGATAATTATATTTTGTAAAAGTGTCGTCCTAGTTTCGAAAATCTGATAATTCAAGTTCTCTTAATTTAGCTATACAAACGGTAGATGTAACTAGCACTAATTATCGTAACCACAAATATAGAGGGTATACCTTCGAGCGAGGAAGCAATGAGGCGGAAAATGTACCTAAATCTTTTAGGAGGAGGAGGTCCGCGAGGACCATGACCAATTTAAGAAGTTTACAATATGAAAATGTTCTTCGGGTTATTGCCTCTCGTTCTCAGTAATAATTCCTCAGGTGAAATGCGATCAGTTTGAGAACAGTAAATAGCGCTAATAGGTCCCGCAAGGAAGACTTTTTGCTCGGTCTTATTGTAAAGTAGCGGCACCCTCCCGCAAAAACAGAATTATGAGTGCCGGCGAACATTTAGTTCTCCGCTCCGCGGGGAGGGGGGAGGGAGTTTTATCTCGGCGTAAAGTAGTCCTCTTTATGGTCCCGGCATCCGATTTCTACGAATAATGGAAGTTAATTCTTTATGGTGTCTCCCGGCTCCGGGGAGTTGCGCCTTATGGACTGTGTCGGGTTGTATACTCTGCGATGGCGGGCTTCTTAAATTGGTAATATTTCTTTATCGTGTTCTTTTAAGCATCTCAAAACATTTTCTACAAATTTAAAACATATTCGAGAACTTATTCTACATTTGGGGTGTTCGCGGTTTGGTATGGGCTGTAAAGATACTTCAAACAAAGAAGGATCTTCAGCCATGCATTAAGGTAACTGATGATGATAATAAACTCACCTACCGATTTTGTCGCTTATGTAAGTGAAATATAATAGTGACATTCGTTGTTGAAGAAAATATTCAAGTAATATTGAACTGAATCATAATGGGTTATAAATATTCAGGACGCAGTCTTTTTTAAATTTTTTTTAAATTTTTTCCAACGTTTCAACCCAAACATGTGGGTCATCTTCAGGGCGTGGTTTGAGCACTGAGGTTGTTCATGTACTGGAAGTTAGTCGACTGTTCTAAATATCATGGGTGATAAATATTCAGGACGCAGTCTTTTTTAAAATTTTTTTTTTATTTTTTCCAACGTTTCAACTCAAACATGTGGGTCATCTTCAGGGCGTGGTTTGAGCACTGAGGTTGTTCATGTACTCTGCTTATTTCGATAATTCATTTAAGTTCCATCCTACTTGTTGATACATCGAGAAAAGTAGTGATTATTGTCATCACATTATTTAATTCGTTTAATCGAATTTATTGGTTTCATAGACAAATTTAAAAAGTTCTGTTTTGTTGGTTAGTTGGTTAGCCCATCTGTTGGTTAGTACCATTAAGATATTTGCTGCTTTAACCAGCTTTATCCATCTCCGGCTATCTAAACTGAATCATACTTTAAATCCAAGAGTAATATATCCAGAGTAAAATAGTTCTTGTTATTAGCAGGTAATACTTATTACCTATAAACTATTGTCGTTGAATAATTGATTTCTTTCAACATCAAATTTCTCTTTGCCCAATTATAATAATTAATATAAATATTAATTAAATATACTAGAAGTATTCAAATTAAAAAAAAAATCTTATTCAACTTTACAATCTTAAAGAAACTAAAGAGTCTTATAGAATAGCCTGAGGTTAGAACAAATCTAAATTTATTGTTGGGATTTCACTATTATTCCAATTTTTTGTTATTTATTTGTTATATGTTTGGCGTTCCAGAAAATAGAAGGAGTTTCACATCTAAAGATGGTTCTTCGATTTATTTTGTTTTCGATTTGCTTTCCACGATTCAATATGATATAGAAATACTCAGCGTCAATGTCGGGGCTTGAATCTGGACTCCGAATTAGTTACTTTTTTCGATAATTCACTTAAGTTTCATCCTACTTGTTGATACATTGAGAAAAGTAGTGATTATTGTCATCACATTATTTAATTCGTTTAATCGAATTTATTGGTTTCATAGACAAATTTAAAAAGATCTGTTTTGTTCTGTTGGTTAGTACCATTAAGATATTTGCTGCTTTAACCAGCTTTATCCATCTCTGGCTATCTTTTGCTCTTTGTTTCTAGTTATCTGCATGCAGCTTATTTGGTTCGATCTATTCATACTGCATACTATTGAGGCGTTCATTGCTCTGTGAAGGCTTCCTGACGGATTGTTTCGAACTACGTGCTCCGCCAGTCTTAACCCCTTGCCTTCGTATCATGAGACATTGATTGGCCATTTTCTGTAAGCAGTTCCTCATAAGTCTTTCACCTCCATGCGTTAGTGTTCTGATCCCCTATCGCTCTGGTTTTTGGATGCAGGATTTTTCTTTCAATACTTCTTTCTAAGGTGCTGGTTAGAGTCCACGTCTTGCAACCATCAGAACTGGCTTTATGATAGCTTTGTTCACCGTTAATTTGAAATATCTTGAGTTTTTTTTGTGAGTTTCAATATTTTTGAAAAGTAGTAAAAATCTCTGTAATATTTTTAAAGAAAAATATCTCATTAGAAAAAAATATATTCAAGTAAGCACAGGGTGGAAGATTGTATATTCATTATGACGGCAAGCCTCCACCTTTTCCTCATTTTCTATTAATACAGCTTTTACCGAGTATAGGCCTGTCGTAAACCAGAGCTGGGGAGGAAATATATAGCTTTACATGGATATTCCATGAGGCCGAAATTCGAATTTATTTTTCATAGTTGTAAAGTGGCTGGGAGGTGGGGAGGATACGTCCTTATATTTATTCCGTTATTTTATTCAATTTATGCCCATTGTTGCTCGGAGCTCGGGTAATGGATCGTAATAGGGCCCCCCTCCCCATCGGGTTGTGAATAACAGGCAACGGCGCTCTTGTGAAATTTTGAAGAGTTTTTTCTTGTATATTTACCGGGAGGAGGATGGCGGGAGGGAGGTTATGGAGCAGTTAGCCGGATAATTAGGATAGCACTTCTCTTCGAGGTGGTCCATCAGCTGGGGCGGGTAATGGCTTTCAGGGTCTTATCAGCTGATATTAAGATCAACAATAAAGAAAAAAAAATCGTAAGACTTTTTTATAGTGGGTGTAAAAGTAATGTGTAATAAACTGTCATTACTTGATTGCTTGCTTTAAAAAAAAAAAAACTCCATACACTTTTTCTAATTCTTCTCTGTTTTAATAATTTAATCCAACTAGAGATTTTTTTTCGTATAATGTTTTTATATATACATTAAATCTAGACTTCAATTGGGTGTCTTAATTTAGAGCAATAGCCGAGCTTAATGCCTTTGCAGAAGAACTTTCTATTCCCCTCACAAACGGACTTCTTAGATACAAATACCACGTCCTTGGAAAAGCACACAACTATTATTTCTCAGCCGACATACAAAGAACTTTAAACTCCACTAACTACCCTTTATACAGAATGCTCTGCAGTTACAGAATGCATATAGTCCCGATCCTGAAACGCACCTTACATTCAAAGTTCACATAAAGAAATTGAGATGTGTTTGTCAATTAAGAGTTGCAAGCCAAGAACATATCAGAATCTATGCAAAAAACAGAACATTTTCGATTGAGTCTCAAGATACCTGTATTTCATGCAGTCGATTTATCTATAATAGTCTACATCACATAGTCTCCTTCACTGCCCAGCATACAATGACTATAGACAAAAATTACTTCAAAACTTCATCTCAGAATCTTCTGATAACCGCAATGTCGAATCCATACTGAACATCGATTGTATATATTAAAGTTAAATACAATTTAATATTATATGATGGGAGTACACAAAGTGCATACACAAAATTGTTGATCATAGTTGACCATGTTCTATTAAGTGTTTGTTTTTAGTTTATCTTAAGAGTAATATTTTGTTTATATTTCTAAATATTTTTATTTTTTATTGTTTCTATCATAGTAACTGGTTCATATATTATTATGCAGTAATCGTTTTATGTTTTTAATTTTTATTGTTATTCATGTTTTGTGAAACCCATTCTAAACGTTAAATATTGTAAATTTTATTCATATTTAAATTATATGTATGTAAATTTTTAAAACCATATTATTGTACAATAGCCAAGCTAGGCTCTATTTGTATGGGGAACACCCTTAAAACAAATAAAATATATCTATATACATTAAATAGATATTCTCTAAAATATTATATCTTACTTAGATATAAATTAATTATATTTAGTATGATGGAAGTCATCTATCCATATTTAAGATTTTGTCAATTTAATACACAATGTATACTCTTGCTTACGAAGCTATGAAATATATACCGAGAGTAAAAATTCGGATCGTGAACAATTTTAAATTCTATTCTTTACATAAATAGTATAAATTATCTTATTTTCATAGAAAACCATCAATAGTAAATTTATTCTTTACTAGTTATTCTAAAAAACAAACTGGGACTTTGTAACAGAATAAAAGGATTTTCTATTCTATTCTACTCTATTTTAAGTATAAGTACATTTTAGGTCATTTATAAAGGCACCTCTGAACTCGATATTAATATATTTTTATAAATAACTGATCCGTGAAGCCATCAGCCAGAGAGAACTCTAGAACTACGGGACCGCCTCGAATAGTTATGGAAAGATGATATCTCCGAGTCCCGACAATTTACCGATATCTATCCAGTCCCAGGACCCCTTCATACGAAGTTATCTCGGAGTCGGTAAATAGGAATATATAAATCAGGCGGATAGAATCTTCCCCAAGTTTGTATATTAACGCAATAAATTAATGGGGAAGGGGGCCTTTCAACGGTTGTCGTAAATTAATTTTTATCCGTCACATTTGGCAGCCCCACCCCCTTTAAGAAGATTCAAGTTTGCAGTATCGGAGAAATAATATCTTCTGATGGGGTACAGTCAGTTTTAAAGTGGATACAGTATAATCATGATTTTAACTACTTTTGGAGTGAAAAGTCTTTTTAGAAGAGTTTTGCACTTTTTTTGTGGAGATTGAATTATATTGAGCCGTCAGATTTCCGAAGTGTAACGCTCTGGTAAAGACGGCTGGCGTTGGACTAATTGAAGTGTTTTTGAATATGAACTAAACTGAAATAAATGAATACATAAATAAGTGTTAAATCGAAAATTAAAAATCGGACCTGCATATTGTTTTCGAAGGAAATGTTCATCATTTCATCCTCTTAGTAATGAGCTATTAATTAAAATTGTTTATCATAACAAAACAACAAATGATAACGAGTTTTATTGAAGATAACCGATTATTTTTTTTAGAAAACACCTTTATCTTACTTGATCGTCCTATAGTTTTTTTTTCTGTTATTGTTATAAGGCTTTAGCTAACCAAAATAGACGCAACCAGCCAAAATTGGAAATAATAATTATTCCAAATGATTATAAGCTGGTTCATTAACTAACATCCTTTAATTTTTACAATTTAATACCTGTGGAGTTTACAAAGTGAGATAACGCTTTCAGAACAGAATTAGGGTTTGTTATTATATCAATATAAGATCGATTGTCTTTACTTATTATAATTTTAATTTTATTTGTAAGATGTTATCGTTCTCAAGCATATTTAATCCATGACATCCATATATGTTTCGGTTCGACCTTAACTTGACACAATTCACAATAATCTGTATCTTTTCTCTTAATCATATATAGGTAGGTTAATTAATCATTAGTTATTAATCATAGGTGGCATGATTAATTCTCAATCTACACATGGTTCTTATCCAACTTTCGATCATAGTTAACGCATTTGATTAAAAGGTGTCCATTATCTAATTGGTTCTTGTTTGATGTGCTTATATATATATATTATATATATATATTATATATATAATATATAATATATTATATATATAATATATTATATATATTATATATATATATATATATATATATATATATATATATATATATATATATATATATATATATATATATATATATATATTAAATATGTATGTATATTATAAAATTTCTAATTATTTAAATATAATAAGAATTTTATATACATATAAGTGGAGCGAATTTCCTGAAAACATTAATAAACTATTCGTCATTTCGTTAATACATTGTATTATATAGATAAATATTAAACATCATTTAGAGAAGATAACATATCCATAAATATCATTTTGCGTCAATTCACCCATCATGTTATGATCTAATTCGGAAGGGTTCGTTAGTTCTGTGTCATGTAGATTTAATCATCTTTTTATTTTAGTTATTACTTATTTTTAAAAAGACAACTAAGATAACAAACAAAATAATAGCAGTATTTATATATATTGCTGTAGCACAGTAGTAATTTTATAATCAGAAAGTTAAAAAAAATGAAGGATAAAAAACAAAATAAAGAAAGCTATACATAAATGAAATAGTTACTTAAAAGAGAGAATTTTTTTATGAAATTTTATAGATAAAAGTTTATGTAGGATTGAATCATTTATTGAAAGTTGTGCTGAAATATGATATAAATCTTCGTTTACGTGATCATTATATGTATTGTAAAGTTATTTTAAGAGTCAAATTTTGCTAGAGTTTTATTGACACATACTTTGAAATCATTAACAGTGTGTAACTGCATGGCCATTTTATGAACATGATAAGGTAGACTAGTTACAAGGTGGGTCTGAGCTTTATGTACAAGAGCATAAAAAAGTAGCTACATAAAATTCAATAAAAATAATTGAATAAAAGTTAAGAGATTCCAAAACTTTGACAGGATTTACAGTGACTTAAAAATCTGTTAATTAGAAGTGATATTTTACAGTGAGTTATTGTAAATACCTTCGACAAAGTCATTAAAAAGTATGTTACTTCATTAATTGAGTGTGTTTTATACATTTCCTTGATAATATTGTGTTGTTCGAATTCATTAAAAGAAGGATTGATATCTCGCTGGATTATACCAATCATTGCAATAATATAGAATAAAACTTTTTTGATTTTATAGTCAGAGAGTCTGTGCAATAAAATTGATATTATCTAATGGAAATTTTAAAAGGTTTTTTTTTTTTTTTAAATATTCTTATGATTTAAATTTAAAAAATGAGATTCTGCCTGTCGGGTACCTAATAAAATGGCGCCTGATCAAGAGAATAGTAGGCCAAAAACTTGAGTGTCGAAACAGGAAATTTATTGCAGAAATGTGAGAACATTTTATAATTTATTAACTTATATATATATATATATATATATATATATATATATATATATCACAAATTACAGTAAAAACAATTTGACAGCCAAAAAGCCAAATTTTTTTCGATATTTTGTTGGTATTTTTTTTTGGCCTAAAACTCCTAATCATGCATCGGAGCAAAACAAGTACACTTTAAAAAATTAAAGAAAGTTAAATTGTGCTTCGAACGAGTATAAAAACATAATAATAATTTGTTAAATGGTATAGTTGATAAACATGATCATCGAAACTTGTCAAACACTATGAAAAATTACTATAAATCCCATAGCTTTTAAGTGAGTACCTAAAATGAGGATTACAGACTGTCTCTTATTAAAGGCTGTCTTAACTCGTCCACCTTCCTCTGTATTCCAGTCCCGCAAAACATCCAAGCCCTGGGAGTAAGAACCCAAAAAGTGATCTCCTCGTAGGCGAAAGTTTACATTTAGGCAATGACTACTCTAAGAGAAAAGAAAGGTTTATATAAAAAAAATTGAAGAGCATCGAATTCTACATCTACTGAGTACTTAATGCTTTAATGTAGATCAATTATATCTCAGGAATAGGGAATTATATCTCGTTATTTGTTCATGAAATGAGGTTTCTTCATTTCTCAAAATTCTTATCTGCTATAAGAGATGGAAAAAATAGTATAGAGCGTTTTTATGAACAGACCACCGGTGGATCTACGAGGGAGGGAGGGGGACTTGGTGCTTAATCTCCTTCCCCAAAATGGTAAAATGTGACCATGTTTTGTGGAAAAAAATTATTTCTTAAAGTATAATTACATTTATTATAATGTTCGTGTAATTATATTTAAAAGAGCTTTAGGAATCGCTTAAGCACCATTTCATATAGGCATTTAGTTCCTTTCTTTTTTTCCAAAATAATTATCGTTATTTTTATGAAAAAAAAAGCTGTCGGGCTAAAGCCCCCTCCCACAAAATTAAATCCTGGATACGCTAGTGTATCAGAATCTAAAATAACTCAGTAGAAATTGTGACTTACGTTAGTAATTTTGTACATTTAAACCAACCCATATAAAGCGTCTCTGCTCAGCCTCCACTGGTCCTTAATGTGGCTGAGTGGGAGGCGCTGGGATCTCCTAAAGTCCTGCCTTCCCTCCCATGAGTGGAGTAAAGGCTTGTATTGGAGATCTTGAGTGAATGAATTTTGTTAATATTGTATTAAAACATTTGTGTATTTAAGCAGTTATTTTGATTAGTTTAGTTTCTATTCGTTTATTTTAGTTGATATACATTTGCATTTAATATTATTATTTTGATGTTTATTAATTTTTATTTATTGTACATAGTGTGAATGAGCTGCTCTTTTATCACTATTACTAATGTCCTTAGATGTGACAGATTGTAATATATCTCAATAAAGAAGATTTATTGTAGAAAAAAACATATGAGCGGCTTTATATCGCAGATTGAAATCTGTTATTTTTAAAAAGTTAAATTTTTCTATCATAGCTTCAATTCTAAAGATTTTGTTTCATGATTTAATTTCATTCTTTAACTTCAACAACATTCTTAAATAAAATCTAAAAAAAAAAAACGGGTTTGATCGAATGCATAAAACAAAATATGGTATTTTATCCAGTTTCTGAAAATGACAGATATCCGTATTTGATATGAAGCCACTTATATATACAGGTTAAAAAAACAAAAAGATGTACACAATTTTTTGTAATAAATTTTCCGTTTAGATTAACAAGCTAAGCCTAATAGGCTTGAAATCATTCGCCATTTTTCAGGTAGCATGACCTGATTGCCAGAATCTTGTTTTTTCTTTTTTTTTTATACCAGTTCTAAACCAGAATTATAAAGGTAATGATTATTAGAAAAAAAACTTTAAAATTTTTTAGTAGATAATGTCAATTTTTTTGTAATAGCTCTTGGACTATTATTTTTGCAAACTGTTGACTAAATTCCACGTAACCAGAAAAAATTCGATATAACCTTAAGTACAGTTTAGTTCCTCGATTGAGTCACCAATTGTGGATTCTAAAATTCTGGAGAGCTGCCTTAACAGTCACTGATTGCACTTCCTCTAATCTTTCTTTTAATAGCCGCAGGAACCTTCAATGGTCTAGATTGTCCGTTTCCTTCGCTCTTCTGAGTCACTTTTAATTTCCACGGGTCGCTTCTCAGAAACTCGTAGGTCGTTGGTTTCTGGGAATCGACCATACAGAAATTTCTAAACATGGCTGCTTGACAATTTTGGGTTGATGGTTGACTGTAGTGAATAATAGTAGAGAAGAATAGTTGGGGTGATCATTAAAAATAAAATAAATAATTATATTTATTTTTATATTTGCCTACGTTTCGGTTCAGTTCAGGCCTTCATCAAGGAATTTTATTAATTTGTTGGATAGAGTTGAAACATTACAAAGAAGCATGGGACTACTTTTGGTTCAAGAATCCAAAGACCAACAAAATGAAGAAAATTTATGAAGGCACAGGACCACTGCCTCAGATATTTGGGAACTGTCTGGAGCAAACCATCATTTCTAGACTCAGAATAGGACACACTAGACTAACCCATAGATACCTCTTTCAAGCGATCCTTCTACAAGATGCGGCAGTTGCAATACACTCTTGACCATCGAGCATGTAATAGCAAATTGTCAGTAATTGTGTTCTTCAAGAATTTCGGTATGATTCCGGAGCTACCTTCAAGCTTTAGGACAGAAAAATCAAAAGAACTTACTCCAATTTTTGAAGAATAACAAACTCTATAAACTGAACCTTTGTTGTTTTGTTATACATGGCCCCTTAAATTGTAACTAAATTAGTATTTTCGTTTATAAATTTTAATTTTAATAGTATTTGTCAGCTTTTTTTTATTACTTTCACTTACGTATATATGTAATGTTTAGTAAGGGTAAGTATTGCGAGTTTTCAACGGAAATACACGTTTTGAGGTACCCTGTGTCGAAATGACCAAGTCCCGAAAAATGGTCTGTGTGTCTGTGTGTTTGTATGTTAGCAGTCTAACTCAAAAACGAAAAGTCCTATGAAACTGATATTACGTATTTAAGATAGCTATATGCCTTAGATGTGACTGCAACTTTTTCCTTAAAATCGGCTAACCGGAAGTACCACTTTATATAAACTCTGAAACACATTTTCTCAAAAACGGCTCTAACGATTTTGATTAAACTCGGTGTATCATTGTATAATTAAGTGGTCTTTAATATCAATTAGGTCCTAAGAACATTTTTCATAAGAAATAAGTACCTAAATTTATACCTTTTTTCTCAGTTCTATATTTCAACACTGCAATTATCTGAATCAACTTACTCATATTCAGTATAGATAACTTTTTCAACTAAAAATATCACGAAAATGATATCACTCAAAAATTTTGAAATTGGAGTTAGTCATTCTGAGGTTTATAAAAGCAAAGAAAGTTGTGCGGTTTATAAAAGCAGATGGAGTGACTAGATTTTTATTGCCTGTCGTCGATATATTAAATAGACATTTTGTAATTATAATGGTGTTAATGACTTGTTATCTGTAAGCTTTAAGCCTTAGCTCCATTTAAAATGCACTTCAAAAAAATTTATAATAGCCCAGCATTGCCTGAAAATAATTTCTATTCATAGTAGATCGGTAAGTGAAAGTTGTGTGTTGCGCGAACCAGATTTTTTATTTTATCCTATTGTAACTTATAATTTAAAATTAAATGGTACTCAAGGTACTAAAACTTTTTCACTAACTGTAACTAACTATAAATTAGGTATTTTATTTTCAATGTGGTGATTAATTTATAATTTAAAATAAAAAAAAATACTGATTTTATTATTTTAATATTTGTAAGATTCATTTCTTGTTAATAATGTTCTTCAGTCTAATATTTTTGTAATACTTAAGTTGTTTACGTATTTTTGTATATGAATTAATATCTTTATTATTGTATGAATATGATTCAGTTGGTTGAAAAGTCCGAAAAATCTGTATCATTAAAAAAAAATTGGGACTCTAGTAGGCGTTAAAGGCGTCTTTTTCAATCACCGAATAAATATACGGATGTTTTTCCCATTGCCGGGGTATTCCAGAATGTTTATAGACGTTCACAGAATAAGAGGTTTGTTATACGTTTTAATTGTTGGTAAAATGTGGTATTCTTACAGTTATGAAATCGCTTACTTCTGGTATTTTCATTTTCTTAGGGAGTTTTATGCATTCATCCTTTTACATTGCCGTTATTTTAACCCTTTTCCTTAATGATAAATTATAAACGTATTTATTTTTGTAACTTAAATAGTTTAATTATTTAGATTTGTCACGACTCAAAGAATTTCCCTAGTGCGTCGAAGAATTTGGTAAGAAGTTGGGATTTGTTGATTAAAATGCTGGATTGGTTCGGATAATAAATGCTATAAATACTGAATAATTGGTAAAATATACCGAAAGTTTTGAATGCCTGTCAAACTGCTTTGCAATACAATATGTTTAGAAAGTTTATTTTTGTAGTTTCTTGTTTTAAACATTCATGGGAGTTTCTCCTATCGTACTTATATATTTCAAAGTAAGGTTATAATTGTGTAACGATAACCTGCCCCTTTTTCGGAAGTACGATATTTTTTAAGTTTTTTTATGTAAAAAAAAATGGTTCTATAACAACTCATGAAGGGTTTTGGGTTCAGTAACTATGTGATAAAGTACTGTTACTAGGCCAACGGCTGTACAGGGAGGTGCTTAGGTCGAGATCATGCTCAACCTCATTTTCCCTTTAATTTTTTTTATTTTTTTATTTCTTTATTGAGTAATATAACAATCTGTCTCTTGGACATTGGTTATAGTGAGGAAGGATGACATTCACACTATATGTACAAACAAATAAAATAAATAGATCAAAATAATAATCAAAAGTATATACAATAGATAATAAAATAAAATAACCTAAAAAATAAGAAAATTAAAACTAAGAAAAAAAAAACACATCCATACCTATATACAATCTGGCGAGGGAACTCCAGGAGGAGAACCCTAAGCGTCACTGGTACTAAAGCCAGCGGAGATTGGTCGAGAGCACTTTAGCCACATACACTCATGTCTTGAGTGAAGAATCTGGCCATTGCCTGAACTGCAATTTATACAATCTACAAAAGATCACGAGGTCACTGCCGTTTCAACCTTCTTGGAGGATTATAGGGATGGGAGGTGCCATTCCCCTTAATTAATTATTTAATTAGATTACCCATTAAACAGAGTTGGGTGTGCCCCTGGAGAGTCTCTCGACCTCAGCGTCGATTCACGGACTCTTAGAAACTTGAGATCTGAAAGTCATTTCTCACCCACTGAGCAATCCCGCTCCTAAAGTTTTTACATAATGCAAGCAAATTACTGAACAATATAAATAGTATTATAAATATATGTGAGTTTTTTTACATTTATTTTTATATTACTGAATTTTCCTATAGTATACAAGTATGTTTAGTGAAAATGACTACACATACACATAAATAGTGCTGATTTAACATTTAAGTAATCTCATCGTTTTAATAATAAGTAAATAAATGAAGTACCATTTAGTTTTGATTTGTTTTTTATAAAAACATAAATTCATATAATGTTTTAATAGAATCCCGTAGAGCTTGAACTGGGATAAAAAAAAAAAATTGCCTTGAGACACATCATTTTAGAGAATTCATGGATTCCCGTTATTCTGTACAAGTTATATCTAAGGAACGTCATCGGGGTGAAGCAAAAATTCTCGAGAAATTGCTAAGTTACGGCACCCGGTCACAGTTATTCTCTCTGGCTAGTTTTATTAAAAATCCCCTGAGAGGAATAAACTCCGACATTTTATTCGTTAATAACCATCGTTCAACAAATCACGGTTGCCGCCTTAAACACTTCTCACAATTTACACAACAGCCATCTTTTAATACAGTTTCGAAATGGTCGTCATAAACAAAGCTGTGAGGTGGTACTGGCATAAACATTACTAGGGATTTTTTCATCTTCTTCGTTTTTTTAATCGTAACTTTGTTTCTCAGGAAAGCATTCGCTCCTGGTATCTGATGATTTCTTATATTTCCATTAGAAAAATCTATTAATTTTTAAAATGATTAAAACTTCGAAATTTATTTTATTGGGTATAGGAGCACAACGTCTTTCTCTCTGCGGTCCCCCATTGTACTTAATATTTTTATATTTTATACTTTATATATACAACCAAATCTACTAATTGCCACTACCATGACAGGTGCGGATGAAGAATTGAAGACAAAAAATATATACAAGAAACTATAGAAAAACAAAATTATCAATAAAAGTAAACAGAAATATTTTGAAATATAAAAAAAATCTGCACCACTATAATTCATGAAGGTTCAGTACCATTTAAGAAAAGTAGTGTGTCTTGGCTAACTGTTGTGCAAGGAGGTGATTTGACCAAGATCTGGCTCAACTGCCAGGTTTTCTCCCTTAATTAATTATTAATTAAGGGTATCCACTTTATAGAGGTTGGGTATACCCCAGAGGGGTCTCTTGAACCCAAGGTCGCCCCGCGTCAGATTAAACAGAATAAATAATGTTTTTGTCATGAGCTGGGGTTCGAATCTGGGACCATGATTATTGTAAACTCAGTAAGCTATCCCACTCACTTTTGAAATATAAATTTTACGAATTAATAAAAAAATGTCGTTTTTACAATATTATTATTATGACTAAACAAGTATATCAATAATGAAATTACAGCGTAGATTTTTTAGAAACAATATTCGATCCTCTAATGAAATATTTAATATTTTTTCAAACCTTGGATTATATCGAGGATTATAATTATTATGATGAAATAGACTCGTTTCATGTGCTAATGAAAATAAGAAGATAATACGCATCATATAGTTACTTAGTATAAATTACATTATTACAATTTGCTTGGTAATAGTTTGAATCATGTTAAAAAAAGTAATTTTAATTTACTTTGGACTTAGATTCTGTATTCCGCGATATGAAAGCGAGGTCAATATGGACAGAGAACATGTAGCTAGAAGCAATCACACAATTATGAATGCCTCAATAGCTGGAGAGATACCACGTGATACACCACACACGTGTCTTCGGAGAGAAGAGATATAACTTTATTCACGATTTTTCCTCATTCCCGAAATCAGTTGATATATTAGCTGGTATTCCCTTTTTATTTAACTTTCTGACTGCCGCAACACTAAAATATATGGACCACTATCATTCTCTCTCCACACCTCCGACAAATCTTCTTTAGCAATTAAGTGAAGGTATGCCCTATTCATTAAGCCCGATACGTCCTATTCTGAGTTTTATCCAATTGTTTTTTCCGCCCTTACGATGGCTTAAATGGAGAAACATGTACTTTTCTTTTGTCAATAACCTACAAAAGGTTTTATGGTTGGATTTTTATAATTATAACCTAATATCTTTTTTTTATCTATTAAGGTACTATTTCGCTGGCACTGTTCACGGTAGCGGCTGCTGGCGGTTGAGCACTACTTTATTGGCATAAAAAAGAACCTATTTCGTCGGCATTGCTCGCCAGTCTAGGTATGACGTCATATCTGGACTGCTCCTTTCTGACCGATCAAGAAGCAATAAAGTCATAGATTCAGAAGCAAGAAGCAGTACGATAGTTATAGATTACATTGTCATATCGAGGCATTGTTTTGATGATAACAGTCACCTTGATTGTAACGTTCATTTCCAGTTTTTTCATCAAGTCTGACGAAATTAAATATAAAATTGTTAAACATTTAAACAAAGCTATAATTGAACATTTTATTAAGGTTGGAGTAACACGATTATTTATTTCACCAAAGGATTTTACAGATAAATTTAAATATATCTAAATCCAAACGAGATTAAATAAATTAAAAAGTTCAACAAATTTTTGTTTGTACATTTAACATCAGGTAGATACTAAAACCAACCATTGAAAAACCATTTTGTATTCTTTAATTAAAGATCTGATTTTATAAAAACATATGATATTTATTACTAAACAATGAAGTAATAATTACTATTACTTATCAAACTTATAATAAGTAATACATTTAAAGTCGGAGATTAAGTCATTAAAATAATACTTTATCATCTTATTACTACCATGAATGCTAACGTTTTATATTCAAAATATTGCACAAAATCATAATTTTGTAGGTGTGCATTAATATGTAGGCAATTGTTAACATTTTATAGTACAGCCATAACCTAAGCATGTTATTCAACTTTAACTACCAGATAAAATATCGTATATTAATTAAATAAGATTGAAACTCCGCCATCATATGTATTTGCTATCCTTTCGATGAAATGAAATGATATAGCCTTTATTTATCCAAAAATAAATACATATAGGCCTTGACTTACGGAAGTGGTGATCAGCGTATCTAGGGATGACGAGCGATATACAATAAAAATAAAAACCGTTAAATTGAATTTTCAAATTTTTATTTAAAATTATTTCAAACTAGGATGCTAAATTAGGAAGATTTGGCAAGATGGCGAGCAGTTTCAGCGAAACAGACAAGCATTAACGGTTGACAGCATGGAATGACGGTCGCTGCCGTGAGCAGTATCAGCGAATTATTTCGTTTCGTGAGGTTTTTACTCGTTGATATTATTAAGCATAAATACCACATGACAAAAACTTTGTTATTTCTGTTAATGTCTTTATCAGACTTATTAATTTGAAGGTCACATATAAAAATAACTCAAAATATTTTGATAAAAATTTATTTTAGGAAGGTTCTTGATGGAGAAAAGAAGAACTTTACATTTTCAAGCACGTAATATGAATGCATGTTACAACACATAGTTTCAGATCCTTCGCTCAAAAGCTGGATAGTTATCGAGTCCCTAGGACGAGGCTACGACACGGGGCTATTTAGCTGCATCCATTGAGGACAGTAATTGGAGCCATTGTGCACTTGACGGAACCAATCATTGCACTTAACCTGGCCAATCTATATCCAATCGGATCCTCGGCTCGTACCATCGTCAGCTTCTAAGGTATTAGCCGATGATACACCGGCGGATCTTTAATTGTGGTATGCAGTGGAGACAATGGAGCTAAATGTGCAACTATATGCTTTTACCACTCTATGACGCTGTCTTGCTATCGTGGGCAAATTATAGCTATAGTTATTATAGCAATAGGTGTAATTAAATACTGTATCGTAACGAGGTATTTTGATTATGATAAGTTTATGAAAAGGTATCTGTATTCATGCAAATCTCGTATATCACTATTTTTTATAGCGTCGGAAGTTCCGCTACCCAAGAAAAGTGAGGCCGACGTTTTTTCTCAATTTTTAAAAAAAAATTTTATTAAACATTTTTGTGTTAACGATATTATGTTTATGTTTCTATAAGGTTTTCCATCATTCTTGGTCTTGCTAGTATTCATTTTGAAACCCTCTTGTACATATTATGGGTGGGATATCGAAGGCTATATTGGCATCGATATTAATATCGGCCTATATCTATCGATAGCATCAAAATAGCTGACTTGAAATATCGATATATTTTTATCGATGTTGCAAACAGTTGTGAAATATGAATATGAATATTTAATAGTAAAACTGACACGAAGGATCTTGGAACACATTCCTCAAATATATTAAACGAAATTCAAATACAATATAATTAATAAATATAATGAAACCAACAAACAAACAATCCATATAAGACGAAATAATAGATATTAAGCTCAAAGTACGAAGTTAAATTCAAGTACTTCATAAAGCAAACCAATTTTTAGGTAATATTTATGTTAAAAATGAAAAATATGACACTGAGGGAGAATCGCACAAAACAAATACGTAAAAATAAGAGTAAATCATAATAATTTTAACCTTTTAATAACATATATCTAGAAATATAAATGTCAACTTTATTCTGGGACAACGTCCCTTAACGATAACAATATTCTTCATACATATTAGTACATCTGGCCAAAATATTTGTTACATATAATTATAACTGAAACAAAAGTTATAAAATATGTACATATACAGACAGGTTAATGAAATCAGTTGAGCAATAATATCAAAACATTGCAATATCGGTACATAAGAAAACTAAAATAAGAATGAGTAAATAAATAAAATTGGAGAGAAACATTAAATTAATTTTAAGAGTTTTCCAACCATTGTAGGGACAAAAAGAAAAAAAAAACTAAGTTTTTTATTATTATTGAAATTTACAACTGTATAATGATAAATACAACTAGTAAATATGAAATAAGTAACTTCACATGTACAACATGAAGAGAAACTACCCATTGGTAGCACTCCAATTATATTTCTATATTAGAAGGTTTCGAGGCCATCTTTTTTTCAGACGCCTCGGAGGGTTATCAGGAATAGAAGAGGAAGAAAGGTTGGAAACAAGAGGGTTCGGATGGTTCAGAATTTTATTATGGAAGGATAAGTATCTAGATTGAGCTAAATCGGAAACATATGGTACATTAAGATCTTTATTTGTGACAAAGTAGGGAGCATTGAGGATTTTCGAAGGATTTTGGATTGTAGGGATTGGATACGAGAGGAATTTGATGGTTTCTGAGCCCCAAAAACCATTTTGAGGAATTTGAGCCACAAAGCTCGATCCCGTAAGTCCGAATAGGCCTTATTATAGTAACATATATGAGTCTTTTGTAAATAGTTGGAAGTTGAGAGCGTTTGTCTAGTAAGTGCTGCAATAGTCGAAAACGTCGGGCGGTTTCTAGTCTTTTTAGTCTGGTATGGGAGTGAAAAAAAACTAAGTTAAAGAAAATAAATTATTTATATCAGCTACTTAAGATCTTTGAATGAATAGCCAGAATGGTATTGTAAACAAATAATATTCACTATATTCAAAAATGTGTATTAAGAGGAAAAAAATATACACATAACCATAATAAAAATTAGAGCCTTCTCAAATACATAGAATCTTGTAAATAGACAAAACAAATAGATTATAACAAACAATTTTTTTTCTTCACACAGTGCTATGTTAAAAGTATACATAATCTTTTCCAATTCATAAAACATAAATGAATAAAATGACGGTGTATAAAAAGTTAAAAAAAAAATAAATGAAACCATGTTACATAATAAATAATTATCAAGTGTCTGATATGATTGTGAAGAGGAATTATACTTCATTGCATTATCTATAATCATACTTGTAATAAATTGAATGATAATAGAATGCGGCAAGAAGTTTTGTTAATGGGAGAACTATTCATTTTAAGTTTCTTTGTTATTGTTTGAAGGAGTAAAACCTCCAGATCTCGAAACGTCAACATGTATAATATGTGACAGATATGCCAATTGTCAAAATTGTTTTCTTTGTAACCTCATGAAGTCATAAATAATGTGATATTGTGCAGTTTCCTTCTAATCCCGTACAAAACGGTCAGAAGACGCACCTCCTTCCTACAGCCCCTCCTCCCAGGCCGAGATAGGAGAGATGCTGATCCGGATAGAGACCAATGTATCTAGAAGAGCTAAGATAATGGAGAGTACGGAGAATACTGCAGTGGTGTAATCCCGGCAATGGTGCAACGCCCTTATCTTGCTCGGCTAAGCCTAATGATGTCTCCCGAGTAGGATCTCCGGCTGATAAACGTTACTGCCAGGGAAAACTCCGTCTATTCGGGGCCGGCAAAGGATGTGTGCTGCTCCTCCTGGGATCCTCTGTATCTTCCTTATCTCCTCCTCCTGTTTATTATAAACAATGATCCTGAGTTAATTATAACAGGAACCTTAAGGTAATATAATAAACTTAAGCCTTGTAAGTCTGTGAGAATTATTCGTTTACCATTTAAGGCTTCCATGAAATAACAACTACATTGAAAAATTTAAAATGCCAATCATTAATTTTTTTTTGGTCTTTTGAAAAGTGTGCTCTGAACTTCATGTAATGTACAGTCGTGGTCATAGAAATTGCATCACCAAGTAAAAAATGTTTTTTAGTTGCCAGATTGTTAGTGCAAGATCTCTGGATATTTCTTTGCTAATTTTTAAACGATCTTCTAAAACCAATCGCACCATTAAGCGGTTAAATTGTTCGTTTGTTATTTTCTCCTTCCAGTTTTTTTTCTTTCGCTCCATGGTTCATTTTTTTTTATTCAAAACTATAACTACCGTTTATTGGTGGTACCCTATCCTCGTTACTATTTCCCGTGAAAATTCCCTTACTTCATGTGACGTCACAATTTAAATGTTTTTTTTTTATACAGGTCATAATTACTGTTGTTATCCTGGAATTAGTTAAAAATGAAATGAAACGCATTTTTTTTTCTTCCTTATCCTCCATTAGAAATTTTAACCAACTACTGTGGAAGGGAACTGCCAGATTGGCACTATCGGCTATATTATGGGTGGCCTGTCGCTGAAACATGATCATGGTCCAACTCATGGAATTAGTTAAAATTGAACTGAAAAGCATTGTTTCTTGCAACCTTAATAAGCAAATAAAAACAAAAACATTCAATGGAATAAAGGTTATCAACATAAGAATCAGTTGAAATAAGTGATTTCTGTGACTGTGACTATATATTTGTGTGTGTGTAAGTTGCATACAAATGTGTTTTGTTCTTCTTTAAGTATTGTCCTTTATTTATAACAAGCTGTGTTTCTTGTAAACAACTGAACCATATGAACTCGTATGAAACGAATAGTTAGTTCATAGACCTACATAACATAAAAGAAAGATTTTTGTTTCTTTAATTTGTTGTTTTTTGTATTTAATTTTTATTATCATTGCTATCATTATTTGTAGTAGGAGAAGTTGGCTGACTGTGCATTCATAAGTGGAAGTACACAAAATTCTCTTCGGTCAAAAAAATATCTACCGTTATTTTATTAAGATAAGAGAAATCCTTCCACTTTACGATCCAGGTTGATCTTTTTGATTCTTCTGACGAGTATATTAAATGCTTAGGGCAAGATCTAGAATAATTAGCAACATCGAGTTTGGTGATTACTTGGATGGGACCCGATTTACGAGTTCCCCGTCCGCGTGGAATAACCATGCTGCCTGCAATCCTTCTGCTGAGTATTTTGGACGCAACTCATACCAACCTGGCTCAGGGGTATACGCGGAGTAAACTGAACTGTGTACATTCATCAGGATTCGCTTTGTGAATTTCTAGGATGTCAGTAGGCACCCAGAGATTTGGTCCTTGGATGGTCTGCTTTTTGGGGCGTTGTGGTGGAGCGGGCTAAAATTTTGCCCTTTTCCGGGAACTTGATGAATCGAAGAATATTAGGAGTTTAAATCCAGGCGCCGAAGTACTTTTAACTCTGAAATTAATCCAACAACCTCTCTCCTGCTCCGGAAAAAAACGCGTATAGCGTAAAGGACGAGGAGGGACAAAAAAAAAAAAAAGGTTTGTCAGTTTCAGTGAAAGATATATAGGTCTTCGTAAACTATTAAAATATTTTTGTTTCTTTTTTTATTTTGATGTAAGTGTGTTCGGTATTTAATATAGATTTGAGGTTTCTAAAAATATTATTCCTGCTTTTGAAACACAACGACTAAGAAGTAATAGAAATAATGTTGTCTCGTTTCTGAATACTATGAGCGCTAAATTTTACTATTTTAGTAACATAGTTTTATAAGTTACTATTTTCGTAAACAACTGCTAAAATTAACGCTCGTTTCGCCATTACCTCCCACACCCTAGGGCTCGCCTCGCTCCGGGAGGCCTGACTCAGATTTCCGTCCCGTTCTTCTGTTCGCCAATTGAACGGAATTGTCGACCAAGGACAGCCTCTGCTGCAGCTCAGTCGAGCAACTCTCTTCCATTGGGTGAGTATCTCTTCTGTCTCTAGAAGTAGAACTTGGTAACTTTATATCGCATACATAATTGTAGCTTGTGACTTTCAGCTTTGGTTAGTACGAACTGGATTTGTAGCGACATGGCATCTATGCTACTCGTCGGCTTTTTGCTACTCCTCTCAAACAACATTGGCAATGTAAGTCTACCTAATGAATACTTTCTTAACGCTATATACTTATAGTTTTAAATTATGCATTAAAATAATTTATTAGGTAATTAAATCATAATAAATTATTTTTCGATCGAAAGTTATACATTTTTTGTTTCTATTTGGAAATTTTGTAGATTAATTAACCTTGATAAATGTGCGGTAATAAATAATTATTAAGGTACAGGTTAGTGTGATTTGAGTATTCACGAATTTTTATTCTTTGAAATAAAAAAATAATTCTATTGTGGGACTAATGCATCCTAACAATACTAAGAGTTGGAAAATTATGCCCTTTTGTCCAGCTTGAAAAAGAGATACAAAAAGGTCCTTGCCAATTAACTGTTAATTGTATTCTCTATATCCCCACGTTTGATTATTAAATGAATTATCCATTTAACTATCCATCATTTCTATTCAATTCCTCAGAACAGATAATCATTTTTTTTAATGGTAGACGTTTTCATTGGATTTATTTGGCAATATAAAAATAAATGCCTATTTAAAGATATTTACTTTATAAGATTGATTATTTTTCTATTAATGAAAAAATAGAGAAAACATCAGGAAAGGATACAAATTTATCATTAGACAAAATAATGAAATGGATCTAGTAAACAATCCAATTTATTTTTAACAAAAGAAAAGAAGATTAATTCCATTAGTTAATTATTAATTTTGTAATTTGTTACACGAATTAAAATTAGTTTATTAATGAACCTCTAATTATGATTTACTAATTATCTATATATCTTAATATGTATATTCACATGGAAAAATAGGGGCGATGTAGAAAGATAACGATATAAGTCTTCTTTTTTTTAGAAAGTATAATGTATGTATATTATGCCTATACTATTTAAGAGAATTATATGTACTTATAATTAATATTTTTTAATTATAATAAATTCTTTTTTCATTTCGTTATCAGCATACGATATATCGATATAATGACATCGATTTATCAATTAAATAACTACATATGAATTTCTAATTATAAAAAAAGAAAACACTTTTAAATTACAATATTCTGGAATATATTTAGTTATTCAAAAACACTGTAAATTACTTATTAATTATATTCACCCGTCAAAAGCTTTTTGTATATTTGTCGAAGAAATGTTATTATAATACTGTTATGAGAACTTATTTTAATTATTCAATTTTAATTTGTTTTATGGCTTCCTATACTTTGAAAAACTGCGTGAAGGGTTCCAAATCAAATCAAGTTTAGCTTCAAAATCATTTTCAAAAGTATTTTTGACAAAATTATTATCCTTTCTTTTTTAAATAATTATCGTTGTTTCTGAAAAAAATAAATTGTTTTTCTAGATATAGAGTTTTAATTTAAAATTTGAACTTATTAAACTTTTATTTTTTTTAATGCCAAAAAGAGTACCAATATAAATTTTAGTATTCAGTGATATCTCTTATTTTCTGCTGTAATTAGCTAAAACTTATCTCCTTAAATTTTTGTAATCCAATTAAAATTAAATAGGTATAAAACAGTTAATTAATCATTAATAAATTGAACCATTATTTATCCTGTGTTTTAATAATTTTATCAATAAAACAATAATAAATGAATTTTATTAATTGACGTGATATTTAATACATTAAAGTTTCCGCACTTTCCACTTAAATGTGTCATATATTTTATCAATTATATTTCGAATAGGTGATGAGAAACGTAATAATAACTTTAATAAATTTACAATTTTAAATTATATTTTTTTTTTAATTTTTATAAGTTCAATAATTTTACGATTGTTAAGGTCCGTGCGATCCTCTCCTTTGAACAATTGAGCCCGATACTCCTTTTGGTTCGTATGATTTATATAAGTTTTTTTTTTTTAATTTTATACTCGGCAAAACAAGTTTAAAACATTGTATCATTTCAGGTTACCACAAAAGCTATCGAAGTATCAATGGTAGAAACCTACTTAAGCTGGCCTGGTCCTCTCGAACCGACAGAACTGAAGAATTTGGCGGAAACCGAGGAAAAGGACGGTTTGTTCCCGATCCATCGTGCCGCTGCCGAGGGAAGATTAGATGTTGTCGAGTACCTTCTTCACCTCGGGGTTAATATAAACATGAAGGATAACCGAGATGGATGGAGCGCTCTCCAGTGGGCATCCTCCAATGACACCCTTGACGTAGTAAAGCTACTGCTGGACAAAGGAGCTGATATCGAACTGAAGGACAAGAAAGAAAGGACTGCCCTCCACCAATCAGCCATTAACGGCACATTCGAAGTCATCAAGTTCTTGTTGATAAAGGGAGCTGAGATGGAGGCAAGAGATATCCATGGGGAGACGCCTTTATCTTTGTCCGCGGCAGAGGGCCACTACAATATAGTCAAGCTACTATTAGACAGGGGCGCAATCGTCGACACTAAGAGTTTCTCAAACAACACTCCTTTACACTGGGCAAGTGCCAACGGCCAGAAGGAAGTAGCTCATCTACTGATCGAACGGGGAGCCAGCTTGAACGTGAGGAACAACGACAACTTTCAACCTATCCATCTAGCTGTGGTTCATGGCCATTTGGACACAGTTAAGATGCTACTGGACAACGGCGCCAATATGGAAACAAAAACGCCAAACGACGCTAAGCTAATTCACTGGGCTGCGAGTTACGGTCAGGTGGTGATAGTAAAATACTTCTTAGATCGTGGAGAGCCGATCGACGTGAAGGGTGCCGACGGATTCACCCCGTTATTCTCCGCGACTGCACGAGGAAGGCTGGACGTGATGAAGCTGCTCTTGGAGAGAGGGGCTAATAAGGAGGCTATGAACGATGATCGTCAGAGACCCCTGCACTGGGCCGCTAGGTTCAACCAACCGCTGGCTGAGGCGCTGCTATTGGACAGTGGGTCCATCATTGAGCCTAAGGACATCAAGGGGCAGACCCCTCTGTACCTGGCGGCGGATGAGGCGAGCCTGGAGGCCATGCGTGTCTTGCTGGAGCGAGGGGTCAGTAAGGAGACGGCCAACAACGAGGGGTGGACCCCTCTTCACCAGGCGGCCAGCAACAACAAGGTGGAGGTGATGAAGCTGCTCATCGAAGGAGGCGCCAACGTCGAGGCCAGGGACAACGAGGGGCAGACTCCACTCCACCTGGCCGCCGCCAAAGGGAACAAGGAGGCCGTCGAACTGCTGCTGGAGAAGGGGGCGGATCCAGCCGCTAAAGACAAGGGAGGGAATACGCCTGTCCAGTTGGAGACCCAGCCTGAAGAAGTAAAACAGACATGAACGAGTAATACAGAAAATATAATGTAATACTCGGATATCTTTAATCAAATGACTATACATCTCCATCTATGGCTGGATTATTCTAACTTGTTATACAATAACATCACATAACGACTTGAATTTTTTTATTCAGTTGTAAAATTTATTGTTCATTGTTTTTCTATGATATCATTTGAATTTTAAATCTAGTCCTCTTTAGAATTACTTTTTTATTAAATTTATTTTTTAATTAATTAAATAATATAAGTTCTTTTATGTATATTATGTGCTGTGAGCAAGGTGATTAGCATTGTAAGAAGCTAAATTTGTGAGCGATTGGTGTTAATTTTTGTATTTATTTTATTTCTTGAAGGATCTTTTTTAATAGAAATATTTAATTTGTTATATAAATATTTTACTTTTATTATACCGGCTTCGTTGTATGATGCACATGTTTTTTATATTTATTTATATTATTTATGTATATGGTCTCAGTGTATTAAAATGAGATATTGCATTGTATTTTTTATCATTTATTTTCATGAACAAATTCAAGTAGAATAAATTTATATTAGGTATGTGTTTTAAAATTGCTTCAGCCTTCCAGTATGTTTTGGGTTGTTACCGAATATTCTTCAACACTCGGAAGTTTTAAATTATTAAAGATTTGATATTTTATCCATTATAATTTGTATTTACAAGTGTTAATTTATAAAAAAAATTGAGTTTCCGACATCAGATAGTTAAAAATAGAAAAAACAAACTTACTAATTAATAAAGATGTAACAAAGAAAATTATTTTTATTTCTTAATATTCAACATCATTTTCTTGGTTTATCAACGAAAATGCCTTCATTATATACTTATGAACTGTAAATTTGGCTAAAAATATTATTTATCCATAATATTATGGCGAAATAATGACGAAGTATAATATAGTGTACAAGTAGGTTTGGCCAGAATCATGTTCAAATAATAAGTAACAAATCAACAATTTGATTGAATTATTATTTATTTTAATTTAGGAGTTTCTTCAATATGAAGTTTTCCTCAACCAAATTCCTTCTTTGGCAATTCTCTCTTTCTCTGAGGGTCCATCGTATCCTTCTCCCACAATTTCCTACCAGCCATACTCTCCACCACTCTATTGTTCCATCTAACTGGTGGTTTTCCTCTCCTCCTTCTACCCTCTGTCTCCCAATCAAAAATTATCTTTGGCATTCTGCCACGCCCCCATTCGTCTAACATTCCATCAGAGTCTCCTTTCTTCCATTATTTATTTCCGATCTCTCCCTCATAGTGACGTTTTTTTTTGCCTTTCGATCCTTGATGTCCTAGCAGCTCTGACATAGGTTTTTTCCTCTTAACTCGACGCCCATTTTCCCACATTTCCTCATATATCCATAGAGGCATTCATCAAGATATATTTTAAATAGAGTGGGGGACATGTAGTATCCTTTTAGTAATCCTTTTCCGTTTTAGAATTTTTTGTGTAAATGTCTGTAATTAGGTTAACGATTCCTTGGTATATTCCACCCTTCCTTAACTATACCCATAGGAGTTTGCGTAGCACACTGTCATACGCCTTTTCCAAGTCAATGAAAATTACATCTATTCTTTTTGATTTGTCCATTAACTTTTCTAATAGCTGTCTCAGGATGAAAATGTTGTCAGAGGACCTTTCTGGTGTATATCCATATCGCCCCTATTTATTTTAATTTATTGTAAATGAAGTGTAAATGTTCTCTCTAAACACTATTATAAATGTCCTTAATTGTGACAGATTGCAATATTTCTTAATAAATAAGTTATAAAATAAGTCAATTCCGAGAATTCGAAGAAAAATAATTTTTAATATACATTATTGTATGTATGTATATGCATTTATATTTATATGTATGTATATATATATATATATATATATATATATATATATATATATATATATATATATATATATATATATATATATATATATATATATATATGTATATATATATAAATACACACATCGAGATTTAGGTGTATAGGGAGTTAGAGCGATATAATAACGAATATTATAAAAATGAATTTTATTTGCAAATTCTCAGAATTGACATATAAAGTTATAATTGATCAAACTTTTGAGATAAACTAGTTAAATAATATATATTTTTGAAGAAAATCAAATTATTAAAAACTTTCCTCACCATGACTTAATCATATAAATAAGCAATTTTTTTTTTTTTTTTTTGTACATTAGCGATAGTTGAGGACGGATATCTGGAAAACTAAGTGGGATAGCGAAAAAAGGTATGTAATCAATCATATTGAAAATTTTATAAGCTTTAATTTTGTATAGATTGCCATTGTCAATTAAATCTTCGATACTCACTCGGACTTAAAAAAAAAAGTTTATTTGGCAAAAAGTATACAATGAACAAAATATATATGTTACAACAACTACACTAACTATGGTATCTATCTACTATGAGTGACAATGTCTGACTACCTGCTAGGCGGGTAAGGGAGGGGTATTTATACAGAGTCAGGAGAAATATGCTGACTCTAGGGATATACCATTATTTGGCTACCTTAAGTCCTCCCTTCTGAAGTTCTCGAGCTCCGTGAGAGAAGAAGTGGATGAACAGTGTTGGCAGATGTAGATGGCTGGAGTACAAGTTCTTCCTTCGGACTTGATGTACTATCTACTTGCCTTTGTTGGCTAAGAATACTTGAGGGTTTAAACATTGTATAACAATTATAAAAGTTAACAAATAACAGATATAAAACAATAATAGTTAATGCTAGTAAATAATAATTAATGTTAAAATCATTTTCATAATTAGTATTAAGACTTTCAAACATTTCATTGCTGAAAGTAGGTATGTTTAGTTGATTAAAAGTTAAATTCAAATGTTTATAATCAGAAATTACATGAAATGAAGGCAATACCTCCGGAAATACATAATTATCTCTAGTATGGTTAACAATTTCTTCCTTATCACTTAATTTAATAATAGCTGTTTCTGGTAAAATTACTGGATAGGATGAATTATTTTGTATAGTAATATGTTTAATCTTAAAACTAACAAAAACATCAATGGTTTCTACATAAGATATATAAGGTTCTAAATTGCTAATAGTTGTGGTTAAACAATTACTTAAATTATTATGAATAGAATTATTTATACATGTATCATTAATTTTATAAATTTTATTACAATAATAATTAGTTTTTATAAAATCACACTCTCCTTTATACACTTCTGCGTTATTATATAATACCATTTGGTTATTTACAATAGTTGTTATAATATGATTATTCTTTCTGACTGGAACAGATAATAAATACAAAGTACTAAAAGTTTTAGCTTTAGTAGGTAACTGTATCATATAATGGATAATATTATTTTTAATCATACAAGATATTTTACTTGTAAGCCATAATGTCTCAAGATCAGAGCTAACAAATTCTGAATTATTATTTATATCAATATTTTTTAAAATACTGGAATGTGTTATTCCAAGTTTACACATTTCTAATGAATTTTCAATGTCCATGATTACAATAGTGATATAATTTAGAATGTCGTATAATTCATTTAAGTGGTTTGTTAATGTGGTCTTGTCGACAGTATTTATTAAATTGGCTAATTTATTACTATTAGTATTAATTAATCTAATGTCTTTTTGAAACGTTTTTACTAAATCTTTATTAATTTGAATTTCTTGAGCTATATTGTGTTCCATACGATAGTTGTTTGCTTCTAGAGTAGTAATGACCTTATCATAATGCGCCTTGTCATCAGAGTCTAGGTTTCCAGTAAGCCAGTTGATTGCACTTCCTATGCCGTTTATCAGGCCTCTTTTTCTTCTATTACGTGGAGCATCAATAATATAATCAACTTTATCTTTTAGAAATATTAATTGTTTGGAAATTAAATCATATTGGCTATGTTGCTTAAAATTACTTAAATCTCTTTCTAATACGGATATTTCATTTATGAAATTAGAAAAATTTAAATAATGTATGATTGTTTTGTATTTTTGTATTACCTTGGAATCAGATAATTTAAACGTAACCAGTCCTGAAGAATGTTCTGGATTGATTATTTCATATTGTCGCGATGTCTGAATCATCAGAATCAATATCCATAACATCTTCATCATCTGGAATATGATATTTTCTTTTAGTTTTTCGTTTTCTTTGGATATTATCTGCATGCACCTTAAGGTTTTTATTTTTATTCTTAAATTTATACACTTGTCTAAATGGATTTTCATGTTTAGTTCTAGTTCTAACCTTTATATAAGGTTCATCTTCAATTACTTCATTTTCTCTGTCCTTATTTAAGGATTCAGTTCTTACTTCTTTTTCTTTTTCAATTTTATTCTTTATTTGCTCATGAACTAAATTTAATTCTGTATGATATTGATTGATTAAGTCTTCGTGAATGATTGATAATTTCTTTTCAGGGTCTTTTATAGCACCAAAGGTGATTTCATTTGGCGATAATTTCAGTTTTTGATTTAAAGAATTATTATAAGTGATCAGGGCTAAATTCAAATTTGGGTTTAAATCTCGTTTTTCATCATTATTTTTGTAAGTTCTAATGATTTCTATCAATGTAGAATGAGCTCTGTTCATGAGTCCAAGAGAATTAGGATGATTAGGAGTTGTATAATAAGCTTGGATTCCTAAGCTTTCTAATAAGTTTTGAACTAAGTTGTTTTTATATTCTTTTCCATTGTCCATTTTTATTCTTATTGGATTTGGGAATAAACTTAAATATTTTGTAATTATTTTAAATATATTAATAGCATTACATGCTGTGGTGAGTTCAGCATACATTTTTTTTGAAAAAGTATCTATAATAGTTACAATATACTTCTGCTCGAAGTGTAGAGTATCTATCATCAACTCCTCGAATGGTCTCAGAGGTGTTGGTGTTACTTGAAATTTTGATTTGATAGGTTTCCTATCATATTTAGTCTTTCTGCAGATATTACATAAATTTATAAACTGGTTAATTTCTTCTTTCATCCTAGGAAAATAATAAGTCCTTTTCATTTTTTCGAAAGTTTCTAAAACTCCTCTGTGGAATGATTTACCTGTATGATAATTATTTATCAATTCTGTTTGTTCTTCTTTTGTTTCTACATTTAACACTTTGGTTTTATACCTTTTAAATTTGACATTAGGGAATTTCTCCATAATTATTGAAGATATCTTTAGGAATATTCCTTCATAATCACTTCTAACCGTTTCTACGTTAGGTTCACAATAGACTCCATAAATTTTGTTCGGTTTTAGTATTTCAATTAAAGATTCTTCTAAGTCATTACTCCAAGGGTATGCGGTTTCTATAAAATATATATGTTTACCGAATGTTTTTTCTAGTCGTATTTGTTTTTTTCCTCTTTGGAAAAAAATTTGATTTTTTTCTATGTTTATCGGTTTTGATTCATCAACAATAAATATTTGTTCATTACTGCTTTCTTGAGAATGTTGGGTATTTAAACTTTCATTATCGAAGTTTTGATTATTTAATTCATTTTCTAATTGAGCATTATTATTTTCTAAGTCAATGATATTTTCTTCTTCTAATTCCATGTTGTTGTCTTCTAACATATTTTCATAAAAATCAAAAACATCCGGAGATGTCAATGGCATTTCAGAGGTTTCTCTGAGTATTCTATCAAGTTGCAATGCTGAATCTTCATCTAAATCAAGATTTGTCATTGCGTTAATCGTTATTCTGCTGAGAGCGTCTGCAACGAAGTTAGTTTTGCCTTCAATATACTTTATTTCAAAATCGTATTCATGTTAAAAAAATATCCATTTCATTATCCTGGTATTATTATTTTTCATATTGAATAGCCACTGCAAGGGTTTATGGTCCGTCTGAATTGTAAATTTTGCTCCATATAAGTAGGGTCTAAAATGTTTTGTAGCGTATACGACTGCCAAAAGCTCCTTTTCGATAGTGGAATATTTTTGTTCCGTGGCATTTAGAGTTCTTGAGGCGAACGCTATGGGTGTTCCCTCCCTTCTGTAACTTGGGAAAGTACAGCTCCAATTGCTACATTACTTGCATCTGTTGTGACTATCATTGGTATTTCGAAATTTGGATATGTTAATATGGGTGCATTCATTAAATGAATCTTTAATTTTTCAAAGGCATGCTTATAATTTTCTGGTATAATGTTTTCTTTATCTTTAAGTTGCTGTGTTAAAGGTTTTGCTATATTTGCATAATTGTGGATAAATTTTCTATAGTATCCCGTTAAACCAAGAAATTGCCTAATTTCTTTTTCGGTCGTTGGTAAGGGGAATTTAGAAATTGCCTCTAATTTTGATGGATCCGTTTTTATACCATCTGGAGTTAATATATAACCTAAAAATGGAAGCTCACTCTTAAAAAATTCCGTTTTATCTAACTGAATAACAAGGTTGTGTTTAGAAAGGGTTTCAAAAATATTTTCTAAATGTTGTAGATGCTCTTCAACGGTTTTTGAATATATTATAATATCATCAACGTAGACTAAGGTATTCGGAATATTAGCAATCATTGAATTCATCGCTCTTTGAAATGTCGGTGGAGCATTGCAAAGACCGAAGGGCATTCTGACGTACTCATAGTGTCCGTTTTCTGTTGAGAAGGCAGTCTTCTCTATGGAATCGTTTGCCATCTCTATCTGGTGAAACCCTGAGTCTAAATCGATGGTAGAAAATATTTTAGATCCTTGTAATTTATTCAGTAAATCTTCAATGTTAGGGAGAGGAAATTTATCTTTAATTGTTTGGTCATTTAATTTTCTATAATCTATCACCAATCTATATTTCCTCTGGCCGCTAGCATCTAGTTTTTTTTGGCACTAACATTGACGGTGAATTATATGGTGAATTGCTTTCCCTTATTATGTTTTGATTTAACAACTTTTTAATTTGATTATTCATTTCCTCTCTAAGTTGAGGTGCTACTCTATAACTTCTTGAATAAACAGGTTTATCTGTTTTTAAATTAACGTTGCATTTTAATAAATTTGTAGAAGGTAGTTTTTCTTCACTGGTTTTAATTATTTTAGGATATTTTCCAATTAAAGTTAATAAGTTTTCCTTTGTTTTTTCGTCAATATGGTTTGTTCTTACCATATCATCAATAACACTTATATCCTTTATTAAGTTTATATTATAATCATCTTCGATTATTTTTCCATTGATAATTAGTTTTCCTCCTATTTTTAATTTAATATCTTCCCCAATATCTATGTTTACGCCTATTTTTTTCATAGACTTCATACCTAATAAAAAATCATATCCTTCGCAAAAATCATAAATTTTAAAAGTAACAAATATTTCATCTTTCAATCCAAGCTTCGGTCCTATATCCAAGGTTACATTTCCATGACCTCTCTTGTTGCCGGCTGGTGTTGAAATAATGAATTCTTCCGATTGTATTTTAATTCCCTCGGGTAAAGAATTTGGATTTATACAATTGATTTCTGCTCCGGTGTCAATAAGCCATTTCTTGCCGCGTTTGTCCGTAAAGTAGGCATCCTTTTTATTATTTAATAAATTTAAGTTATATTTGGGGAACCCTCGCCAAGTACTAAAAAACGATCTAACTTAATTTTTATTTCTTCTACCTCTTTTTCTAATTTCTTATTTTTTTCAAGTAAGTCTTCAGTAGAATGTTCTTGAAAACATCTAACATTATCCACTGATTTCATAGAAACCGTATTTTGGGAATCTGGTTTAAACGGTCTTGAGGGGAATTCTTCATTATTTGTTTTGTCGTTTTGTTTCCAATTGTCTTTTTCATGCCATGCTTGTGGCTTATTTTCTCTATATCTACCTTCGTCTTGGTAGTGTTTTTTTTGCTGTTCGTATCTTTGTCTGTCATTTTGGTATTTATTATAATTTCTTTCTTCATACCTGTTATAATCTGATTTTTGGTTATAATGTGGCTTATCATTTTTATTATAGTCTTGCTTATGAGGTTTTTATCATTTTTATTATGATTATTATAACCTTTTTTAGGAAAAAGTTGTTGTAATAAAGGTAAACCTTCATTTTGTAACTATCCTTAACCTAATAAGGTCCTTAGGATCAAAAATTCTCATGTAATTTCCCAATTCTATTGGCAAGCAACTAATTACATGATGTGTAATTCTTTCTTTAATGTATTTGATATGACCATCTTGAGATGTAATATCACTATCAATCCTTATTCTCGAAATTAATACTGATAGTGCGGATTCTACTCTATTAATGAACTCTATAGGGTTTTCGTACTTAAATGGACGCATAGACATAAGTTCATGGTCTAGTTGACATATAGTCTTCTGGTCCCTATAATTATTTTCAATAAAAATTAATAGTTCATCTAAATTCACGAAATGTTGAGTTCGGATGTGATTTTTCGCTTCTCCCTTAATTTTTGATTTTACTTTATTTAAAAGAGCTGCGTGATTTTCTAGTGCTAAAGTATTATTAGCTTTGCAAACATAATGGAAAACATCCCTAACCTCAGATAAAAATTCGTAAACTTCCCTAGAGTCACCGTAAAAATCTTGAATATGGTCATAGTCCATAGTAGTCATTTTATAAGTAATCATTTGTGGTTGTTGTGTTACTTGTTGTATTTGTTGTTGTTGTTGTTGTGCTTGTTGAAGATGTTGTTGTTGTGTTTGTTCAATTTCTAATTCTGAATCAGACATTTTTGGTTTATATACTGTTAATTTACTATGTCTTAATTTTAATGGCATAAAAAAAATTATATAAATTTCAAAGCTAAAATTGTTATACAAAAAAAAATTTTAACAAAAAAAAAAATTACAGATTTGTACCTCAAGTATTCTTTTAAGTCCTTCCGAAGTACCTCCGATCCAATGTAAGTTCTTGAACCTGTTTGAAGTGTTGAACACACCTTGAAGCAGCCAGTTCCAGATTCTGTTGTCCAATGACTATTTCTTCGAATCTTCTTGACCTGACACTTAGAGCTGTTACTTTAAAGTAATTTCTTCACTCTTCTTTCTTCAAGTTAACACAGGTCCCTACGTTCGGGCGCCAATTAAATCTTCGATACTCACTCGGACTTAAAAAAAAAAGTTTATTTGGCAAAAAGTATACAATGAACAAAATATATATGTTACAACAACTACACTAAGTATGGTATCTATCTACTATGAGTGACAATGTCTGACTACTTGCTAGGCGGGTAAGGGAGGGGTATTTATACAGAGTCAGGAGAAATATGCTGACTCTAGGGATATACCATTATTTGGCTACCTTAAGTGTCGATGCGATGAATAGTTTTCGTGAAAGAAGCGAAAATCCGAAAAACAACAAAAAACATGAGGCAACGATTTTTTTTTTTTTCAAAATTAGCGATAGTTGAGGACAAATATCTCGGAAATCAAGCGAGGTAGCGAAAAAAAAATTATCAATCATATTACAAATTTTATCAACATTAATTTTGTATAGAACGTCTTTGCCGGTGCTTTTAATAGTTTTCGTGATAAGCGAAAACCCGAAAAAAGTGACCTTCTAAGTGTCCCACCCACATTTGACTTACCACGTAGAAGTCAAGACTTTCAGTATTTTTACCTCCTTACTTGTTCAAACAATTCCCCAAAGTCAAAAATTGTATCCCCGCTATTTCTTTCTATAGCACCTTTTCGAACATTTATTGAAATGACTAATACACATCCCATCCTTGATAACACTCTAAGCCTCTGCAGCTAATAGAAAATACATTATTAAGTGTTCATAATATCTTATACGGGCTCCAAGTACAGCAAATGAGGTCTGAAAAATACTACCATTCTATAGTTGCAACCGCTCTTGATCTGTTTCGTAGTTGTTTGTTTTATGTAGTGAAGTGTTTATTCACTTTTCTACTTCTCTTCACAACATTTTCAGATTCGGATTATCATAAGTTCAAATAACGTTTAAAGCTGTGTTATATACCTTCAGGAGCCATTTTG
The DNA here is from genome assembly GCA_928085145.1 of Nezara viridula. NCBI lineage: Eukaryota > Metazoa > Arthropoda > Insecta > Hemiptera > Pentatomidae > Nezara > Nezara viridula. The sequence goes on along the minus strand of OV725082.1, from coordinate 51,963,704 downwards.
ACAGCATTAGGTACTTTCATTTGTTTTTGTTTTTATTATCCTTATTTCATCTTAAACCTGATTTCGAATGACTCTAATAAATACACATTCTGGCCAAACATTTAAATTTAAGAACTTATATCTTTCGATTTCTGATAAACTTTGCCATCTCGAAAAACCTGGTAATTAAAAGTACGACGTTTAAACGTAAGGATATTCATAAATATACTTGGACATCGCCGGATTCGCAAACACGAAATCAAATCGATCATGTCTTGATACAACACAGCTGGCAAAGCAGTATAATCAATGTACTGTCATATCGCGGAGCAGAATGTGGGTCGGATCATGAATTAGTAATCGCGAAACTTCGACAAAAACTTAATATAAAAAAAGAGAAAAGAAAACCGTTTCGATTTTGAGAATTTTAATTTGGAAAAATTAAAAAATCCATCAATTAGAAACCAATTCGAGCTAGATGTTAAGAATAGGTTTGAAGCTTTAGAGCTTCCTGACGAGGACCACGAGGATATTGACAAGTTATGGGTAGAGATCAGGGATAATATTAAAGCGGTCGGTAACTCGTGTCTAGGAAAAAAGGAAAATAAGAATAACAAACCGTGGTTTGATGAAGATTGCTTAAACATGTGCGAAAAAAGGAAAGCCGCTAAATTAAAAGCTCTAAATAATCCTAGCGAAGACAATCTGGAATACTTCCGAATCTCAAAGAACGAAACGACAAAATTGCTCAAAAATAAAAAAAGGGAGTATCTTAAAAATAAAATAATTGAAATAGAAACTAATAGAATCGAAAATAACGTAAGAGACATGTACAAAGGTATAAACAGATCACGTAAATATGTAGGGCCCGTAACGTCTGGAATTAGGGATGATAATAACAATATTCTGACCGATCCGGTTGACATATTGAATAAGTTTAAGGAGCACTTTGACAATATTTTAAATACGGGAAATTATGATCTGTGTCCTCCTTCTGAGTACCAGAGTGCTGAACCGTTAATAGAAGGACCAACTAAAGAGGAAGTTGAAGTAGCTATCGGTAAATTAAAATCATATAAAGCAGCGGGAATCGATAATATTCCTACTGAACTAATTAAGGCATGCGGGGAAGCTGGAGTTTCTAAAATACATCGGTTGGTTGAAAAGATCTGGGTGAACGAGAAATTACCTGAAGAATGGAAAGAATCTATTCTTATTCCGATTCACAAAAAGGGTCCGAGGACGGATTGTAATAACTATCGAGGAATTTCACTCCTTCCGGTATGTTATAAAATATTCACTGTAATCTTAACCAGTCGAATCACGGAATACGCAGAGGAAATTATCGGAGACTACCAATGCGGATTTAGACGGAATCGTTCGACTATTGATCAAATATTTTCTTTACGGCAAATATTAGAGAAAAAATTGGAGTATAACGGTATTGTTCACCAGCTGTATATAGATTTTAAAAAGGCTTACGATTCTATTGACCGCCAGAAACTGTATAATATTCTAATCGAGCAGGGAATTCCAAAAAAACTAGTAAATCTAGTCAGGATGTGCTTGACGGAGACACTCAATAAAGTTAGAATCGGTAATAATTTGTCCGAAAAATTTGAGGTTCGTTCGGGCTTAAAACAGGGGGATTCTCTTTCGCCTGTCCTGTTCAATTTGGCATTAGAACATGCCATTAGGGAGGTAATGCGTACCGAGAAAGGGTTGGATCTGGGCGGGACAACATCCGTGCTGGGCTATGCTGATGATCTGGTACTGTTAAGCGAAGACGTTGAAACTATAAAACTAAATACGACAACGTTAATGAAAGCCGGTAAAGAACTAGGACTCGAAATAAACGTGGATAAAACAAAATATATGGTTAGCTGCAAAAATGGCGATACTACTGGTGATATCGATATAGATGGTAATATGTTTGAACAGGTAGATAAATTTAGGTATCTAGGTTCTACGATAACTAGAAAAAACGAAATTGAAGAAGAGATTAAAGTTAGACTGAAGGCGGGGAATGCTTGTTATTTTTCTGTGACAAAACTACTCAGTTCGCGCCTCTTGTCCCGAAACTTAAAAATTAGAATCTATAAAACAATTATCTTGCCTACAGTTCTTTATGGATGCGAAACTTGGCCGCTTACATTAAGGGATGAGCAGCGTCTTAAGGTTTTTGAAAATAAAGTATTGCGTAGAATATTCGGACCGAAGAAGGATGAGTTAACCGGAGAGTTCAGACGGTTACACAACGCCGAATTGCGTGAACTATATCCGGGTAATATAATTGAGGTAATTTCATCGCGGCGAATCAAATGGGCTTGTAAAGTTGTTGGTCTTAGTAACGAGAGAATTCCTAAAAGGTTAATATTTGCTGTGCCGAATGGTAAGCGTTGGAGGGGTAGACCGAAGCGAAGGTGGGAAGATTGCATTAAAGCTGATCTGAAGGGACTGGGTTTGGACGGCGAACGGTGGAGGGAGGTGTGTAACAAGCGATTGGTGGTGTCGGCATCGAACCTTCGGGTTCGCCAAGCCTTATTATTATTATATCTTTCGATTTCACTACTAGCGTTAGATTTATAGCCCTGATATTTTCCGTTTGGTTAGGAAATGGAATTATTTAGATGAGGTAAATTATCACTGTACGGGTTATAATTATGACAGGGGGATCACAATGGCGTCGGTTACACTTGTTCATGGAGTGCCGAATCTATCCGGGTTTGTTCAAAAGACTGTTTTCGGCGTTTCTTAAACAAGTGTAAGTGACCTAAGTTTTATGAATCACGCTTAATCCGTGCTGTCCTCATCTAAATCACTACCCATGAAATATTAAGGTCAAATCAGAAAAAATATTTTGCCTATTAACTATTTATTGGTTTATTTATTTCAATAATGAACCACTGTAACCGAACTAAAAATTCAATAACTTACCCTCCCTCCCTAAAACTTTGAGGTTTTACGTTTCAGGATACGTAGAATTTGAAAAACGAATATAAAATTTTTTGTCCGTCCGCAGTTCGCGCATTTTTTCCTAAACTACTGGACCAATTTTTTTCAAATTTGGATTTAAAGTCAGAAGTCACCCAAGGATCGACATTACTCCTACATCGACATTACTATCCGCCTTTTCCTTCCAAGATGGCTACCTAAAAATCTGTTTTGCTATAGACTGTAAAACCAATGCGCCTAAACCAATATACCGGTATGAATGAAACTTGACTAAAGTCTTCTTTTCGATACCCTTCTGAATTTATTTGGATAACAAACTTCAACGAAAAGAAGCTGGAAATAAGTTATGAGAGATGGTAAAATTTGATTTCCTCATAAAAACTAAAAAAAATATATACACTTTTTTGTTTTTTGGTAATATTGTATAGTTATTTAGAAGTTTACGAAATTTCTTAGAAAAAAAAATGTTGAAGATTAAACGAAAAATTTGGAGTAAAGATACGGTCTCTAGAAATTTTATATGTTCTACTGCAAATATTATATCCTTTTTTTTTAGTTTTTGGTTTTTGAATGTGTTACTGAAGTAATGCTATTTTTACTTTCACTTACGTATATATGTAATATATAGTAAGGGTAAGTATAGCCATCGAGAAAATTTTTTAATCTGAGTTTTTAATGCTAATACACGTTTTGGGGTGCTCTGAGTCCAAATAACCCAGTCCCGAAAAATGGTCTGTGTGTCTGTATATAAGCAGTCAAGCTCAAAAAACGAAAGGTCCTACGAAACTGATATTACGTATTTAAGATAGGCATATGCTGTGCATAAGATGTGACAAAACTTTTTCCTTAAAATCGGCTTACCGGAAATGCAACTGTTTAAAAAATCAAATTATCAATGATGAAAAAAAAAGGTTTAGGCCAATAATTGGAATCGCCTTTTAATTCTTTTTCTTTGTCTCTAGGAAATAATGTTACTTTAGATGTTTAATTGTTTAGAAATAATAAACCATTACGGAATAATTTGCAGCGTTTCTAAGAATTGCTTCGAAACATATTTTGCTGATTTTCAATTTTATTTTATTACCAGATTGTGAATGTGATCTCTGAACTCTATTATAAATATCCATTAAGACGGATTGTAATATTTCTCAGTAACAAAGTTCTAATAGTTTTTATTACTTTGGCTTCACACAATTTAAATTTATGAGTTTGTGTATTGTAAAATGATAATGCTAAACTCCAAAAAAATAAATTATAATTAAGAGTAATTATTCTTGAATATCGCAATCTATAACAGCTATGTACAATACAATGTATACGTTATTGTGAATTTTGGAAATCTACGGTTCCGAAAAACTAGCTACCATTAATTTATCAGAAAAACATGTTACTTGGATATAATGCTAACCATATTATCTCCTTAACTAAGCAATACCTAACAATGTTAGTCCAATACTTTAAATGGAATCAAACATATTTTTACTATTTATCTCTCGACGCCCTCATATCCATTCATTTCCAGAAGAATAAATTTCAAGAAAATTCCAAGAATTCATATTCAGAAGAACCATCACCTCTGCAATTGGTACCTATATCTCACATGTATTGAAGTAAATACTCGGTAAATCATTTTTTTTACCGATTCGTCACTCGTTTCTAATTGAACCGAAATCCAACCCCCACGTACCCCTCCTTGGCAGTCGCAGTGGCACCACAAGATGCCAGAAATTGTTCCAATTGCTCCAAGGTTGGCGTTTCCTCATCAGGGGTTATTAGTCAGAGCCTGCCTATTGTCCAGTAAGTACCGCCTCCAGATATCTGGTATCTGCATCACAGTTCTTCTTTCAGTCCCAGGTCCAACCATGGCGAAGTTAGTGTCGTTACTTGGGATCGTTCTCGTCTGTTCGCCAGAACTAGGCTTCGTGAGTTTTTTTTTTTTTAATGTAATATATTGATTATATGTCTTACGTCTGTTAAGCTTTAAATATTAATAGATATATTTATAATAAAATATATATTTATTTTGTTTCAATATTGGATGACTGAAGAATTACTACCTAGCAGTATAGAAGGCATAAATGATGGTTTCGTAGGACATTCGTTTTAACAGCGATAATCAACAAGACTTATGTGTTCAGTCAATTAGTCATTAACAAAGAGGCAGTAACATATTAATGTAATCACGTATATAAAGAATACAAATCCGAAAAATGGAATAAAATTAGAGATAAATTAAAATTCACTAAAATTTAGGGTTTGACTACATTTGAATTCTAACATATTCTTCAAGGCTCATGTTTGATATTTTGGTTTTCCCAAAATGTATTTATATAATTGGAGAATTTTAAAAACTTACTTTCGTAGTTCTCGGGCTCAGTTTATATCAGTCCATTTAATATTTATTGTAATAAAATTACATTAATCTCAGATTTTTTTTTAATCTTAGATGTGCCGTGTAAAAGTTACTGCCAGTTAATATTTCTGAAGCCTCCCTCACATATTTAGTTTTACTGAGTCAATGCTATTAAAGCGATATTATCGAAGGTACATTCATATGGATCAATTTGATTGTCACAATTAGACCCACAGTCAACATATTGAAATTTAATGTACACTGAATGATATTTCCTCATATTAATTTCATTCGGATTTTCACGATTGCCTAATATACTATTTGATTCATTGTAGTTTCCATATTTATATTTAATGTCGCATATATTATAAGACAATATTTTAACATTAAAGTACTGATATTTTCTATGTATCACTTCTTTAAAAAGTCATACACAGCAATTTGTAACTTTAAATACATAACATGTCATTATAAACTATAAATTATTGTTGTTTCAAACGGTTCGAATGAATTTAGATTACAAAAATTCGAAAATTTAATTTCCTAATGATTAAAGATTTTTTTAAATTCATGAGTAACCAATATAGTATTTTTAGGAAATTTAATAATGATTGATTATTGATTATAATTTCGAAGATAATGTAACTCTAAAATGATTTGTATGATATATAAATATATCCTTGTGATGATAATGAACTTACTAGTACCCCATTGTTTATTTATTTCAGGTTTCATCCAAAACAGTTGACCTCTCAATGATAAAGAAATTTCTAAATTGGCCAACTAATATTGACCAATCAGAACTGAAAAAGTTGGCCAACACAGAGGAAACGAATGGGATTTATCCTATTCACAGAGCAGCGTCCGAAGGAAGGGCCGACGTGGTGGAGTACCTTTTGCATCTAGGTGTCAACCCCAACAGGAGGGATGATCGAGAAGGCTGGACAGCTCTTCATTGGTCAGCTGCTAACGGAAGCATTGCAGTAGCCGAAATGATGTTAAAACATGGAGCAAATCCTGAAATAAAAGACAAACTGGAACGAACCCCGCTGCATCTAGCTTCCGCCAAAGGAATGCTCGAGCTGGCAACATTGCTCTTGGACAGTGGTGCTAGAGTGGGTACCAAAGAATCTAACGGAGAAACTGCTCTTTTTCTTGCTGCCGAAAGTGGCCATCTGAAGATGGTCGAGTTCTTGCTGAAGAAAGGTGCCGATCCAGATTCAAGGAACAAAGTCAACTTTGGACCTATCCATCTAGCGATCATGGAGGGACAACTAGAGATTGTGAAAGTACTGTTAGACAAAGGTGTGAGGATGGGAGCAGAGTCGATGACTGAAGTACCACTCATCCATTGGGCTGCAGGATGCGATAACATGGATATAATCAGGCTGTTAGTTGATCGAGGAGCGTCCATCGAGACCCTCAGCTGGTACGGCTACACTCCTTTGTTTGCTGCAGTGTCGAGGGGAAAGGTTGAAAGTACGAAACTTCTGTTGTCGCTGGGCGCTAACAAGGAAGCCATGGACAATCTTAACCGGCAAAGACCTGTGCATTGGGCAGCTAGGTTCAACCAACCAGAAACCCTTAAGATCTTGTTGGAAGCTGGAGCCACCGTTGATGCACAAGACAACAAGGAACAGACCCCACTTCACTTAGCCGCCGAGGTGGGAAACGTTATGCCCATAAAGGTTCTGCTTGATCATGGAGCCAATATAGAGGCCAAGAACAGCGATGGAATGACACCCCTTCATCTAGCTTCGTGCAGTAACTTGGTCGAGGCATTGACTCTGCTTCTCGAACGAAAGGCGGACGTCAACGCGAGGGACAACCTTGGGCAGACTCCTCTTCATCTTTCTGCCTGGAAGGGAACTGGTGAGGCCATGGAGCTTCTGAGGAGATTTGGTGCCAACGTTGAAGCTAAAGACAAGGAAGGTAGGACCCCGTTGTCAATCCTGGAAGAGCCAGAAGAAGGAGGAAAGATATCGAATATAATTGCCTCATAATTACAATTCATCGTTAATTATTCATGTTATGAATAGTTTTAATAGCTAATTAAATAATTCATAATATTTCATTTAATATTATTGGATGTTTTGAGCTTATTTACTTTATGTTCCTCCCAAAACATATATCTTATAGAATACCAAATAAATCTATAAATGAATAATGTGTAAATAGTTCGTAGTAAAAATATATCTTTACATTTAAACTTTGGATATAAAAAAGAAGTGATTACAAGTATATTGGTATTTAACTTAAGTTTAATTTTTTCTTTAAAAATATTAGTAATAATATTTATTAATTTAGTATGAAACAATGTTTTTAATTTCTTTAGGACAATTATCATAATTATACTATTGAATATATATTTTTTACGAAATTTATAATAACTAATACAATAAATAAATAAAACTTAAGTGTTTTTATTTACCACTAATGATATAAATATTTGATGATTAATGAATAGATATATATGATGATATGAAAGCCTGAAGTACGTAAAATATAATAGTTATTTTGAAAAGTAATATTCTTATTTCATTGTGCTTATTATTTTTGTGAATAGTAGAAAAATTGGTAATAATATTGGACACTGTGAAAATAAAATAATCTATATGTCAGAAATAACCTAGGTAAAATGACGATTTTGTATTAAAATATATACACTTTAATAAAGAAATAAATATATAATGTTTAATATATTAAAATTAACTTTATTTTAAAGAGAAGCTGGTTCTTCAAGTTTTAGGAGATGGACAAAAATGGATGTCTAAATTTATATGTTTTTTTTTTTTTTTTGGATCGTTATAAATATTTTGTTTATATTTGTATTTACAACAATACATTTTCAGTTTTTCATGTTCCTAAATAGATGATCAAGCAAGTATATTTTTTATCTTTATTTTCTTACGTTAGCTAAAACGTAAATTTGTTAAAAATTAATGTTATCAATACAAAAAACAAAAAAAAGAAATTTTTGAACCTTAGTTTTTAATTTCACATTAAATCATTCCATTGAAACTTTGCCCTTAGTGTTCTTTTTAAAATAATTTAAATATTCACTTTTTTACTGATTTAATTTTGCAAAATTTGAAATATTTTCAATTAGGACAGCCGTTTTCATGGTAAGAATATCTGAGTCTCTTTATTAAATTTGTTACCAAAGTTGGTAAACATCACCGATTTCTAATATATTCCTGGACTAAATTATAATATTTATAAGAATTCAGACATACTTGTCTATTGAGAAATAGTACTATCTGTCTCAAAGGACATTTATAATAATTTTCAGAGAGAACATTCACACTCTATGTACAATAGACAAAAATAAATTAAACAGCGAATTGAACTCTAGGAGATTCAAGAGCCTCTCTCTCAGTCAGATAACTGGTATTAAGAATCAATAGAGGCTGAGCAGAGGCTCTATCACCAGACACACATTGTTTGAGTGGAGAATCCGGCCATTGTAAGAAGTCCAGTATATACTGATCTATAAAAGGTCTCTGGACCACTTCCGGTTTAATATTCAAGGAGGATTGTAGGGATGGGTGGAGCTCGATAGGGATTGTGCATGATATGTAAGGTTTTGATGGAATTTGGAAATTTTTTCTGGGGTAAGACCTAAGACAAATGGTATATTAAGGTCATGGTGCAGGGTTTTGTTGGTTATATAGAACGGAGCATCAAGGTATTCGGACTGAAAGAGTTTGATGTTGAGAAAGTTTACTGTCCCTCAAATTCCTTCACGCTAGCTTACATTTTTGCATAGAAATAGAAATAGAAAATAAACTTTATTCTGGAACGATGTCCCCTCAGAATAACAATAATGAACAGTTTCAAAAGAAAAAAAAAGTATATCTGGCCAAAAACTAACTAAAGGTTTAAACAATATATACAACAACTTAAATCATAGTATGTAAACAACTACTAATAAAATAAAATCTTCTTAACTATACCTATAATTGCACTGAAAAATAAGAAAAAAAAATGAATTACATGTATAGAAAGAAAAAGCAAAACCTCCAGAAGAGAAAAAATATTGACTTTTTATATTAAAACATAAAAACTTGGTACATACATAGATGAAAGGTATATGACTGAAGATGAGCAACGGGATCACAATATTGCATTATCCCGGTATAAGATACATAAAATAAGAATAAATAAATAAATACAATTAGGAAACGGCATTAAATTAATTTTATGAAAAAAACACTTCCAACAAAAAAATAAAAACTAACTAAAATAAGATAAATTATTTATATGTTATATAATACACAATGGCATTGCAAACTATAAATTAACACGGAGATTAATATAGGAAAAGATATATATGTATATATGAGAAATGTAAAAAATGGAATACATCTAAAATACACACATCTTGTAGATGGAAACAAAAATGGATAAAATCAACAAACAATCGCTTATTTTTTATGCATCACATCACAGTGCTATGCCAAAAGTGATACTGACTTATTAAAATAATACCTTACAAATTGAAATAATAAAGATTATTATGTTAAAAAAAACATCATTTTTAAATATAAATCATCATCATCATCATATCGTCGTGCCACACATCCCGTTACCGAGACTGGGCCTCCTCCAAGAGCCTCCGCCAGTTGGCTCTGTCTTCTGCTGCAGCTCTCCAGTTCCGTACACCAAGCAGGATTCTCGCATCATAGGCCACGTTGTCCAACCATCTCGTCCTCGGCCTTCCTACCCGTCTTACGAGGTGCATCTCCTCCATCATTATTTTCTTTGGTATTTCAACGGTGCTCATTCTGGCCACATGCCCTGCCCACCTTAGTCTGGCCAGATTAATATACGTGACTACGTCGATGTCTGTATAGAGAGAACTGAGCTTCCTATTTTTTCTTTTCCTCCAGATATCACCCTCCTTTACTGGACCATAAATCCTTCTGAGGACTCCTCGCTCAAACACATATAAATTAAATAAATAAATTAAATATAAATACAACAATTAAACATAAATTCGACATTAAATGTTGTACCGTGCTTAGGGGTGGGGGGAGGAGGTAGGAGAAGATTTAAAAGGATGATAACACACCTCAAGAGCCACAACAAAGCATACATAAACGATGGTCCAATCCACAGAAACTAGGAAGTTTAAGATTTGTGTATTTTTAAGTAAGTACTGTTATCTGTCGAATTGGAAAGGAAAAAAAAAATAAGTAATTAGCTAATAATGCACTGTAAACTAGACAGAATTTACATTGAATGAATCTAGAGTTTGTAAAAATCATTAAAGGAGACTTTTCAGCGCCTAAACTAAGCTAAGTTTTATTTAAAAAAAACAAAAAACAAATATTTAAAAAAAAATGTTCACCACCCTCTAACCGCACTACAAATATTCCACGTTTAGATCAACTTTCTTGTTGAATATGTTTTAAGTCCATATTATTTAAGTACGGATTTATTACGTTATTATTATTATTAAGTTGCGATTCACCTCAAGTTGTATAAAAAAATCCTTATTACCTAAAAGCAACTACTGCGAAACTTTAATTGCCTATATCCTTATTTTATTTACAAAAAATAAAATAATGATTTAAAAAAATATTTATCGTCTAAATTTACAATGAAACTGTGACCATTACACACAGTCACGAGCCATAGAAATTGCATCACCCTGTAAACAATTTATTAAAGTTTATTTTATTTACCAGATTGCTATCTGCAAGATCTCTAGATATTTCTTTGCCAGTTTTCAAACGATATTCTAAAAACGTTCGCACAATTAAGCATTCAAATTGTTCGTTTGTTTTTGTCTCCACTCTGTTCCTTTCTTTCGCTCTATGGTGTTTTTTGTTTTATTATTTTTTTTTTTTTTTTTGTTCAAAACTATCGTTGATTGGTGGTGCCCTAGCCTCTTTACTATTATCCGTGAAAATTCCTTCCCTTCTTGTAGGTTCGCATCTTTAATACGTTCTGACGAGGACAGTTTTTGGTAACTGGTCGTAATTACAGCCTTTATTCTGGCATTAGTTAAAACTGAACTGAGAATCATTGTTAACGTTTTCTTGTAACATAAATAAGTAAAGTAATACAAACGAAAAAATGGAATGATACTAACTTAAGAATCAAAATAAATAAGTTGTGCAATCTCTATATATATCTCTAATAAAATAATTGATTCATTTGATGAAGATAACTCAAACAATTAGCAGATTCATTATAAACGCAATTACTCATTTGGAAGATGATGAAATAACCTATAATATTTGTTGGAATTGGACAACTTGGGGCAGAGATCTGGTGTTTTTGAACGCATATTTTACATACTAATGTAATGCTATATTGACTTTTCAGATTTAATTTTTTTTAAATTTATTTCGAAAAATATAAAAATATTGGATGTGGCTTGATCGGCGTTAGGGAGAGGAGTGCCCAGCGGCATCCCTTCTTGTCTTGATTTCAAAAGATGACCGAGAAAATCCCTCATCCAGCTTCTTTTGATACTCCTAAGAGTCTCTTCGGACATGTTAATCGTAGCGTTGTCTTAACTTGGATACTTTACATCTAGAAAAGCAGTTGAGGTTGTTGATTTAAGAATTTGGTTTTATAAATTTTTTTTTACAAAAAAATAAATAAAAATCTGATCATATTAAAATTAGGCAACTTATTTTTTTAATATTTACCAGAACTAGAGAAGAAAGTAATGTGACACGCCACGCATATTTGAAATGTAATTATTTAGAGATAATGAACCATTATATAGTAAGCAGTTTTTTTTTCATTATTATTTTAATTAAGTACTCAATCGCCCAATGAACCAATTGCCTGTAACAAAACACGTTAGATGATAATCAATAAAACACAAATAACAGCACATGCTTTCCAAGCAATAAATATATTCCCATTTAAACTATCATAGAATGATATAGGGTAAAAGCACCACTAGCTGACAGTGACCCTTCCTCCTCAAAAAAATTGAATAAAAAGATTTCAGAAAATTCATAGTTTCTATATTTGTCTGCTTTGTTTTAGTTTTTTCAGAAACCTTAACCGAAATAATGGGTGGTAATTTAGGAAGGTCCCTTGTGGTTCCACAAACAACTAATTATAAGTAGGGGCATTAACTAGCTATAAGTAAGAACATCATACCTTATGTTTTTTTTGTTTTTTTCCATAACTTCTTTGATTAATCTCAAAATGTTTGTTCCATTGTTTCTTAGTGTGTTTTTAAATTATGGGACTTTTTACCCCATAATTCAAAGAGTTCTATTTAATACAACAGATCTTAAAAATCGGCTTATCCCTTCCTTAAAATGCCTTAGGAAAGTGTAAGGATAAAGCAATAAGATATATATGTATACAAAAAATAAGTGATTTGAATTAAATATATAATGACAGTGGCGAATATTTATCGAAAAATTTCAGTCCGGAAAAGAAGTAAAGTCAGTTTTATAATTAGTTAAAGGTAATTTCTGTTATTTACTATTTAATAATATGAAAGATATAAAATATCAACCCTTTATTTCGCATAATAATATCCTTATTCTCATATCAGTCAGCTACATGAACATTCCAAATCAAACAATGTTAGCTACTGGTGTAACGAAATTATTTTCTAAAATTAATGTTTTTTTACAATATAGATGGATTTTTCATCGATTCAAATTGTGTACATGGTAAGATGACAAATATTCCAATAAGATGAATACGAGAGACATACAACAACATCAATATTTAAGTATTTACACTTGAAGCTTCAAAGAAATTTCCTCAAGCCGGTCAGATACTGGTGAATTTAGCCCAAAGATGAGTGGGAGGAAGGGGGACGGATTTTCAATGGGGAAGGAAAAATGTATGTGCACACCCTACTGTATACAGAAGAAGAAGTGACGAAGAATGATGTGAAGAATTGTTTCCAAGGTTAGAGTTTCCGCAGTTAGGAGGGAATTCATTAAACTAATCTCTCTCCAGCCTTTGTCGCGGTAAGTGCTCTTCACACTTCACTCCTCATAACTGTTTACCTTTGCAATGTTAATACATAATACGTAAAAGTTATTAAAGGCAATAAACATAATTGGGTAGATTTGGTACTATAATACAATGTTTATTCTAGGTATTCGTCATTTAGGAAACCAACTGATATTGTATAACTATGGGATGGATCTTGCCTTTGTCTTTATTTTTCTTATTTCATTTGATAAACTGTAATGTGGTAAGTTTATTTCTAAATTATATATTGTAGTCTTATATAGCTGTTTATAGAACATAAAACATATGTAATTGGTCTAATAAGGCTAATACGATTGCCATACAGAGATATGCTGCTCGTATGTGGGTACTGTGACTTTAGCAATACAGCGGTTGTATTAGACCTCCTGAAAGTCTCTTTATCATTGATACTAACAAATGTAATCACTGTTTCTCAAAAAAAAAAAAAAAAATGTCTACTTTACGATGGTATAGTTAGAATTTTATTATCTTGAACAGTTTTTGATCAATCCCTTCTTATTCAATAAAAAATGTGACCACACAAAATTGGTCTTCACTCCTATTACGTTCGGAATCAGCCTATGCATCAAATGATTTTTTTTTTTTAGAAATTTTGTTTAGAATCATCCCCCAGAGTTTGGCCATTAAGAACCGAGACATCCTGTATATGATAAATAAATATATATATATATATATATATATATATATATATATATATATATATATATAACAAAATTAAACATTAATATGTGAGTACTTATGTGCAATCGAATTCACAAAACAAATACAGCTCCTGTTAAAATATAGTTCGACCAAATTAATTGGCTACCAGAAGAGCATAAGCTCTTATAATATTATTTTTTTTAAAATACAAAAACACACCAATAAGTGTTTCGTCGTCATAATTCAATAAATATTATATCGTAGTATTTTAATTTATATTAACATTTCGTAATATCTGAGGATCGAGTAAAAAATAAAATGAGTTTCTGTTTTGTACCAAACATGTTTGGGCTGCAAGATAACCGTGATCCAACAACATTTTTTTGTTCGATTTTAACATTTTTTTAATATTTTTTTTAACGAACAATTTTTTTTTTAAATGTGTATGTGTCTGTGTGTAAAACTAATATTTTTGTTTTTTTAAATATAACTATTTATGAAGCCTCTTAATGGCTGTCTAATCTATGAAAACATAAAATTTATTTTTTTAATCATGTGATTTTGTTACCTTCGAAATGTTATCCTTGAAAATTTTATAATTACTACAAATACACTATAATTTATGTAATCTTAATTAAAATTTAAGAATAAAAACTTGCAATATCATGTTATAAGACATAATTATTATAGTATAATTATAATAAGAAACATACCATTAAAAAAAATAACGATGAAATAAATAATTTACTGAGTTTATAGGTTCTGAGTTAAACTAAATAACTAAAAACATAAACTTAATAGAATTCTTAATATAATCAATTGATTAAGATCTAATATTATCAATGATTTTAAATTTGATTTTATATGTAATTTCATTTATAAACAATTTTACCTTTTTTTCGATTCAATATTTTTTGTGGGTTAAATCGAATCGGAATAAAACCGTTTCATACAGAAAAATGGAGTGTACAAAAGTAACATAAATGTGATAGATAAATTTATATCATAATAAATATTATATAACACGGGATACTATTTGATCCACGCAACAATAATTCATCTTAACATGTAAAAACTGGGCGTTTGGCGTTGTAAATGAAAGGTTATGGACTAATTATGGTTATTCACTACTTATTGTCAATTTTTCTGACTTTAATTTATATATCATTTTAAATTTTCAGTACTATATTCATAATATTATTTTATATATAATATTATTTATTTTATTCACGGAACTAGTTACGTTAGTAGAATAAATGGATGTTATATTGGTATTTTGTCGTATGTATCGATAAATATTATTTATCTAATTTTTATACATTCCAAATATAAAATTGTCTACGTATATATTTGATAAATATGTCTATTTCTTCTAATAATTGTTGATGCCGATCCTTAACCTACTGAGATACGAGTACATTATAACCTAGCTTAATCAGAAAAGTAAAATTTGAAACATAGTATTAAATAATTTAAGCTTAAATGTTCCTTATCAACAAAGTGGCATGCCGATAGCTATTGAATTCATTATTTATAATAGTATATTGATATATTTTTGAGTGATAATGAATGGATTATTATATAATATATTTCATTTATCTTTTTTTTCCTATATGAATTATCCAATATTTTAAACAATAGTTGGATGAAAATTTCACATTATTTATTAATTTATACAATCATTGATTTCCATTACAGATAATGGAATTGTCTGTATTAATAACACAGTCAGAACACAATTTATTTTCTTATCTAGGAAAGATTTTTTAATCTGATGTTTTGTATAGAGTGTAATGTCCTTATGTACCCTAATATAACACATTTAATATAATTTTGTCATCAATTTTCAGATCAATCATAATTTCGGTGAGACAATAGAAGAGGAGATCGAAAAATACCTTAACTGGCCAGGTCCACTGGATAGAGAATCGTTACAAAAATTAGCTAAAATCGAAGAAAAGGGTGGAATATATCCTATTCACCGAGCATCTGCTGAAAACAGAGCCGACGTCGTCAGCTTCTTGCTAGAACTAGGGGTCAACGTCAACAGCAGGGACAGGCAGGGTTACTGGACCCCGCTCCACTGGGTAGCTGCCAACGACAGCCTCCAAGCAGCGGAAGTTCTCTTGGAACACGGAGCGGACACGGAAATGAAAGATATGGAGTTCAGGACACCTCTTCACATAGCGTCTGCCAATGGATACCTGGAGATTGTGAGGATCCTCTTGGACAACGGTGCGTACATTCACTCCAGGGACTCGATAGGCAACACTCCACTTATGAAAGCTGCGGCGGGTGGACATCTGGAAACGGTCAAACTTTTACTGGAAAGAGGGGCCGACATCAACATGCGAAACAACCAACATTTAGAAGCAATTCACCTGGCAATGATGGACGGTAGCATTGATCTGGTGAAGTTGTTATTAGATCACGGGGCAGACATACACCCTAAAGAACCAAAAGACGCTCCTATTTTACATTGGGCAGCAGGGTACGGAGATGTCGCGATGGTAAAGATGATCCTTAACCGCGGAGAACATGTTGATGTCAAGAACTCCGAAGGCTTCACGGGACTTTTTGTTGCTGTGTTCAGGGGTCGGCCTGGAGTGACTAGATTGCTGCTCAACCTAGGTGCCAACATGGAGGCTACCGACAACGTTTTCGGTCAGCGTCCAGTCCACTGGGCCGCTATGTTCGGCCAACAGGAGACACTCAGGATTTTGCTTGAAGGAGGTGCTTTTGTCAATCCCAAGAATAACAGAGGCGCAACCCCTTTACACCTTGCGGCTGCAAAAGGATTCCGTGAAACGATGATGATCCTACTTGATTTCGGGGCGGATAAGGAAGCCCTGAATGAACATGGAAGGACACCCCTTCACCAGGCTGCCTGGAACAATATGGCGGAAGCTGCCAAGTTACTGCTAGACAGCGGTGCCGACATGGAGGCCATGGACAACGCCGGAATGACTCCACTTTTGGTAGCACAGAAGAGCGGGCACATCGAGACGGTGGAATTGCTGCTCTCCAGGGGTGCTGATACTAACCCTCAGTACAGGGAAAAGAGCACGGAGCGTGTACCATTTAATGTTGTTACCGATATTGACGAAGTTGGTACAAATTTCAATGATGCTTCAGGGATTCCTCCAAGCAGTGCTTCAAAATTAAATTCACTCGAAAGTGGAATGTAACCAATATCATGCCGCTATATCCAAACATTAAAATAATACCTACTGAATACTACTGTGCACTCTTGAAACTATGCCATCGAACCGAAAACCTTCATCATTGTGACGAAAATATTTAGTCAGTCAGCTTATCATATTATTTTTTGTTATATAATCATATTTCAAAAATAATTAAATCGGGATTTTTACATGATATCTTAGCCAAAGGAGAAATTAAAAGTAATAATAGACATAAAATATGACAACATATAATGCGGTTTCCGATTCTGAAGAAGTTGCAAAAAACATCGACTATGCTTCAGCAACCCCTACAAGTAGTGTTGCCTAAAATTGGTCTTGGTCTTGCACTTCGCAAGAGCAAGACCAAGGGCGCCTAACTGTTGCAAGACCAAGACCAGGATTGGTAAAAAAAATCGATTATTTTAATAAAATTTGAGGCAAAATAGTTACTAATACTTGACAATCTTAGTTATTATATGTTAATAATTGGTAAAGCCAATATACTTTTGTATTAAACTCCTCTAATTTTTCATTCGGGATTAGTTCGGTTTCTCCTATCTAAAAAATTATAGTAATATCTCTATAGTAATAAGCTAATAAGTAACTGCAAGACCGTTGCTAAAGTCTTGCGCAAGACCAAGACCATGACCAAGACTGAGTTTGCAAGACCAAGACTCGTCTCGGTCTTGCATTTGGGCAACACTACCTACAAGTAGTACATCAGAATTTTTAACGAAGTCTAGACCATTGTAAAGATATCGTTGTCTCATACAATAGGAAAAACGGACTTCGTATTTTCCTCCGTGATCTATAAAATATATCAATTTATGCCATATGCATTTCTTCTTCTGTCAAATCCGTTGGTATTCAATAAAATTTGTATCTATCTTAACATGCTTGGGAATAAGTTCAACTTAAGGGAGATCCTTAAGGTATGATACAATAACAACCAATTTACAAATTGAGGAGATTAGAATGGCAGTGGAGTAAAAAAATTTTACTTATTTAAACAGAATATGTTGTTACTGTACTTTAATGATATATTTATGTTATACTATATAATTTTTTTTTCTATTTTTTTTTTACTATATACTTAATAATGTAAGAATAATATACATATTTCACTAAACTTTATTTTTAAATATTCACATTTTGTAGAAAAATCAAAATTGACTTACTCTTCAGTCATTCTTATCTCCAGCCCACGCCCAATCATTGCACGCGCATGAAAAAGTGTACATGAAAGAAAAGTGTTACTATTTCGCAAGACAATCTTCTAGACTAAGTCACGCTCGTTTGGTATAATACCCCAAAATATCCCTTAAGTTATTTGCCTATACATTTTACAGGTTTTATTATAAGAAAACAATGTGTATATTTCAAATTGTGTAATATTAAAAATCATATTTTTATAATCAATTTATTTTTATAATCATTCATATATGTAATAAAATTAATATAATTCAGTTCTATAGTTCATCTATGATGCCTCATTTTCCTGTGATACACTTCTTCCTTTCTGTTTTCCTTCTATCTCTTTATTTTTACCTTTACTCTTTATCTTACTTTGCTTTACCTTTGCCCTCTACCTTTTTACCTAATCGTTGTATTAGCTGTTTCTCTCTAGAAGGTACTTTTTATCTTATATTTCAGCCTTTGTAAACGGTGACTTCTTCACAAAGACCACAATGAAGTTTAAAATTACCGAGAACGGTTGATAAATCATTGGAAAGAAGACAATACGTTCTGGGATACAAAAAAAGAAAACATAACAAGGATGAAGCATATAGTTTTATATAAATTAGTCATGTATTATATTTCTATAATTTCTGATTCGAAAATATTTGGGAACTTAGGACTATGGGACACTTTTTAAATTATTTTCAATATGCATACTTTTTTGTTCATAATAAATTTTTAAAAAATAATCTGCATATTAGTCTTTCAATTGTACATTATTTTATTTTATTTAGATATAAAATGTATATACATAAGTAAACATTTTGATTGTTTTCTTTTAGATTACAGTTGATTATTTTATTTTAGTTTATATTTATATTTAAATATTTTCGTTTATTAATTTTTTATTTTAGAATGTTTATTCATTTTTTTTATTAGTAGAAAGTCTGCTTTTTTATGCATTACATACTTTTGTTTTTGGTTTTAAAATATGGACTTTCTTGATTGTAAATAATTTCGGACAACTTCCGGGTAAGAGAGAGAGTAGAAAAATTTCCGGAAATTCTAGCTACAGAAAAGAAGAAGCTCACCGTTCATAAATATAGGATAGATCATCTTGCTGATTCGGATAAGTCATAATAAATCAAACGCTTTCCAACCGTGACGAGAGCATCCGCGTCAAACATAGAATCTTTTTTTTTTTTTTTAAGAAATAGTTAAATAATTTAATAATTAATTTTAATGCAGTTGAAAACTATGTTTTATAATTAGATTGAACAATGGAAAATTCCGCCTCCGATAATGATTTAAAAGGAATTGCACCGCAATGAACATATCAAAGAAAAAAATTGAGAAAATCCTTTTGAATCGTTTTTTTATGAATGAAAGGTTCTTTTATTTAATTATTAAGATTGTGTAATTGATAATTTTTAATTTAATAGCTCCCGACATGTCAAAATGCAACGGAAGACCCTCAATAGACGACTCAAACTACTTTAATCACTTTCTGCCAAATCTTCAAAACTAGAACTGAGACAGAAACTAATTATATACATATACTTTATTAAATATGGACTTGCTCTTCACAGATATACGGTATAGCTAAAAATACCCTCTGAAACAAACTTCACACTTTCCAATCAAAAATATTACGACTTATTACTAAAACATCTTGGTACGGGACAAACAAAACCTTATATACCGACTTCCTCCTGCCTACAGTAGACTAACACATAAGAACTCTTTACAAACGATTTCACAATAATTTACACCGACATACTAATCAAAAATATAGCTTTAACTGGCATATTCATCAATACGAGGAGGAGACTGAAACATCGCTGGATGAGAGACCTCCTTCCTTCAACAAACTATGGTAATTGATTCAAGCCAGGAAAAAGGTACTGCCAGATGCTATCCTTTTCCATGCCTAACATGGCAATTTCTTTACTTTAATTAGACCATCTGCTGATTGTTAACAGTCGACAGTTGCAGATTAGTATTGAATGTTTTAAAAAACCCGGTGCAGTGCGCGCATCAAATTACTTTCACTTACCAACCTCTTCTTAGCAGAAATAAGTATTTTCAGACAAAGCAAAGTGAAAGTAAAAATTATAGACTCTATATTTATTTATATTTCATTGTGGGTATTTTTATTCGTAAAAATACCTTCATATATACAAATTTTAATATTTATATCGCTTTAATCTATACAATTAAATATTAAATAATACAAAACAAAAGAATTTATGAAAACCAAGTATGTATATTTATATAATATTGTTGGAATCCGTATTATATTAATCTCATGATACGTTTGGAAGGGTGTTCTAATTTTTCGGGCGAGCTTGGGTGCGCTCGTATTCCTTTGGTTCCTCAATTACAACTATTCTCCGTTACGATTTCTTATTTCTCCTTTAGTTATTTATCAAATTCTTTCATACTTTATTTTTAATCATTCCTCATATTAGAAATTAATGTAAAATGGTCAATTATTTTAAACAAAAAAAAAATTAAAGGCACTTTAGAGGAAGGTAATATTGAAAATTAGCCATTTAAGCTCTGTTAGAGAACACCAATTAGAATAATAACCATATTTGATTTAAAACTGCCTAATTTTACATTGATATCATGAATTTAATCCCAATCGTAGAGCTGTTTTCGAGATAATCGTAAAAATGTGTTTAGTCCATTATATAAAGTGCCACTTCCGATTAACCGATTTGGAGGAAAAAGTTGCCGTAACAACCTTAGCATATAAAAACCCTAAATATGCAATTTAACTTTCGTACGACTCGAAAAATTTCACGATCGTAAAACTTATCCTTATTATATATTACATACATAAGTGAAAGTAAACAAATAAAAATTAATAGCTAACAGAAAAAGAACTAACTTTTAAAAATATATATATTTAAATTTGAATTCAAAGCCAAACTTTGATATTGGTTTTTGACTGACATTATACTTAACATAAAAGCTTTCAAGAGACCGATTTAGGATGATTGCTTAAGCTTGAAGACATTTTTACATAATAGTTCATAAAAAAAAAATATTTACTTTAATAATTGAGTAGAGGCTGTCTATTAACTGTAGGCTAGGCCTGAGATAAAGAAAGACAGGGAGATGGAGGTAGAGCTTCGGTAATAAGGCCGCAAATGAGAGCGCTGTTAACGAAGGCTATTTTATAATAACAATAAATTGTTACCGTTGGAGGGGGGGGGGGGCACTTGCAATAAATTCTGATCAACAGACACTGAGTTTACTTGTTATCAGTTAGTAGGGCGGTTAGTGCCTTTTATTGGCCCATCAGTTGCAATAAGGGCGGGCTTCCCACCTTATGAGCCCCGATACCAGTCACTCCATGCAAATTAACTTATTTCTATCTCCCTACGGTATTAGCTCAGTTCTCCCTTCATTTCCCCCACTCTTCTCCCGTCGTAATTCCTTGGTATGTTTTGTACATTTCAATGTTGTAGAAATCGGCCATCGATCAGGTAAACGCACTTAATCTTGACTATGGTGCCCTCATTCAGTATCCACAGATTGTTCATACTATTGATGCGGTTTAAAGAGAAGCGCAACTCCCCAAGCCTTAAACAATCAACATCTCCATCATGCAAATTGGATAAAAATCCTAAAAATACAAGGCAAGATTGTTTATACTAAATAGTTGCAAACAATTTTTTTTTTTTACTTTTCTAACATTTGGGCAAAGAAATATTGTAATAGAATCAAGTTTTCGATGTGCGTTTTTTTTTTCAAACGAACATTTGCGTTTCAGAACGGGCCATTTTCCGAAAAACGAATTTTCTGCTGTTGATCTGTATTTGTATATTTTTGTGCCACGATGAACTATCGAACTGGTGAAAAGATTGCTGTTTCTCTTTCTTTGTTTTTGCAGTTTCGGACACTGATAGACAAATAAGGCGTCTTCTATAAGTGTTGCCCAAATGAAAGACCAAGACTCGTCTTGGTCTCGCATAATCAGTCTTGGTCATGGTCTTGGTCTTGCTCAAGAGTCTCGCAACAGTCTTGCAGTTACTTATTAGCTTATTACTATATAAATATTAATGTAATTTTTTAGATAGGAGAAACCTGACTAAGCCCGAATGAAAAAGTAGAGGAGTTAAATGCAAAACTATATTGGTCATACCAACTATTTACATATAGTAAGTAAGATTGTCAAGTATCAGTAACTATTTTGCTTTAATTTTTATTTTAAAAATCGATTTTTTTTCCAGTACTGGTCTTGGTCTTGCAACAGTTGGGTGGCCTTGGTCTTGGTCTTGCAAATCGCAAGACCAAGACCGATTTTGGGCAACACTACTTCTGTGCAATAGTGGCTGCAAAACAAGATTTTTTTTTTTTCAAAGTCCGTTGAATTAACGATTTTGAACAAAACTACCTAAGGTCTTCTACATAAAGCCATTGTAATTTCCATACATGTACATTTCGAAGAAAAATCAGGAATAAAGTTATGAAGCAAAACATTTTTTTTTAGAACAAAAGGTGCTTTTACACATTTTTCAATCCATTAAATTCTGTGAATTGTTTTATGTTTTTCCATTTACCTAAAATTAGAATCTTTACAGTTTCCTAAACCCATTGTGTTGTCTCCATTTTATACATAAACTGGTATGTGTGGACACTTTCCAGTAATTTATTAAATTCTTCCAATTTCAAATGTTCGACAAAAGGACTAATTGCAGCGTCCGGATCATGATTGACTACAATTGGCCAATTTTTGAACTTTCTTGAGATCAAGTGATGCATTACCACGTAGGGATTCGGTTTCTCAAGAAAAAAAAATATGATTCAATTTTATTTTGAAATTCACATATTTACATTTGTAGGTGAAATCGGTGAAATCAGTAGCAAACTCATGTGAGCGAACAGACCAGAAATTGTAATTTTTCTATAAATCAAAAACATAGTTTTGTAAGGCATGGATACATATGTAGGCAATTTTCTAAATCTATTAGGTGCCCGGTTTTGTGAATAAGATTAAGAAGTTGACATTCATGACAGATTCCTAGATTGATACAGGCAAACATTCCTTTTGATTATTTAAACCATTTCTTAATAAAAAAAAAATCCTTATAATCTTTTCCAGTTCTTTCCATGATTCACAACTGCATTACGAATCACTACAGAATAGATTCCTTGGATTAGTGAATGACTCCCGTGCTATAACAGCGTATTTAAATTACATTATTCAAATAGCTTTCATTAGAGATTGCATATGAAATTGTAAATATATTGTGTTACTCTCGTGTGGGAAGTTGATAACGACATAACCAGCAAAGATAGGTCTATAAAGACATTTTAAATATTTTATTATTAAGTTAGCCTTTTTTTTCACTATATCTCTCTTAGGAAAGCCAGATGCCCACCCATAAGCATTGAAAATAGCCCAGTATCTTTAAAAAACTAGGAACGGTACCTCGGACTCTACTTAGTCAAAAGACATTCTTGGAACATACATACGAAATTAAAAAGACAAGAACTTAAAAGACGATACAGCCAACTCTCACATCTTCTGAACTACAGATCATCACATAACTTACGAAATAAGTGACTGATCTTCAACACTCTACTGAGACCAATATGGACATATGGAGCAGAACTTGGGCCCGGCAAAACAAATACGCATAAGCAAAATACAAACAGCATAAATAAAAATTCTACGGAAAATTATTAATGAACCTTGGCACATTTCAAATAACATTATAGATAACGACTTAAAAACCCCAACAGGAAAATCCTACATCCACGACAAACACATTACATTTCATTCAAATAAAAATCGCACTAAACTTCTGGTTCTTTCTATCTCCTGCTCCCTGCTACCTGAACAACGGCAGAATAAAAAGAAAATGATCAAGGGACCTACTATATCGATCATAACAAAATCAAGTAAATACAAATTGGTTTACGCTACAGACCATGAAGATCTTTGGCAGCGAGTGTGGTCTTTCTCCTGGTGTGGTACCACATTCCCGATTTAAAGTACTTGGTAGGGTCATCAATCCTACGCCCTGTCGGTGTGAGTTGCCTCCAGTATGCTGACGGGGCTCACATACCCGCGGGGGGAGGAGGAATCTCGGGCAGAGTGGCTTTCCTTGGAGGACGGTCACCAATCCAAGTGCTAGTAACGCTCGGCGTTGCTTTACTTTGATTACCTATTGCAAGCTCCTTATCCAGCAAGGATATATATATATATATATATATATATATATATATTTGCTAGATGCGCTGCCGAGCAAATTACATGGAATATAAATAAATAAAAACTAAATAAATATTTCAACTATACTAAATTAATAGTAAATTAATACATCTCACTTGGAACAACCAGAAATATCTAGAATGTTATCTAGGATATCTTCAAAGCATATCTTATTTAATCTAAATTATTTGAACGCTTGCTGTTTTCTTTCGGGTATTTCGTTTCGTTAGAAACATGAAACGTTCGACTTTCTACAAATATACTTTTTAAGTCAGAACGAAATACCTAATGAATCATTCTAATCGGGATCCCTTGTTATAATTTCCATTTTCTTCTAAAGAAAGCGTGATATTTTCTTTTCTTATTTTCATTTTTTTTTTTTTTAAGAAATGCACGACGTCGTAAAAAACAAAACAAAAGTAAACGACCCCTAAGAGGTGGAATATAAAAGGCGGTATAATTAAAAAAGTGACTCGTCCTCGGCTGTCTTAAAGCATGGTCTTTATCCAGAGCTGGAGGGTACTAATTGCAGAGGTGGCTCTTATTCTGGATGAAGCTTACCCCGGTCCCTCCCCCCATTATTTCCCAAAAATAATATTCTTATTTCAGAGTTACACGGAAATAAGGGCTGTCTGGGCGATTGTGAGGAGTGGTTTCGCTTAGGGGGTTGAGATTTAGAAGGGTTGTATCGGGATTTTTTTGAGTATGTATGATAAAATCTTGGAATTGAGAATTACAATGAAATATATTTACTGACTCAAAAATCTTCAATAAAATTATTTTTTTTATTAGAAAGATAATAATCCGTCACATGGATAATAATTATAGTGATACATAAACACATTCAAACCATATATACAGAAAATATAAAATTAAAATAACAACTAATTAATAATCAAAAGCTATGTACAAAAAAAAATAATCCAAAGATAAGTAAATTAAAAATATTTTAAACCTGAAATTTTTTGTTGTTAAGAAAAAAAATTCAGACTGAAGAAATAAACTTTGAGATGACTCATTGATCCCAAGAGTTTCTCATCTACAGAATGATTTGTATATTTGTTGGCGATTTATACTTATATACATCTACAGACCCATGCCACCAAAATAATTAAATTGCATATGATATTGTATTTTGCATGATTGTTGACTATAATTGCCTAACTGGCTGTTATTTAAGTCACAAAAAAATTAAAATATTTTTTAGAAATGCGTGAATTTCTTATTAAAGACGTGAATTTTTTATTAATATAAAATCAAGGAACTGCTTTACATACCACGTATTATTCTTTTGATTCATTTATTCATGACTTGGTGATCTTGGCTGTGTAAAAATGACATTTGAAAGGCTAAAATTTTTATTGTTTGTCATTGTATATTAAATCAACTCCAGCTGTAAAAAAAAAAAAAATCCGAGTCCTAAAGAAAATTAATAATACCTATTAACGTTTATATAATTCGACGTTTTTAGTTTGTAGTTATTTCATCATAAGTATTGATCTAATGACATGCTTGAGTTCTTTCAAAGAAGAATTTTACCTAACTGTCATGCCAGGAAGTCGCTATTAATTACAATGAATCTAATGAATCTTAATAATTTTATTTAGACTAACATGGAACCCACATACCAGATTTAATAGACAACTTAACAGACGATATGGACAGCTATATAGATTATTGAACAGAAAATCTCAATTTTCAGTCGAAAAAAAAAATACTAATCTACAAGACAATCCTTGTAGTCATACCTATATGCAGTATATACAATCATACAGGGAACCCAAAACCAGGCTATTCCCTCCAACTATAAAAGGAAAAGCATGACTCCAAGAGCTCCCTTCACTACTCTCTCAACCAGGTCACTGGTGCTAAAGCCAGTTGAGGTTGAGCGAGAACGCTTTAGCCACATTCACTAATGTCTTGAGTGGAGAATCTGGCCATTGTCATAACTACAAGATATATAGTACAAGAGATCTCTGGGACACTGTCACTTTAACCTTCGAGGAGAATTGTAGGATGGGTGAAACTAGAGAGGGATTGTGCTAGGGATTTTGGATGATTTATAAGATTCTGATGGAATTTGGAAAATTTTTGAAGGATAAGGTAAAGGACAAATGGTATATTAAGGTCGTGATGTAGGGTTTTGTTGGTTACATAGAACGGAACATCGACTATTGTTCGGAGGACTTTGGACTGGAAGGATTGGATGCGTTTGATGTTAGAAAATATTGCTGTTCCCCAAAGTGCAAGTCCGTAAGTCCAAATAGATTTCAGGATTGTCTTGTAGATCAGTAATTTGTTGTCAATTGAAAGTTGAGATTTTTTAGTCTGTATAATTAGCCATATCGTAGGTTAAGGTCTTGTCTTTTAAGTCTAGTATAATTATTATTATTAGAAAAATTCACCTTATTAAGCCACAGTAAGGGTGGAAGGGAGGGGCGGCTGTTTGGAATACTGTCGATTGATAGAATTTTTCTTCCTAGCGACCACAACCGATGGAATAAGAGATGAGCAACTTAAGATAGAATTTTGTAGATTGAATCGGGATATCACGATCAAGAAAGAAAAGCTTTCAGCCTTTACATAGATTCAGCTACTTTTTGACATATATCATTTTAATTTATAATGTTATAAATAAAAAAAATAAAAATATAAAGCATTGTGTCTCCAACATGCACGCGAACATTTAACCTGCCAACGTTTTGTCAATTTAGGCATCATCCGAGAAGGAAAGCAAGATCACATATATGAAAAAAAAAATTACATTTACTAGCGACATCTCATCATCCACAAATACATATTGAATGTAACGGAAGGTTTTTTAAAAAGAGCAGAGAAAGGTTATATTAAACAACTGATTAGGTAAAAAGGGAATAGCTATAATACAATCATATAAAAAGGAGTTAATTAAATCAGAAAAAAGAGAATACATTAATTGATGGAAAAGAAAATTTTATTTAGATTTTCTAGTGAAATTTCGCTAATGGTTTTTTTTTTTCTTTTTCTTTCTTTCTGCAAATATGTGAGTTTATTGTTTCTGTCCTGATAATGCCTGAATTGATAAAACGTTAACTGTTCACTTTTATGTTAGAGAATCAAGGTTTTATAGTTTAGGTTTTTACATTTATTTCGTAATTACTTTATATTTATTTATTTAAACTATATATTCTCGAAACGCCTGTATCTCATCCTAGACTCGAAACACATTATCCCAGATCATCAATTTGGATTCCGCACATCCCACTCCACTATTCAGCAATGCCATCGTGTAGTAGATGTAGTCTCCTCTGCATTGAAGCGCGGAATATACTGCACGGGGGTCTTTCTCGACGTTGAACAGGCGTTTGATAGAGTCTGGCATCCGGGACTGATGTACAAACTCCGTGAATTCCTTCCACCTACATACTTCCTCATTATCCGTTCCTACCTTACTGACAGTTACTTCAAAGTCAATCATAACAAGTCTTATTCATCTCTTTTTACTCAGTCTGCCGCTGTTCCTCAAGGTAGTATCCTAGGTCCTTTACAGCTGACATCCCAAACCAATCCAACACTGTCATCACCACCTATGCCGATGACACGTGTATCCTATCAGTTAATAACGATCCATCTATTGCAACCCAAACTCTTCAATCATACATCACAAGTCTTAAAAAATTGTGTCAGAATTGGAGGATTAAAATAAATTCCAATAAATCCCATCAAATTACCTTTACTCTTCGTCATAAACCTATGAGTTCCTGTCCTACAGTATCCTTCAACAATAGCCCACTTATCCATGTTGAACAAATCTGATTCTTAGGATTCCTCCTGGACAAACGACTAACTTGGAACATCCACACAAGACTGAAACGACATGAAACCGCCCGACGTTTTCGACTACTGCAGCACTTACTAGACAAACGCTCTAAACTTCAAACTATTTACAAAAGACTCATATATATTACTATAATAAGGCCTATTTGGACTTACGGAATCGAGCTTTGGGGCTCTACTAAACCATCAAATTTCTCTCGTATCCAATCCCTACAATCCAAAATCCTTCGTAAAATCCTCAATGCTCCCTACTTTGCCACAAATAAAATCATCCATAAAAACCTTAATATACCATATGTTTCCGTTTTAGCTCAATCCAAATACCTATCCTTCCATAATAAATTTCTGAACCATCCGAACCCTTTTGTTTCCAACCTTGCTTCCTCTTCTATTCCTGATAACCCTCCGAGGGGTGTGAAAATAAGATGGCCTCAGGACCCTCTAATATAGAAATAAAATTGGAGTGCTACCAATGGGTAGTTTCTCTTCATGTTTTACACGTCAAGTTACTAATTTCATATTTGCTATTTGTATTTATCATTATACAGTTGTAAATTTCAATAATAAAAAAACAGAAAGAACTATATTTTTATTCATAAGAATTTTATTTTTCCCCTTCACTAACGAAGGTGGGTGTAAGCATTATTTTCGTGCTTCGAAAATTTCCACTCGCGTTTTACGTTTCAGACATCAAAGATCAAATTTGGTTCGGCGTCTGTCTTTCGGTCTGGAATTCGTAACAGTTATTTAGTTGTAGATTTTTAGTTGGAAAAAAAAAATAAAATGTTTACTTCAATTCAATTGTATCAAGAAGATTGTATGAGGTAACAAATTAAGAATAAAAAAAATTGAAAGCTGCCTTCTGTACTTTTAGGTAGGGATTAGTGATTTTTTTTTTATTTTATAAATTTAGTGACTATAACATTTTTTTATTTCTTTGATTTTTTTTTTATAATGGAAGAATTATGTTTGATAGGCAGAAATCTATTTGAAGAAATTGGAACTTTAAAAAAGTTTTACGTTTAACATTTCGTATTGTAATTATTAATTATTAATATTATTAAGTTTCTGTATTATTATTTTTTTTTATTGTAAATAGAGCGTGAGTGTGCTTTCTCTGAACACTATTATAAATGTCCTTGATGTGACAGAATGGAATATTTCTAAATAAACAAATATATATAAAAAAAAAACATTTTGTAATGGTACAAAAATTATTGAGTAATATTCATTAGTATTTTTATATAGATATAAGTTATTCAGGTCATTTAGTGGATTTCAAAAGTTAAAATTAATCATAAATTATAAGTGCGCGTACTTAAGATAACATTTATGTTAT
Source organism: Nezara viridula (assembly GCA_928085145.1). Lineage (NCBI taxonomy): Eukaryota > Metazoa > Arthropoda > Insecta > Hemiptera > Pentatomidae > Nezara > Nezara viridula. The sequence goes on along the minus strand of OV725082.1, from coordinate 51,934,032 downwards.
TTCTATAACAAATTTTTTTTCCGTTTTTGCAAATTGTTTATATATTTTTTTAATTGTCATTCTTTATCGAAAATAGAGAGCTTGTACAAACAAGCTCTGATATAGTCATTTAGTTGATACAATTTTGCAACCGGAGTCCACGTAGGGTGCTGCGACCTGCTGGCGGACACTCTAACTACGTGTAGTGTCGCTATCTGTCATCGCATGTCTTAAGTAATGATGTGAAATTTATACTTTTTTTTTAGTTTATTTTAATTTTAGTAGGAACTCAAAATATATTTGTACAAATTTATTTTTTAATATGTTTATGTTGATTTAGGTTCGGTTTTGCCTTGTAGATCATTAATTTAGTCTATCTAAACACGTTTTGTTAATTACATCATCACTAATAAAAAAATGAACAGTGCTGTTACTACACTATATAATTATAAATATATTTATTGCTCATTTAGAAAAAAATATATATTTAATTTGTTCTTTTTTTTTTTTATTTGTGTGTTTGTGTGTGTGTGTGTGTGTGTGTGTGTGTGTGTGTGTGTGTGTGTGTGTGTGTGTGTGTGTGTAGTGTCGCTATGCGTCATAGTATTAAGTAATAATATGAAATTAACTTTTTTTTTTTTGTTCGAGTTTAAAATAATTTATTACATGTTTATTCCTTAATACGATTGCGTTGGTGTAGGTTCTGTTTAAAGTCACATAGGTTTTTTTTTTTTTTTATTCTATCTAAAGAAGTTTTGTTTGGTTACATCATCAATAATAAAAATTATTAGTGCTCGAATCCCCTTTAAAATATGTATATATATATATATATTTTGTTGTTTTTTTGTTATAGTATTAACTGAAAATGTGCCAAATTGATTTATAAAAATCAAATATATTATTAAGTCTTATAGTACAATTTTCATTTAGGGATAATATAGTTGATTTAGAAAAAAAAATATTGAAACTGACCATATTTACTTACTTACCTAATATTTATCAACGGCCAGAAAGAAAAACTTATGATTTTGAAAATCTCTAATTCTGAAAAAACAAGGTTTGAAATATCTTCTGGTATGCAGGTCCGATTTTTAGCTTCTGAGATACGTTAATCCGTATTTTCCCCAAAACCCTTTAATTTGAGTATGCTGTTCTATTGTATCTCAGTATTTTTCAATTATTTTTATTACATCTTTCCAGTTGATATTGGTAAATAAATTTTCTAAATCAAAGAATTTTCTACATATTTACTATTGTCTATTTTATTTATTCTTTGAAGCATTTGATACACCCCCATTGAGTTATTTATATCATTGTTACTATCTGATTTTAGGTTATTGAGTATAGAATTGAGATATTTAGCCAATTTTTTCAGTTTCTCCATTGATATTACTAATGATAGGTCTAAATGGAGCGCTACTTTTATGTAACTTTACTGATCCATGTATTCTAGATGTATTATAGTTAGGGTTAATTATCTTAATTTCGTTTAATAAGATTTTTTAAAGGTTAATAACACTAGTCTCTTTATAAAATATAGACATCAAAACAAGGCCAATCTAAAAATATCCTTAATGCATATTAATGGATTGAATAATAACTCATTACAAAGAAGATGAAACGCTTAATATTTCTCTATAACATCTATATAAATATAATCTACACGGAAATAATATTCTGCATCTTTATTAAGAATAATCAAATGTGGACTTCAAATCATTATAACTATTCAAATTGCATATTTGCTGCAAGAACTTCTTTACAACAACTACTTGATTTTTTAATTAATGTCACAGGTATGATTCCTGAGATGTAAGCTTTCAACAACAGAAATGACTGTATTGACTGATTATTTACCCCGTGTTACAGACCCCTTTTTATCGAATTATTAACATCCGCCTGAAACTTCGTAAATAGTTTCATCTCACCATAATTTACAACTATTTTATTTTCGAAAACTCTTGGAATTGGGGCGTTTTAAATCTGGAGGGGGGCAAACTATGTCTATTTAATTATGTACTAAAAACTCGTAAATACCCATTTGCGTTCTACTTGGACCGTAAGATAATTTGATCACAAAATTGAGAAAAAAGGTGGCCTTCAAATATACTAAGCCGTTTGGCGTGACACTCCCGAATTTTGAAAATAACGAGGTTATATAGGATATTTTATAGTACGTAATTAAATGGACAAGGTTTACCCCCTCCAGATTGAAAACGCCCCAATTCCATGAGTTTTCGTCAATAAAATAGTTGTAGGTTAGGTGAGTAAAGGCAAGTAGGTTGTAGGATGAGGTGAAACTATTTACGAAGTTTCAGGTGGATGTTAATAATTCGATAAAAAGGGTTCTGTATCACGGACTAATAATTTCATAAACATTAACACATTATTTAAAACTTCATCTTCTATAAACATTGCTATTTTAAATGATGTAGAAGCGAATTTGATTCGTTAAAGAAACCTAACAAAAAATAAATCATATATACTAAAAATAAACGAATTCTTCGAATGCCAAAATAATGTTAAAAGCTACAAAGTCGGAAATTACTTCTCTATCGTTAAAGCAAACATCAGAACTTTTGATAATGAATGTACCATGATAGTGAATTAGTAATTAATACTTAAAATAAATGTTAGTAATTATTATTTTTTAGTTAATTAGTTATTTTTTAATAGTTTTATTTTCTGAAGTAAATCTCCAAACAGTAACAGTTGGCATGAGTATGTCTGGGCTTGTTTAAAGCTGAATTACCGACGTACCTCTGCTATTGCACTGAATGTTTTCTTCGAGGGGTTCTAAATAATAATAATAATAATAATAATAATTTTCTAAATAATTTATTTTTATTATTTATTTATATTTTTTTGTAGTGCATTATCTCGATTTAGTTTTTATGGAATTGAAGATATGTTTTTCGGTTCCATTCAACTTTTTTTACCTAATTTCAGAAAGGGATATAACAACTGCAGTCTTTGATTTTGTATTATGTGTTTACTTGTTATATATCTTATGTGTATTTATACATCTATACACATATTTCTTCTCCATTGCACTCTTCTACTTGGCATCAGCCCTAGGTTATTAAAATATAACATAAATCCGGCGGTATTGGGTATTGCAGCATTTTTTTACAAGAGACTTTTGTTACTCGTATTTATATGTAGAAAATGATTCCAATTGATGGAAGTATAATTAAAGTTAATGAAATTATTCAATAACACATAACCCTGAAATCAAAAAGCATATATATATACTATTCAAATAAAATAAAATAAAGAATATGGATTAGTACAGCAGTTCTGAATATACATATTCAGACGAGTCTTGGTCTTGCTAACTCAGTCTTGGTCATGGTCTTGGTCTTGCACAAGAGTCTCGTAACAGTCTTGCAGTTACTTATTAGCTTATTACTATAGAGACATTACTGTAATTTTTTGTATAGCAGAAACCTAACTAAGCCCGAATGAAAAATGATAGGCGTTAAATGCAAAAGTATATTGGTTATACCAATTATTATAATTTTATAAAAATTATAGTAACTAACATTGTCAAGTATTAGTAACTATTTTGCCATAATTTTTATTCAAAAAATAGATTTTTTTGATTTTTTTTTACTAGTCCTGGTCTTGGTCTTGCGACGGTTAGGCGGCCTCGGTCTTGGTCTTGCAAAGTGCCGATTTTGAGCAACACTAGTTTCACTAAGCCAAGAAGCTATGATGTCCGTTTTAAGAATCGCCGCATTGCTTAACGGAATCGATTACTTTCTGAAGCACCTCTTCGACGCTCAGAGTAATGTTGATAGCTGCACATCACCGTTTTTTTATCTCCTCCATAAAAGAGCTGCACCCTCGGATCCGATCTGGAAGGAAAACCCTCCACAATCTGAAGAGCGATCAGGTCATTAATTCAAGAAAGAGTTGGCAAGAGCGGTGGCTCAGAGGAAGGTATGAATAAGCCGGGAGTAGAAAGAGACGAGGGAGGACGAGATTACTTTTAATCGAAACAGAGGCGGAGAGAGGGATAAAGAGGGAGAGAGAGTGAGGAGGGATAAAGAGGGAGAGAGTGAGGAGGGAGAAGGGGCCGATATTCGGGCAGACACTTTTATGACAATTTACGATAGCGGCTGGTGCTCCCCTGACGGACTGCATGCATTCAAATTGCTTGCTTGCTTCAATCCCCCCGCCTCTACTTTCCCGCCAATTTACGGTTTTCCCTCCACAAACGGTTTCTACCCGCCCCCGGACAATCACGCCCCCTCCACCTCCACCCCTAGGGATTATACCTCGTGCTTCTTCGGCCCTAATGCTCATTATATATAAGGCACCGTTGCAATGAATGGTTAATGCCGGCATCGTAACTTTGTTACTCAAACCAAGGCTTCTCATGATAATAGGCTTAAGCCTATACATTCTAGAAGTTCCTCCATGATATATTTCTTAGTATACCATATATACCTAGAATTTCATATTATATATTAGTTCAACATTTACAAGCGATTAAATTTGATGATACTTAATAATACTTACAGTTGTTAAAAAAAAAAATATATATTTTCAATTCAAAATAATTAAATATCCTTTTTAATCAACTTATATGTATACACAAAAATCTTTTTTTAATTGTGGAATCCACGTATGTGTGATTATAGCGCCTATGTTTAGCCACTACTATGCCGTAATACCAGTAATGCGGCTGAGTGAGAGGCGCTGGGATCTCCTTGAGTCCTGCCTATACTTCCACGAGTGAGAAGAAAGGCTTGGTCTGGAGTTCTGATTGAATTGATTATGTAAATACTGTTGAGTTGTTGTTTTGATTAGTTTGTTTCTTTTTTTTTGTTTATATACATTTATTTTTAGTATTATTATTGCTCTGTATTATTTATATATATTTATTGTAACTAGAGTGTGAATGTGCTCTTTGAAAACTACTATAAATATCGTTAATTGGGACAAATCACACATCTCTCACTAAATATGTGTAAAAAGAAAAAAAAGGAATTGTAAATTAATCTTTACAGCTGTTTTTCAAAGTCACTACGGCTTAGGAAGCAATACAATTTATACAAAATAAATAGAGATAATAAATAAATATTAACTTAACCTTAACGTTTTGCTCCAAGCTTTGGTTCCATTTTAGCTTTTTAAATTAAAGTATTGTCTACTTTTTAATGATATCGTATACGTCCTACATTTATATTATAAAGCAGAATTAATTGTGATATAAATTATTAATATAGTTATATATATTTTTCACTCATATTATTTATTATTACAAAAATCGAAATACTCAATTGCTTAACAAAGAATATAAATCAGAAATTACTAGTCTCTTAAACATATATGATTAAAGTAACGTTAACAATAAACATATATATGCTTATGCATTTTAAAGATTTCTTGATATGATGATGATTACATATATATACATTTTTTTTTATTTGTCAAATTTTAGAAAAGTCATGTAAAAAATAAATATACGAAAAGAACTTTAAATATTTTCAACTATAATCATAAGCGCTGTTATTTTATTTATAATGAAATGATTAATTATTATATTTTATAATATTCTGTATATTTTAGCTTTCAAAGTAAATAATTAAAAATGAAATTAAATAAATAATAAAATACATTTACCAAACTATATTGTTCTTAAAATAATATTTGCTCTAATATGCAATAAGTCCACTCGTTTCTGATTATGTCACCAGATGTCGCCGGCGTCTTCTTGTAGATTACAGGGCGCAATTTAAATATTTCATTTAAATTTGTATTATTATTTTTTTCTAAATTGCTGAACACCCTTGATTACTGCAGTTAAATTCTAATCAAATAGAGAGAAAATGTCGTCTGTACATTTTTGTTCGATTTATACCTGAATCTAAGTGCTTGTTAATTTCGATCATATTAATCGATACAATAACATATTAGGTGTATGAAAATAATACAAATCCTTTTTAAATATAAAAAATAGTTTCACTAAGTGACTTTACAGAGCAGAAAATCATGAAGTTACTTAAATGATTTCTTGTTCTGTAAATTTACTATATAGTACTTAAAGAATTCATTCATTGGATTAATCGATAGGATAGTTGGTAAAACCAACTAAGTAAGTTAAGTCTAACTAACATTTTATGTACTTGCAATGCTGTAAAAGTAAGTTAGTGATTTGTTTAACTATGATAGTGTGCAAAAAATACGTCGAGGTTTTAGTTTTCCATTAATATATATATATTAATATATATATATATATATATATATATATATATATATATATATATATATATATATATATATATATATATATATATATATATATTAATATATATATATATATATTTTTTTTTTTTTTTTTTTTTTTTTTTTTTTTTCCCTACGTGGTAACCCCACACAAGGATCGTTTATTTGATTTTCCTTCATGCTCCATGCCTTAAAGACATACTACATGAATTACATTTGTTTACAATTGTTTTTTTTTTCTAGTTTCACATGATTTACATTTTTAGTTCAAAATATATATATATATATATATATATATATATATATATATATATTATATTATATACATGTTAATATTTCATATAATATGTGTTAAGTATTTTAATTAATTATCAGAAATAGATTACATATTTAGAATTCCAAAAAAAAAAATTAAGTATTTTTTTATTAAATCAGAAACATCAAATTCTATTAACTCGAATTCATGAAAATGTTACTAAATGACTCTATTGCAATAAACCGATTATATATTTAATTTAATATTATTTATATCTATTACATTCTATATTATTTAAGCTTATTTAGTACGATGTATGTTTCAAAGTGGATTTTAGCGAGTTGAGTTATATGTATATTAATATTATTCTATTCAAAATTCATTATTGGAACATGAATAAATAGGGATGAATTTTAAATGTTCATTAATTCATTAATATTTAAATAGATTCGCATAGACAACAAAAACAGTAGGTGTGGAAACAGTTAACAAATAATATATGGACATCATATCAGTTATACTGCGGTAAATTGGACAGTTACAAACACATACTAATCTCTGCAGTCCTTTTCATATCGACAGATATCATTTCCAGATTTCGAAGAATAGTCTGACAGAGATATATTTTTCAGAATGTTACATAAATGTATTATGTATTTGTATTGATTATTACACATCCAATAAATAAACAGTTGTTATATTTTTGACCTTTAAATTTATGATGTAGACTACAACGTAAATAACCCTAGAGGTCATAATACATGACAAAATTTCGGATTTCTTATTTACTGATAATGTTTATTGTTTATTTTACAAATATTAAATTAATGCCTCACCCCCATTATCAGGATATTGACTTTTTTTTACATTTAACATTGCTTGTAACTCATCGTTGTAATGTTGTTGTTTTGTTTTTTATCTTGAGGTATATTCGAATAACTTAACAGAAGACATGTTCATAAAAAGGTTTATTTCATTCTGTCTACATATGTATATGTATATTCACTTGATGATATTAAATTCGTTTGTATAAAAATATTTTTTTATTTTCAGAATTTAGTTATTTTTGTTGTTTTACTTTTGGAGAAAGTGGACACGGGAAGAGTGTGTGATTGTGCGTCCGCAGGAGCTAAGAAAATTCCCGGAAATTCGACCAGGCAGGAAACTTCTTTCTTTGGAAATTTTCCTCTGGCTCGTTGCATTTTTTTCCCGTTTCTGTGCTCAACTTTCCACCCATCCAAATCCCTTTCAGTTATTTTATTATTTATTTTTAGTCAGTTTGGATTATTACGTTATACTATACTTATACGATCGTTAAATGATAGAAGAGTGCATTAGGTCAATGTTTAGATTTATATTTGTCCTTATTATTGTTTAAATTTAGCTTTCTTCTATGTTTATGATAATCGTGATTGATCTTTGTACCATATTATATATTTTCGTTTGTTGATTGTAATTTAAATTTCATTTTTAATATTACATTTTGATTATTTTTCTTACACATCATTTTAATACAGACGTTTAGCAGAACATTTAATGAGATTTCGATGTATTAATATTATAAAATTTTAAAAAAATAAATGATTTATACATTTATGTTTTTTGTTTTAAGTGAAATTAATTATAATAATATAAATTAAGGCTATGTATATTATTTCACAACATTTATTTTCATTTTACTTTGGCTAAAATGCCACTTGACCATAATATATGCAATTTTATTTATAAAATAAGCTCTTTCTATCTTTTGTTTCACTTAAATTGACATTCAAATTAACAGATTGACTCAACTCAATTAGAGTTATAATTCATAAAATGTTGATTTAAAAAAAAAATGACTAACATCATCATAATGTTAAATACGTATCCGAATGATATGATAATGTACGTATTCTCGATTTGTAGATATAAATAATTCATTGGATTTTATTTAATTCATATATAATTTCTTTATTTTTTTCTTCCAATTTAGTTCTCTTTTATTAACTAATTTCAATTAAATAGCTAATTTCTTTGTATTTATTATTGGAATGCAGAGCTTTTGCCATTACTGCAAAAAAAAACTTTTATATTTATACACATATTATTTTATTTATATTGTTTATTTAATCAGTTTCGGCCCACTGTGTTTGTCTTTTATTTATTTCTCTGTTTACACAGTTTCTGTATTAATATATTTAGATTTTCTATAAATATTGTTTATTAAAATTTTTTTTTCAAACTTTTATTATGATATTTACAACTGTATTAGTATGAATACATCAAGTAAATGTGTACATAGAAATATTATCACATGAACCACGCTTGTTGAGAAACTACCCATTGGTAGCACTCTTCATTTAAATTAATTTGATAAACATGTATAAATTTTGATCATCAGTTTTTATTTATTTATTATGTTATAATTGACTAACCAACCAGACTTTTCTTGTTTCCAGTTTACCTTTGTTGGGTAATGAGTCAAAAACACATGACTAAATAAATTTCATATATCCTATGAATTTACGTAATATTGATTTGCTGATATAAATGGCTCATTATATTTTTATTTATTATTTTTTTAAATTTATTTATCAAGTATAACAACAATCTGTTACATGGGCACTAGTTGTAGTGAGGTAGGATAACATTCACACTATATTTACAAAAAATATAAAATAAATAGAAGCAAAATAACAATAAATAATAATCAAAAAGTATATACAATAAATAAAATAAAATAATCTAAAAATAAGAAAATTAAAACTAAGGAAAATACACATGCATACCTATATACAATCAGGCGAGGGAACTCCAGGTGAACCCTGCGCTACTCTCTCAACCACCTCACTGGCTCATTATATTTTAATTTATTAACTCATAGATAATAAAAATCTTTTTATTTACTAATTTCAATTAAATACCTACTTTTTTACTTATATTATCAAAAAGCTTATTTATACCTTTGATATGTTACTTGGTAAATACTGGTTGTGCTGTGGGATGATTGGTAATGACATGAATTTAATAATATATAAGAAAAGGGAACAAAAATACATCGTTAAAAAAAAATATAGAAAAATTAAATATAGTGTTTTTACTGAAAAAAAATCTTTTATCTTTATATATTCGCAATTTTATTTACTTTTTCATATTATTTGTTTTTGTTTAATTAGTTTTGGTCTATTTCTTTTTCTTCTGTTTATATTATTTTTATTTTCCTATTTAATTAGTTTATTTATTTATTGAGGTTTTCAGTTTTTCTTTAGAACTTTTTTTTAATTATCTAGAAATCACTAACAAAATTAAATTAAAGTAAATATACTAAATATATCTTAAGCCAAAAAAAAAAAAAAAAAAAAAATCAAGAAAATTCAGCTCTAGACTTAAATAGAAAATATTTTTGTATTTTGTTTTTTTGTATTCTTTGACTTCAATTCTTTAAAAAAAAATGAGATAATATTATATAATTATAATCTTTATTTAATAATGTATCATATTAAATATAGTTATAAAATGTAACAATCCAATAACTTTTATTGGAGGGGCAGGAAAGTGACGTAGAGATGGCAAAATCTTCCCTGCATGCTTTGCGCCTACAATATCAAAGTAACTAACCACCCAACCAGGCTTTTGTTATTTTTCTACTGTTTCATAAATTATGTTGAGTAATGAATTTTATTCGTTGTATGCTTCATTGTTTCAACAGTTCTTTTCGTGGTAAAGATTCTTAATCTCCATTAAAGCCTATATACTATACTAACCTATATTACACTGTATTTTTTTTTTCTATTAAACAGTAGTTAATAAAAGATAATCTTGGGAAAGAGACTATAATACGTATTAGTAGAAAAAGGCTCGATAAATATTAACTTTTTTTTTTTTTTTTTGCACTTACATTTATTTATCCGCACCTGTCAATTATTATTGACAATCAGCAGATGTGCTGGCTTAGTAATGAGAGAAAAAAAAAATAATAAAAAAAAAAAAAAAAAAATAAATAAATAAATAAAAAGGCTTGATAGGCATGAGGAATAGCAATACCCAGCGGTATCCCTTCCATGGCTTTTATTTACTAAGATTATTTAAGCAGATCCCTCATCCAGACCCTTTTCAGTCGTCTTATGGAGTTCTCGGGCATACTAGTTGTGGCCATTTCTTTTACCAGCTGGTTGGAGTGCCCGTTTAACATGTTATGAAATCGTTTGTAGTACGTTCGTATGTGTTCATTGACTGTCGGAACGTGTAGGTCGGTGTGTAAAGTGTGATTGTTTACGTACCATGGTGCTTGAGTGATTAGTCGTAGTATCTTAGACTGAAAAGTTTGAAGTTTATTTATGTGAGTTGGTTTTGCAATTCCGTATATTTGTAGTCCGTAAGTCCAAAGAGGTTTTAAAAGATACGTGTAAATACTTAGTTTCTGTCTTGCTTTTAATTTGGAAGGTCGTCTTAACAATGTATGTAACAATTTTAGTCTTAGATTTAATGTGATTCGTTTTTTCTTCACATGTGGACCCCATGTCATTCTCCTATCGAACGTAAGGCCTAGGTATTGTACTCTGTCTGTTTGTGGAATCGGTATGTTGTCTAAGTATACAGGAGGGCATGTTTCTGGTCTTAGAGTAAATGTGATGTGCTGTGACTTTTGATAATTTATTTTAGTTTTCCAAAGTTCACACCAATCGAGAATAATTTGTAAGTGATGTTGTAAGTTAAGTGATGCCTCTGTAGGAGTGTCGTGCCTGGTAATGATAGCAGTGTCGTCTGCGTAGGTTGCTGTAAGAGTGTGGATACTTTGAGGAATGTCGTGTGTGTATGTGATGTACAGTAGTGGGGCTAGGATTGATCCCTGAGGTACACCAGCTAAAACTGATCGAATTGAGGATAGACCTTGGCCATGTCGAACGGAGAAAAATCTATCTGAGAGAAAGGAATGGAGAATTAAGTAGTAAGTATGTGGAAGTATGGTCTTAAGCTTGAAGATAAGCCCCTGATGCCATACTTTGTCGAACGCTTGGGCGACATCCAGAAATACTCCGGTTGCATATAATTTCCGCTCTAGTGCTGTAGAGATGTAGTCAGTCACCCTGTGCAATTGTTGTGTTGTTGAATCAATTTTCGAATTGATGGTCAGGAATAATCTGTTTGTCTGTTAGTATATGTAATAGTGTACAATAGTAGTAGGGTACAATAGTTTTTCGAATAACTTAGAACATACTGGAAGTAAACTAATCGGTCGATATGAAGAAGGGTTGTTAGTGTCTTTGTTTGGCTTTTTAATCATGGTTATGTGTGAGTATTTCCATTGTATAGGAAATTTGGTGGTCCTGAGAATGCAATTGAAGATTGTGGTAAGAAACACTAGAGCTTTCCTTGGCATTTGCTGGAGCGCCTCAGCAGTTATCAAGTCATGACCAGGGGTTTTTCTTTTGGGCAATTGTCTAATTTCTTGTGCAACTTGTGATGGTGTGAAAGGAGGTGGTGGTAGTGTGAGCTGTAGCGGTATGTCTAAGTTATTATGTACAAAAATATCGTGTTCTGTATTAATTAAGTCTGTATGTGGTTTAAAAACAGTGGAAAGATGGTTAGCAAAGAGTTCAGATCTCTCCTCGTCCGAAACAGCCCAAGAACCATCCTCTCTTCGTAGGGGTGCTGACACCTCACGATGCTTTAAAAGATTCCTTGTATGTCTCCATAAACTTCCATCGTCCGTCGAAAGGTTGTTAATAAAATTGTCGTAGTTTGTGCTTTTGAATTTTTGAATATGTCTTTTAAGTTCGTTGTTCAATCTGTTAAAAGTTTGTCGGTCTGAAGGAAGTCTGTTAGTCTGCCATACTTTACGTGCTCTTCTCTTTGCTCTAATCAAGTCCCTTATGTACATTGGATAATGGGGCAAGTTCGCTGTTTTTTGTGGCCTGGATGTTGATGAGGCCCATGCTGCATCTTGTATGCTTTTTGTGAATTTCTCAACAGCTTCTTCTAATTCCTCATGATTTTTAATTGAACCTGGAACGGAAAGATTGGCATTTTTTCTACTAAAACAGTATTTAATGTTATAGTATGAGATTAAATTTTTATCAGCACTTGCGAAATAATTTTATTTATTTTTATCTTTATATGATGCAACTACTTGAATAGAATGATAATATGTTTACATTGATATCTTTCTTGCTAGAGACATCAATCCCATACGCTTGTGGGTAACACAAGGTAATACTTATCACACATTACTTATATGGTCACATACGTTCATATGTTCTTCTTAATTGGTAGGGCTAATGATAATAAATTCTAATTTGGATGGATTACGTAGGATTTTAGAACACATAAGATTGAGAACGAGCACAGTTAGCACAGGACACACGTACACACAAATACCGAAGATAAGGCAAAGATAACAAGGACTAAGTCCTGCGGCAGAATTTAATTACTGCGGCTCGTAAATCGGAAGGAGAGCTCGCGTTCAATCATAAATAAAGGTCTGATCCTGGACATGTTGGTTCGTCCGTTTGCTAAGGAGACCGCAGGATCTGTTTGATCTCTTGCCTAATCCTGGAGAGGACCCTTTCACAATAAGGTACTCTTGAATTATCGTCGGCACAAATCGCCAGCGCAAACGGCTTAGCCAGTAATAAGGCTCCGCGGTAGTAAATCAAGTTGCTGGCCCAGAGGACTTAGCTCAACCCCGTGGGTGGTTAGGGTTTCCTGCGCCATCTTAGAGGATCCCCATGTTCTCTGCTACATTGATAATGAGATTATTGACAATCACGTAATAACCACAATTACTAATAGTATGAAAGTAAAATAATTTGTTTTGTTTAAAAAAAAAAATAATAATTTCAGCCTTATGACTTGTCAAGTCATATTTCGCCAATATACGGCTCAAATTTTCATTTCGAAATTAATTAAATTTAAATTAATTCATTTAAATTCGAAAGTAATTTGATCCAAACCGCAAGTAATATTCTGAGTGTAACGCAACAGGTATACAAATACATAAATTTAAATGACCTGATATCCCAAAACTAAAGAAGCAACCTAGTAATTTCACAAAATTACAGGAATAAGAGGCTTATATACGGTATTTTATTTCATTAAAAAACATTTAAAAAAAAAAAATAAATTTTATAAAAATCCAGGCGTTCCAAGATTCCGCTTGACCGTCAGGTTTTATTCAGCCTTAATGAATCATTTTGTTTAAGATTACCCACATTGTAGAGGCTGGGTGACCCAATCCACGGCTGAGAAAAAATGACTATTAATCCATCGACCGAATTCGAACCTGGGACGTTGAGCTCTCCACTGAGCAATCCTACCCACAATTTCATTTAAAAAATGTCTTTATTTACCGGTGTTATCTCGATTTATTTGTCGTTGAAAATTAACACCATCATCTCTAGCTTGCGACCCTAAACTTAGTATTCTCTGTTTCTTGAATCTTTTACACTGGAAGGCAATGTATGTTGTGTCTTCCAAGTATTATCTATAGAAATTTATTTATTTTACCAAGATTTAATCTAAGCCTTAATAAACTAGATATATTTTCATCGAGGACTTTCTAAAAAATAATGAGAAGGTGCCCATATATTTTTAAAGCTGCGTATATAATAATATAAAATATTTTAAAGCTATTTTAAGCAAATCTACACCATTTCATCACTATGAAATGTACAAAGAAAAGGCATGATATTATGTATTTTTTTCTTTTTAATTTTCTAACATAATCAACGTTTCATGGCTCTGCTCCACTATCAAGGATTCTCTTTTATTGGCCCTAACGTTGTGATATAAATCTACATGTCATACACCATGTATAATGTAAATAATTTTTAAACCATTGTTTGCTATAATTATGAACTTGTATAATCACCAATATAATATTAGGTACTTCCCTTTAGATCCTTTTACACTAACATTTACTGTTGCACTAAAATTTTGACAATTACACTGTTAAACTAACAGCGCAACAGCGCAAGTATGTAATAGAGAAAATCAAGTATGAATGTTTTTCTGTATTTAATATATTTTTTACGATGGTTGACCGTGATATAATATGAGGAGTCGGTCGGGAGGAGGGAGGGGGGCGATCAAATAAATACTAAAATTTTTAAAACATAGTATTTTTAATTGTTTCACCGACGTTTCGACCCACCTTGCAGGTCTTCATCAGGGCTACAAAAGGTACAAAATATAAAAGGTACATATTGAAAATAAAATAAATGAATTAAAAGTATAGACTGCAGCGCCTAAACCAATGTACCGTTCTCAACGAAACTTGGCTAAAAACTTCTCCTCGATGGCCTTTAAAGTTATCTATATAACATATTTCAACGTAAGGAAGCTGGAAAAAAAGTTACGAGGGATGGTAAAATTAGATTTTGTATAACTCAAAGAGTATATACGTTATAGTATATACGTAACAGTATATACGTTATAATATTTTTATTTATTTGTTTATTGTATTGTACATATGGTATGAATGTGCCTCACTCAGCTGTATTACTCAGTATCTTTAAGTGTGGCGCAATGTATTATATCCCAAGAAAAAGATCTTAAATATTAGAATATTTAATATAATTTTTCCATTTTATCTTCAAAAATATTTAATAGATACCCTAAAAATAAATAGATATGTAATTAACTAATCGAAATTGACTAAATACGGTTTTTCATACTAAAGCCTAGGCCTCGACTTTTAAGCAAACCGACCAGACCTTACCCCATAACTTCAGATTTGCCAGTTAGCGGAACTTTACGTTTTCGGTTAAAACTTGCTTCGCCAGTTCTAAGTCCTCATTCGCTGAGGAAGAAGGGATGGGAAGAGAGGGTAAGGCGTTTTAACGCATCTCTTTTAAAAAAAAAAAAAAAAAAAAGAAAGAAAGAAAATGAAAATGAGACAAAACAGAATGGATCCTCATCCTATTTATATTGCATATTTATTTTGAAAAGTTTTTATTTTGAATTAATTTATGTTTATGTCTTCGCTGGGTACCTCCTTGGTAGCTAATTCAGCTTTTATATGAAATTATTTGTTATCTTTTAAACTTTTAAGATAGGACTGAAGGGAGGTAATTTAATTCATTTACGTAAATTAATTAATATAGGTGCTTGGAATCTTTAAGGATAATATTATGATGACGTTATTATAAAGTCTGTAGGATTTATTTTATGAGTTTAATGCAGAGAATTATATATAAAAAAAAGTATTTTCATACTTTATCTTTTTATAGAAAAGTTTTATATTTGTATCTATGCGGATTGCTTCTCGAAGGTTTGTAGCGTATAAAAGAATTGAAAACAACGTTTTGTGTATAAAAAATAATTTTATCCACTACTTTAACAGGATATGAACATACATCTAATCAGTTGTACAAGTATCGTAAATTCGTAAGGGTGTTCAATGCTATGATGCCAGTTCTGATATATGGCTGGATAATGGCAAGACTATTAAAACATATTAAAATATTTGAGAGGAAAATCCTCCGGATGATAATATTTAAGGTTATTTATACATCCATGAAATGTTTTTACATTTCACTTCTTCTTTTACACAACTACAATAAAATAGCTTTATAAACAATGTAACTGCCTTGATTTGGTGAATTTTAATATTTTTTCAAACTAAAAAAATATTTTAAAAGGTTACATATAGTTAGTAAATTTCATTTAATTTTCTTAAAAACATGAGATTTCCGTTATATAATATTTTTTCAAAAATTAGTTTTCAAAAATTATTATTTATAATTTTTCGTCACACTCCATTACATTCTCTACTAGATACTAGATTTTTTATTTTTTCTAAAATTCTCCGCTTTCCAACGATATATTATACATATACTTTCTGATTAATATTTCCGGAGATCAGTTTCGACTTGGATAAGCATTTTTCTTTTTTATCCTTTATTCAATTATCAAATTCTTTCAAAAGGTAAATTTAGCTATTTTTTATAGTTGCTGTAAATAAGAGAGAGTTAATTTTTTTTTTTTTTAAATAAACCAAATTAAAGGTACTTTAGAGGAAGACGTATATGAACATTGGACATTTAAACCCAGTAAAGTGTCATCGAGGGAGATAAGACCTAGATGATATAAAATACCACTTAATTATACAATGATAAACCGAGTTTAATCAAAATCGTTTGAGCCGTTTTGAGAAAATTGTAAAAATGTGTTTCACCGAAAGTGGCACTTCCGATTAGCTAATTTTAAGGAAAAGGTTACTGTCATATCTGAACCATCTACAAACCTTAAATACGTAATATCAGTTTTGTATGACTTTTCGTGTTTTAGCTAGACTAGTAACATACACACAAACACAAACACAGACCATTTTGCGGAACTTGGATATTTGGACTCAGGGCACCTCAAAACGCGTATTTCGGTTGAAAACTAAGTTTTGAAAATATTCACGATTGCAATTCTTTCCCTTACTATATATTACATATATAGGGAAGTGAAAGTAATAAGCTTTATGTCTGAAGCCATTCAAAATTAAATCCTGGATCCATTAATGCTATGGCTGGTTAATGTTTTAAAAGGAAGAATGGAGTTCGCCGTTCGTATCCTTTTTCACAGAAGCCTGAAGCCGATATGTGCCACCTTGCGTTGTGTTGGCGAACGCAAGCAGTTACACCGACTAGTAGATTCTGTTCCAAATGTCTGACGGGAACGGATGTCGTAAAGATGCCGCTCCGACTCCTGGAAGCTGTAGGACGTCTCTCTGAAGTGGCGTCTTAAACAGCTGGTCTGTTCCTTCGTTAACTATTGAACACTGTCCACTCCTCGTAGGCTCTTTCTTGAATATTTACAGTCACTGGATGGAAGGGGGAGGGGAGGGAGGAAAGCAGATTACAGCAGACCTGGCGTAAAAAAGCAGTCTTTTTGGGTCGCACGAACTCGGTGAATATACAAACATATTATGTTGCGCAAAACATCCAAACGCAAACATGATAAATAAGGCTGTATTTTTATTGTAATAAATAATTATTTGTGTAATTGTGTATTATTACGGTTATAATCAAGTCATTAATGAATTCTTGATAATTTTTATTTGGATTCCAAAAATAATTCGAATATCATAAAAATACAAAATAATCTTTTATTGTTATAATTATATTATTGTTATCAATTGAAATTAGTTGAAGAGTTGATCGGATAAAGTGCTGAATCTGAATTTAAATGCTGATATCTGATTTCGAACAGTTGTTTGATTAGATAAAATATGAAATATACTAGGTATATATTTAACTTATTTTAATAAAATTACTGCTTATACTGAAAAAGATCAGGTGAATTTGGATTTTGTTTGTAAATCAGTATGAATCCTTTAAGGTCTGAAAATATGTTTTAGAATTATTTTCTTATATGAGGATTCATATCTTCTTAAAAAAAAAAAAAAAAAATATATATATATATATATATATATTATATATATATATATATATATATATATATATATATATATATATATATAACTATGCAGCTAGATTAACATTCAATTTTTATTTTTACAAATAAAACAAATATGTTGAAAAAAATCACAAATTATTGTGATCTCACTCCTTTTTAGCATACTAAGACATCATATTTCAGCGACTATGCCACCCCATTTATTCTATGTCATATTCTTACGTTTTTCATCTAGTATATTTCATTAAATTACGTTGTTAATTCATTTTCCATTTCTTTTGTTACCTTATTTCATTATGTTTATTTCATTAGTCCCTAACTTTGTAACAGTTATGTTAGGAATATATCCAAACTTTTCTGCCGCTACTTTCTATTCATAATATTTTTATTATTATTTTATATTCTCTTTAAGTTTATTATATCTACTTTATTTCAATTTAAGTTTATTCTGTCTACATGTTTTTAGACTACACCTTTCACCTACACATTATTTTCTTTTTAATGTTAATAGTCATGCCGCTAATTTAGCCCGAACCAGATACCTATCCTTTCATTATAAACTGCAGTCCCAACCGAACCCACTTGTTTCCTCCTCGATTCCTGATAATCCCCTAGGCGTCTGAAAAGAAGATGGCCTAGTGATCTTCTCACCTAGAATTAAATAGGTAGTGCTAACACCGGGCAGTATCTCTTCAAGTCTGGACATTATTTCTAAAGTGTGCATTTTTAGTATTTGTATTGTTTATATAGTTGTAAATTTCCTTAAATAAACAATAAAAATAAAAAAATATTAATATTTTCTCATACCCATTGTTATCTGTTTTTTTTACCCCTAACGGAGGCCTGAACTTTGGGCCGAAACGTCGGTAAAATAATTTTTTTTTTTTTTTTGCTGCACATCCCAACCAATCTTCTCTTCAATTATTTTATTTTATTTTTCTGTTTATTCAATGATTATAAATGCACAAATTATAAATAGTGACATGAACAGGCTTGAAGAGTTACTACCCGGTGATAGCACTCCCTAAATAATTCTAAGTAAGAAGACCACGAGGCCATCTCCTTTTCAGTTGCCTAGGAGGATTATCAGGGTTCGAAGAAGAAGCAAGGGTGGAAACAAGGAGATTTGGATGGGACTGGAGTTTATCATGAAAGGATAGATATCTGGCTCGGGATAAATAAGCGACATATGAAACATTAAGGTCTTTATGAATGGTTTTATTTGTGACAAAGTATGGAGCATTAAGGATTTTACGGAGGATTTAGGATTGTAAGGATTGGAAACGATAGGAATTCGATGGTTTGGTGGAGTCCCAAAGCTCAACTCTGTATGTCCATATAGGTCTTATTATAGTTATGCAGATAAATCTTTTGTAATTAATGGAAAGTTTAGAGCGTTTGTCTAGTAAGTGTTGGAACAGTCGGAAAAGTACCAATTAATTTAATTTTAATTTTTAAAATTTCGGAAATAGTAGCTTATCTTCAATGAGGAATTTTCGACTTACCGGACTCTGATATTTATTAGGCATATTTTTTTTTTTAAACAATGCTGGTGTTTTTAGATGACATCAAAGCTACACATACATTTATTTTACTTGTGCCTCTACTCGTCACTTTACTTTTTTGAAAACATTGCTATGTGCTTATCCAAATGTTCATTAATAAATGGCCGTTAATATTTATAAAAATTTAAAAGAAACTACTAATTACTCAGAACTAAAGTGAGATGAATTTTACTTATCATCTTCCTATTGTATTTAATATTTATGTATTACATCATTATTTCTCAAAGTTGGGGCGGTTTTCTTCCAAAAGTTACCGTTTCATATTATACCTCCTCCGCCCCCTCCCCTTCAAAATGAGGGCATATCCTTCTAATCCTAGCTGTCTATGATAAGGCAAGGAATTTGAAGTTGAAATTGTTGTTTAGTAAGAGTTTGCCAGGCAACTTTGCCTTTTTAGCCGTCTTTGGCCGTGCTAATTTCAACCCCGAGAAACTGAATGGGACCACTACGGTAACAGTCCCTATAAGAAAAGAAAATTCGGAGACCTGGAACTTTGTAAAGTTTAACAAACCCCCTCCGACCCCTCCCTCACCTTCCGCCCCTCTCCCGCCCCTCCCCCTCCCCATCCCCATACACACAAACTAATGAAATTATTATTTTTTCCACCCCGCCTTGTTCTGAGAAGTTCGTTGTATGTTAGTGTCGTCCGGGAGATACGAGCTACTCGCCTGTTTCTTGTTCCGACCTAAGGGCCAATTCATTTCCAAGTTTATTGTCAGGATAAGTCGAAAAACTTAGTACTTATTCTACATTTTACTGCATTACTTGAATCTGAAGTTATGAAAATGTAATAGCATAAGGAGTTGTTTCTGCTTGTTCCATGTGCTGTTAGTAAGGCTGAGGCATTTAATTACCAAACAAAAACTAAACAAGAAGTTAATTTGCACAATATCTATTTATTTTGTTATATGAATCTATCCTAGATTAATCTCAATTTGTTAAGCTAATATTTATTGGAGCTAAATTGGAAAACATATATAAATTGAATACCACTACAAAACCCTAATATATATATTTTTTTTTTTAAATTGGTCCGGTATGTAAATTAATTTTTTTTAGGAAGAAACAAAGTAGTTATTATAGCACCTCGAAAAACCTTAAATACGAATTTTATATAATAATTGGAAAATTAAATTTTTTAAAGAAATTTTATTGGTGATCACAAAAATTGTGATAACTTGAGCATCGTACAAATCGGATCTCCTTAAAAAAAAAATAAAAATAAAAATAAAAACCGGAGAACCGAAGATAATATAGTGAAAAGTGATTTTTTAAACTTAAATTCGAGGGTTAAAATTAATGGAACCTAAAAGATATTTATGAGAGATGGAAGAACAGTAATTTAGCCTACCAGCGATTGTACTGACATTGAATTTGGAGAAATCATTGAAGAGTTATGAATGCTTAAGATAAAGTAGGGGAAAAAATAATCACGTTTCGTAAGATGGGGTAACTTTGGAACAGCGGGTAAAATTTAGTTTGTGGTAATTCAGTGTTGGTTCAGTCAGCAAAAACGTGCTTTGTGTAGGCATACTGTGCTACTATCTTGCGGCAGTTTGAGAACCCAAGTTTACTATACTCGATGTGCGGTTAGGTTTTATTTATTTCCGTTGCTTTTTTTTTACAATTCTTTTTTTATGAAACATTCGCTTGTGCCGCAAGGTAGTGGCTCAGTACATGCGCTGTCCATGCTGACTGAACCAATGGAGTGTATACACCATAGAATCATTACAAACTAAATTTTATCCGCTGTTACAAAGTTACCCACCCAGTCCCAAAGTAACCCCATCTTACGGTTTAATTTTAAAATTTTAGATTTCTATAAATATTCGTGTATAGGAGGTTCAAAATATAATAAAAAATAATATAACTTGCATTATCATAACGAAAAAATCTACTTGGCCAACTTTACTCTTGGTTTTTGTAATGTATGATACATTATAACTACTTTATATAGTCAATAATTTTTTTCTTATTCTGCGAAAAATAAAGAAAAATCGTCGTTACATAATTACTTAAAAATCCGGGGAGAAATTATAGCAAAAATAAATAACATAAATTGTGTATAAAATTATATCCGTGGCACTTGCGAAAAGTGAAATTTTCATGGGTATTAATAGAAAGCAAATTATTCTCCCTTTCTTTGTCCATAATGGTCTAAGTTATTGCGGCTATTAGCAGATATGAACATTCCTTTGTAAATCATGGGTTGGAACTCCAAAATTGAACTTTAAAATTCCAAACTTTCAATAGAATTTTTCCATAAATATAATTTTTGCACAGATTTGTTATCGAGATTTGTGTTGGAAAATTATTGGACAAAATTTCATAATCCTTGGAACATTGCCTTATAAGGAGAGCTATTATAGGCAATTACGAGGTACAAGAACTACTCAGAGGAAATTAAGGCTACGGAAGGCATAGATAAAGCGCAGAGTGAGCTAATGCCAGAGGTTAGTGTCACATTAGCGAAGGATATAGTGCGCGCTAACTGACGTGTCGTGACGGCTGTCCATCCCTCAGCTTGCGCACGCCACCATATGTTAGCCCTACTTGCGCATCACTCACCCTCCCCCACCCCTCACTCAATCGGCCCTAATAGCTTTTCTTGTCTTGGCTCCTAAGCGTCTCCTTCGGCCTCTGCATGATAGCCTGTCTTTATTCATTCTAATATGCAGATCTATAAGTAACGTGATTTAGAAAATGTGAAACAATTCTAACTCCTCACTTGCCCAAACTATAATTAGTAATTATTGAATTGATGATTTTCATGTAAAAATTGAAATAAAAAAAAACTTGTAAAATCTTACAAATAAATTATACTGTTCAGATTTACCTGTCTACCACGACATGGCCATCAGTAATCGACTGAAGAGGAGCTGGATGGGAGATCTCCTTTCCAGAAACAAAGACCAGGAAGAGGTACTACTGTTTACTATTCTTCCTCATGCCTAAAATAGTAATTTCCTTAACAGTTACAATACATCTTTTTATTGTCAAGCTTATGACAGGAGTGGAAGAAAATCTGAAAAAAATAAAATATAGATTGGAGAGCGTCTGCTTCCGATGTAATTAGGAAATAAAATATGAGGTATTTGAATGATAATAAGGATTTGTCACCCTTCTTCTCCTAAATAATGCATAAAAATACATAAAACCTATATCGGACTGTCCAGATAGTAGTAAAATATTTTATTTAAATAATATTTGAGATTTGAAATCATTAACTATACGTTTTGGTTAAAAATTTGGGGTACTCACCGATACAATGTTGTAGAATAAAAAATAAAAATACAGCGTAGCTTTGTAAACACTTTAGTCCAGATAAATTTTGTGTCAACAACAGGTATTTCAATTTTTTTTTACAATTAAATTATTTGTGAAATTTTGTTCCAACTATTCAAAAAATTAAATTGTATAGCTATTAATAAAGTCGTTGTGAAGGTTTGTTCAAGATATTAAAATTATTGAGAATTTGTACTTTGATAATATATACATTTATCATTATTATTGCTATCATTTTTCTTGTTTTACTAGTAAAAAAATACAATAATTTTAAATACATGAGAAACATACACAATACATAATAATAATTCTAGTATAGTTTATTTTTTAAGTGTAATTTGAGCCATTCAGTTGACAGAATAACTAACTCCAATTTCAACATTTTTGATTATTAATTTTAGTGGGGGAATTTATACCTTTATTCACAATTTTATGTTTCAACATTGCAATCACTTACTCTGCAACCAACTTACTTACTTGTTGTACAGATATTGTAAATTTTTCAATTAGAAATATCACTAAAATGACTTTACTCAAAAACCTTGAATTTGGAGTAAGTCATTCTGCCAATTGGAAGACTCATTTAATACCTCATTTTTTTTTTTGTCTTTTAGTTTAATTATATAAAAAAAAATCATGTAGCCCTAGCAGCATTCTTTGGTAATTATTGCGCTTTATATCCATTAAATTTAAGTTATTATTGTGAGTCAAACGAATGCATGAGGTAATGGAAATCTGAAAATATTGCAGCTGCACAATAACGTTTTCGTTACTTGATACAGAATGACGTAACCGTTATCAGGTTCTGTTCTGTGCCTGTTACTATATTCCTCAACTCTATCCAGTGACCCAGACCGCAGCCCCCTCCTTCATTACGGCGATGACAGCGGGAGGATACCCTCAGCTCCGAGGACCGTTCCCTACTAATCGAAGACGACCGCCTGACCGTGAGCACTAATTGCAGAGCCAGGACCTTCAGGACTAGTTAGGAGGAGAGGAGAGCTATTGGATGAGGTATAGCCTATATTTGGAAGAGGTTCGGGTTACCTGAGGGGAGGGGGTCACCATTAGTCCGGGTTACCTGAGTTAGCTCCTGACTTGGACCGCAGGCTCCCGACGCTAATGCAGCCAGAATGGTTAATAAGATTTGTCCCCTCCGGGATAACTCGATATTCGGCCAGCTGAGGGCTAAGTCCTTCTAGGGTCTCTCTCATCAGGATCATAGTGAGAGGAGGTCCACTTTGTCCATGTTGAGGAGGAAACCCTATCAGCACAGTGCAACAACCGCTTTGATAATAAAGACAGATAATCCTCAAACCATTTTCCTTTAAATTTAAAAAGATTCAAGAGTCCTTTAATAAAAAAATGATAATTTCATACGAGGAGAAGGCGGTTTTCGGACATTGAGGGAAAGATGATATTTATTGCTGTACCGTAAGTGAGTACCTATGTTTCGGCATAAGTTGTCATCATTATCAGGAGTTGGTAAAAAATAACACGCATGAGTGAATACCATACATAATGTTTTCCTGATTGTACCCTTTATCATACGATTATATTTCCTGTCAATAGTACATAAACACCAAATGATTAAAATATTTGAATGATTATTTCATGGGTGATAAATATCCAGGATCCAGTAATTTTTAAAAAAAAATTTTAACATTTTTTTTGTTTGTGCCAACGTTTCAACCTAAGGCTTTCAAGTACTTAGTACTGAGTACTTGAAAACCTTCAGTGCTCGAACCACGCCCTGATGATGACCCACATGTTTCGGTTGAAACGTTAGCACAAATAAAAAAAAAATAATAATATATATATATATTTTTTTTAAATGCCTCCTGCGTATGTAGAACAGTCGACTAGCTTCCTTCAATAATTCATCGAATGATTATTTCGCTCTTTTTTAATACCACAGAAAGGGACATTCCGGAAATGATCAAATATTGAAGCTAAAGTCATTGCACCATTACTAATTTGACTGACTTATCCAAGCTAACATAAAAATGATAAGATTGATTCACAAATCTAATGTTATCTAAATATATCTCACTAAAAACCTGTAATCGCATATTTTATCAAACCTAATTATTCTGATGAATTTTTAATTGGACTACAAGGCGGAAAGTAAAAATTAATAGAACGAAAATTGTATTAATTGTCTTTACACTTAAAAATTGATCATTCCCATACTTCAACAATTATACTTCATACTTCATACTTCATACTTCAACAAGTATACTTCAACAACGTTCATATTCCAATATCTCAAAAAGTGCGTTATTTCGGACTTTACCTATACTAGGAAAAAACACTAGAGACTGACTTACAGCATAAACCCGTTAGCCCATATACTTAATTCCGCCTTCAACCCTTACATCCTATTATAACGAGCAATAGAATTTTTAACTTCATCATAGACCATTTAATCCCTACCTGGAAATGAGTACAGACTTGCTTGAAAAAATACTTTGCAGATTTTAAGAATTCCAATTTTTTATTGTTTAAAGAAATTTTAAAAATTAACTATATAGAAAACTTCAGTATTCTTATTAAATATAATAATAATATTAAGTGTTAAATGAGATGCTAGAAAATAAGATAAAGTAATATTTTATGAAATATGGGGCTTTTTAGAAAATCAGGTTTCGTATAAGTGGTTTGCTGAGACATCATGTTATTTCTGAATGTTTTAAAATTTACTCCATTTTTTTTGCATACAAGTTTTTTTTCTCACGAATTGAATGCATCCTCTTCATCTGTCTCCTCTTCTCCCATATGCCCCTCATGAGCTCCGCGTGCTTACGTTTTGTCTCCTCAGACCACGCAACACACTTTTTAGAGCGCTTCTTTCCTGCAAGAACCGTTATTCCCATGAGCTCCTCCCTGTACTCATCTCTGTCCAAACAATCTTGGTCTCTTAGCCCCACTTGGTCCATATCACCCTTAAGCTGTTAAAAATACCCCCTAAAATTCCTATGACTGTGGATGCGCTGAAAGATTTTATGGTTAAGTCTTTCAGGATTCATCCTCATCATATGGCCATAGAACCTCAGCCTTCCCACTCTAGCGTCAGTTTCTAGATCTCTTGTTTCCTTATATATTTGTTGATTTGACCTCAACCTGCATACAAGTTTTATTATACGGAAAACTGATTAATTAAATTATGAATAAATAAGTCACTATTTTTACTTAGTATTCGAACTAAATATTTGTAAAATTAATTTTAATTCCAATAAACTATTGCAATATTTATGGAACTTTAGTTGATAAGTCAAGTACTCTCTCAACATTATTTATTCTCAAAGACAATTAACTGCTTAATTCTGAATGAGGTCCAAGGTTTTTTGGAAATAAAAATGAAGAAGAATATCCCGTCGAATGAGGTCATTCTTTTTTTTTTTTAGGCTTTTAATTTTTATTTTAGTCTAAATTAATTATTTCTGGGTTGTTGGGTAGGCGGGGGAAATCACTTCGGATTCGATTTTTCAGCCGCCATTAATTCTATTTCTTGACGGCTTAAGTAATGTGTCTGATAAGTGAATTAAGTCAGGTGTTGCTCCAAATCTAATAACTGTAAAAGAGAAAAAGCCCCAGGGGTTACTCTTCCTCTGAGCGAACTGTTTAGGAAAATAAAAATCTGGACTCTCTCCTTCTGTAAGGGATATTGGCAACAAATTAGGTATCAGTTATCTATTATATTCATCAATATTATAAAGTATTAAAGTGTTTTTATTATTCATATGAATGGATTTTTTTTTCAGTTTTTAGAAAAATTGTTTATATGCAATTAAACCAAAAGCAACAACAATCAACATTTTTTTAAGAAATTGTCTTAACATATTTCTCTTCTTTTTCTTGGCTATGAATTTTTCTTTTTATGTAGATTTTTTTTTTTTAACTTTTATTATGATATTTACAACTGTATTAGTATAAATACATCAAGTAAATTTGTACAGAGAAATATTATTACATGAAACACGCTTGTTGAGAAACTACCCACTGGTAGCACTCTAATAATTTATCTACATGAGAAGATCACGAGGCCATCTTCTTTTCAGACGCCTCGGAGGGTTATCAGGAATCGAAGAGGAAGCAAGGTTAGAAACAAAAGGATTCGGATGGTTATGAAGTTTATTATGGAAGGATAGGTATCTGGATTTGGCCAAATCGGAAACATATGGAACATTGAGGTCTTTATGGATTATTTTATTAGTGACAAAGTAAGGAGCATTGAGGATTTTACGAAGGATTTTGGATTGTAAGGATTGGATGCGAGAGGAATTCGATGGTTTAGTGGAGCCCCATAGCTCAACTCCGTAAGTCCAAATAGGTCTTATTATAGTCAAGTATATGAGTCTTTTGTAATTAAGGGGAAGTTTAGAGCGTTTGTCTAGTAAGTGTTGGAGTAGTCGGAAACGTCGAGCGGTTTCTTGTCGTTTCAGTCTGGTATGAGGATTCCAAGTTAGACGTTTGTCCAAGTGAAGTCCAAGGTATCGGATTTGTTCAACAGGGATAAGTGGGGTATTATTAAAGGATACTGTGGGACATGAGGTCATAGGTTTACGTCGAAGGGTAAAGGTGATTTGATGGGATTTATTAGAATTTATTTTAATCCTCCAGTTTTGACACCATTCTTCAAGGCTTGTGATGTGTGATTGAAGAGTTTGGGATGCAATGGTTGGGTCATTATTAACGGATAGGACACATGTATCATCGGCATACGTGGTAATAACAGTGTTAGGATGGGTTGGGATGTCAGCTGTATAAACTGTGTAAAGGATAGGACCAAGGATACTACCTTGAGGAACTCCGGCAGATTGAGAAAAGAGGGATGAATAGGTATTATTGTGATTTACTTTGAAGTGCCTATCAGTAAGATAGGAACTGATGATAAGAAAATATGTAGGGGGAAGGAATTTACGGAGTTTGTAAAGCAATCCCGGATGCCAGACTCGATCAAACGCCTGTTCAACGTCGAGAAAAACTCCAGTGCAATACATTCCGCGCTCCAATGCAGAGGAGACGACGTCTACCACACGATGACATTGCTGGATAGTGGAATGGGATGTGCGGAATCCAAATTGGTGATCAGGGATTATGTGGTTAGAATCTAGGATGGGATACAGGCGTTTTAAGATGAGCTTCTCCAGGATTTTGCCCATGATGGGTAAAAGAGAGATAGGACGGTAAGAGGATGGGTATTCTGGTGGCTTTTTGGGTTTATGTATCATTTTGACTACAGATAGTTTCCAAGGGTCAGAAAAATATGTGGAACGGAGTACGGCGTTATAAATGTAAGTAAGGAATAGAATGGCTTTTCGAGGAAGTAGCTTAAGAATGTGGGAAGTGATTAGGTCGTGGCCAGGAGCTTTGCGGGAGGGTAATCTGTGAATAATATTGGATATTTCTGAAGGATGAAATGCTTTAGGAGGAGGAGTCATTTGGAGTGGAATATCCAGTTCTGTTTCAATAATGCATTCAAGCTGATTTGGATTAAAGATATCAGGATGTGGATTAAAAGTTTTGAAGAGATGATGAGCAAAAATTTGGGATTTTTCTTCATCAGATTTGGACCAAGTTTGATCTTCAGTAAGAAGTGGATGATTAAAGTCTTTAAATTTCAGGAGCCGTTTAGTCGTCGTCCACAGTGATTTGTCGGTAGGTGTAAGTTTTCCAGTAAAATTTAGTAAATTTTGAATTTTATATTTTCTAAATTCTGATTTTAGTTTGTTAGTCAGTTGGGTATAATGAGTATTATCTGTTGGTATGTAGATTTTAAATTTCATTTAATATAATGATTATTGTATATAAGTGGGGATAAACTTTAGAAGAATTCTATTTATTCTTGAATACTTACATTTATTTTTCTTGTATGTATATATTATTATTTGAGTGGATAATTTTAGCTCTAATGCTTATTGCCCGGGATTGTGGCAAATTGTGTTTCTTTTCAATAAATATATGTATGTAAATAACAGCTGGTATTGGAAAGATAGTTATATTGTTGATTAAAAGTTATATTGTTCACTAACACATGAATAATAATATGTAATTTATGATAAAAAAATATATTTTTTAACAAAAATTTTATATATCTGTATAATAATGCATTAAATACAAATAAAGGATTGTGAAGAGAAATAAGGGTCTTATTAAGAACATAATAAATTAAAGACTTATTATATTAATATATAATTTAATTAAATTTCACAGATTTGTTTTCGAAAATTTCCACCAGTTAATAATTATCTTCGTCTACCTTAATAGTATGTACAAATATTTTTAATCCATTTGTTAAATCCATTGTTTGCACTTTTCTTCTTTACTCAATGCTATGTAATTTAATTTTTAACTTGGTTTAATAAAAACTGATTTTATTAAGCTAAAATAATTGCAATGGTATTAAATAACAAAATAAATTAATTAGAATAATATAAATAATTTAAAACAAACCTGTAAGAGTTAATTAAATTACACGTTATTATTTATGCGCTTACAAACACAACGACTTGTAACCAACGAGATAACTGTCTATCTAATACCTGATGTTATATATATATATATATATATATATATATATATATATATATATAAAATATATGGTAATACAGTTTAGAATTGAAGGGAAAGAAATGAAAAATAAACACCAAAGAAAACATACAAGAGGAAATAACAAGTACAAAACTTAATAAATAAGACTGAATAAGGAAAACCAAAATATAAATACTGGATTATAAGACAAGTCAGAGGCGGTCAGTAGTGATTATATTTCTTTATTTCATTTACAAATTATTTATATAAATATTTTTTAAAAAGTGTGTTTTATGAATTACCTTAACATTTCCGTAAGTTTTTTTTTTCACGCGAAAAATTTGAATTTTTCTAAAAGTTTTAGACTGTTAGACTTAGATTTACTCGTATTTAGGTAAACGTTAATTAAAAAAAAATAGGAATAATCAATGAAAAATAATTGGTACTACAACCTGCACCTTAAAGAGAAAAAAAAATACAAACATTTGTGAGAAAAGATAACCGGATAGATCTGGTATCAGAATCTAGTTAGTCACAATCGCATGGTATGAAAACAAGGATGTTTAGATGATAGAACTGGTAGCTCAAATAAATCCATTAGGAAGTCGTTTCTTAACAATAAAAGCCGTTATAAAAGGAAAGAGACAACGCAAAAGGCCAAAAACCAAATAGATAGGGAGTATTAAAGATGCTCAAGAGTTGCATGTAACAATATAGGTATAAATGGAGAATCTGGATCAGGTGACAGAAGATGTACAAGAGGGTTAGTAAAGTCATTAGGAGAACGAGCCAAATTTATTTAAATGTATAATATTTCAAAATTCCAATATCGGATAAGTGAATATTTTGGATCGTATAATATTTCACAAAGAATACTTTATAAAAAAAAAAAATTGATGAACTTTTGCTAGACTTCGGAAACAGACATGGGGAAGTGGTAACATATAGGATTGCGGGGGAGCCATACTGGCTCATAGCCAATCCTCTCGGGTCTATATATTGTTTCATGTATTAATTTATTCGTCAGCATGGCTTAAATGTATTCGAGTGCCTCGTCTCAGTCGTCCATCCGTTTCTTAAACTGCTTTGGTCGGGTTTGATAAAGCTCTGCAAGAGTTGAAGAGCACTTAAGCTCACAAGGGAGAGGATTCAACGGATTCGAATTATTGGAAGAAATATGCTTAAGAAAATTAAAAAAAAACAACTAAGGTGTGTGCTTTAGGCCACACGATAGAAGTGAAAATCTCAACTCTTTATAAATAATATCCCATTACAAAGTGGATGAAATGATCATTTATCTTGCTAACCAAATGCAAGTCCGAGGTTTTGTTTTTGAGATATTTTAATCCATATACAAAAACAAAGTCGCCTTCAGCTGAATTTATCCGAGCGTTACACATCGGAGATCTGATGACTCGATCTAATTCAGTCTTCACAAAAAAAAGTGCAAAACGCATCTAAAGAAGTTTTCACTTCAAAAATGAAACAATGACTAGAATTAAAACTGAACTGAACTTATTTTTTTATTATTTTAATAAAACAGAATCTGTAAAAATGATTAAGAAAACATGAGTTTAATTTTGCTTGATGACCTTAAAATTTCCTGAAGAATTTCTTAGTGAACGAAAAACAAAATAAATTAAAAAATAGGATTTTCTAGTCATATCATTCAGGTTCTGTGCCTTATATTATCTTATTTTCTCATAAGTACTCATAAGACAGCTGATCCCTAACCTCTGCACCACACTCCTTTTAAAATAAATCCAGTACTGTATGAATGCTTTAGTGAGGAGGAACATTTTTCTTAATATCGTCTGCGAAAGAGGTACATAAATTGAGAACAAATAATATTCTTTTTAAAAAATTTTAACACTCTATTTTAATTAATTATTTATTTATTTATTACAAATTTTTAGAAGTGAAAAGACGACATTCTATGAAATAAAAGAATGACTAAAAGACGAATTATATTGTAATGATAGATTTTAGAAATTTTATGAAGCATGGTAGGTAGATGATAAAAATAATTAAATTTTTTTTTTTTTTTATAAAATCTAATTTGGACTATTTATATTACTGATAGTTGTTAAACTAATATGTGTCTAATAAGAATGTATTTTTAACTGTGAAAACTGAATTAAAATTAAAGGAAGGAGATGGTCCGGGGTTGCGGTCATAAATAGGCTAAATAGTGGTAAAACTATTTTATTGAAAGCCGACGTTTCGACCCGACTTTGCCGGTCTTCATCAGGGCTAGAACGGACAAGATACAAAAAGATCGAGAATTGTGGCAGTTAAATAATATTTTGACATAATTTATAAACTATGTGAATGAGCTTATTAAAATTATGAACAGTAAGTACAATAAAATATGAACAAAATAAGCTGAGTAACAAGATCCTAAACTGAAGTAAATAGATGCTAACAATTGTTGTAGTGTAATATATAATAAATGAAAATGTTAATATACTTCTACAAAATCTACAGGAGAGATTGAAAGAAAAGGAAAAAGGATATAATATGAAAAAATAGATATAAAGGAATGTGGAGAAAGAAAAGAAAAAGAAAACCAAAATTAGATAAATAAGTAAGTAAAATTGGAAGAATAAAATTAGAGACTTACAGGTGTGCTCATCCGTTTCACTTAGAACTGGAAAGCCAAGGGTAAGGATAGCAGGTATAGGGAGGGGAAGCTAACATGTGTTAACTGAGTGATTGGGAAAAACCTAGGAAATTACAGTATCTAAAATTTGAAGATATGGATGGATACAATGAAACAATACTATATCCATGAAATATTAAATTACAAATATATAAATATACATATAAAATAGAGTTGAGAGATTCTAGATCAGAGTACAATGTGAATAAACCCAAAATTGGCAAAAGTACCTTTCAATAAAATAGTTTTACCACTATTTAGGCTATTTATAACCGCAACCCCGGACCATCTCCTTCCTTTATCATGCAACGGTCAACTATTAAATATTCAATATGAATTAAAATTAGTTTGCAGGATCTTGAAAATAGCTCCTGAAGCCGAAACGTAGAATAAATAACACAGGATGTAAACACTGTGTACATTTGGTGACCTTTGGCCTAATATTTTAAAAACTTATTAAAAAATAGGTTTGATTTAAAATGATGAGTAGTTTCAAAATTATTATCAATTATGAATCAATGAATTTTCCTAAAAAAGGTTTGTCAATTAGTGGAAAATGGATTTTAAGTATTTAAAAAAAAAAAAATTTTAACGCCCCTGACGGGGGAATGGATATTGAATTCAATTTGTACGCAAATGAATATTGAGCTTACTTAGCAAGGAGCTCACATATCGGGAGAATATGGCATGACGGCTGAGACGATTAGGAGGCTAACGACTATTGTAGAGGCAGTAGAAGCGACAATAAGATCGTCCCAGGCTGTGTTTTCTTAACGGCGCCATAAGAGATATAGGTAAATTACTTGGTGCGACACCTGGTTGCTAATTGCGGCACTAAAGCCGATACAGCGGGGCCGGGATATTGTTTATTAGTCAATATATAAAGAGGACTGTCACCTGGAGGGCTTGTTTCAGTGCGTGCTTAGTTGCAAATGTTGGACAATTTATCGAGGCCTGCGGTCCTTCCATCGGCCCAACCTAGTTGGCCCCTATCACATAACTGTCGCTATATTTATGCCCCTCGGGGGCTTATGGGCCCAATTATACGTTACGCTGTCACCGATTGTCCTTTCTTCCCTATATTGCCAACGGTTAGCCTCCCCGCATAGGTTATACCACTCAATCACCTCTAATCTACATCTCTATTATAACCGCTGCAATGATATTTATGTACAAAGTGATAAATAAAACTAGATCCGTGCGGTTATATACCGTGCTGTGACAGCGCTTAGTTAAATAGCCAGAATACCTTGCATGATTACGTTATTATCCATATTATTGTGTTGCGATTTTGGTTTGATAAACACCTCGAAGTCTTACTTAATCCTTTCTCTTGTTTTTTTTAAAATTTTTATTATGATATTTATAACTGTATTAGTATGAATACATCAAGTAAATGTGTACAGAGGAATATAATCACATAAAACACGCTTGTTGAGAAACTACCCATTGGAAGATGGCCTCGTGAGGAGATCACGAGGCCATCTTCTTTTCAGACGCCTCGGAGGGTTATCAGGAATCGAAGAGGAAGCAAGGTTAGAAACAATAGGATTCGGATGGTTATGAAGTTTATTATGGAAGGATAGGTATCTGGATTTGGCCAAATCGGAAACATATGGAACATTGAGGTCTTTATGGATTATTTTATTTGTGACAAAGTAAGGAGCATTCAGGATTTTACGAAGGATTTTGGATTGTAAAGATTGGATACGAGAGGAATTTGATGATTTAGTGGAGCCCCATAGCTCAACTCCATAAGTCCAAATAGGTCTTATTATAGTCATGTACATGAGTCGTTTGTAATTAATTGGAAGTTTAGAGCGTTTGTCCAGTAAATGTTGGAGTAAGCGGAAACGTCGAGCAGTTTCTTGTCGTTTCAGTCTTATATGAGGATTCCAAGTGAGACTTTTGTCCAGCTGGAGTCCTAGATTTCGGATTTTTTCTACAGGGATAAGTGGGGTGTTATTAAAGGAAACTATAGGGCAGCAAGTCATTGGTTTATGACGGTTTTTAATTTAATATTTATTTTACTCTCTCATTCATCATCTCATTCTTTTTTCGTAAGTGTTTTTCTATAATATTTACAGTTAATACAATGAACTAGAAGATACAGAATATAATTTTCTTTTTTTCTCAATCGAATCACATAATTTCGTCAAAAAATGTGTTCATTACTGTAAACTGTATAGTGTTGAACCGCGCGCTATGTGACCAATCCTCGTACTTCAAACTTCGTACATCCTCGTAAGCTTGCTCATTGAAAATTCCTACTTATTTTAGGCTTTAGCAGCAGTAACGCATTTGAAAGAGTAGCGCAGAGATCTCTTGAAGTCCTGTTTTTCTTTCTGTAGTTGGAGAGAGAAGCCTGCCTGATTGTATATATTGTATATAGGAATGAATGTGTTTTTTAATTTACTTAACTTTAGGTTATTTTATTTTTAACTGTACATAGTTTTTGATTATTATTTTACTTTTGTTAATTTTATATTTTCTGTATTAATGTGTTATATCATATATCACTATAATTATTGTCTACGTGACAGATTGTTATATTTCTAAATAAATTTAAAAAAAAATTAGGCTCAATGTTATTGTTTATTTATTAAGTAAAATTAGATCAATAGCTTTTCTTATTACCTCTATTCATATACTTTAAAGCATTTTTACATAATTTTTAGTTTAAAGTTAATGGTTAAGAAAGTAAAATGAATTTAATTTAAGGGAAAAAATTATATAAAAAGCCTATATGTTTAGAAACTATTGAAAAACTTTACATAAAAATTAAAATAGAAAAATAAACTTTTTAAACGATAAAATATTCCTATAATTATTTAATACAAAGACGTTATTATGTCTTCATCGAAGTTAAAAAGCAGGATAAATTATTCAAAATAATAAATATTAATTGGTTATTATTAAATTTTTATTTTTATTCTGCTTACTTAGAACTATTTAAATGAATTATGTAACAATCTTAATTTTATGAAGGAAATAATAATTATGCAGGAAATAATGGATATACTTTCTTATATTTTATACTCGTAAAAATCGAATATATATTTTTTAATATTACGGCAACAATTTAAAAAAAGATTTGTTCTATAGATAATTAAAAAATAAATACATGTACTGCGATGTATTGTAAAGACCGTCGGTGGAATAATTAGTTTAAAGGTATAAACAAATAAACATTAAGGTAATTTAGGTATTACCTAAATATAAACATATTTAGGTATAAACCCAAC
The DNA here is from genome assembly GCA_928085145.1 of Nezara viridula. NCBI lineage: Eukaryota > Metazoa > Arthropoda > Insecta > Hemiptera > Pentatomidae > Nezara > Nezara viridula. The sequence goes on along the minus strand of OV725082.1, from coordinate 51,898,881 downwards.
ATCTGGCGGTTGGGTACCTGAGGGAGGGTAACCCATTAGGACAACCTTTTGTAAGTGGTAATAAAAACCCTTAAGGACCACCGACAAAGACCGACAAGTGTTTAAACAGGATCCCGAAAGACCTTTTCACACCTTCCACCAGAAATACCTAAGTCTGTACCTGCTGCTTTACCTTGGCCTGGGGGAGAGGGCGTGGTCATCCCTTAGGCTGAGAATATTCAGCTAATCAGGAAAAAGGCTGCCAAAAGAGAGGGGGATGAAAAAAGGTAGGAAATAGAGAATTTGGACTGGACACTTCTTCTGGGAACTTGGAGCTGAGAGGACTTCTTTTTGGAACTCGGAGGAGAGAGGACTTCTTCTGGGAACTTGGAGCTGAGAGGACTTCTTCTGGGGACTTTAAGCGGGGGAGTCGAGGGAGGAAGATGGAGACTGCCGGAGAGAGCAGATGGACGGACTAGACGCTGAAGGAGAGCAGAGACAGGGAATCCAGATATAACACCAAGAAACACTATGAAGGACCAGCTAAGTGGTAACAAGCATTTAGTTATACTAATGTAAATTTGTGTTGGCAACCATACATCATTAATTAATCAAATCAATACATCAAGCATTCTCCTCTAGTATGATTCTTAACTATTCATTATGTATATAGGTTTAGTTATTATTTTGTATATAGATGTTCTTTGGTTTTATTTAAGCTTGTAAATATAATAGTTAGTAAACCAACGTAGTACTTTTACATTCTACCTTGCATGCCACCAATTAGTAATAGAAACAAATAGAAAATTTATAAACATGATACCTTTAGAAAGGAAATCCAATAAAGAGTATATGGTTCAATCTAGGATACTACAGTAGGGGGTCTGTGGTATCTAACATTTAAATACATCATTAATATATTTTAAGTTGATCGGTTCCTTTCTGGGACCGATATAAATACATATAAATACAAATAAATGCGATTCCTGGAACCCCTTACTCGCCGTAGAAACGCGAGGCCAGGAACATAGCAGTACATATAATCACAGTTTTATGAAGGAAATAATAATCATACTCTAATTAAAGTGGATATAATTCCAATTTATTTGTTTATAAAGAAACAGAATTTAAATATTATATATTAATACAAATAATACCTCGCGCGGGCTCATTACCGCGTATGGGGAGCGTCCCACGGGTGGCGGATGTGGGGATGGTCGGTGGAAATTCCTTGGAAGTTCCTCCCGGCTAAGTCCGATGGACTCGCTGACCAACAATGAGAGGGGCCCTCCAGACTTGCTGGAGGGAGGGGATCTCCAGACTTGCTGGAGGTAGGGGCCCACCAGACTTGCTGGAGGGTGTGACGTAGGATTGAACGCCCTACTCACATATCTTTAGTTCACCAAACACCACAAAAAGTCATGGATCTCCCTAAGGTAAAACGCTCATTATCCGGAGGTAAACTAGTCCCCCGTTCGGGTCTCCGGGTGGGGACTGCTTTAGGGGATTCATGGTGCAAGTTGAAATATAAGGATTTAAATATTGGTACGTGGAACGTAAGGAGTTTAAACACAGCAGGGGGGCTAAAATCGGTCGCGAATGAGGTAAATGGGTACAATTTGGATGTCGTGGCTCTGCAAGAGGTTCGCTGGCCAGGGGAGGGCTCGATGAGGGAAGGAAAGTACACTATTTGGTACGGAGGAAGCGAGAATCATTGTTTAGGTACCGGGTTTCTAATTAGGAGTAGATTACTATCCGCTTTGAGCGACGTACAATTCTTTAGTGATAGAATTTCGGTAGCTATATTTCAGGGACGTTGGTTTAAAATCGCATTAATAAACATACATTGTCCGACCGAAGACAGTGACGATGAAGTCAAAAGTGAATTTTACGATAAACTCGAATGTGTTTATGATAAACTACCGCGAAACTACATGAAAATAATTGTAGGTGACGCGAACGCAAAGGTAGGAAGGGAAGAAGTTTATATTCCGACGATTGGTAAAGAAAGTTTGCACGAATATAGTAATGATAATGGGATCCGTCTGATAAACTTTGCCGTCTCGAAAAACCTGCTAATTAAAAGTACGACGTTTAAACACAAGGATATTCATAAATATACTTGGACATCACCGGATTCGCAAACACGAAATCAATCGATCATGTCTTGATACAACATAGCTGGCAAAGCAGTATAATTAATGTACGGTCTTATCGCGGAGCAGAATGTGGGTCGGATCATGAATTAGTAATCGCGAAACTTCGACAAAAACTTAATGTAAAAAAGAGAAAAGAAAACCGTTTCGATTTTGAGAATTTTAATTTGGAAAAATTAAAAAATCCATTAATTAGAAACCAATTCGAGCTAGATGTTAAGAATAGGTTTGAAGCTTTAGAGCTTCCTGACGAGGACCACGAGGATATTGACAAGTTATGGATAGAGATCAGAGATAATATTAAAGCGGTCGGTAACTCGTGTCTAGGAAAAAAGGAAAATAAGAATAACAAACCGTGGTTTGATGAAGATTGCTTAAACATGTGTGAAAAAAGAAAAGCCGCTAAATTAAAAGCTCTAAATAATCCTAGCGAAGACAATCTGGAATACTTCCGAATCTCAAAGAACGAAACGACAAAATTGCTCAAAAATAAAAAAAGGGAGTATCTTAAAAATAAAATAATTGAAATAGAAACTAATAGAATCGAAAATAACGTAAGAGACATGTACAAAGGTATAAACAAATCACGTAAATATGTAGGGTCCGTAACGTCTGGAATTAGGTATGATAATAACAATATTCTGACCGATCCGGTTGACATATTGAATAAGTTTAAGGACCACTTTGACAATATTTTAAATACGGGAAATTATGATCTGTGTCCTCCTTCTGAGTACCAGAGTGCTGAACCGTTAATAGAAGGACCAAGTAAAGAGGAAGTTGAAGTAGCTATCGGAAAATTAAAATCATATAAAGCAGCGGGAATCGATAATATTCCTACTGAACTAATTAAAGCATGCGGGGAAACTGGAGTTTCTAAAATACATCGGTTGGTTAAAAAGATCTGGGTGAACGAGAAATTACCTGAAGAATGGAAAGAATCTATTCTTATTCCGATTCACAAAAAGGGTCCGAGGACGGATTGTAATAACTATCGAGGAATTTCACTCCTTCCGGTATGTTATAAAATATTCACTTTAATCTTAACCAGTCGAATCACGGAATACGCCGAGGAAATTATCGGAGACTACCAATGCGGATTTAGACGGAATCGTTCGACTATTGATCAAATATTTTCTTTACGGCAAATATTAGAGAAAAAATTGGAGTATAACGGTATTGTTCACCAGCTGTATATAGATTTTAAAAAGGCTTACGATTCTATTGACCGTCAGAAACTGTATAATATTCTAATCGAGCAGGGGATTCCAAAAAAACTAGTAAATCTAGTCAGGATGTGCTTGACGGAGACACTCAATAAAGTTAGAATCGGTAATAATTTGTCCGAAAAATTTGAGGTTCGTTCGGGCTTAAAACAGGGGGATTCTCTTTCGCCTGTCCTGTTCAATTTGGCATTAGACCATGCCATTAGGGAGGTAATGCGAACCGAGAAAGGGTTGGATCTGGGCGGGACAACATCCGTGCTGGGCTATGCTGATGATCTGGTACTGTTAAGCGAAGACGTTGAAACTATAAAACTGAATACGGCAACGTTAATGAAAGCCGGTAAAGAACTAGGACTCGAAATAAACGTGGATAAAACAAAATATATGGTTAGCTGCAAAAATGGCGATACTACTGGTGATATCGATATAGATGGTAATATGTTTGAACAGGTAGATAAATTTAGGTATCTAGGTTCTACGATAACTAGAAAAAACGAAATTGAAGAAGAGATTAAGGTTAGACTGAAGGCGGGGAATGCTTGTTATTTTTCTGTGACAAAACTACTTAGTTCGCGCCTCTTGTCCCGAAACTTAAAAATTAGAATCTATAAAACAATTATCTTGCCTACAGTTCTTTATGGATGCGAAACTTGGCCGCTTACATTAAGGGATGAGCAGCGTCTTAAGGTTTTTGAAAATAAAGTATTGCGTAGAATATTCGGACCGAAGAAGGATGAGTTAACCGGAGAGTTCAGACGGTTACACAACGCCGAATTGCGTGAGCTGTATCCGGGTAATATAATTGAGGTAATTTCATCGCGGCGAATCAAATGGGCTTGTAAAGTTGTTGGGCTTATTAACGAGAGAATTCCTAAAAGGTTAATTAATATTTGCTGTGCCGAACGGTAAGCGTCCGAGGGGTAGACCGAAGCGAAGGTGGGAAGATTGCATTAAAGCCGATCTGAAGGGACTGGGTTTGGACGGCGAACGGTGGAGGGAGGTGTGTAACAAGCGATTGGTGGTGTCGGCATCGAACCTTCGGGTTCGCTAAGCCTTATTATTTATTATTTTATATTTATTTATAATACAAATAATAACTTAGTAAAAATATTTGTAAAACGAATCTTAATTTCATTCAGAAAAATATAACTTTACATACGTCAGCAAATATCATGTACAAATACGAGGATCCTCGTACTAACGGAAACACTGAAGCTGTATTTTTGCTAATAATGGTCCTATTTCCTTGATATTTATATTTATTTTTTGGTTGGCAATTTAGTAATCTTTCAAATAACCATGTCCAATCGCAATGTAATGCAACAAAAAATGTCTGCATTTTGAGCTATTCGCAAATAAAGTTTGTTTTTATACATTTGTTTTTTTCTGAAATTTCGGTGAGACATGACTATGATTCATCAATTTTTCATAAGTTTCTCTTTTGTTTTGTACCTCGCAAGTAAATCGCTCCTGGAGGCAGAAAAGGGAGATTATAGTGGTAGATCGAAATATTTATCGGTTTGATAATAATTATAGAAAATATGTTTCTATCGACAAGAGCATAAGATCAAAATTTCCATCAATGTCTTTTATTTTAAAACTTTTTTTTTTTTATCTTAACTTACTGAAGCTCATGTGTTGAACTGTATGATTGTTACGTATGATTATACACACATTTATAGTTATTATGGCAATAGTTGTTTTATTTGGTTTCAAATAGATTAAACTTAAGCTTAAATTCCATTATTTTTTTAAAACTTTTTTTTAACTTAATCTTTTTTAACTTACACCTGTCAAGATGTAGAAGATTACTAGGTCTTGAAATAGGCGTTGGGGTGAGGAGTGCCCAATGGCTTCCTTCCCGTCTTGAGTGTAATATTTATAGTTAGTGGAGGAGATCCCTCATCCAGCTTCTATTAAGCCTCCTTCGGCTATCGGGCACGTTAATTGTGGCCATGCCTCGAATCAATGAGTTGGTATGTCCATGTCATTATGAAATGTCTTGTACTGGATTCGTATGTGGTCGTTAACTGTTGGCATCTATAAGTGTTTATGTAAAGTAATGTTACTGACGCACCATTGAGCCTTGGTGATAGTCCTGAAAGTTTTAGATTGAAAAGTCTGTAATTTACGTATGTGAGTCTTTTTGGCTGTCCCATATATCTGTGAAGCGTAGGTCCAAATAGTCTTAAGTATTTAAATATACTTATTCAATTTCTGTCTAAGTTTTAGTTTCGAATTTCTTGCAAGGAATGAGTAAAATAGTCGTAGTCTAAAGTATAGAGTTTTATTTTTGTTTTTGATATGTGAGCCCCATGCCATCCTTCAGTCAAAGATTAGTCCAAGATATGAGAAACCTTTTAAAAACATTTTATTGCTTTAATTTAAATTATTGTTTTTGATTTATCTTTACAGCCCATTGAATAATCAGTCACCTGGTGGTCATCCCGAGCAGAAATTACTTATTCGGATGAGGCTCGAACCCGCAAAAGCACTCGGGCTATGGGGCTATGATAATGCTGATCGTAGCCAACATTAGCCCGTAATTAGTCGGCGGCGGACGATGGCCATTATGCAGTTTTGTCGCTTATACTTTCCCCGTGTAGGCTGTCAATTAAACCGGTTGATCACAATGGCCACCGCTACCGGTTCCTGTTTCCCATAACCGCCGCTTCCTCTTTCGCGCGATTTTTGGTGTCCCAGGGGCCGCAGGGGCTGAACGAGGGTGCAAATTGAGATAGAGCGGCCCCAGATCCTAAATGGCGATTAGGGTTGTTTTATATCCAGTGATTAATTATGTGTTGTAAAATGTTTTACTAAAACGATGACTTCTTTTTTTTATTAAAGCGGATCACTTCCTGAAACAAATATAATTTGTATTTTTTTTTCTGAGAGCAGGCTTTTATTACTGACAACGAGTGTCGGCTCTTGTTTTGCATGCGCAAAAAAACATGTTAACTACATATTTTTTATAATCCCCAAAAATAATTTCCGGATATCATAGATTCATTGAATGTATAAATAATGTTACATTATTGTTTTAATTACAACTAAATTCATTTGAATTTTTCTTTTGGCATTTATAACTACCTCATCTATTTTATTATTTCTAAATCATCTTTAACATTTCGGGGCAACACTTCCCATCTTTTAATACCAACAAAGTATACGAACAGCTGTCTTGCATACGCAAAAACTTAGATGTAGTGCATATATTAAAAAAAAAAATATCGGAGATCAGATCAGTGAGTCACTAAAAATATAAATAATGTTACATTACTTTTTTAAATTAATTATTTTTATGGTGTTGATGAAACAGATATATTATATTGTATCTTCCCATAAACATATTTAAAATTGACTAAATATTTTTGGAAAAAAATGTAGGAAAATGTATAGGGAAAATATCCTTTGTTGAGTGCATTAAAGAATATTATATTTTTTCCTTAAATGAAAAGAATCGCCCATATGTGCGGTATAGAAATTTTTTTTTTTAAATCCTGGATCATATTTTTCTACAGTAAAAAATAACTTACTTGATAACAAAAGAAGTTGACACTTAATTATAACAATATGCGTTTCGATAGTTTGTATTTTTATTAAAAACATAAAATTGACTCCATCAAGGAGGATTCTATGTATATCTCTATATGTATATATAATATATATATATATATATATATATATATATATATATATATATATATATATATATATATATATATGCTATAATTAGCTCTTTTGATTGTGAATATCTTTGAATTTCAGAATTGTTTTGGTATGTTATAAATAATATAACATCAGATCTCTATATAAATACCTCTCTGTATTTTGTGCTTTTTTTTTGTTTTTCTACTAACTGTTTTTTCAATATTTTTTATTATTAGTTTTATTGATATTTCTTTTTTTTTTTTGGTTTAACATTTTTATTCATTAATATTACAATCCGTCTTAGTTAAGGACATTTATAACAGAGTTCATAGGGCACACCGAATATACAAAATTACATATAAATAATGTAATAACAAAAGAATACAACTAAATAAAATATACTAAATAATACTAAATAAAATAAATAAGAACAAAATAAAATATAATATTATAGTGACAGTGAAAAGAAAGAAAAAAAAAAAAAATATATATATATATATATATATATATATGTACACATAATTATATATATATATATATATATATATATATATATATATATATATATATATATATATATATATATATATATATATATATGTACACATAATTAAGTTAAAATAAAAATAAAGTAAAATAAACATGTCTGACATAAGCAGGTAGTGATATTTCCAGTGAAAAAAATGATTCATTTATTTAAAGTTGTACATTTTAGCACTGCAACCACCTACTCTGGAATCAATTGTCTGTACATACGTCATAAATATATCAACTATAAATATCACTAAAATTATTTTAATAAAAAATGTTGAAATTATAGTCAGTCTGTCAAATGAAAGGATTACATCGTAGTTTAAATGACATTAGCTCACTGATGTTGCCTTACTAAGTTTACAGACCATTCTTAAGAATATAAGCTTAGCGAAATCTTTTTTTCTTTAAAATATGCCGGATCAAGTTGAGGCCGGGGTTAAACTGAAATTTATCTGTTTTCCTGACGGAGATGTAAAAAGAAGAAGAAGAAAAAAAAAAGAAGGAAGGAGAGAAGAATTAAGAAAAACGGACGAGGAACTAAATACAAAACATGTAAATCAAAGGGAACCCCTAATGACGCCTCGGATCCGAAGCCCACACTTTTTCCACTTTTCCTAGCCAGCGCCATCTCTCAGCACAACTGCGCAACTTACCCCCACTCCGTCCCCAATAGCGACTAATCATTCAAAACTCCGCCCCTTTTTCACTATTTCTTCCTCCTTTTTTTTTGCTTTTTTTAAAAAAAAAAAAGTTTCCTTTGAAACATTTAGCGACGAGTGGTGAGATATGGGGCAATTCGTAGGCGACATGTCCGCTTTGGTCGTTGTGCCTGAATTATTGAAGAAAGTTGAAGAAAATTTTTCGAGGCTTCAATAATGTAAACCTGCTTAAAACTGTAACAGTGAAGCAATTTTCTACATAAACTCTTTATCTTCCTTAGGTACCTTTTTTTTGCACTGTTTTAAATAATATCTTTGCTTAGAACAAATATTTACATAAACCAATATAACTGTTTTAAAGATAGTATTATGCTTGTTAGAAATGCGTGTTATTCGTTTACAATATTAACCAAGATTTTCTACGGAGTTTCTCAATTCTTAACGGCAAGTGATTCCAGAGAAATTTCCCAATAAAAAATTCATATGATACATGGGCAGATTTCGAGCGGAAAAGGAGTTCAGGCAAACATTTGTTGGGCACGTTTTATTTTGAATAAGAAGAAATTTCTGAAGACCATTAAATTCTAAATACACTATCAAAAAGTAGACAAAATTTTATTTGAGAAAACAGTGATTTACTAAAACCAATGATAAAAGGGATCTAATTACTCAAAGCCTACTATAATGCCAAATATTTCTCAAAAATATTAAATATTTATTCTATATTTTTTCTAATATATTTTATTTTTTCTACGATCACCCTCTCCCCTCCTCAGAGTTTGGCCATTAGAAAATGAGATTTTTCTTGCTGTTTTTTTATTTTTTAGTTAAATATAATACATTTCATGAAAATGATTGTGAAATAAAATATGTTATGTTAGGACAGAGATGTTGAGAGTAAAATGTTTTTGAGAAAATAACTATATTTTCAGTCCCTTCATGGACAATACAGGAGAAACCCTAAAATGTTAGGACAATTCAATTATTCTTCTCATATTAAGGGAAATGATATTAAATAAGGATATTTAGTTAGACGACTCAATTAAGACTTGAAAATGACCTTAGTGTTGTCAAGATAATATAAAAGTAATAATTTATTGGTGGAATATGTCCTTAATTTAAAAAATGAAAACCTATATTTTTGATACTTTATATAAAAAATATATTAAAAAGGATGCCAACAAGAATAAATTTGAATAATAATATTTTAATTATAGTACATATTAAATAATTTTTATAATGTGAAATTTATTTATTTCTGTCATTGGAAATCTGTTATAGTTCTTTTAATTTACTCTATAATTTTATCGTACTGAAATTACTAAACATAGATTATGGTTCATATATTTTTACTATTTTTCGGTTAATGGGTTAATAAAACGCTGAAGTAAATAAAATAGAAACATAAAAATTATAATATATAAAATTCTAACAAAAATAAATGTTATTTTCAATTATTTATTTAATTATATATCTTTATTTTTAGTTTCATTTAAATATTTATACCCTCTCGAGACGTATTTATGCTACCTTGGGATAGTTGTCATGCGGCACGGTATAACCCATGCGCCGGACTGAAGTAACACATATTTTTGGATACATTTGTAACAATTTTTCATATACAAACATACAAAGTCATAAGACATAAATACGACTCCTAGATATAATGCTTTCACCAGAATATTTTTTGATGAAAACTGCATAATACCTATTCGATAGGATAGTTAATAAATTATTTTCTATTCATTTTTTTTTTTAAGTTTGTTTGTTGATATATATATATATATATATATATATATATATATATATATATATATATATATATATATATATATATATATATATATATATATATATATTACAATCTATCTCAATTAAGGACAATTATCATAGAGTTCAGAGATGCCGTTCACTCTATTTACTGAATCATAAATAAATAAAGTAATTAAAATATATCAAATAACTACAATATTGATACTTTTTTTTTTTTTTGTTTTGCTGTATTTTAAGTGTAAGTTAAAATACGTTTTAAATATTCAAATAGACAGTTTCCTCCCCTCCTCCAAAGATTTTATCTTATATTGATTACCATACATTAACTACGTTTCTGCAATTACTCCAACTTCAGAAAAATCTAAAAATACATGATAAAAAATAATATTTTACATATTTAAATCTTATTTTTATTTATAAACAGGAAATATTATATTATAAAACGATTAGTAAAAAATTGACTAACAATGCCCCTAAATAATTTTAATACTGATGATTTTTCTGTGTACATTATACGAGTAAGTATACATGCACACACATACAATAAATTTTAAAATAGTACATAGAATAATTGTCAGTATTGAATTTAATTAGGCTCAGTCAAATTTTTATCATAATTTATATTATAATATATATATATATATAATATTAATACCTCACAGAATAATTATTTAACATATACAGTATGAAGTAAATGTAGCAAAATTCATCATAGAGTTATTTATAGTTCTCAATACTGTAATTTAAACTATTTAAAATTAAAGAAATATACCTCCGTCAGACATTTTTGATCAAAACATATAGCATAACAGAAATGCCTTATAGAGATTAAACAAAAACATTTTTTGCTTTTTAGATTAGATTTAGTCTGTCACGTGAACAATAAGTATAGTGAGATATAAACACATATACACCATATATACAGAAAACATAAAATTAACAAAAGTAAAATAATAACTAAATAATAATCAAACAACTATGTACAATAAAAATAAGATAACCTAAAGATAAGTAAATTAAAAATATAAAAACTGAGTCATACCTATATACAAAACAAATCCTGAATCATTCCAAAGAAACTTACTGGTAAAAATAAGTAAATAAATAAACGAACGAATATATGTATTACATAGCAGTACTGCAGATACAGTATAAGGTAGATAAAATATTTTTTTAATAAAATTGAAAATAAAACAGGCGAGATAAAATGTCACGGAGACAAATTACGTTACACATCCTTCCCAAGAATCAACAGAAAAGCAACTCCAAAACCTTGACAGGAGATCCTGTCCTGTCAGACGTCTACTTGTCAATTAGATGACACGTGAAGAGCAGCTAAAACTCTGAACTGATGAAAATTATTTATGAAATTAATGTTCTACATTAAATATTTAACTTAAATAAATTAAAGTCGGTATGGCTGGATTATTCCAGTTTTATTCGGAAACATGGACAAGGCAAATAATTTTTACCAAATTATTCACAAATGCAAATATAATGCATATATTAATGCGGTAATGTAGATACCTTTTATGACCGTCAGGAGCGATGAAAATTGATAAATGAAATTTCAAAGAGAAAGAATTTCATAGAAAAGTACCAATAATAAGTCCGATGAACCACAACTTAATAGTCATTGAAAACATTTGAAGGTTTTCAAAATACTGTTGCTAAGTCAATGAATCGGTGGACCCCCCCCCCTCCAAAAAAAATTCTCGGGAGTTTATATTAAGCATGCAAATCGTAAGTAATAATTAATATAATTATTGAAAAACGAACAATATAGTACTATATATAAAAATAATTTTATCTCTATGTATATATATATATATTTTTTTTTTCTGTAGGCTCTTCAGACATTGTAGCTCTTTGTCCGTTTTATATATATACATGTATTTTTTTTTTGGCGTATGTGTAGTTTTGAAAATATGTCGATAAATCATTTGAATATATTACATTTTTTTTTTTTTATTTGCTGGTTTGAGGCAGTGATATGTACTCTCTATTCTCCGATACTTCAAATTTCTTCTGGAAATATGATTTAATATTCACTTAAAAATGGAACGGTGCACATAAATAAATCATAAAATCCTAGGATATGTTGCTACTTACAATTATCTTTGAATGTAAATTAAAATTCTAATAATAAGAACATAGGAAATACTTGAGTACCTACTTCTAGACCTTAGCTTAGCCATGTAATCGACTTTGCACATTTTCTTAATTAATTTTAGTTCAAATATTTTATTCATTCATGTAGATTAATTGGTATTGATATTGGTTTCTAACCAAGGTTGCTATGGGATGCTTATCACTATTATCGTTTAGATTTTTAAAATTTAAATATCTCTTAGACAACATCACATTATCCCGTGAAAACTCTACAATGTCTCTAATTTGCTGATTAATTAGGGCTTAAGTTCAGCCACTGAAGATTTTGAGTTAAGATTAAAAAATTATGCAAATTAATGAGCATCTCAAGTGGCCTAGTTCTGCTATCGTAAATATTACACATGATGTCTAAAAAATATGGATAATGTTTGATTAAAAAATAAAAATAAAATATAATAAATTTGTTTTCTTCAGTATATATCAGTTTATTGGTAAATTTATATCTTAAAATTCATTGCCTACTGAATAAAATGTTCCCTTACAGACTGAAAGTATTTCATGAGCAGAAATCGAACTAAATGCTAGAATACATCTTGTATTATCGCCTTTAATATAAATCTAGAGTTTTTCATACTGATGCATATTTATTGATTTTTTTAAATGAAATAAATTAAATGGAAGAAATACATTATATTAAAAGAAACTATTAACCTTTTTAAGATAACTCTCTCTATATCTTTTTTTTTTCTTTGAATACTCATCGTAGTGCAACAGGGGATCGAAGTGGATAGAATGGGGGATAGGATCCACGCACTAAAGGCCACCCAGTGCGTCAGGATTGGTAGGAGAATAGATCCCTGCGGGAGGTAGATAAGGCCGGGATAGGATCTATAAATCTATTGTTGAAGAAGCCGATGATTGGAGTGCTGATGGATAGTAAGACAGTTTATTTTAAATTATAGCCTAATCTTTTACTTACTGATATTGCACATAGCATACTATATTGCATTTGGTCAGTAGTAATAGTGTCTCAATCGGGTAAAGATGCATCAATGAAATATTTAAAAAAACTAAATTTAAAGAATAGTTTTAATGGAAGTACTCACTCATAAAATGATACACAAGACAGGGAGGGACATATACAATCCTTCATCCTATAGAACAATTAGCCTTCTTCAAAATATTTGAAAAATTAATATTCAAAAGACTTCTTGACATACTGACCAGCCATCAAATAATTCCTGACCATCAGTTTGGCTTTCGCACATTCTATACGACAATACATCAGTTACACAGAGTCATTGCTAGATCGTTAGAACAAAAACTGTATGCATCTTGTGTATTTTTAGATGTCGCTCAGGCGTTCGACAAATTCTGGCACCAGGGTCTTCTCTTTAAATTCAAGTCCATACTACCACACACATACTTTCTGATTCCTCAATCTTTCCTTTTCGATAGATAGATTTTTCTTAGTTCAGTAGGGCTCAGAAATTTCTTCTATTCATCCAGTGTTGGTGGGAGTGCCACAAGGATAATTACTGGCACCACTACTATTTATCGGACATACTTACAAAATATCTATTAACAATGAGACATTATTCTTATGCTGCCGACATGCTGACAGAGCAATTCTCACAAAACATCATGACTCCACACAAGCCTCACAGACGTTACAACATCATTTAGATAAATGACAAGAATGGTACAAATTATGGAAAATTCGTCTAAACCACGATAAATCGAAACACATTACATTTATCCTTCGAAGAAATACCTGCCCTCCAATTTATATCGAAAACAACCAAATTTCTCAGAGGGATACCGTACACTATGTTGGTCTAACCTTTGACAGAAGGATGACACGGGGCTCACGTGTCAAAATGAAACGGATTACCCTCAATAGACGATTCAAACTAGTTTTTTTCGAAATCTTCAAAATTAGAACTGAGGCAGAAACTAAATACATATCTATACTTACTTAAACCTATATGGACTTACTCCTCACAGATATACGTTATGGCTAAAAAGATTCACACAAACTTCAAACTTTTCAATCAAAAATATTACGACTTATAACTAAAGCACTTTGGTAAGTGACAAACAAAATCTTATATACCGACTTTCTCCTGCCTACAGTTGACCAATACATAAGAACTCTTCACGAACAATTTCACAATAATTTATACGGACATAATAACATACTAATCAGAGATATGGTTTCAGCTGACATGCCCATCAATACAAGGATGAGACTAAAAAGGCGCTGAATGAGAGACCTTCTCCCTTAACAAATCATGGCAATTGATTCAAGTCAGTGAAAAGGTACTGCTGCGTACTATCCTTCCTCGTGCTTGACATGTCAGATTGTTACTTTAACCAGACCATCTGCTAATTGTCAACAATCGTCGACAAGTGCACATCGATATTAAAAGACAAAAAAAAAAATTTATTATTTTCGCCTTAAATATTTATTTGCACCTATCAACTTGTCTCGACAATCAGAAAATGTGCTGAAATGCGAGAAACAAGGATAGTGTTCAGCAGCACCTCTTCTCTGAATTGGTTCAATCACTTAGGTTGTCTAAGGAAGCAGGTCTTTCTTCCAACGCTGTTTTAGTCCTCATATTCAGAGGTTTGTCAGCTGTTGCAATTTCTCTTATTAATGTGTGATGTCCGTTTAAATATGTATAAAATCGTTGGAAATGGGTTGTTGGTCAACTGTAAAAGACGGAGGCCAGTATGCAGGGTTTTATTAGTGCTAATAACTCGTACCTTAGTGCTTTTGTTATGAGTCACAATATTTTCGATTGGAAGCTTTGAGGTTTTTGTTGATGGATCTATTTAGCAATGCAGTAAATCCTTGATGAGTTTGTCCATATGGGTCTTTTTTCTAAATCAACTAAACTGAAACCGAGACAAGAACTGAATTGTACATATACTTACCAATAATGATATTAATTTTATATTTTTCAACTATTTCAAATAACATTTTACATAACGACTTAAACATACCAAGAGTAAAATTATAAATCCGTGACACTACATTTCATTCAATTCATTAGTTCTTTCTTGTAAATATTGTATATAGGTGAGAATGCGTTTTATATATTTCAATTTCATTTAGTTTCTCCCTAAATTTATTTTTTTTTCTATGTATGTTAATTTTCTTATTTTACTTTCTACAACTCTTTTTTCTTTTATCTCTATTTTAGTTATCATTTGTATGTATATATTTTGTGAATGTTTAATGTAGTCCTAATATTAATGCCCTCCAATGAGGCAGAATGTATTAATTTTCAATTTAAAAAAAAATAAACAAAAAGTTCTTTCTATTTCCTGCTCACTGTTACCTGATTGACACAGAATAAAAAGAAAATTCTTTTTATTGTTGTTCTCCAATGACCATAACATGAATGAAAATTTTTAGCGATTAACCATGACATTAAATTTGCTGGATGCGTTGTAGCGCAGATGCAAATGGCATAAAACATTAAAGCAAATAAATAAATAGTTTAATTATTCCATTCTTGTACGCTCTTTTAATTGTATTTAAATTAAGCGAGATAATGAGACTAATATGCGGAGATCCTCCCGACACTCTTTACCGAAATTCTAACGTATTTACCAATGCGCTCTCCAGAGGTGTGCGACTTTTTAAAACCTTTTCCTTCAGCGATCGATCAAAATGGATTCTTGTTCTCGAAAACAAGCCAACTCCGCCAAAAAAAAAAAGCACCCTCCGGCTAAACATGTGCTCGGAAGTAGGGGATGATAAGAGCAATATTTGGAGACATGAATGCCCCATAATTCAGCGATGGGCGGGGTAGTTCTTGAGGGGGGTAGTTCGTGAAGGGTGCTGCTACTTAAGTCGGGGAGTCAGTCTTCGGCAGCACACTCAAGTCCCGAGTTCCAAGCTCCTCTCCTAACTTCAATTTATTATAACTTAGATACTTTAAAGTAATTTATTAAACAAGTAATTGAAAATAGTTTATTAAGTAAACATAAGGTAGTCGTTAACAGCTTAATTTTTCTAGAAAAATTAAAAAGAATCGTAAGCAGCATAGGTAATAATAATAATAATAGAAAATAACTTTATTCTGGGACAAAGTCTCTTTAGAATAACAAAATAGAACATAATTAAAAGACTACATCTGACCAAAATAAAACAATAATAAAATAAGAGAAAGTAAAGAAAATATTAGTTAAACAAGCTGTATACAAAAAAAAAAATAAATAAATAAATAAAAATAAAAAATCTATATACAAAACACTTAAAACTATGTACAGTAGGAAAAATTGTAATTATACACTTTTGAAAAATAAAATAATAAAAAATACATTGAGTTCTCCTTTAAAATGAGCTGTGTTTCTGCTAACAAAGGAAAGACAAATCTGACACTATCAAATGTCAGAGTATTTAAATAATGAACAATATCTAAACACATCATTATGTTATTGTAACTATTGGTACAAATTTATTTGTATAAGAATAAAAATAATAAAAAAACAAAAAATAGATGCATTCAGTGGCATTGAGAGTAGGAAGATATTTTAAAATCCCTAGTGAAGTTTACAGTATGGAATGGTACTGTCATTTATGATGAATGATATAATAAAAATTTGGGATAGGAATAGGTACGTCACTGGGGTCGTATTTTCCTCTTATTATTGTTTCAAAACCGGCGAAAAAGATTTTAATTGTTTATTAATGCTTAGTTTCGGAAGAATATTTTGGAGTTTTGGCAATGGCCAGATCCTCGACTCGAGCCTAGTATGTGTGATTATAGCGCCTCTCCTTAGCCTCTACTGGTCCTTACTAACAGTAATCCGGCTGAGTGCGAGGCGCTGGGATCTCCTAGAGTCCTGCCTTTCCTTCCATGAGTGGGGAAAAGGCTTGGCTCGGAGTTCTTGTGAGCGAATGGATTCTGTAAATATTATATCGTATGCATGTGTTTCAGTTGTTATTTTGATTAGTTCAGTTCTTTTGTTTATATATATTTACTTTTATTATTATAAGTTTCTGTATTATTTATTTTTCGGAATGTGCTCTCTGAACACTATTATAAATGTCCTTAATTGTGACAGATTTTAATATTTCTGAATTAATAAATAAAAAATAAAAAAGTAGCGGAAATAGATTTTTTTTCTCGAAAATTCTCTACTGAGACAAAATATATTTGTTATTTCTATTTACATGATTTTTTATAGTGCATAAGGGAAACAAATTTTCGTTATAATTGGCTTGATTTTTATATAACTTATGACCAAAAAAAGGATAAAATAAAAATATAATAAAATAATTTTTAATAAATATAATTTTCCGTAGCAATTTTTATTTGTTGGGCGCCTGGCTTAACAGCCTTTCATCTCTAAAGAGATAAATTAGAAAACAGAAAGTACTTCCCCTTTAATGGCCATCATTACATATTTACTCTACCATGCTAGCTCAGGTGAGAAGGGGTTAGGTTGGATAATTTTTATAAAGCAGCAAAAAGGTTAACAGATCTATTTACAAAAAGAAATATTTACAGAATTAATACTATGTACAATAAAAAGAAATAAAATACAAGGAAAAGGGGGAAACTCAAACATATTTACTAGATACAATTAAAGTTAAAAAAATAAAGATATTTAGGATAATAAAGATAATACAAATAACAAAAAAAAGATACTTATTTATATACAATATTATGGCATGCCACATAGAAAGATAGTCAAGATACAATAAGATGTAAGAGTACATGCACATGCTAAAATATCAATTAGTCATCTCCTTAGGAAACAAAAGAGAATAGAGTTTGTTTTGTTTCCAGTGCTTTCTTAATCTTGGTTACAAACTATAATTTTTTACACTATTATTTTTTTTAAATTTATCTATGAAAGGGATGCTAGAGATTCCGAAATCTAGCAGTAGAAAATATATATTACAGATTCATACGAAAAGCACATAACATAATGCAGCTCATGGGAGTTATGGTTCTACTGTCTTTAGACAAAAATATTTTTCTGCCGTTTTTTTTTTTAATTTTCAAAATGGCAGATGCTACTGCCACCTCTGAAAAGCGATTTTCCAACACCAAATTAATCTAATTTTAATTAACTATCAGGACTTAACCTTTTTATTTTATTTGGAGGGACCATAGAAGTGCGCATAACTTTCGAAACAGAGAAAAACTCGAAAAATCATGTTCTACATGATAAATAAAAAAAAAAAAATGTGAGCTCATTTGAAGACCAATTATGAGTATTATAAACTTACCTTATACACGATGTATCAGACATCTTAAAAAATAAAACAAATAAAATTTTTACCAATGGGATACTTGCATATTATGTATTCTTGAGTTATTGTTTTAGTAAAGGTTCTACTTTCTCATTATTCCTATTCAGTAGGTAAAATTAAGTGACGATGCTCCTATCAACCGTGACATAATAAAATATAAACAAGACATTCATTGAACTATTTGGTACTTAATAGTTTTTAAAAAAACGTTATAAACAATATTAATAATAAGATTGAGACGTTGTCTATATAATTATTTTTTACTTTCTGGGCAATCGGTTCCTCATTTAATATCCAGGAGAGGAGGATCACTATAAGATGATGGCCTGATTACAGACCCAAAATGGTTGCGCAGAAGCAAAAAATAAACTGATAGGCAAAAAATTCCACCCACTTGATTTTTTCATGTTCTCATCTAAAAATATTTCTGTTTTGGATCGGTCTATTGTTTTTAATGAATAAATAGGTGATCTTTTTGTTTGTTTTCAATTAGGAATGTTAATATAGAGGACAATAACCCTTAATCCTTAATTCAATGAAATGATTCTAGATTCCAATGTTTCCAAGATTCCAAAACGAACAATTATTATTCTTAAAGAAATTAATTACATTATCGTTTAGTAGCGCGTGTTTCCTCCTCTTGCCTTCACTACTTCTTGAAGACGCCTCGGCGTACTTTCCACCAGTCGGGAAATGTGCCTTTGCTGGAGGATAGCCCATTCCTCCCGAAGAGCCCTTTCAAGATCCTGCAGTGTATCAGGAAGTGTTGCACGCGCTCTTATTCGTCTTCCGAGGTTATCCCATAAATGCTCAATGGGGTTCAAATCTGTAGAACGTGCTGGCCAGACTAAAACCTCAATATTGTTCTGTTGAACGAACGTCTGCACTATGCGAGCGACATGTGGGCGTGCGCAACGTCCTCAGCACTAAGAGACATTTTTAAACTTAATATTGAAAAAAATAAAAGCCGGAGACTAGTAAATTTGCTGCAAGAAACTGAATTAATGATACTGAATAAACATTTTGATTCCATAGAAAGTAAACATTGGAATCTAGAATCATTTCATTGAATTAAGGATTAAGGATTATTGTCCTCTATATTAACATTCCTAATTGAAAACAAACAAAAAGATTAATTATTTATTCATTAAAAACAATAGACCAATCCAAAGCAGAAATATTTTTAGACGAAAAAATCAAGTGGAGGGAATTTTTTGCCTGTCAGTGTATATATCCAGGAACACAACGTCTATTTTATTTAGTTTAAATTTAAATCCTGTGACATCAACATTATTTGAATATCAATGTTATTTCGATAATCGATTTTAACCAGATAAAAAAAGAAATAACATTTTCCCTTGGTGAGATTTTCCCGAGGAAATATAGCTGGAAGAGTTCTTCTTGGAAGGGGACAAGAGGTTGCTCGGATTTCGGAAAAGAGCTGGCTGAGCGACCCTCAAGACTCGGCTTACAAAGAAGGCCAATACCACCGGACACCGAGCTATTGAAGGGTGCTCTCCAAGACTACTGCCGTTGCTGTTTTATGAAAGAGAGTGGGGCTTTAATTTGGGGTCCACTGGCCCTCTTTGATCCTTGGCTAATTAGTAAAGACTTTTAATTAACATTCCTTTGTGTCCTTGGTCCTTTTCCTTTGGCTTCCAGGGAGGACAGATTAGAAGGGCGTCAGGTGTCCTGTGGTCTGTCCTCTACTCCCCCTCAACTTCCCCCAGGTTTTTCGCCCCATCCTAGGAAATTCTTATTTCGTTTCTCTTAAGGGGAAAAAGAACTCCGTTGAGAAAATCGATTATTAGAATTTAATTTTGTCTAAATACTCTTATCTTAAGCGACTAAGCATTCTTTTGCCGTTATTAAAAAAAACAAATAGCTTACAATATTGCTAATAATATAACTACACAGTATGATACCTTGATCAGTTAGTGGAGATAAGGAATAGATGTAGAACAGAACCTAACTCTATTACCGTTATGTTATATATCCTATCTTTGCTTCCGCTATTTTCTACTCCTAACATTGTTATCGTTATTTTGTATTTCCTTTAATTTTATTCTACATACTTTACGTTATGTTTATTCTACCAACTTTATTTTACTTTAAGTTTATTCTACCTACATTCTTTATACTATACCTTTCATCTACATATTATTTTTTCTCATCTTCTTATTTTTCTTTTTTTATTAGGAAGCTTACGTTTATAATTTTTTCATATTTATGGCAATAAAACTTCCAATTTTCTTCATATTTTTTTAATTATGTTTGTTGTCTCTTACGTTTCGGGACAATTTTCCCATCATCAGAGCAATCTTTATTTTTACTGAAATTATACACATTTTTTATATTAACTTTTATTTAACAATATCATTCTAATTTATCTATTTTACAATTATTTACCTTTCTTTTTTTTGATGTGGCACCATTTATCAAAAATTAAATATTTGTAACATTTTTTAAAAACTATTTTTTGGTGTTATACATATTAAAGATTGCTCTGATGATGGAAAAATTGTCCCGAAACGTAAGAGACAACAAACATACTTAAAAAGATATGAAGAAAATTGGAAGTTTTATTGTCATAAATATGAAAAAATTATAAACGTAAGCTTCCTAATAAAAAAAGAAAAATAAGAAGATAAGAAAAAATAATATGTAGATGAAAGGTATAGTCTAAAGAATGTAGGTAGAATAAACTTAAAGTAAAATAAAGTTGGTAGAATAAACATAACGTAAAGTATGTAGAATAAAATTAAAGGAAATACAAAATAACGATAACAACGTTTTATTGCCATAAATATGAATAAGTTATTTTTTCATTTTAATATTTTAATGTTAATAGTTTCTCATACCTATCGTTTTCTGTTTTTTTCTTAGCCCTGAGGAAGGCCTAAACTTTGGACCGAAGTATATATAAAAATAATGATACTTATTTCTTTGTACATTCTTTTTTTTTTTTTTTTTGACTGATCATCCCAACCAATCCTCTCTTCTATTAGATAAAATTTTCTTCAAATGCAAATAAATTTTGTCTTTTTATAACACCATTTAAAATGATTATTATAAACAGCTAGACTAAGCTGTGCTGCTTTTCATAAAATCATCGATTATTTCGGGTTTTTTCTTATTTAGTCATATCATAAATACTTATTTTTTTTTTCTATTTAACTTATTTATTGAAAAATACTACAATCTGTCTCAAAGGACTTTTATAATAGTGTTCAGGGATTACATTCACACTCTATGTACAATAAATAAAATAAATAATAAAATAACCTAAAAATAATTAAATAGAAAGGACACATACATACCTATATACAATATTTACAATCTGGCTAGAAAACTCCGAGCCAGTCTTATCCCTCCAATTGTGGGAAAAGCCTGACTCCAGGAAATCCCTGCACTTCTCTCTCAACCGCTTTACTTTGGCTAAACCCAGTGGAGATTGAGCAAGAGTGCTTTAGCCACATACACTCATGTCGTGAGTGGAGAATCTGGCCATTGCCAAATACTTATTTAGATAATTAATTTATAATCTTCAAAAAATTGAAATTTTTATTTGTTCAAAAAATTGATTTCTATATTTGTTATATATTCAGTACATATGTGTTTTGGATATGAAAATGAGCAAAAGAGTTCGAAAATTCGACAGATGTTTTAATTAATGAATATGTAATAAATTAATTTAAATAAAAGTGTTTAAGATAGTCATCGTGAATTTAAATAAGATTTAAATTCAATTTATTTCTTTTAAACATTAATATTAACTAAATTAATAAAATAATAATAATATATGTTAGGTATAAAGCATGAAAAATTTCATTTCCGTATAGGTCAATTTATTCATCTCTCTATCGTTTCCGATTCTTTGTCCATCTTCAGTGACATTTCTTTTTCACTCTTAGAACACCATAACGTCATTTATTTTTGTTTGCAATTATAGAACTATAAAACAATAATAATACAGCTATAAATTATAAAACTGATTCAAAAAATCTAAATAACCACTATTTCCATATCATAAAAAAATAAAAAATATAATAGTCAGTAGAAGAACCAAACAAACTCATATAAGGGAGAGGAATTAATAGAATGAAAGAATTAGAACAAAGTTCACTTAAATAATCAGCAATGCAATGATGAATGGTGTGGTATAAGGTTGCTTAATATAATAGGGGGGAAAATGACAAATGTTAATAACATGCATTAGAAGAACAGAAGATAAAGTAAAAACATTAAGAAGGTAAAATAAAAAATGAATTGTAAATATATTTTAAGCTAATATTTTATTAAGGATTGGATTCATGAGAAATTCGGTGGCTTTATAGAACCCCAAATATCAACTACGTTAGTCCAAATAGGTCTTATTGTAGTCATGTATATGATATATAAGTCTTTTTTAATTAACTAAAAGCTTAGAGCGTTTGTCTAGTAAGTGCTTGAGTATTCGGAAAAAATATAATATATATTTATATTTATGAATTTGTAAATATTTTAATTTATTATATCTGAGTTTGATTTTAATTAATCCATTAAGTAGATTTTAATTATTTTTTAGTTTTATATGCCAATAGGAAAGCAATGATGGGATTGAATAATATGAAGGAAAAACGACGAAGGCTTCTATTAAAGTTTGATTATAATTGATGGGATTAAGAAGGCATTGATTGAAGCGGAGGGATATCTTGGGGGCGACGGGAAGAAAGAATTCCCTTCAGTGTCCTAATTAAAGGCGAGCCACCTCGAAGGGGATTTTGAAACCTTTAAAACTCATCTTGTCAAATTAAAGGGAATTTCTCTTCCATCCGTCGGCTAATTTTTTTTTTTTTTTTCCAAAAGTGGCCGATACTCCCGATTTCTTTTCCCCTCACTGCTCGGGCTTTGATTTGCATAACTCATTAAGCCCTCAGAGCGGATGACTTAACTCTCCTTTCACTCTGTACTTAATTAAAAACTAACTTTTCAATCGCGGGGGGTGGGAGGAGTGGGCAAGTTTGATCCTTCTCAAATATCGGATACTTTTATTGATATCTTTTCAATTTCTCCTTCTTTTCATCCCTTCTATGGCCGCTCCTAATTCTATTTTCATGTGCCATTCGTCCGGAATAAATGGTCATCGAAATATTTTAATCCGAACTTTGTAAAGATATTTTTTTTCTTTCTTATTAATGAAATAATTCTGAGCTGTGGTTTATAAGACTCGCCAATGAAATATAATAATAGACTACTTTATATAAATTAGGGTAGTATTATTTTAGAATCAATGAAAATAAAGAGAAATAACTATTTGATCTCGATAATTTGGTGAAAGCCAAATATTACCTATAGATCTTAAAAATTGAATTTAGGATGGTTAAGGTGTGATGTGGAGTATACTGTGCGAATTGGGGATTTTAATATTCACTGAAATTAAACATGTATTTAAAGCATAAAAATTATAGTAAAATATTGAATACAAATTTTTGCTCCTTGCTTAAATGAGTGTAATTGTTACTAAGGCAAAAATTTCGATCTGATGATTTGTACTGAAGTTTGACTGCAGGCTTTCTTGAGATAGAAATTCATTCTCACGGATATTTAAGATGTCTGAGCCTTTATTTTGTTTTGATTATATTGATATTGCCTGGGGTTATTGTATTTAGATTATGATATTCCACACAATACATTAATTACAAAAATTTGGCTTATTTAAATTTTAATAAAATATAGCATTTTGTGGAATTTTGGAAAAAGGAAATAAAAACGAATTTCTGTTAAAAATTAATTCAACTCCAATGTTTATTAGTAAATTTTACATGAAAGGTGAAAAATTGTATTCGGTAATAAACTCAGTTATATATTAAAGAATAATACTTGTAAGTACGATAATATGAGATTCTGATACCGCATAGATACAAGAAAATAATTCAAAGAAAAAACCAAACCGATTAATTTATACAAAAATCGAACAAATTTAAAACATAGATAAAATCGACTTATTACAGTTTCTCCCATATAGAAAATAATATTTGTTCCCGATTCTTCACATCCTACTACTCAAACCCTAAGCCCACTCATTGAAGAAATGATCTCGTGTTTCTTACTTCTATACTCGCTCTTACAAAACGAATAATTTCGAACATTCCTGCTCCATCTTGTGGAATTATATCTTATTTAATATTCACACTGTCGTCATTCAAAGGTATTTACATCCCAAACAGGCACTCTGTAATCGTGAATGAATGAATAATAGCTCTCACGGTAAATTGTAAGCTTTAAGGTTTAGCTCCGTTTAAAATGCACTTCAAAAATTTTATAATAGCCCATCATTGCCAAAAAATAATTTCTCTTCTAAGTAGAGCGGTAAGTGAAAATTGTGTGTTTCGCGCACCAGATTTTTTTTAGAAAATATCATAAAAACTGATTATTTCTTAGTAATT
Organism: Nezara viridula; assembly: GCA_928085145.1. NCBI lineage: Eukaryota > Metazoa > Arthropoda > Insecta > Hemiptera > Pentatomidae > Nezara > Nezara viridula. Next base: position 51,874,080 of record OV725082.1, on the reverse strand, counting down.
TATTAGTATAATTTCCTTTTACTTATATCAGTTACAGACTGCAAGATATCACTTTCAGCACAACTGCAATGCGAAAATTGTTACGAACGACCTTTAGTAATGAAATGAAATGAAAATAGATTTTTATTATCCTGGGACTGTTGTCTCTTTAGGACAAATTATGCCTGTGTGGCCATTAAATTAAATTAAATATTTACAATTCTCATTAAAATTAAAATATTGAAAGAAAATTAAGACAAAAACACTAAGTATATAAAGATATATACAATACAATACAAACATATGAAAATAAAATAATATAAGTAAACAAAATCATTTCTGGGAGAACTTAAAAAGCTCTCTTATCTACTTTTCTTGATCAGTCGGGTTGGGAAAGAAGTAGGTGCTTAAAAAGGAGAGATTTAAATGAGGAAACTGATTGCGCATGTTGGATAACGGTAGGGATGGTATTCCAGATGGGCTTGAATTATAAAGGATTTGTCAAACGCAGCGGTGAGGAGGTGGATAGAGGTCAGAAATACGGGATCTAGTGGGACGGGATTGAATGGAATATTTAAATTGTAGGCTGTAAAAAATATTTTGTACCAGCAGTAGTGATATATTATGGTAAAATTTTATTGACCAGCGGATAAAAAGGGCAACCATAGGTTTCTTCTCTCTATCGATGGCATCGATAAGTCCTGACAAATCTCAAATAAACAATGGGCAAAGCAACTTTCGTTATACGGCTGTGAGATCTAGACACTAACTAGCAAGCTAGAAAGAATTATTCAACACGCTCGGTCATCCCTCGACCATTTTCTTCTAAGAGTAAGAAACCAAGATCGGATTCGTTATTGCTTCGATTGGGATTTCGCTTGCGGCTGATCGATCCCACACACAGCTACATTGTAGTCGTTTCCCCGGTGGCGCTGAAGGGTGGAGATAATTAAAAGAGGGCTTGTTCCGCGTTCTTTGACTGTTCTTAGAGAGCCTTCAAAAATGGGGAGTATCAAAGCGGCCTTTATTAAAATCTTAGCGCCTGAGACTGAAGCCGGCCTGGCCGTGACGCCTTTGACCGCTGGCCGCCCCGGGCTTTGCGCGCATCAATATTCCCCGAGCTACCTCGTTGTAACGCTATTAGTCAGGGCGTTCCTACATATCAAAAAGGACCCTTTGCGCAAGTGATCAAATGGAGTTTCGGTTTTCGGCTCCGTAGTCAGCCTGTATAATGCCAGAGCACTCTAATTCGGTTAGCCTTCCTCTGTCTGGGAATAAATTAGGATCCTCTCGGCTGTTTGCAGTTCGGCGGCGATTTCACGTCTCGCTGAGCGGCCTGTGTTTAGTTTCACATTTGATATGTAAAGCAGTAGCCCTGCCTTCCTCTCGCTTCTTATTTTATGATTGAAGGGCTCTCTGACCCGTAATCTGTTCATGGTATGAGCCTACACAGGTAGAAAAGCTGTACTTTAATCATTAACATGCACCATTTTCAACTTTGCTTTGATAGAATACTGAATTCGACCATTTAATTTACCTTAACCAGCAGAGGCTTTCGTATTCAATATTAAAATTGCTATGTTTTCAGGTGTTTAATTTTATACGGGCTGCCACTGGACAATTATTGATGATAACTACCATGAAACGTTTAATAAAAATTAATTATAAAAAAATAGTAAAATAAATTTTGATCTATTATATATTTGGCCCATGATTAATCAATTGGATTTCTTTTCTCAAAGGCTGGTTTGTGTTTATCATGCTTTATAATTACATACATTACCTTTGATCATCATGATATAAATAGGTGGCAGAATTAAAATAACTTTTACTAAAAGACTTAATTTATTTCTATGTTAAATAAAGAATATATACAAATGTTATTTACAAGAATTACAAATTATAGTTACATGAATCAATGAAGTCTATAATTAAGTGTGAAGGCATGATTTCAGATGGACTGTTTTGAGAGTTGTATTGCCACGAAATATTCTAACATTGGTAAATTTATTGTTGGGAATAACACTTATCTCTTGTCCATAAAGTGGTAAGGTTGGTAGATTTCATTGCTGCATCCGTTGATCCGAGGTCCTAAAGTTTCTCCAAGACACTCATCTGTGTGGTCTATGTAGGGCCAAGGCTTCAGTCCCCAAGCCGGAAGAAAACATGTGACCTATCCTCCAGGTCGAAAATCCACATATGACCTCTTTTCTTGCTTCTCGGTAGATTTTATACAAACTTTTCAGGATGGGGCAAGGATGGTTTCCATTGGTTCTTAACTTCACCCTATTACTTCACAATAACAAATAACACTCTAAAAGGAACCAATTACTTAGCCCGTTAATAGATTTTACACTAAACCTTCCCTCGAGCCAGGTATAGGTCGGTCCTTTTCTGCCCACTCTCTACCCTTGACGTTGTTTCTGATGTCAGAAGTCGGTTTCGTTCACCTTTGTTTTCTACACCTCATAATAATTTTAAAACCTTATTTGCTATGTTCAATACATAGCAATACACCATAAATAATAAGAACAACAGCTCATGTTATGTAATTAATAATGAAAATATTATGCGTTTTTGTCATGTTTTCAACATTTTATCAAAAAAACAAACACATTTTTTAAAAATAATATTGATGTATTGTTAAATGTGTTGTTTCCCAAAGGCGAGATCAAGACGAGTCTTGGTCTAGATCTTGGTCTTGCGCAAGAGTCTCGCAACGGTCTTGCAGTTACCTATTAGCTTAGTACTATAGGATATTACTGTATTTTTTAGATAGGGGAACCTAACTAAGTCCGAATGAAAATGAATGATTTAAATGCAAAATTGAATTGTTATACCAATTCTTTACATATAGTATCTAAAATTGTCAAGTATTAGTAACTATTTTCCCTAAATTTTAATTCAAAAAATCGATTTTTTTTTTATCAGTCTTGGTCAACACTAGTTAAATGTTATTTTTAAATCATGATGATGTCAAATAATCAGAAATTCAGTTTAAATTATGTTTAACAGACTTGCCAAAGTTTCAACTCAGTAATGTAGTACGCAAATATAAATAAATAAAGCCGGTTATATTCCAACTATTTTTTTAAATTAAAAGGAGTCAACCTGTTTTTTTTTATACCTATTGTTTTATGCATACATCTTATTTATTTTAACTGTTTATTTGTGCCAATAAGTCATTTAATCTATTCGTATTATTTTTTTCTAGTAGTACTGTTATGTTTATATTAATATTGTTTTTTGTGCATTTTACATAATTTTTTTTTTATATTGTTTCATAATTTTTAGATAATGGCCCACATACTTGGGTCGCATCGTTGCCAAGCCTATTAAATCATATCTAAACTGCAAATCCTGGCTATTTGTCATCTTCATATTGAAAAAAATAATGTAAACTTGATAAACCTAGAAAAAAGCATCATAAACATTAAAAAATATTTACAAAAACTAGAAATAATTTTAATCGGGTATTTCTTAATCATTTCATAAGATTTTAAAATATTACATACGCTGGTATATTGGAAAATATATTTAGCTACAAATACTGAAATTTAAGTAGAGTCACAGTGATTTTAAAATTGATTCAATATCAATAATATAATAAGCTATCCCCACCAAAAAAAATTAAATAATATGGGGCGGTAAAATTAATACTAAATTAAATAAAAAGTATTATTTAATTTTTGCCGATGTTTAGATCCACTTTGCAGGTCTTCATCAGGGCGTACGAAGTAGCACTGCGGGAAGCAGTTGAAACACTGCTAAAATTAATAATTCCAGGATAATATTAAGAATTATTTGTACATAGAATCATAAATATAACATTAGCGGTAAGAAGAAATCATTCGACGTCAATTATATTCTTGCCGTATGCTAAGTACAGCAATTACTCCGACCAGCCTATCAGCGTTTATCGGCGTCCATCACGACTCATCAAAGCCCCGACCGCCCCGAGATCTGCAGACCCTGAGGAGCAGGCCATAGATCACTTCGATAAGAAGTTGGCCGATTTGCATGAGTTGATAGCCCCCTCAAGATATTTACGACGCTCGCCTTTGTAATTACCGAACCTCTTTCAATTAGGCTCCCTACAAATCAGCTTCATCAGATTAGGATACAGCCTTCGATTCTGCCGCGTCAACATTCCAAGGGGTTATTCCTATAGTAATAAATAAATAAAAGTTAATTATTAATTTATTTTAAACTCAATGTAAGATGTTTTTTAAAATTTTAGTTTTAAAACAATAATAATAAGCTATCTCTGTAAAATACTTTGTTCAGCTATCATCATTCATCTTAAAGATAGTTGTCAACACAACAAATACGAATACCTTATCCAATTCTAATAATTTTTTTTTTATCTTTAAATATTTATTCGCACGTGTCAGAACTAGGGAAGAAAAGTACCTCACTAGTAGTACCTCATACTGGCATGAATCAATTATATTGATTGTTTAATGAAAAGGAGATGTCTCATCCAGCACCTTTTTAGTCTACTTCTCATATTTAGGAGAGTTTTAGCTCTAGCAATACCTCTTATTGTAATGCTGCCGGTTTAATCTTGCTGTATAATCGTTCGTGAATAGTCATTGTATGTTGTTCAACCTTTGGCAGAAGAAGGTTACTACGAACAGTGTTTTAGTCACGCACCACAATGCTTTTGTTATGAGTAATAATAAATTTGATTTGATAATTTAAATTTGTATTATGTGGGTCTGTGATGAAGTTATACATGTAGGTTTTAGTAAATATGTACATATGTGCTTAAAAAAAAAAAAAAAATGTTAAAGTCATTTGTTAAGGGTGTTCCGTTGCATTTTTACACGCCCCATATTATTCTCTCGTAATTTAAAGTAGTGTGCATTTTTGAGGAATTTCTAATTAGTTATATCTTGTGGATATAAACTAGAAATCAGACATTTTTTCAAATTATTAATATTATCTTTTTTAGTATAATTTATTCGAATATTATATATTTTCATAATTTAATTAAGTGATGTGTAGTAATTAATACGACTTTTTTAATTGTTTATCAAATCATTATCATATCATTTTAATCGAACTGCTCAAAAACATTATAATTATATATTATGATATATTTCTTACAGTAATATATATTTATAATAAATCAATTATATATAATAATACAGGATATTATCATTTAATATTATATATTATAGCATCTGGATGTTTTACGCAAATTACTGGAAAGCAAAAGGTAGAGAAAGATCTATAACGTCTACCATATAGAGCCAATTGAAAGAAAAAATAAAACAAAAATATATTTTAAGTAATAAAATATTATTTTAATATATTTACATGTAATATATTATATTACATGGAGCCCAAATGCCAAAAAAAATTACTTGGAACAAACGACTGAAATTTGTTTTTCCAAATCATCAAATGTGAAAATTAAAAAGAAACAGAGTACATATCCATACACCAATATAGACATACGCCTCATAGATTTATGGTTCAACAAAGAAAACCGCTTATACAAATTATAATCTTTACAATCCAATTTTTAAGACTAATAACAGACTTGAGCCCTAATAAGTAATCAATAACATTCTTCAGTCTTGAACCAATTACCAAACAACTAGTGTTGCCCAAAATCATTCTTTCACCAAGACCAAGAATGCCTGACTGTTGCATGACCGACATCAAGATTATTAAAAAAAAATAGTTTTTGTAAATAAAAATTAAGTCAAAATAGTTACTAATACTTGACAATTTTAATTAGTATATAATTGGTATAACCAATATAATTTTGCAATTAACTCTTCCAATTTTTCATTCGGACTTAGTTAGGTATCCTCCATCTGAAAAACTACAGTAATATCTCTATATTAATATGCTAAAAGGTAACTGCAAGAATGTTGTGAGACTCTTTCGCAAAAAAAAAAAAAAGAAAAATATTACATATATATATATATATATATATATATATATATATATATATATATATATATAAATACATGACATGAAAAGACATGCTCATCACAATTTAACTAAAAAGATGCTGGGTGAGAGATTTCATGCCCTGAACTAAGGAAGTCAATAAATACCTGGGAGAGGTACTGCTGGGTACCATCCTCTTCCATTGTCGTTGATTGTCAGTACTTTGGTATACCAAAATATTAATTAGGAAAATTCATTAATGGTAACGGGGAATTGGTTAACTACATATGGGTACCTGAACATGCTGGTGTAAAAGGCAATGAAATGGCCGATAAAGCAGCAAAAGAAGCACTCTCGCTCCCGAGGCGTGGTTGGACCCTGCTAACACCATCAGATTGCTCACAGCTGCTTAAAGAGAATATCCAAAAGCAATGGCAGGACGTATGGGATAAAAGTGCTCCAAGCAAACTGAAACTAATAAAGAAATCTGTCTCCTGGTCCCAGCATTCCCAGAGAGGAAGTCCTTGCCCTGCTTGGGATCGGACATTCGAAAGTGACGCACCTCCACCTCATCACTATAGTTGCACCACATAGATCCAGTATTGCAATAATGCCCTGTCCATAACTCACATTTTTCAAGATTGCCCGTTTTATAGTAGTAGTAAATTAAATGACTTAGAAATATTAAAAAATATATCACTAGCCTTAGGAAACGATAGCAATAGAACTGACAAAATAATAACATTTCTAACTACTGTAAATTTAATTAAAAAAGCTATAATAATAATTTCTATTTATCTTTTTCTTGTATTTAATTTTCCCACTTGTTTTATTTATTTATTTTTTATTATTATTTTATATGTATTTTTTCATCTATATTTTTTACTTGTTTATTTTATTTTATTTGTTTATTATTAAACTTACTAGCGTAAGTTTTTTATTAAACTTACCAGCTAAATGTTGTAATAATAATATTTTTATGGATAAGGCGATGATGACCTAGATGTTTTGCGCCTATAACATCAAAACAATCAACCAATCAAAATATTTATTTTTTATTAATTTTTTTTTTAAATCTATAGTTTGGGTTATAATATTATATAGAATTTTTAAAGGTTACCATGGACAAAAGAACGTGGTATTTTCAATTCGACAATTACATTAGTCGGGTTTCCTTAGCTGTGAGTGGTAGGAGGGGAGACAGCTGAGCCAGAGCCAACCATATATTTCTTCGGTTAAATAACAGAAACCCATGCTGGGAGGCCATAACAAAGATCCATAGGATTGAGTTATGACGGAGCGGACTATAGCACTAAGTAAGAAAAGGAGATGGACCGGGAGCTGCTAATGAACTATATATCAGCCCTGGGACAGTCCTGTCCATAAATTAGATTTATAGCGTCGCTCTTGTAATTATAACCTCCTTGGATTTATCATTACTTTATTTCATTTATTTACATAACTGCACCACTATAAAGGGAAAAATTTATTCGTTTCCCTTTACCAACCCTTTCCCTCTTCCCTCTACCATCTCTGTTTTTCTCTTAAATATCTCTATTCTCATTCGCTGTAGTCTTTTGTCTTGACAGAAGTATTGAACAAAGAATCGTTGTTGATAAAAATTTTTAACCCATTTTTTCTATTATCCATGTTTATTTTTCATGCGTAATTTGTTACAAAAAAATTAATTTTAAGTAATTAAAGATTACTTCACTTCAAGCTAGATAAAATTTACTTTTAATAAAATAAGAGTTCATCATTGTTAAAACACTTTAAAGAGTAATTTTGGGCAGTTAAAATAAAATAATTTTTTTTTTTTTTAAATCATGAATTATTCGTTTTTATTCATTAACATCCAAATAAACTACTGATACAAATATACTACAAGAATTTAGAAAATATCCTCTTTTAATATTTTTTAAGTCTGTATTATGTTTATAATTATGTTGACGTTTATTTGGTAAAAAATCGGGATTCAATTCAGATTGTGTAAACAAATTATTTTTATCCTGTCACCAAAAAGTACAAGTGTTTTCAATAAAAATGACTACAGTTAACTGTTGCAAAGATTTTGTTTTTTGTTTTTCATGATATGGGATTTATTATAATAAGAAAAATTGACTGAATACACTTTTTATTTATAAAAATTTTAATTTGAAATTAATGATTTTTCATGTAAAGTGGTTATGGTGTTTTTCTCCCAGATCCCTATTTGCAGGAATTCATCTGTGTTTATAAGTGACAAACTTAATGTTTCTTTAGTGATGTACTGATCCTGCAACGATTCCAATGGTTTCATCTGTTAATTGTTTCTAGTAACATTACTCGGTTTGAAATTTTCCACAAACGATTTGCTTTTAAAAATATACTTAAATATATAATTTATAAACTTAATAATATACATTAAATTATTTTACGGGCAAACGGTGATGCAATCATCCCAATTCATATAAAATAATAAACATCTGGAACAACAGAGAAATAGTGCAACTGAAATAATTAGAACGGCGAGATGTAAGGCGGCGGGTTAATCACCTTGAATAGGAGATGCGGCTTGGCGAACATACGCAAGGTTCTCGAATGAAATATTCAGCAATGGCCGACCGTAGGACGTATACATGACGTCTCTATTATTAAATCCTCGAGGTCCAGATTAAAGAGGCGGACATTCGGCGGTGAAATATTCAAGACGAAGAGGTAATCCAGGGCAGGAGCCTAATCCTGGCGGTGACCCTCTTCCACGACCCGCGTCCTTACTTCAAAGGACCTCCAGGATTAGGACTAGTCCTGAATTAAACAGACAATCAACACCTTGGCCAATATTCCCTTTGGCCTAGACAGGGAAGGATTATTGTAACTGCGATGCCTGAGTGAGCCTCTCTAATGAACTCCATTACCATCAGATGGGAAAATTAACGTTATCAACTATTCACGACCCTTCTCACCTTAGTTACGGTTATTTCTGTCATTGCGTTCATCCCCTCCAGCCTACCTCTCCCTCTCCTCCGGTGTATAGGCTTCGTTCTTGTTCTGCTAACTTTAATAGTGGACTTGAGTGTTCGTGGCTAATTCCTTTATAGATTTAACTGCATATACTTTTAACTAGATAGATAATATCCAAGAAGTAGAATAAAAATGGTTTCAGGAAAGTATCACATTTTTTAGCTTCTGAGGCGAGTATTGAAATCGACCAACTGGAACATCAAGAGTACTAAATTTACAATTTAATTATTTATGCAATATTTTTTTTTCTTTTCTTGTGTATATTTTTGCAAAGATATATGTAAAATATTCTGCTTTCACTATCGAGTAAAGTGTGTGGTGCATCCAACTGCCTAACTGATCCTGTGACTCATTTTTTGATTCATTTGTTAAAGACATTTGTGTAGAGGACATACTTAAACTAGACACTATGAAACAATTAAAACAACCATAGTATTTCATATAAGGCTATTCATTGAACTGTTAAGTGGTATAGTTAATCAGATATTTTTATTTTTTTTTATTTTCCGTTGGCATTACAGACCATGTAGAACTTTTGCCGCCTTAACAAGCCTGCTCCATCTCTGCCTGTCTTGAGCTATTTCATTCCATTCATCTGCACGCAGCTCTGTTGCATCTTTATTGATTCTATTTATCTGCTTTTTGACTTTCCACGTGGTATTTTGCCTTCTATTGAGGCATTCAATGTTACGTAGGGGCTTCCAAATGGATTGCTACGAGCTACATGCCCCGCCCACCGTTACATAAGTTAATCATATAAACAGATATTTATACCTCTGGAATACTTTTTAAAATTTATTATTGATACAAATCTTTTACTAATCATATATATATATGCTTACTAATCTATTATTACTCAAATTTAGTGCTATGGACAATAAAATTAAGTTTGAACACTGCACTAGACTCAAGATCAAACATTGTTAACAATATTTATTTGTTCAGGAATTTCCTCAGACAAATAAAATAAATTATTCTATTCTGTTCTTTTCTTTTATAAAAAATATGTTGTGATAGTGCTATTAGAAATATATGGAGAAGGAAAAAATACTTCATATAATATTGAAAGCAGGAAACTTCATCGATTTTGCCATAATATGAGGATAGAAGACGACAAAACTAAAATAAGTTTTCCGATATAGCCTTGGGTAAGAAGGAACAGCCAAGAGACATGTCGATGGAAGATGTAAATGTAGGGGTGTACAGTGAGAGGATGTTTCGTATGTTGGAATACAATAATTGTTGAACAAAACTCTAAATATTAAATAATATAAAATGAATAATTTTTTTGGTATTTGAAGTTGAAGAGTGAAATGTGATTTTTATTGTCATTTTACTATTTAGATGCTTATAGTATCTATGATGTCAATTGATATAAACTATAGCGGGTTAGTAATATTCCGAAGAACTTTGGATTATGGAATACTTTAATAATTTAATTACATACATAGATATGAAATGCTTTACTCCCGAATCTCAACCCTGCTCCATTCCGACACCGCAAGATTCCGCAGAACGGAGATCTTAGCCATCCGAGGAGATATCCCTGCAAGAACGTGTCCCCAAGAAATAACCTCCTCCTCCGGTACCACGGCCCTAATAGGAGCCAGGTACATTCGAAGCCGGCTATCTCAGGAATATCAATTAACCGCCGTGTACACAGAACACGTACGTGATAAGGAAATGTCACACCTTGAAGATTTTAATTCGTGGCTTTGCATTCAGGAGCCGGACCGAGCTATCTCTGCCCGATAGCAGAGTCATTAGCCGGGAGGAAGAATTCTTAGCGATAAGGAGATCTGATTGGAGGGAGTGTGTGCTCTCCTCCCGCTCTGGCCAATCAGAATAAATAAAGCCACTTTATTTCCTACCCGTGGCCCTAGTAATGGAACTCTTGAAATACAACGGCCACTTCCACCAAGGGGAGCAATTATTTTTCGCATTTTTTATAAGCCTCAGTTTGTGAATATTTTATCTAGAGAAGTAAAAATAAGTTATACGACTCATCGAAGCTACGTCATCCGTTTTATTTTTAAGCGATAGCTCTCTTCAAAATTTATTGGTATACGAGTATAAAAGAATAAAGAGTAAAGTGGTTATGGTTTGTTTGGATATTGTTCAAGATAAAAATTACAAAAGCTGAACACATCGCACACGATACCTGTTCTACAGTGAGTGGGCTTAAGTGGCTTATAGCGGGTAAAAAGTTAAAATGTCGATAGTGAATATAATTATAAATCTGTGTAGTTAAAAAATAATTAAGGCTAATTATTTTAATTGCTAATTAGTGATGGAGTCCCGGAATGAAACTCGAACTTCCTACTATGGTCAGAATAGGTTTAATCGTAAATATTAAACAACCTTTCGTATACCGGGTAAGAGGAAAAAAATATAAATAATTTTTAGAAAAAAAATACATGAATTAATTTGTTTATATTTTGGACAATTTAGACAGTTGCATAACAACGAATTACGTGATATGAACCAAATTAATAAAATTGTAGCTTCATTTTGGCGAAAAAGGTAAGCCAGTAAAATTGTCGGGCTTATTAACCCGAAAGAAAGGACTGTGCCAATTGGTATGAGTATGAGGGGTTGTCAGAGGCAATGATGAAAACATTGCGTTAAGGTGTTAAGCGTTGGGATTAGGCGGCGACCGGACGGAAATGTTAGACAGCGATTTGTGGTACTTGCAGAGAATCTTCGGGTTCGCCAAGCCTTTTATTGTTTTTTTTCTCTCTTTATACGTCTATCCACACCTGTCATAGTATTGACAATAAGCAGATGTGATGTCATTGTAAAGAAAGTTGGCATTTAAGGCATGATGAAGATTAGTACCCAGCGGTATCTCTTCCTGGTCTTGGTCTACTTCATAATTTAAGAAAGGAGATCTCTCATCCAGCTGTCGTTGATAAGTCCGTTGTGATGGCCGTTTAGTTTAAGATGAAATTTGAGTAGAGAGAACGTGTGTGTTGGTCGATAGTTGGTTTGTAAAGTTTTGATGTTTACGTTCCAGCGGGTATAGTATGTATGAGGTAGTATAGTTTTGAGTTTAAAGAGAAGTCCCTGATGCCAGACTTTATCAAATACCTGGGCAACATCCAGAAATACGTTGCAAATTGTGTTTGCTCTAGTGCTCCAGCAATGTATTCTGTAACTCTGTGTCATTGGTGCGTAGTTGAATGAAAGGTGCGAGAACCAAATTGATGGTCAGGAATTTTTTTTTTCTGTTAGTATGTCAACCACCTCGCGCGGGCTCATTACCGCGTATGGGGAGCGTCCCACGGGTGGCGGATGTGGGGATGGTCGGTGGAAATTCCTTGGAAGTTCCTCCCGGCTAAGTCCGATGGACTCGCTGACCAACAATGAGAGGGGCCCTCCAGACTTGCTGGAGGGAGGGGACCTCCAGACTTGCTGGAGGTAGGGGCCCACCAGACTTGCTGGAGGGTGTGACGTAGGATTGAACGCCCTACTCACATATCTTTAGTTCACCAAACACCACAAAAAGTCATGGATCTCCCTAAGGTAAAACGCTCATTATCCGGAGGTAAACTAGTCCCCCGTTCGGGTCTCCGGGTGGGGACTGCTTTAGGGGATTCATGCCGCAAGTTGAAATATAGGGATTTAAATATTGGTACGTGGAACGTAAGGAGTTTAAACACAGCAGGGGGGCTAAAATCGGTCGCGAATGAGGTAAATGGGTACAATTTGGATGTCGTGGCTCTGCAAGAGGTTCGCTGACCAGGGGAGGGCTCGATGAGGGAAGGAAAGTACACTATTTGGTACGGAGGAAGCGGGAATCATTGTTTAGGTACCGGGTTTCTAATTAGGAGTAGATTACTATCCGCTTTGAGGGACGTACAATTCTTTAGTGATAGAATTTCGGTAGCTACATTTCAGGGACGTTGGTTTAAAATCGCATTAATAAACATACATTGTCCGACCGAAGACAGTGACGATGAAGTCAAAAGTGAATTTTACGATAAACTCGAATGGGGTTATGATAAACTACCGCGAAACTACATGAAAATAATTGTAGGTGACGCGAACGCAAAGGTAGGAAGGGAAGAAGTTTATATTCAGACGATTGGTAAAGAAAGTTTGCACGAATATAGTAATGATAATGGGATCCGTCTGATAAACTTTGCCATCTCGAAAAACCTGGTAATTAAAAGTACGACGTTCAAACGTAAGGATATTCATAAATATACTTGGACATCGCCGGATTCGCAAACACGAAATCAAATCGATCATGTCTTGATACAACACAGCTGGCAAAGCAGTATAATCAATGTACGGTCTTATCGCGGAGCAGAATGTGGGTCGGACCATGAATTAGTAATCGCGAAACTTCGACAAAAACTTAATATAAAAAAGAGAAAAGAAAACCGTTTCGATTTTGAGAATTTTAATTTGGAAAAATTAAAAAATCCATCAATTAGAAACCAATTCGAGCTAGATGTTAAGAATAGGTTTGAAGCTTTAGAGCTTCCTGACGAGGACCACGAGGATATTGACAAGTTATGGGTAGAGATCAGGGATAATATTAAAGCGGTCGGTAACTCGTGTCTAGGAAAAAAGGAAAATAAGAATAACAAACCGTGGTTTGATGAAGATTGCTTAAACATGTGCGAAAAAAGGAAAGCCGCTAAATTAAAAGCTCTAAATAATCCTAGCGAAGACAATCTGGAATACTTCCGAATCTCAAAGAACGAAACGACAAAATTGCTCAAAAATAAAAAAAGGGAGTATCTCAAAAATAAAATAATTGAAATAGAAACTAATAGAATCGAAAATAACGTAAGAGACATGTACAAAGGTATAAACAGATCACGTAAATATGTAGGGCCCGTAACGTCTGGAATTAGGGATGATAATAACAATATTCTGACCGATCCGGCTGACATATTGAATAAGTTTAAGGACCACTTTGACAACATTTTAAATACGGGAAATTATGATCTGTGTCCTCCTTCTGAGTACCAGAGTGCTGAACCGTTAATAGAAGGACCAACTAAAGAGGAAGTTGAAGTAGCTATCGGAAAATTAAAATCATATAAAGCAGCGGGAATCGATAATATTCCTACTGAACTAATTAAGGCATGCGGGGAAGCTGGAGTTTCTAAAATACATCGCTTGGTTGAAAAGATCTGGGTGAACGAGAAATTACCTGAAGAATGGAAAGAATCTATTCTTATTCCGATTCACAAAAAGGGTCCGAGGACGGATTGTAATAACTATCGAGGAATTTCACTCCTTCCGGTATGTTATAAAATATTCACTGTAATCTTAACCAGTCGAATCACGGAATACGCCGAGGAAATTATCGGAGACTACCAATGCGGATTTAGACGGAATCGTTCGACTATTGATCAAATATTTTCTTTACGGCAAATATTAGAGAAAAAATTGGAGTATAACGGTATTGTTCACCAGCTGTATATAGATTTTAAAAAGGCTTACGATTCTATTGACCGCCAGAAACTGTATAATATTCTAATCGAGCAGGGAATTCCAAAAAAACTAGTAAATCTAGTCAGGATGTGCTTGACGGAGACACTCAATAAAGTTAGAATCGGTAATAATTTGTCCGAAAAATTTGAGGTTCGTTCGGGCTTAAAACAGGGGGATTCTCTTTCGCCTGTCCTGTTCAATTTGGCATTAGAACATGCCATTAGGGAGGTAATGCGTACCGAGAAAGGGTTGGATCTGGGCGGGACAACATCCGTGCTGGGCTATGCTGATGATCTGGTACTGTTAAGCGAAGACGTTGAAACTATAAAACTAAATACGACAACGTTAATGAAAGCCGGTAAAGAACTAGGACTCGAAATAAACGTGGATAAAACAAAATATATGGTTAGCTGCAAAAATGGCGATACTACTGGTGACATCGATATAGATGGTAATATGTTTGAACAGGTAGATAAATTTAGGTATCTAGGTTCTACAATAACTAGAAAAAACGAAATTGAAGAAGAGATTAAAGTTAGACTGAAGGCGGGGAATGCTTGTTATTTTTCTGTGACAAAACTACTCAGTTCGCGCCTCTTGTCCCGGAACTTAAAAATTAGAATCTATAAAACAATTATCTTACCTACAGTTCTTTATGGATGCGAAACTTGGCCGCTTACATTAAGGGATGAGCAGCGTCTTAAGGTTTTTGAAAATAAAGTATTGCGTAGAATATTCGGACCGAAGAAGGATGAGTTAACCGGAGAGTTCAGACGGTTACACAACGCCGAATTGCGTGAGCTATATCCGGGTAATATAATTGAGGTAATTTCATCGCGGCGAATCAAATGGGCTTGTAAAGTTGTTGGGCTTAGTAACGAGAGAATTCCTAAAAGGTTAATATTTGCTGTGCCGAATGGTAAGCGTCGGAGGGGTAGACCGAAGCGAAGGTGGGAAGATTGCATTAAAGCTGATCTGAAGGGACTGGGTTTGGACGGCGAACGGTGGAGGGAGGTGTGTAACAAGCGATTGGTGGTGTCGGCATCGAACCTTCGGGTTCGCTAAGCCTTATTATTATTATTATTATTATGTCAACCAATCTTTTGTACATTAATTTTTCGAAAACTTTGGAACATAATAGTTTATCTATATTGACTTTTGTTCTGCCTAATTATATAGCCTACAGTAAGTCGTTTTAAACATCAATGATTGAAATGCTCAATATTGATTACGAAACGTCCAGAGAAAAAAAATCCTATCATCGTAGACGTATTTAGGCTTAAAAGCATCCATAAGTTATCACATCCCCTCGGCAGAATTTTTTTTCAATTATTTAATTAATGGTACTCATTTAATTTAAATTAGATCGTTTAATAATTTATAAATAATTTAACGAATTTTTTGTAATATTATTATTTTTGTCCACTACCTGTTTGATATAAGAGCGGACCAAACAGAAAGGGAAGACGAATGCTGGAAAGCCGAGGGTGGCTGAAGAACAGTCGGTGAGGGGCAGCTGATTTGTGACGGCAAGTTTCGATTAAAGGCATCAGTTGCAGAGGCAGCGGCCACTCCTGAGGAAATATGACTGACTATATTTCCTCCGCCGGCTGAAAAAGGACCCCGGGGCCCCGGGCAGGACATTCATAACTGTTTGATTAGACGCGGCGATCAATGTCCCCTCCTTAGTCCTCCCTTTGTGTCCTTTGTCCTTTATTTCAGTTTTTTCTTTCCTCCGCTGAAATATCGCTTTAATTCCTCCAGGGCCGGTGACAAATCTCGTCCTCCGGTAAGCGCCTCACTTTGATAGCCGGCCACTCCCGTCATATCTCTCCCCCCTGTCTTCCCGTCGACTTTCCATCTTTCTTTTCTACGAATTCGTTCCTCGGCATAGAGAAATATTTTTCTTGTATAACGTTAACGATTTATATTGAAATCTAGATAAATATTTCTCATAAAAAAATAACAAATAATAATTTTGTTTTGGCAATTGATTGCTTGCTATAATAAAACAGTTTCAATATTTAATCTGTTTTAATTTTTTTTTGGTTTTTCTATGAAACAAATGGGTACGTATCGAAATCTTATAATGCCTGCGTACATAGCGGCGGTCAATAGATTTACTCTTCTTCTTCTTTATCTTCCTTCTATGTTACTTTCAGCGTGGAGGAGATTCCAGCCACTTTGACAACACATCTTGGTATCTCACCTGTTCCTTCAATTGAGCTAGGCTTATCTCTTTGTCCTGATTTGTTCGTTGGATGTGCTCTTCTTATGTTCTGTTATCTGCCTCGTGGTCTCATTTCAGTTGGCTTCGCAACCATACACTTTTTTGGGATTCTGTCTTCCACCATTCTAAAAGTGTGTCCGAATCATTGAATTACGTGCATTCTATAGATGACATCCGCTATCCTTCTTAAGTGGTTATCTTGGGGGACAAATAATCGTTGTAGTGGCATCGTTGGTAACTTTTTCTTTTTTTTTTTACCAACGGTGGTACCAAACTACTAAAGTATATCCGCATTCAATGATGGGCAATGATTACACTAAGTTTATAGAGAAGAGATGTAAACTAATTTTTAAATTTATCTTCTTTTCACTACATCTTATTTTTGAGTTTTAAATACAAAAATTTATAATATGAAGTTTATAATTTATTTACTTTATTTTTTCAATTTCCTGAAGGTCAGGAAACAACTAAATTATTCAAACAATTTATTTAGCAAATCACTTTAAATTAATAATAATATTTATTAACATAAAAAATTTAATTTGCGATGTGCAAATTTCTTTGCAATGAGCAAATTTTTGGCAGCTTCACAGCGTTCCATTACAATCCAGAAAATATTTCAATTCAGCAGGTCTCTTGGCCACCACCTACGTAATCGTCGAGGTGGGCTGTACGAGTTTCTAGTGCTTTTAAGGTTTTCTAAAAGAGGATTTGTGTTGTAAGTTAGTCTCTGGTGAAAGTTGTTGTAGTTTTTTTTTTTTTTTTTTGCAGTGTCTAAAATTATTGGGATGTTCAAGTCTTCAAGCATATTCAAGCATATTCAAGACATAAAATGCTGCGTCAACTATTCTTCGTAAAATTTTGGATTGGAAATACTGGATTTTTTTAATATTAGAAGTTTTAGCAGAACCCCACAGTTCTATGCCATAAGACCAAATTGGTTTTAGTAAAACTTTATAGAGTGTTAGTTTGTTAGTCAAAGATAATTTTGAGCGTCTGTCAAGTAACCTAGATTAAAGACCGTATCGTCTGTTTGATTCCGTTTTTGTCTAATGTTTGTCCTCCAAGTTAGTCTTTTGTCGAGGTAAAAACCCAAATATTTAATTTCCCCGAATGCAGGAATTTCAATGACATTAAAATATATTTCGGGGGAAGAAGTATGATTAAGAGTGAAAACTACGTACACACTTTTTTTTCGTTCATTTTAATTAATTAATTAAATTAATAGTAATAAATCGGTAATATCCATATACAAAACTAATTTAAATAAAATTCAATTCAGCTCTCCGTTTTCTCGGTGATAAATTTTAATGAACATTGAAAAACAACTAAGTTTAAGGTAATTTTTTGTTGATACTTAACTAAGTTTACACTATTTGGCACAGGAACCAATGAGTGAAAACTTTATTCCACGCATCCACCCAGGCCTCTTATATATAATATTGTCTCATAATCAATTTATAGGAACTTTGGTAAATTTATCTGTGAAGCGAAGGAAGTGATTAAGAAGAAAGCCCACAGATCCTTAGCGTGAGAGGGGTTGGAAGTAGGCGAACTGCCCTAAGATGGAGGGAGAGTTAATAGCCATAAGATAAAGGGACACGTATAAATCTGCAAGGAATGGAATTAACCTACCAAAGGGTACTGAGATTTGGCACAGGGCCTCCTCAATAAGTGGACGATGCCACCTAGATATTCGGTAATTGATTTCACGGCGGCAACATTAGAGTTTGGCGGCAATAATTAGGCGGGAACTATGCTTTAGGCGATAGCCATCTTGGCACCGGCGGGAATTAATACTCATTCCGCCTCATTTAGCCGCGTCTTAGCGGAATTAGTAGGGAGAGATAACCTTCTTCAGGAGATGACAAATGTAACTTTAATCGGGAGATATTAGGAGAGGAGGGAACTTGGAGAATTATCACCCAAGTTGAGGGCAAGAAGCGGATCCAATGGTCGGGATCACCAACTCACGGCCAAGATCCACACAGGAAATGGTAATTAATGGTAAAACTGTAACAATGGCCGGGGATTCCCTGCGACACAGCTCTTGCAAATGTACATTGTCTTAAGGGCCGGTCTAAATCACCCAATCTTGGCTGCATACTTCCTCCGCCATTGTTTGCAGTTCTATTGACATTTGCCCTTTGTCGAATACTGTTCAGCGGAGGTGGCTATCAGCTCCAATGAGCTATAGTAAATGAATCAAATATATATCTAAAATTAAATAATTTAAAGAATTAGTTGATAAAACGCAGGTGAAGACCCCAAAAACATACAAAAAAGAACATTACACGTCGTTAGGTGCTAACATGGTTTACTTTTGGATTCAGTTTTCATATTTTTATCGATAAAAAGGGATATATTTTATATTGTTTTTTTATTTGGCTGTTATTCCAATTTCTATATTGTTAATACCTGTCTTTAATGAAGATTAAAGTTCTTTAGCAAAAGGAATTTGAAAGATTGATTTTATCCTATTGGCATTTCAGATCTTTAATCAGTTCTTTTCATGCAGTTTATTAAATTATTTTTCATTAGATCTAGCGATCTGGTTTTTTGCCACTGATTTTCACGTGGTCTCCTACCTAAGAATTGTATTGAGGCTTTCTAATGGCACATGTCAAGCTCTTCACCTTCTTATCGTAACATATAATATTTATTTGGGAAAGGAGCTGGAAGAAATGATTAATGTAAACTAAACTCTTCTTCTTCGTCAGCATTAGAACCTACAAAGGGTTTTAGCTTAACCCAGCAACAACTGTCATGCACATCTCTTTTGTGGTTCTTCCATCCAGCTTAACAACTTCAAATATAAACTAAATTCATTGGCAAAAACTGAAATCATTATTAGACAATATATTGTATCAAACTAACAAATTTCATTGTTGGCCAAAACTTGGCAAAATTTATACTGAAATGAAATTGCAATATTTAAAAAAAATGACTTAAAAGATTTTTTAACGTATTTAAATTCTTCATTTAATCGACAGGTTGATTGTACTGAATTATATTTTTGGGGATTAAAGAATGGGATATCAATCTATCAAACTCACTATGTTTGGAGAGATGCATTGTCCGAGGTACGAAGACAGAAAGAGGATTGTTTCACGTTTGTTGAACTTTAGAAAATAAATGAAAAAGGTGCGAGCATGGTGCTCTCATACAGAACACCTTTTTTCGTATTCAAAAAGTTGCAGAATTAAGAAAACTACTTCATTGAAGAAGGTTGTACAATCTCAAGCGTTTATGATGTTACTACTTTCTGGTTGGCCAATAATACGATACTCCTGTAGCAGTTGACGAACCAGGTCGAACAGAAATTAATTCCTGCGATTAGTGCAATGTTCTTCTGTGTACCGACAAATGTTAAACGATATCCGGGACGCGAGGGTTGCCATGACGACGGATGGCCGAGGTCCAAGAAGTATCGACAGAAGCTGAAGGAAGGCTGATAATTTACTGTTTATAGGACCTCGGAGGTGGAGGGGGGGGGGTGGTATTTACGACCAGGCCATTCCACCGACGGGACACGTCAAAAAACCGCCATCTAGAGGAGAGTTATGGCGCCATTCCTTGGCGGGCCTTTTTCCCGCCCGGCCGGCTCCCGCCCCCGCCAATTACCGACAAACGGCAATTAATGGCCTCCAAGAAGCGTTTGTTATCGAATCCGTTCTGATTTAGTGTCGCCCCCCCCCCTCAAGACAATGTTTATTTTTGAGTCGATTCACTTCAAATATTTCTTCCACGGGCTATTGCCGGCCTCACTCCCTTGCCCACCGGGTACCGTCCGGCTAAATCATCCTTAGCGGCCTCTATTATTTACTTTATATATATCGTCTGTAAGCGATTAATCGATAACTGCAGTTGTCCAGTCTTCGATTCTCCTTCATTGTGTTCATCGTTGACTTCAAGGAAAAGTATTTTTTTCAATAATCTTGAATCTGTAAAGTTTAATAGTTAATGTATATTTATTATCTAGAATAAATCATATCAAAATATTTTTTACCAAAAGTCATATGGACGACCATTCAGACATCTTGCCAAGTCGTGAGCGACCTTATCAACTCACCTAGACACTAGCATCACACTCTAATTTCCTAACACTCATTTCCCTATATATTTCCAAAAAACCTGTTTGAACACTTCATTATTTGGTAATAACCAGTATTATTGTCCAAGGAGCATTCGTATGATATTCTTCAGTGCTCGCTCGATCCTGAGTACTCATTTTCAGTAGGTAGTTTTCAATATTTGATCAGCGTGTTAGCATATTTTTCTATTATTATGGTTATCCAAGTTGATTTCCGATATTAAAGATAATTTCAGACAAAAAACAAAAACATTATTTTTTTTACAGTTATTTAAAAAATAAATCGTTTGTCTGAAATAAAACTTGTTTACATGAAAAAAAGTACTTTCTATTAATTTTTGTTTTCAAAATTCATCTGACTAGTAGTATTTTACGCGAAAGAAGAATAGTTCCGCAGAAAAAACACAAAATGCTTTCTTAAGACTCCGAAGATCGTACCAGATCTGAGAGATCCACCGAGTGGTATGTTTGATATATATATTGTATACCGCTTGGAAAATGAGGACCTTCCTTCCTCATATTCTCCTGGCTCTTGGAGTCTAATCCAATTTATTGTCCAATTATTGTTGTATCCAATTTAATATTATAAGTGTTTCTAGTACTCAGTGATTTTCTTTTCTTATTTAATGGTATAGACAATTTAATGTTCAACGTCCTAATTTTGTCAACGTATTTTTTGTTCTGATTTTTAATATTTTTTAAAAATTATTTAACTGTTATTTATTCAATAAATAAATAAATAAATAAATAAATATATATATATATATATATATATATATATATATATATATATATATATATATATATATATATATTTTATATCATATCGTTTTCTTTTGGTACATTGAGAAATTTGTTGCCGCTTTGATCAATAAATTGTTATAGCTATGTGGATCTCTAAGATCCGTAGCGAACTTCCATGTGGCTCTAAGGCTGGCGAACTTCGGAGTGCTAATTTAGAATTTTTTTGATGTTTTGTTGCCTCTACCATGTAGGGTCATTGGCAACGCCTTTAAATTACACTCTGTTGTAGAGTTTTATCTCTTTTAAAAACCTTAAAGTTTTTTTGACTGCACTTTCACTGTCTTGTAGATTTTGTTTTAGACTCTGTGCCATGTCGAACTTTTTCCTAGTAGGTTCAAATGAAGGGCAGTCTTGAATAATGTGCTTTACTGCCCTTTGGACATTCCAGCTTTCGGATCCCAGATCGGAGGATCAAGTCCTCTTAGTAGGTAGGAGTGTGAGAACTCACAATGTCCAATTCATAACCTGCAGAGGGCTGTCTCTTCTTTTCAAGATGATCGGTGAGAGATTTCCCATTTTAGACATTGGGGTTTAATTTCTTTTAATTTGATTCTTTTTGTTACCAGTTGTTTTGCCACATGTTCCACACATTTTCCTTATTTGTTTTAACGTAATCCTCTAGAGGGATTTCATTAATTGATTTCATGGATATTGTATATGGCTTTCTTGCCATGTTGGCTGCTTGATCGGCTTGTTCATTACCGATGATCCCGCGATCCGAAGGGACCCAAATGAACACTACTTCTTTGCCCTCCTCCCTTAGTAGCCCCCAAACGTTTCTTATATCTTTTGCGAGAGTGGCTTTGGTCCTGGCATGTTCAATGGCTAGTAATGAACTCACAGAGTCTGTCACCACTGCCTAATTGGTAGTTTCACTTGTCTCTATGTGCTTAAGAGCTTCTCTAATTGCTATCGTTTCACCAGTAAACACTGAATAAGCCTCCGGAAATTTGAATAGTTTTTGAGTATTACAACTTATACCAGAACATCCTACTTCCCTATCTACTTTTGAGGCATCCGTATAGAAGATGTGTCACTCCTTATATTTTTCCAAAGCTTCTAAGAATATTTTTTGAACTTCAACTGGAAGTGCCATATCCTTTTTATGTCTGACAATCGAGGTATCTATAGTTGGTTTGACATTGGTCCATCGGCACATCCAGAGAATTTAGAATTTATATTTTCATTTTATAATGTCGCTGAACTTATAAGTTTTTAAAAACATAATTATGTTTCCCGCATGTAAAGCAAGAATAATTGAAAGGTGTGTAATATTGGCAGCGTATGTCACTTTTTCTTCAATATTTGGTAAAATATATAATATAACTCATAGACTTGGTACTGATCCATGAGCGAACATAATCTCAGGAGTGTATTTTAGGAGGATATTGTACTATACCGTAGTACTGGAATACAGATAGGTATTGGTGGGGTTTGAGGCCCCGAGTACTGCGGACAAGACAGGAGAAGAAATAGGTGGAGAAGAAGAAGGGAATGCAAGATATAGGAAAAAGTAAAACTTGTCGAGCAGGTAGTGCTCGTAAAGTGGCTGGCTAGTTATGGGCCTATTGATTATTGCCCAACGGATATTTGTTCTCTCCGACCCCAGATCAGGAGCGAGGAAGCTATGTCGTAGCCTCTCCCTGCATACTGATCGCCTTCACCCTTCTCTCTCCTCCCTTTGTAGTAAGCTCCTTAATAATAAATAATACAGTATATCAGGTTGTGTATATGATAAGCTCTCAGTGTAATATACTACACGTTCGCTAATGAAAAAACAAATTAAAGACATTAGCACAATATCAAAATAGCTTATGATACAGCGTTAACACTAATTTATTTCCTAGCGGAAATTTGATTCCGCCATATCTAATAAACATTTTTTATGTATTATACTAAGTTGGCAAATAACATAAAATCAGATTATTATGGCTATATATCAGACTGTAGGCAAATAAGTTTAAGATTCAACATTATTAAGATACGGGGTTAAGGACTGGTTAGGAAGGAGGAAATCGGACTCCCAACATCAGAAAAAAACTGCTTATTTTATTTATTTATTGATTTTCTTACCGTGCCTGATGCAACGGGTTTTAGCAGCAGAGAGTTACGTTACGGCAGTTACGTTTGTCTAACAATATTACAATACAGGACCCACAGTTTGATCGTAATTCTTTAAGTTTGGCCACATTCTTGCTCTGCTCCTCGTCCGTCCGGCGGCTTTCCAGGCGGTGCTCCTTCTCTTCTTGTCAAGGAGAAATGAGTTAGGCCTATAATTGATTTTCATTCTAAAATAAAATATTTTAAGCGCGGATAGTTTTCCGCACTAATTAGCTGTGGGTACTGAGTGCGGAGAGCTCAGCCAAAACGTAGAGACCACTTTCCCTTAGCAGTTTGGCCCTCAGTGCCTCAAAGGCACTTCATGCTCTGCAGTCTCTGGTTCTCCGCAACTGGAGAACAAGGAATCGATATTCTTTCCAAATTGAAAGAACTTTCGGAAGTACCCGTATCCAGTGAGTAGTTGGAGAACCCTATAATCAGGTTCTGCCTTTGCTGCTAACTGGAAACCGATGGTGAGAAAATATTTCCTCTGAGTACTTCCTTTTGGAGTTGTCACCCATCACTGGTTCCATTCGTCAAGGGTGTACTCTCGTATTATCTTTTCCCATCTGTTCGGTTCTTGGTTAATCTTCATATCGAGATTCTCTGGTAGACTTGCCGAGCCTTCTTTTGACATCTGATGCTTGAATATGTCTTCAACGGGACCTGCAAAAGGAGGTCGAGAGGTACAACTCCTATCGGGACGACTACTGCTTTATGAAACACTGTCCTGTAAGCCCAGGTAACTCGCCAACCTGCTCTTCTGGTGATGCGAGAGATTCAGGTTCCAACCAGAAGACCTGTACCTCAGAATTACATCTTTATAAATGGTATAAATTTGAGACCCCAAAATTAGCTAATTGAGATGTAACCCATATCGGCTACTAGTTCATTAAAATACTAAAAAGTAGGTTAGTCCTCAGGCTGTTCCAGAATTATCATAAATAAACTAAATTAAACAAGTCAACTTCTATATAAAAATATGTTATTGTTAACCTTCCCGGGAGAAACCCTTCAATTGGCAGTGACAAATTTCTTTACAATTTACAATAAGGTTATAATATGATTTTAAAATAAATAGTACTGCCCGTTAAATTAATCTAGAAGTAATACGTGTAGATAATTTTAACTGTAGATAACAACTGAACTATGACGTAGTAATATAAAAAAAAAAAATGCATTTTACCTTCAAACGTAGAGTAAGCTTCTGAAGATTTGATTCTAAAATTGTTGTGCAGGTTCATCTCAAAAAGTAAAACATGACATTTATCCCCGATATTAAAAAGCAATTTTACGTCCTTGAATCTTAAACCAATTTTCATTTAAATGAATAGAAGTTATTTAGAAAACCATATAATGGTCACTATTAAATATATACTAAATTGAGTAAGTTATATTTTATATTTTAATAATTTTATATTTTTATCGACTATAATTATCTTGTCAAAAGTAAATTCAGATCATTCTATAATACTCTTTACTTTTCCAAATTTTTATCACTTTAGGTACTAATGATTTGATTTCTCTTTTCAAACCTTAATGAGGCTGAATCTATTTATTTAATAAGAATTTGTTCTTCTGAATTTGTTGCATCTTTATATAGCTCTGTATGTTTATTGTATTTAAACCAATTCGTTAAATTGTACATTTCAAAATGATTTTTTTTCCTAAATGAATGATGAAAAATCCAGTTAGGCTTGAATTTTAGAACTTAACTCTATGTGATCAATATAGTGAATTTTTTAAGATTATTTCAGTTGTTGAGGATTCTATGATTCAAAACTATGTTTATATTCTAAAGTACAGTTAGAAAATTAAGAAAAAATTATTTTAAAAAAATAATAAATCGCCCATTTCGCCTAAGAAATAAGAGGGGCAAATCTTTTAAAAGGGTTTCACCCCGTGAGAGATTAATTTACCACATAATTCATTTTAAAGGAGCATTCCGTTCTTTAAGGAACAAGATGATCCCTGGAGTGGGATTAGCGGGAGTCCAGGATTCGGAGCAAAAGGGAAAATTACTACCCTTTACCGAAATCCTCGACCGCTGGAGTCTGGAATAACAATAAAACACGGAGCTTAAGGGTCCCTGGAAATATTTCAATATCCAAACGGTTGTTTTAATCCTGGAAAGTGAGATAGCGGAACATTAATAGTGACGGTTAATATTTGTGAACTGTATTTCAGAGGTGGGACGAGAGAGTCCTCTTGGACAATTATAATTTTATTGCGCCATATTTTATGTTTATTATGTAACTGCCGCAAATCATTCCGAGCCATAGCTTTTGCGGAGCACACTTCACTAATCCCAGGGAGATTAAACCGACGGTCTTAGTCGGATGGGTTGGATGGGTGCTATAAAATTCACTGAAGATAATTATTTTTTTCTGATGAATCGTTGGTTAAGGAATACCATTCCCACTGTTCATCAATTCAGTAAAGTACGACAATATTTCTTCATGTAATAAGATTGATTTTTAATGTGCTATAAAATAATACAGCCTTCTTGTTTGAAGTAATGAACTCATCGTTCTTCATTCTTATAGAGCAGAGGATGATGAAAAATCACATTGATTACCAAATACCTCTGGTGGATCCACGGGGATATAAGGGAAGAGCTTTCGGACTGATGCTACACAAAATGGATTTTTTTTTTCCATAAGTCCATATCTTTTTCTGTGAGTGATTTGAGCTAAATACTTAAACCACACACATAACTACTTAAAAATCAATTTTTACGTCCTATCTGAGGATTGAATCATTACTTTTGATGATGATTGAAAATGAAGTAAAGTAGTTCTTATATTACTGTCAGCGATTAAATTTGAGTAAAATACACGTTAGTCAGAGTAGATTAATAATCTCAGTTGTAGAGGCATGGCATTCTATGATTAAAATTATAACTTATTCATCTAGGTTATTTATTCATCTATATGGATCAAAACTAATATTTTTTTCAAGAAAAGCAAGTCTAATGTTTCCGGCCTTCGTCCTCTCACGATAAAGTTTTTGGCAATATATATTACAAGACGTATCAACACATCGTTACGTAAACTGATTTATTGTCTGAATCAAGGCTTAAAAATAAAAAAAAACTGGCACAAATATTTTTTATTTAATATAAAATTACTACTGTATACTACTCTAAATTCTGCTAGCGGGTTCTCATTGAAACTTTCTAGTTACGCTCCTGAAATGGATAAATCGCTTGGGTGAATATTTTAATGTAACTAAATTACCTAAGGAAAGAGTTTGTACCAGCGAATATACTCATCATTCCATACTGATATTTAAAGGTTAGATAGGTATACTCTATACTAAGCAATGATTAATAAACTGGAATTTTCATGTGAGATTTGACTTCCAAGAGGACATTGAAAACATTGAATTGAGGAATTTGTTCCAAAGGGACAACAGTCCCAGAATAATAAAATATTTTTTCATTTCATTTCAATAATGTTGTGAATTGACAAATGTTTTCAAATGCACAAAACTGGTTTGTGTTATATAATTTACAGGATGTTAATTTATAGGATTTTACTGGCTGTGTTGTAATGTGCCATTTGTATAATGGAGTGTCCGTAATATATTTTTAATGACATTTTTTTTTTTCTGTTTCAACATCATATTTCACCATTAAATTTGTAAATAATATTCTAAATCTATTTATATTTTCTAATTATGTTGTCCTAATTTCTTTTAATCATAAATATACTGATACTGGTACTGGTACGGGGATTTAGTCCAGCAGGTGGCCTATTGGTCCTTTTTTTCCAACCCCAAATTTGATACTACCTAGGGTTGTCTATTGTACCTCCAACTCTGTCTCAAACCTTATTGTTCTTCCAATGAAGTTGAAAAGGTTGGGCCATTTTATGGAGGTAGCTATGCATACTTGGATTCTGTCTGCTCCCAGAAGTCTGTATCTGAGTGACGCAATTCGGTCATATTCCGTTATGAAGTGGAAGGCAGTTTCAGGTGTACTTCTGCAAAGAACTCAGAGTTCAACATCCACTATCCAACATATCTTTGAATGTCTTTTAAGTCTGCAGTGGCCTGTTGGTACTCAGATGATGAGTCGGATTTCTTTCCTAGTTAGGCCCAGCAGCCACTTTGTGTTGTAGGAACATAAATCACAAATATAAAACAATATTATCACCATGTTTTTTTTATTTTATAATTTCAAAATTAAACGTTTCGGCCAGACCTAGAGCCATTTTTAACTCCCTCATTTTCGCTTTAATATGAAAGTCCTCGATCAATCTCCACTGGCTTTAGTACCAGTGTTGAGGTTGAGAAAATAGCGCAGGGGTCTCCTGGAGTTCCTTCGCCTGATTGTAAATAATGTATATAGGTATGCATGTGTTTTTTGCTTAGTTTTGATTTAATTATTTTTAGGTTATTTTATTTTATTATTTATTGTATTTACTTTTGATTATTATTTTGCTTCTATTTATTTTATATTTTTTGTACATATAGTGTGAATGTTATAATACTTCACTATAATTACTGTCCAAGAGACAGATTGTTGTAATACTCAATAAATAAATTAAGAAAATATGACAATGGGAGTCCAATTTTGACATATTTGTTCTTTATTAACATAAAAGAGAAAACATGACATGGGGATTGTCTAGGAAAGTACAAAATAAGATTTGAAAATGTCTCACGTTGGTCTTTTAAAATCATAAAATAACAAAAAAAAAATTAATTTGATATAAAACAAATAGCCTTATTTTATATTTGTAAAAAAATATAAAAATTTGAAAAAAATCTAAATTCATTTCTTTATTTTTTAACCTACTTTGAAGAAATATATGGACAATAACAAGAGTACTTTACGCTCGTTTTCGTACCACGTTTCTAATGTAAAAAGACCTGGTAAAATAAATAAATTTATTTCTACAATAAATGAGATACATAAATATAAAATGGAGGTTACCTTGAAGTGGGTACATTAGTAGTCTCGCACGAAGGCTTGATTCAGATTAAATAAGAGGAAGAAGGTATTAGCCGGTATCTTAGGCACGTAGCGAGATAAACCAAAACGGGACGATTAACCAAAATCTCCGTATCACTAATTAGTGAGGAGGCTATCACAAATTACGATTTAGGCTAACCAAGCGCCACCCCCTCCCATCCCCCCGCGGCCGTTATTTTGCCAAAAACCGGAGACTTAATGCTCCTCGGCCCCGTCTTATTCTCCAAGGATTATGCGGCCTATAAGCCCTTTTAATTTATTTATTTTTAATTAAATTTTTAATTAAGATACACCCATTTCATCAGGGGCCGGCAAGACGTTTAGTCTAGCCGCCCGGAGCTTTTCACTTCGAACTTCGAGTAAAAAAAGAATACTGATTTTTTTAATATTTCCTTCAGCTCTTTTATTTTCCTAATTAAATTGTTTAATAAAAGGAAATCTTCTTGATTGTAATACATTGCTTAATAAGCCTGATTATTTTCTTCTTTTTTTTCATATTTTATTGGATTCATTACTTTTGAACGCGGAGATACTGGAATTTGAAACTAATTGGGTTTACGATTCGAAAGGATCCCTATGAAATCCTGGGTCTATGATCCCTTATGAAATAAAATTATGATTATATAGTAAACCTACGACCCTCTAAAAAAAATATATATATATATATACATAAACATATATAAAATTATTATAGTTATTATAAATGAATATAACATGAAGTTTGTCACTTATAAATACGCATTAAATTTCTATGACAGAAATTTTGGGAAAAATACTATTTCATTATTATAAAAAACACTTTTCATGAAAATTATTTGAAAAATCATTATTTTTAATTTTTTAATTTTTATAAATAAAATATGTTTTGAGGCCATTATGTTTATTACATTTCATCCCATATCACGGAAAAACAGGAAATAAAAGTTTTGCACACGATTAATTGTTTTCATTTTTTTCTGAAAACACGGTTACTTTTAGGTGACTGTACAAAAAATGACATAATTTCTTTACACAATTTGAGTTCAATCTTAAAAGTTTTTTTTTTAATCTTATGAAATGAGCAAGTATTTCTAAAAGTGGAAAAACTGTAGTACAGTTGTAGATGGATTAAAAATAAATAAATAATTTATAACTTTTTTTTAATGGAACTTAACTGTGTTTGTTGGCTCAGTAGTCCTCTTTAGATATTTTTAAACACGACAAAATCTACCTATTTTACTATGGAACAATGCTTGATTACTTTAATCAAATATTTTGTTCTAGTTACGGGACACCCTGTAAATATATATAGATAGATAGAAGAATCAACTTTATTCTGGGACTACGTCCCTTGAGAATAACAATATTGTACATAAAATTAAACATTACATCTGGCCAAAATGTATATTACAATAAACAAAAACAAACAAACAAACAAAAAAAACAACTAAAAAATAAGGGATAAAAGAAGTGTTTACATAACTGTGCAGATATCGGAAGCCATAATATGAGAAATAATGTCCTAATACTGCAAAATAGTTGCTATACACAATACGCTATGAAATTATAAATGAGCGACAAATAATAATAAAGATGTTATAGTAATAGTAGTATGTTCGTAGAACATAATAGTATAATCGAAATACAATAATAGTGTAATCGTACATACACAATATATACACCCAATAATACAATAATAGTGAGAATACAATAATAGTACAATAGTATATATACAATATACATATATTAATATATATATACATATACATACATACACATATACATACATACAATGCAACAATAGTATAATAATACAATATAGGCTACCCAGCGTCTGATTGAATTGTAAGGAGGAATTGGAAAAGGAGGGTTTTAAATGTGGATAAGGATGGTGCATGGCGGATTTTAAGTGGGATGGAATTCCAAAATGTGGTGGATCGGACAATAAAGGAGTGTTGAAATGAGGCCGATTTGTGGAAAGGGGTATAAAGGTCGGAAGGACGAGATCTTGTGGAGAGGGAGTGGATAGATGACTTGAATTGAAGGAGATTGAATGCGTAGGACGGACGATGATTATAGATTATTTGGTAAAGGAATGTACCTAGGAAGTACTGTCTTCTGAAGGAGGGGAAGAGCCACCCTGACTCGGCGTAGTAGTGGGAAACATGAGAACGTCTCGGGGTCCCATTGACAAATCGTACTAAGCCATTCATTATTCTTTTCAGTCTGACTCCAAGTTCCGATGAGAGGCCACCGTACACTACACAGCCGTAGTCAATGTGGGGGAAGATGAGGGCGGATACTAGGAGTCTACGTGTGGATATGGGTAGGAGATGGCGGAAGCGATGGAAGAGTTTCAGGATGGAAATTGAACGTCGGGATATGAGGGAAATATGGTGATTCCAGGAGAGGGTTTGATCTATGATAACACCTAAGTTTTTAACTGAAGTGTTGAAGGTGATGGGTTGGTCATTCAGGTACAGGAGAGGAATGTTGGTATTTGATCTGAGAAGGGGTTTGGAACCGAGGACAATGGCTTGGGTTTTAGCAACGTTTAACCTTAATCCATTTTCACTTGCCCAGGCACAAATCCGATTTAGGTCTTCTTGTATTTTGGCAAACGCATCATGCCATTCAGAGGGAGCGAAGGAGAGGTAAATTTGGGAATCATCGGCATAAAGGTGATGTGAACAGTGAAGGATTGATTTATGAAGGTCGTTAATATATGAACTAAAAAGGAGAGGAGATATGCTGGAGCCCTGTGCCACTCCTGAGGACAGAGTTAGATAGGATGATAAAGGTTGGTTCGGGATAGAGACTGCTTGGGTACGTTGAGAGAGGAATGATTGAAACCAAAGGATAGAGCTGTTGGAAAAGGATAACGATTTCAATTTGGAGAAAAGGATGGAATGGTTAATGGTATCAAAGGCTTTGGAAAAGTCCAGGAGGATAAGGACCGTTAGTTTTTTATCATCTATGGCTGACTGAACATCACTAACGATTTTGATTAGGGCGGATTGTGTGGAGTAGCCTGGTCGAAAACCAGACTGGTAAGGGTCAAGTTGATTGGATTGTTCTAGGAAGTTGGAAATTTGGGATTGGACTATTCGTTCTAGAGGTTTTGCAAGGTTAGACAGAATTGAAATTGGACGGTAATCTTCAGGGAAGAAGGGTTAGGATTTTTAAGTAAAGGACGGACAATGGCTTTTTTCCATGAGGAAGGGAATATTGCGTTCTGAAGGGAGAAATTGTAGATGAAAAGTAGAGCGGGAAGGATTTCAGGTAGGCATAATTTGATTAATTTGACGGGAATACCATCTGGACCAATGGAATTGGAATGAGATTTCATGACGGCGGATATGAGGTCTGTAGGAGAAATATCTGAAAAATAAAAGTTGTCGTCGTTAAATGATATTCCAGGAGTAAAGAAGGAAAAGGTTGATGGAGGAATGCAGGAGGAAGCTGATATAAAATATGAATTTAAATCATCAGGTTTGACTGGAAAGGCTGCTGAGGAAGGTGATCTGGAAGAGTCACAGAGGGAGAGTTTACGAAGGAGTTGCCATTTGGTTTTGGAATCAGGAGCTGCTGAAAGGGCTTCGTGGAAATAGGAGGATTTGGCTCTTCGGATATTGGTTTGTGTCAGGTTACGGAGCACCCTAAACGCTTGGTAGTCGTCAGCGAGTCTAGTGCGTCTAAAGCGTCTGCGGGCTGCATCGCGTCTCTTCTGAAGATCTTTAATTTGCTGACACATCCAGGGAGCAGGGGGGCGACGAAAGGTAGAGGTTTTGATGGGAGCATGGGAATCAAGGATATTACGGAGGTTGGAAGTTAAAATATCAACCATAGCGTCAATACATGAACAGGAATATATTCCATTCCAATCAAGGGTTTCCAGGTAGGGTAAGATTTTTTCACGAGTGAGGACATCAATATTACGGAAAGTTATGGTTCTAGGTAGGATCGGAGGAGTATGGATATTATATGAAATTTGAATTAGGTCATGAGAGGATAAAAAGGAGACCGGTACTTGTGAGGAGGAAAGGAGGTTCTGAGCGGAGTCGATAATGTAATGGTCCAACCAGGTATCGGACCTGGGGGTGTGATGAGTGGGCGAAAAAGGAACAATGAAAAGATGAAGAGAGAAAAAAAGGTTTTCGAGGTATGATTTATCGCTGGAATCGGAAAGGAAATTAGTGTTTAGGTCTCCGGAGATGATTATTTTGGTATAAAGAGGAACAAAGTTGAAGAGGGATGATTCAAATGATGGATCAAAGGGAACAAGAGGAGGTCTATACACTACGACATAAAGGATAGGAGATGTATCAAAGGAAATTTCAGCGATTAGGAACTCTACATGTGGGTGATCGGATGGAGGAGAGCAGTGGAGTATTCGGGTCTTCATGCATTCGTGAACATACAACGCTACACCTCCGCCAGTCCGGCTCGTCCGGTCGTGGCGGATTAGTGTGTAGTTAGGAAGGGAAACAGATGAGGAAGGGATGTAAGGCTTGAGCCAGGTTTCGGAAATTGCAATGATATGGTAACAATTATGGGTAAAGTATTCAAGGAATTCATCATAGTGGGCTGGGAGGGATTGGGAGTTGACGTGACAGGTATTAAGGATGCTAGACATGATTAGGCTTGAGGAAAATAAAGTCAGAATTTGGTGAGCAGACGCTGGATCGGATATGATACATTAGATGAAATAATGTAAAAATAAAAATATAAGAAAAAAAACCATTAAAAAGAAAAAAAATTTTGAATGCAATAATCAATAGAAATAAATTAATCAAAAATTTAAGGTAGTAACATAACATACATTTCAGATTTTCAGTGTAAGTCCTGTGAACTGAGCCAAATTGTTTATCGATGTTGAGGAGTAAACAGGGATCGAAGAGTCAGCCGAAGACGTCTAGGTCTTGACTCTGGTCGATAAAGACAACCTGATGACCGTCATCCTTTCGACACCGCAGTCTGCCGCCGGAGAACCATATATATTTTATTTTCCCTGCTGATTTCTTCTGCCGAGCGAGCCAGTAGAGGTACCTGTTCGTCGGGGTCATTTCCTCGCTGAGATAAATACGGTGGCAGTCATTTTCCTGCCAACCGATTTCCCGCGTCGAGAAGTCCCTTTTTACTTTTCGCTTCTGCACCAGGTCGTCTCTCACTGACTGCCTGACGAATTTCGCGATTATAGGCGGTGGTCGAGGGTCATCTTTTCTTGCTCTTCGGCGCAGCACAGTATCTATATCTTCGACATTGATTTTAATTCCCAGACCGGCCCCAATACTTGTAACCAGGGCTGCGGGGGTCTCACCTGCTCGAACCGGGATGCCCCGTATCTCGAGCGATCTACTAAGCAAGCCCTGTTCGGCTTTATTCAGCCTGACCTCCAGTTCACCGACTTTAGATTTGAGGGCTTTATTTTCTGAAATTATTTCTTCAAGCTTCTTAGATTGTCCCTCTAAGTGGTTTTCAATTTTAGATAGCCTAGTGTTTACTTCGAAGCTCAGATCTCCGTACTTGTCTAGCGCTACTTTAATATTTTTTAATTCCTGGTTGAAAAAAATATCTAGCCGCTTTACTGCTGCCAGAATTTCTGATGGTGTAGGCTCAGTATTGTGACTTTGATCTGGGTTTTCACCACCTGGTGGAATCTTTTTAGGCTGATCGCAACTAGCGCATATCCATCCTTTATGTCATATCCTTTATATATCATTATGATTACATTTTTTTTTTATTTATTTTGTTATTTTAAATTTGCCACTGCGTTGGAACGCATCAAGCAAATGTGTTGGCGTTAATTATATCTTCTTGATTCCTGATATCTTCTTAACTTTTCAACAGATCTCTAGGCCACTGCCTTTTTAGTCTTCTTTGAGGCTCACCAGGTAACAGGGAGGAAGATAGAGATAGAACGTGTGGATTTGGATGATTATGAGTAGAAGTGTGAAATGTTGTGTATTTGTTGTGTATGTAGGATTTAACTTTTGGTATGTTCATGTCTTTGTGTATGGTGTGATTTGAAATAAACCAAGGAGCATTGACAATTTTACGGAGTATTTTGGATTGTGTGGTTTGAATTTTGTTGATGTGTGTGTGTTTTGCGGAACCCCAAAGTTCTGCTCCGTATGTCCAAATAGGTCTTAGTATAGTGGTGTAGATTAGTCGCTTGTTTAGTAAGTTGAGTGGAGATCTGTAGTCTAAAAGATGTGACAGTTGTTTATATCGTCTGGTCAGTTCTTGTTTTTTTAATTTAGTGTGAATGTTCCAGGTGAGTTTTTTGTCCAAGTATAGTCCGAGATACCGTACATGTGTTTTTGAGGGAACTGGTTTATTGTCTATTGTCACAGCAGGACACGAGATTTTCCTCTGGGAGAAACTAACATGAGTTGACTTGCTGGGATTGATGTTAATTCCCCATTTGTGAAACCATTTTTCAATGACGTGCAGGTGATTTTGAAGGGCTATTGAAGCGATAGTGGGATTTTTGTGAGAAGAAAGTATTGCCGTATCGTCAGCAAAGCTATAGAGAATGGTGCTAGGGTGCTCAGGGATATCAGATGTGTAGATAGAAAATAGAAGAGGACTTAAAACACTACCTTGTGGTACGCCCGCAATTTGAGGAAAGAAGGGAGAACTAGAGGAATCAATAGTAATACAGAAGAACCTGTCAAGAAAGAAAGATTGAAGAATCAGAAAGTAAGTTGAAGGAAGGTGTGGTTTTATTTTCCACAGTAAACCTTTGTGCCATACGCTATCAAACGCTTTCTCAATATCCAGGAATATCGCTGAGCAGAATTCTTTTTTTTCGAAGGCGACTGAGATAGCATCTACTATACGATGACACTGTTGTACAGTGGAATGGTAAGAACGATTACATTACATTTAATGATTACATTTAAAATTAAAATTTAAAAAATTAATATAAAAAATACAAATATAGTACAAATTACTTGCATCTCTTCTAGGGTCACTTTACAAATAATAAATACCTTAAAAATTTCGCCTATTTTTGTGAGGAAAGTATTGATGTGATCAGAAGCGTATAGATATACTTCTAAAATATAGATTAGTTGAGAATAAATTATTTTATTCAATTTATATAATTAGTGAATAAAACCTGACAATAAACAGTTGTTTGAGTTTGACACATTTCTTAAGAGACTTATGTGGAATAATTCCCTATTTAGTTTTTTTCTGAAATCGATAATAAAAATAATTTTGTTCCTTGTTATATATGTAAATATTTGAAATAAATGATAGAGAGCATAACGAAGTTCTGAATAATGTGCCCTGTAAGACACCCACTGGACCACTCCCCTCCTCCAGCAGTGGAAATGCGCCCTGACCGCTGCGGGAATCCAGTCACGGTAATATCTGCCTCGACCTTTAAAAACAGTCCTTCTGCTCTTTTTTAATTAGTTTTTATCTGGTGATGTATGTTGCTGTAAAAAGTATCTCATTAAACGCATTTTTTTTATTTTTTTTTTTTACTGTACACTCTTATAGCGCTTGAATTTATCGTGTATATATATTTTTGTCGTTTTTTTTTTTCCCTCTGGCAACACCTGCCTTTGTCGCAATTGAATGTGGCCTGAGAGGCGGGTAGGGAGGAGAGAGAGAGGATTGTTATTTTAATTAAAAATAATGACCGGGCTATTTTAGCGCCTGTATGGGAGCATAGGTCGCGCACTTATGACAGACTGTGGGCATCTGTGTCTGCTTGCCTCAGCACAGATACGATCATAACGACACCTGCCGGCGGAAATATGGACTAGGCTATTTGGTACTGTGCGATATTTCCCAACTGCCCCATTATTTAATAACCAGCCTTCCATCGATATTACAATATTGACGTTCAGATGAAATGATTTTAGTTATGAAAGGTATGATAGCTTCTATATATAAAAAACATGTAACCTTATGTTTTAAAACAAACTAAAATTATATAAATATGTATATGTATATATTTATATAAATCATGAATGTAGAGATGCAAATTAGAGTTATAATGGATTTGTGATGCATTGGTAGCCGAGCTCCTCAATAAACTAACGTAGCATTATAGAGGCAAAAGCACAAAATGAGAATTAATACTCCCTGTCTATCTTGAAAACATTCGAAAATTTTCATGTTACTAAATGCTTCATGCTGATCAAGAATATACCTCGAATTACGAGAAAGAAATTGTTAACTCCAAATCATAAATAAACTAAAGAAGGTAGAAATAGTGTTCAGTTTCATTTTAAGTTTTAATTTTGTTTCAAAATTTTAAGAATGAGTATAACAGTCGAAGTCTGAGGTTTAACGTTTCTCTTTATTTTTTATATGACATGGGGCACCTTTGTCATACTTCTGTCAAATTTCAGTTCAAGATATGAACGTAATCTGTTTCAGGGGTTTGGGTATTAACAAGCTAAACAGGAGGATTAGTTTCATGTCGGACAGAGAAAGTAATTTGTTGGGATTTGTCTTGGTTGATTTTCGCCAAGTTTGCGCCAATAATTTAGATTTTTTAGGTGATGTTTTACAGTCTGTGAGGTGTGTAGGATATATATGTCTTTTTTAGGGTTATGGTATCATCTTCACAGGTCACTGTATAGTTTGAAAAAAAAGTGAAACAGCAAATAGTCCCCAGATATAAATAAGGTAAAAGGGAAACAAAAAGCTGTGCATCTACTTCATTGTTGCATCTTGAAGTAGCTAGAAATATAGGTTAGGAAAGGAATTCTACTGCAGACTTCCAAGTTTTTTTCCTGAGAAGGAAAAATAATTTGAATTGGATAATGGTCCTGCTAATTCGGTCATATGTACCATATCGGTCAATTTGAAGTTGTTATTATTTCTATTAAATTGTAAAATAGTATTTTTTTAAGGATTTTGCAAAAAAAAAAAAAACCTTTTAAATGAAAGATAACTTCAATATAAATATTGGCTATAGTTGATCTCATTTAAAAACATGTCATCACAATAAAAATATTAATCTTGTTTC
Source organism: Nezara viridula (assembly GCA_928085145.1). NCBI lineage: Eukaryota > Metazoa > Arthropoda > Insecta > Hemiptera > Pentatomidae > Nezara > Nezara viridula. The sequence continues at coordinate 51,836,549 of OV725082.1, read as the reverse complement.
TCTACAATGAGTTTATTAATTTAAAACAGGTTAATTTAATTTAAAAACTAACACGCCCTTAAACCTTACTGAGGCACTTACATGATCTTGAAGAGGAAATACATACCTCAATGGACCCTCAATTTTTCACATTTTGATTGTGAGCTGGTGGGAATAGTTTAATATTTATAGATTCGTTTTATTTCACCATATTTCGTAAGTTACCATCCTGCCACTTCCTCCCTCCAGGAACTCCCAACGGGATGACCTAGTCCAGAAGAAGACGTTGAGGGTAACCGGAGACGACGGACTTTACTAATTGCTGATTAGCTTGAGTGAGCTCATTACTCATTAGCCGGGTCGTCAAAGCTGCCTTATTACCGCCGGTTAATATTTCATCCCGCTTGAATAATATCCCCGTCCACTTAATCAGTTATCGACCTCACACTGGTGTCTGTCCTCAAACAGCCAACCTACCGGGTGCGTCTTGGTCAAAGTATGGACAGGCATTCAAAGTAAAGGTTTTCAGACTATATCTCATCTTCTTCGTCGTAAAACTGATTTAGGAGTAGTTCTGCACCATACTTCTCCAGAAAAGAGTTTATTTTAGTGTTTTACTGTTACTCACGCTTGATAATACCTAACTGCAGTGTGGATGTGATGGCCGATTATATTGGCCATTATGTTGTTTCCCTGAGCACCCAGTTATGAATGTTGGGGGTTTGATTCCCACCTGTAAACGTTGATATTTACTTCTCGGTGACCCTCCGAAATGATTTTCCAAAATATTAATCATTTTGATAATTTCCCGAAGGATCGTGACACTTCTAGTATGGTAATTATGTGACGGAAATCTTTATGTAGGGGCCTAGAAAAGTGTTTCATGGCGGAAACGACGCCATCGAAATTGTTGCGGGGGGAGCTACATTTTGCCAGAGTTCTAAATTTTCGAGGGAGAATTTTTGGATTAAAAAGTTAATTAAGTTAATTAAAAAAAGATAATTAATACATTTTTGGAATAAAAAGTTTTAAACCAGAGGAAAAGGGGAGAACATAAAACGACTGCAGCAAATGTAATTGTATATGATCTACGATTTTCTAAAGTCTACTTTCGTTTAAACTGGTTTAAGAAGAGGAAAGCAATACAATATCTTGGGAGGAGGGGAAGTTCATGCGTCATCAACCTTCGGAGGAATGGGCAACCCTGGGAAGCCCTCAGGGGTTGGCAAAAAGAATCATAAAGCCCTCTAACCACACTAGTTCCTCAACCACTGGTATTAGTGGTACTAGTTACTACAATAATTACTCGATATCGCATACAAGGGGACACATTTTCCAAACATGTATTTTAAGGGAAGAAAACGGAAGCAGACTTAAGGTACTGATTAGATACCAAGCTGTATAAGTATGGTGATCTGAAGGATCTCAAGAGTACTGCTGAGTTTATCCTGCTATTCCCTGGCTTAGCCATTTGATTGGGAAGAACGAAGAAGTATTTTGTGTAAATAAAGTTCAAAGTTCTGTACATAATTTTTTTGTTGTTCCATTATTTCATTTTAAGCAATTCTCTAAGAGTAACTCTACTGTCATTCTGAGCAGATCATATGAAATGTTTAAGTTTAATCTTTGATTTCCAAGTGTCATCGTGTCTTTCGCAGACTTTGTAAGCGTATTTAACTGAAAATGATTTGTATTTGTAAAACTTGGCTTGTTTATTTCTTCCAACTATCTGAATCCTACATCAATGTAATATAGAGTGTTGCAAAGAATATCTAAACTTGTTAATCATGCAACATTGATCTGAGTTTTGTTAAAAAATGAATAATACGCCAAAAAATAAAAACAGATAAAGATGGGATAGGGAGAGGGTGGAAGATACTAAAAACAGATTAGTGCGGGCAGGTGGAAGACAGAGAGGCCCGGTAATGATAGGAAGAGAAGACGGGCACACGTGCGCTTGAGTTAGTGCGTTTCCCGGCAATCAGATGCCCAACAATTAGTAGGCCAGCGTTTATTATTTTTATTGAGGGGGGGAAGAGAGGTGGGAGGTCCACAGATGGGCGCAATTGTTACCAATGTGTTATCGTCGGAACAGCTTTTGATTGCTCTAATACTCGCCTCGCATAATGCCCGCCCTTCTAAATCCACCAACCTTAATTAAATTTCACTGGTCCCTCCGGCTTTTGTATTTTGTATATTGTATTTCCTATTATTGTATGTCGGGGCCGTTTTCATCATAGGACCATTTCATTTTAGTCTCTACCGTTGATATTGCCGATTAAACCTTCCCATACAATCCTCGTCCTCTATAATGCCCTGTAATATGGCCCTGAGGGCGGTTTCGATAAGCTGTTTGATTAAATTCGTTGCGCTGCATCCCTTGAAGGTACGAGAGCTAACGTAGTCAGCAAGTGGTGGAAGAATTGTTTCTTATTCTTGATTCCCCCCAGTACCAGAGGGAGGTTTAGCTCTGGCATTAATACTCCGCCCTCTCATCTGTCCTGGGAAAAATCCTATATTGCCTAAAAAGCGAGAAAACCGAGGTTTGAAAAAAAATGAAGAGATACCATAAAACAATCAAACAAAAAGTATTACAAACCTATCAAAATATTATCTACTAATAAATTCAGAATTAAGAAGTGAATAACAATCTCTTTCGGTAAGATAAATTTCATTACTTATCATAGTATTTCACATATATTTTCCATCTTAACTAACTAACAAATACAGTTCTTATATATTTTAATTTATCTTACATAAAATATTTTTTTATTTACTTCTTGGAATTAATTTATTAACTTGAATCTCTTTACACATTTTTTGTAATACGTATTTAATATTTTTTCTTTGGTTGTAATCTTGTATTTAGTCGGAACTGTTGAAGGTCTTTTTTTTTCTAATTTTCTTCACCTGTAAAAGTTTTGTAACTTAAACCAAAACGTCCGCACTGCATAACATATTTTTTATTTGCATTTCTTACTGTGAATGCATTCCGCTAATTGCTTTCAACAAATTTAAATTTAATGTCCATGCTTTCTGGGTTATGCTTTGAGTTTTTTTTTAATTTATCCATTATTTACATTCTTTATTATTGTAATATACCAATATATTCTGTATATATATATATATATATATATATATATATATATATAAAACTAACGCAGAAACTAAAGTAAAACAAATGAAATGTTACTTGAAGTGAAATTAAATAAAATACAGAAATTCATAGCAAACATAAATAAATTATAAGTAAAATAAATTTTAAAAAACCGTTCACACTTAATTACAAAACTGCCCAAAATAAATTTATTTTTTATTTTTCACTCTGGCATAAACTTTGATTTTTTTGTGAATTAATCCACTATTTGTATTCGTTATATTTGTAATAAAAAAAGAGGTAGATATTATAAATAGAGACAAAGTAGTGATGGGTCCACGGTAGGGAAACAATGAGAAATTTCTCTTCTCAAAATAACCGTTAGGAAAGAAAGAACGACTGTTATATTTAGAAAGTACATTGGCAATATACCATATTAACGGTTAGAGTGTGGTAGCACAGTGGTCGGGCGCTGACTTCCAATGCTCAAAGCCCCAGGTCCGAATCCGACTGATGGCTGATAAATTATTTATCTATTTTTTGGCCATGGATCGGCCATGAAATTCTCTTGCGGACACACCCTGCCTCTATAAAGTGCGTACCCTTATTTAAATAATTAGTTAAGGTGGAAAATCTGGCGATTGAGCGTGATCTCGGTCAAATCACCAATTTCCACAACCATTGACCCTTCCTGGGTTGTAGTAGTAAAGGATTTTTTGTATACTATATCACCAGTAACCCAGAATCGATTGCTATTCATCAGGTAGGGAGATAAGCTATTTGTCATAATTTTTTGACACAAAAAGTAATATTTCTTTCTACTTCTATGGTCACCCTAATAGTTCTCTCCACTTCCCTCTGAAAAAAAAAAAAATTCTGATTTCGTGGCAATAGCCACCAGGTAATGAGTATATTTCGTTTCTGTAATCCGTAATAAATCTACATCAAATTATATTATTTGATGTTATCATATCACATTCCACTTTTTCCTGATAGGCTAGGAAGAAGGGAGGGGACGGAGCCAGATGACGGCAAAATTTATGGCCATGGAGAACTGCTTTTGAATCTTTTCCAGCGGCTCCGCGACTTTCCCGGAATGACACAATACTTGGCAACAATATTCGATTTGTGGTTAAACTAATGCATCCAGAAGTGCCCTTTTAGAAGGGATCCCTTATGTAAAACTTATTTAAGACTGCATTTGTATAACCAGATCTGGGGCAGTAAACGGCAAATAAACTGAAATACTGCACTGCATCGCCCATCAAAAGCACCCACTTGTTTCCAAAGAAATTCCTTAATATAACAGATATATCAAACAAATAAATAAAATAATTAAATATAATATAACATTCTATTCCATGGACAAGGATTATACTCGTAGAGAGATTAGATTACTTTCACACTCTATGCACAAAAAAAAAATATAAAATAAACAGAAACAAAAGAACAACTAAATAATAATAAAAAGTATATATAATAAATATAATGAAAACGCTTGAAGATAGATAAATTAAAACAAAATCATAAAAGAGTAATTATGTATTATGTAACAAGGATTATTTATATATTTTTAAATGTTTTTTTTACCTTATTTAACCATTATTTTATTATTTATTTTTTAATACTTAAGAATTGGAAAAGATTCAGTATCATTTTTGGCATAGTATTCTGATAAAAAAAAAGAGAAGAAATTGTTTGTTGGTTTTATCCTTTTTTTCTTTTCTATCTACACGATTTTATATATTTGAGATGTATTTCATTTTTTTACACTCCTCAATATGTATATCTTTTCTCCTTTTATCTATGTTTTTATATATAGTCCATAATGCCATTGCGAGTATTAATTTTAAGTTCTTAAATAACCCCCATACCAGACTGAAACGACTAGAAACCGCCCGACGTTTCCGACTACTCCAGCACTTACTAGACAAACGCTCTAAACTGCCAACTATTTACAAAAGACTCATATATATTACTATAATAAGGCCTATTTGGACTTACGGGATCGAGCTTTGGGGCTCTACTAAACCATCAAATTCCTCTCGTATCCAATCCCTACAATCCAAAATCCTTCGTAAAATCCTTAATGCTCCCTACTTTGTCACAAATAAAATCATCCATAATGACCTTAATGTACCATATGTTTTCGATTTAGCTCAATCCAGATACCTGTCCTTTCATAATAAACTTCTGAACCATCCGAACCCTCTCGTTTCCAACCTTGCTTCCTCTTCTATCCCTGATAACCCTCCGAGGCGTCTAAAAAGAAGATGGCCTCGGGACCTTCTAATATAGAAATATAATTGGAGTGCTACCAATGGGTAGTTTCTCCTCATGTTGTACATGTCATATTACTTATTCATATTTACTTGTTGTATTATTATTAATTACAGTTGTAAATTTCGTTAATAAAAAAAAAAAGTTCTTAAATAACATATATAAATAATTTATTTTCTTTTACTTATTTTTTTTTTTCATTTTGTTCCTACAATGGTTTTCTCATAAAATTAATTTAATGCTCCTTTCCAATCGTATTTATCTATTTATTTTTATTTTATTTCGTTTATGTCGCGATCCCATTGCACATCTGCTGACATTAATACATTGATATATTAATCTTGAAGCCATGTATATATTTTGTATCTTTTAACATAAAAAGTAAATACTTTTTCTTTACTTACTTTTGATATTTTTTTGTTTTCTGGAGGTTTAGCTTTTACATTCTAAATATGTAATTTTTTTTTCCGATACAACTATAAGTATTCTTGAGAAGATTTTATTTTTTTTTTTGAGTTATTTACATAATATTTAAATTATTGTAGTAAGAATCTTTATCAAGTTAGTTTTTGGACAGATATTTATTTTTTAATTGTTCATTATCATTATTCTAAGAGAACTACGTTCCAGAATAAAGTTCATTTTTCATTCTATTCTACATATCTGTATGCATTATTTAAAATCTGGCAAACTCCGGGCGAGGCTTCTCCCTCCATCTATAGAGGGAAAAGCAGTACTCAAGGAGATCCCAGCGCTGCTCTCTCAACTGGCTCACTAGCACTAAAGCCAGTAAATAAATATTACATTATTGTTTTAAAGATTGCAATTATAATTTATTTAATTAATGATATGTATAAACATTTATATGTACATGTTTTTGCTGTTAACTAAATACGTTAGGAAATACGTGAAAGGAAATTAAAAAAATAAGTTATTTCGATCTCTATACCAACAAAGACGTTTATGTAAATTATGGTATTATTTTAGGAAGAAAAACTTAAAACTTAAATAAATTTTTTTTTTTCAGTGTCAGTTTTCTATTGAATAGAAAACGATGATTAAAGAAATATTGAATTCAGGTAATTAAAAATTATTTCCTTGTTTACTAGTTAAAATTTCCATCAAATATAAGCGGGGTTTGTCTTTGTATAAACCATTCAACAGAGAGTTTGAAGCAGCTAAACTACCCTATCTTCTGTTTTTATTGTACCTTTGTTTATTCCACATTTAGGTTTTTTTTATCATCCTTTAACTGAAACTACTGCAGAAATCCACTTTTAGGAAAACGTTCTCGTTTAATAAGCTTAGGTTTCATATGAATTTAGTTGAAGTTTGTTAAAAGTTCATAAGAATGAGTTAAGTTTCTGTTTCAGTTGTGTAACTAAATTTGCTTTGATATTTGTATTATTAAAATTAATATTTTAATTTAGCCAATACCACCTCCATGATCTTGAAAAATGGAAAAAAAAAATAAATTGCCAATAACTCAGTCGATAAAAAAAACTATGAACCTTGGACTCCACTTAGACAAAAGACTTACTTGGAACATACATACGGAATTAAAAAGACAAGAACTTACCAGATGATATAGCCAACTCTCACATCTTCTGGACTACAGATCTTCACTTTACTTATCAAACAAGCGTCTGATCTTCAACACCCTACTGAGGCCAATATGGACATATGGAGCAGAACTTTGTGGTTCAGAAAAACAAACACACATAAACAAAATACAAACAGCATAATTATAAAATTATACGAAAAAATTTTAACGCAACTTGGTACATTTCAAATAACACTACACATAAATAATTAAATGCCAGAACAGTAAAATCCAACAACCACGACAAATACACTGCATTTCATTCTTCAACTCAAAATCACTCCAATCCTTTGGTTCTTTCTATCTCCTGCTCCCTATTACCTGAACGGCGCATATTAAAAAGAAATTGGCTAAGAGACCTACTACACCGTTAAAAACAAATTCAAGCAAATACACCAAAACAGTATAAATACATCAAATTTGCTAGATGCACTGGTGCAAATTGCATGGAGTATAAATTAATAAATAAATAATATTTTTATACTATTTAGTATTTTGATATATAAATACATTTATAATATCTGAAATATTTTCTTATTATACATTGTTTTTTTTCTTTAAGGAGGTAGAATAGTGGTTTTAGTGAAGCTGAAGTTGATACGATATTTGAATGTATTTTTGAACAATTGTTATTTATAATCTACATATGAAATATATTCTGTTTTTTTTTTTCATTTCAATCTAATGTAGATCCTTAAAGTTAGAATCGTTTCCAAGTAAAAACCTAAAAAAATAAACTTTTCATAAATCGGCTATGTTTATTACCTTTAATAAAATTAAAGCAAATTTCAATTAAATACAATTTTTATGAGCTTTATTTCTACTATAAATTATTATTATATTAGTCACCGAAACAAACATTTTGAGGACACAATATATGATGATGTTTATTTTACTCTTCGCAGCGGCAATGAATCATCCCATCCCCACCACCTGTACGCCGTTGATTTAAATACTGCTGTCGATGCCGCCGACGCAAACCCAGAGGATATTATCCCGTGATCTGATATGACCAAACCGAACCACAGGTCAGGGGCTGAATGCGCCATACAAAATGTGGCGAGAACCCGTCAATTATAGATAGGTGTTGGCCCCGTGAAATATCGCCCCCTCTCGGATATGAGGCAACTGATTTACGATTAGGCTTTTTGAAATAGCCTCCATCAGCGACTGCAGCCCGTGAGCAGCCGCTATATCAAGCAGTCGATACAGCCCTGTATTTATGTATCCGAGCCCGTTTTATAATCTGCCCTTTATACTCTCCTCATCCTGATGTTTCGTAATCGATTCTATATATTTATGAATTCAATATATAATATATATGTATATAAAAAAACTCTTATTAAAGCCCTGAGTCTCTTAAGAAACGGTTTATAAATAAGCAGTCAATGTTTCTCCAAATCAGCCTCCTGTATTGAAACGTCATCACACATGGTCGACGCAGAAGACAGACGGAACATTTTATATTAAGAGGTTAAAAAAATATAAAAATAATAATAAAATAAACAAGTTAAAATATTAAAGCATTCCTAAAGAGTCCTGTAGATTACAGATAGAAAAATAACTCTATTCTCTGACGAAGTCCCTCGAGAATACCAAAGTGTTACAGAAATTAAATAATTATATCTGGACAGAAAAACTGTTACGTTAACATACAGAGATAGATAAAAAACTTTAAGTGAACAAATTGTATTTACGAATTAATAAAAAACTAATGAAGCTATTTATAAAATACTAGAACTATATACAATACAAATAAGAAATGAAGCCAAATAATCGCTGCTTAGATAAAAAAAAAACCATGGGTCTTGGATCAGTAATATTTAGGAAAAGTATTGTTCTTAGTCAGCGGTTGAATAATTAAGGAGGTTATTTGACTGAGCTCACGCTCAATCGCCATATTTTCCTCCTTAATTAACTATTTTAATGAAGGGTACCTATTTTATAGAGCTTGGTGTGCTCCTGATTCCAGGGTCACTCCACGTCTGATAAAACAGGATACATATTTTTTCTACCATGAACCGGGATTCGAACTCGGAATCTTGAGCACTGAGCTATCCCATTCACGCTTAGCTAAAAAGATAAAGAAAAACATAGAGAAATAAAAAGGATGGACAAGACAACTGTAAATACAAAATTAATTCTGATAAATGAGCACCAAGTCTCGATTAAATAAAAGAAAATTACATCTGTTATTATATATATATATTATATATTATATTATATCCCATATATATATATAACCGTGTAGTCAAGAGAAGGAGGGTTTGAAGGAAATATAGTTCATGATCATAATTAATATGTACGAAAAAAATAAATAAATAAGAAATACTGATTTATAAACTTGTATTTAATAATACATGGTTAGGCCGTTTCTCTCTGTTACGAGGATAGGAATTGGAATAGGAGGGTTTTAAAATTAAATCAGGAGGGAGCATACCAGATTTTTTTAAGGGAATTCCAGAAAGAAGAATAACATACAACGAATGAGTTTTGGAAAAAGGTATATCTGTGAAAAGGAGTATAAAGATCAGAAGATCGAGATCTTGTGATAAGGGAGTGGCCAGAGCACCTATTAATTATAATGGAATTATTATATACTTATTAATTATTTTTTATTTAATTAAATTAATTGTTTACTATAGATCTCAAGTTAAAATAATTTTCCTTAATATCTTAAATAATGCTTTAAACATGTGTGAGCATGTTTTCATTTATAATCATCCTCTTCTAGAAATAAAATATCCAGCATAGAGATTTAGACGGTTAAATTGGAACTAAGCATTATAGCACTACAGGTAATAGTAATCGTTATAGATAACTTTATTAAATAAATCTGATCATTGTTTTGCGAATATATATAATTTTTTTTTTTTGGAATCTATATTTATTTTTGTTATTATTGGAAATTAAACAGAAGTGCATAAATTCAATTAGATTATTTTGGAATTTATCAAAATGAAATATGCTATCATTTATTTGTAATTAATTGATAGGGATATGTTTCATGAAAATAAATGGAAATATAAATTAAACCGAAAGGAATCGCTTGGAAATTTAACTTTTTTTTTAATGTTCTAATTATTTTAGATATCATAAAATATGTCAGATGAATCACTATCATTAGTTTGAAAAAAAAAATATTATTGTATTGAAATTTTAGATTAATTATAACTATTTATTCTAAATAACAAGCACGTCAAAAATCAGTAGAAAAATATGCTTGAATAAAGATTTCATACCTTATTTTAAAATAAGAATAATTGTAAATGATCCTTTTAATGGTAGTCAGATTTATGAAACTATATTCATCATCATCAATTAAGAAATTTTTAGATATCTAATAAACATGATTAATTTGGAATACTATCTCTAATTAAAATTAGTTGATGATTTATGGGACTGCATAATAATTCAACTATATCAATTAGGGCGTTTTCCGAAATAGAACAAATAGTTTTCTTTACAACAGATTAAATTAGATTACTACTCCTAATTAACTCAATAATAAATAATTCATCTAAAAATTAATAAATGATTTATGGAATTAAATAATTATTCAAGCATATCACATCGGCTACTTTTAGAAATCTAATAGATATGGACGATTTAAAATATTCACCTCCTTAATCGATACAGAATGTAATATTTCTCATTAAACAAGTTATATAAAAAAAAAAATCGAAATAATATCTCATAAAAAAAAGTTTATGATTTATAGGGCAGTAAAGTAATTCAATCATATCAATTAGGCAGTTTTTTCTAAAATATATATGATTGATTTGAAATACTACCTCTTCTAAACATTAGTTAATGATTTACGAAAATAAATAATTATTCAAGAACATCAAATAGGCTATATTCCAAATCGTAGAGATATTAGTAATTTAAAAAAATAACCTTTAAGGGTGATTTAAGGGACTAGGTAATAATTAAAAAAATATATTAAGGCTATCTTTCCAGATATGTATTCAATTTACCATTTATCTATTTTTTTAACACAATGAATCTAATTAGACATAGACTAATAACTTTACCGGGGATAAAAATATAATAAAGAAACTATTTTTAAAAAATATTAAAATGTCACTCTTATATCACGTATAACATCATAAATTGTAATAAAATATTCCGTTTTAACATATTATTCCTACGGGACAACCTGTTCTAGAATAGAGATTAGTTTGCATTTCATTCCATTTCAAGATGAATCCCATCAAGTCTCAGTTTGGATTTTATTATTTGTCACTTCATCTCGAGATATGAAAATCCTTTAACTGACTTGTCTGCTTTCTGATGATTTATATGGGTTTAGGTTTTATATGTTATAAAAATATAAAACTGCATCTCAATTTTAACTACTACAGAAATATTAAGATAGTAAGCATTATAGTATACATGGCAATAAGCTTTGAAAACAATTAACCCATACCAAATGTCATTTCTAATTGATAAATAAATGAATTATATTTGTATTTCATCAGTCAGTGTATTTAATGACTTCTTTACAGCAAATATCATGTTTCCATGGGATGGAATACTATCTGTAATACTAGGAAATTGTTTAGAAAATTTTCTGTAATTTGGAAAAACAAAATATAATGAACAATGTATTTTCAATTGATATTGAATTTATTTTTTTTAATTTGATGTGATCGAAAAAAATAAATAAATTTAAGTTGATTGTTTTTATTTTATAAAACTATTTCACATTTTTTAGTATTCAACACTTTTAATTTTTCAAATTTAATTTTTATATTGTACATCGGTGTGAATGTGTTTTATTTATTTTATTATCATCCAGCTTCAACTTATTACTTTATTTACCTTGTATATATGTATATTAATTTCCTTTATCTTTTTATTTATGTATGTATGTATATATATATATATATATATATATATATATATATATATATATATATATATATATATTTATATATTTTAAATTTAGTTATTTATATTTATTTTCGTATCTTATGTAGATATTGTGTGAATGAATACTGTAGCCTTAATACCAATGCCCTTCAGTGTGGTAGATTATATTAATAAAATTTAAAAAAAAACACACACATTTATATACTGCGGTTTTCATATTGATCTCCTCAATTCACGTGAATAAATTAGTGAATCATGCGGTTGGAATCGCAAAACAAATCGTGAAAAGGATCTCCGTTATTAATTTCTATTGACTACTATTCTCTTTATAAGACTATTTTGGACATATCAGTCACAAATGCGGAAAGTTGACTTGACAAAGATACAAATAATCAAAGAAACTGACCTCTGTCGGGTAAATTTAGAGTTATTAGTGTTAGTGAGTTTTCACCTGCATATTCTTTGCACAATCCATTACACTTTGCAACAAATCTGGCAGTCCAAAATTGGGAGCGGAATCTAGTATCGTAGCAGACTCGAGAGTTATTTTGGGAGTCCAAAATTGGAAACTATCCATACAGAACAGACCTGAATGGCGGAAGTTCAATAAGATAAATAGATTTTTATAAGCTATTCGTTATCGAATAAAAGTTTATTTATTTATTTGTTGTTTTTTTTTGCCTCTACCCTGTAGAGTCATTGGCAACACCTTTAAATGCACCCACTTTTAAAAATTTTAACAGTTTCATCACTTTTAAAAATTTAGAAGTTTTTTAACTGTACTTTCACTGTCTTGTAGATTTTCTTTTAGACTCTGTGCCATGTCTATTTTTTCCTTGTAGATTCAAATGTAGGGCAGTCTTGAGTAATATTCATTAATGTCCTTTGGACATTGCAGCTCTCGCTGGTCGGAGGTTCAAGTCCTGTTAGTAGGTAGGAATGCGAGAACTCACAATGTCCAGTTTGTAATCTGCTGATCGGTGAGAGGTTTCCCATTTTAAACAGTGGGATTTAATTTCGATTCTTTTTGTTCCCACTTGTTTTGTGCCACATGCTCTACACATTCTCCTTAAGTTTTTTAACGTAATCATCTTGAGGGATTTCATTAATTGATATTATGGATGCTGTATCTGGCTTTCTTGCCATGTTGGCTGATCGCCTTATGCATTACTGGTGATCCCGCAATGCGAAGGGACCCAAATGAACACTACTTCTTTGCGCTCCTTCCTTAGTGGCCACCAAATGTATCTTAGATCTTTTGCGAGAGTGGTTTTGGGCCTGGTATGTTCAATGGCTAGTAGTGAACTCATATAGTCTGTAACCGCTGCCCAATTGATAATATCACTTGTCTCTAACTGCTTAAGAACTTCTCTAATTGCTAGCATTTCACCAGTATGAAATAAAAATTGAAAGTACCCCAATTCAAAATTTTAGTTATCACGGAAGTAAAACGCTTTTTATCAATTATTTTTTTACAAACCTGTTACATGACAAATTTATTGGTATTTTAAAGGAAAAACATAACAAAAACAAACGATCGTTGTCACCTTTAATTCTCGTTTAAAGCCAGATCTCAACGGCTTTAGTCAGTATCACGCATGCAATAACAATTTATGGAAAAGAGAATCGATCCAGGAAGGGGCCTCCCAGAAGACCACGGCTTAGGAGGAACTATATTGAAGAGGACCGAAGGGCTCCCGGGAGCTGGACATCCCAGTTTATATCCTCCGTAGCGGACAAATGCCCGGATCTGCGGGGCACATTAGTACTCATACTGTCCGATATCCGCCGGGATTCGGACCTGACCCTAAAAGCCGCAGGGCCCTGGGGAGGAAGGCTTAGCCTGCGGCCGGCCCTCCTCGTTCAATCAGTTCCTCGGGTAATGAAGCTCTTTGTCAGCGTTCCAAACCAAGAGTTGGATCCTTCGTAAAAAGGAATGTCTTGAATCCTCCGTTTGTATCTGAATATTAGCAATTTCTTTATATAAGCATTTGTTTATCAAATATATGCTAATTGTCAGTACGATCTAAACCATCATACTCACGATCAAGGTCCTTGACAAATTATTAGAATCTGGATCTGGTAAGTTAAATATCAGTACGATGATAGGTGCGGATGAGGAATTAAAGACAAAAAAAATATATTTTTTAAATAACTCTCTTATATAAAGAAAGGTTTTTATTTCTATATTAAATATAATCCCTTCCAATTAGGAAATATTATGTCAGTTCCTATGAGACCTTTTTGGAAAAAAGTTCCATTACAACAGTTTCTGTGAAACTTTTTAGGAAAAAAGCATAGTTATTGAAGATATTATGAAACTTTTCAAAAGAATTTGAGCAGTAAAGGACTTTAATGAAAGTCTTCGGAAATTTTTTTTTATAAAATTTCATGTATATTAAAAAGACTGTGTATTTTCTTGAAATATAGAAGAATACTCTTCTATTAAAGCCACATTTATCAATTATTTTATTAATCCTTACATTCCAAATATCCTTCGAAAAATCCTTAATGGCCCATATTTTGTCATAAATAAAACCATTCATAAAGATCATAATGTTCCACACGTCGCTGAGCCAGGTATCCATCCTTTCGTGATAAACTCCAGTCCCATCCGAATTCACTTATTTTCAGACTTGCTACTTCCTCGATTCCTGTTAATCCTCCTAGGCGTCTAAGAAGAAGATGCCCTCGTTATCTTCTTACCTATAATAATTTAAGGAGTGCTAACATCACCGAGTAGTTTCTCGACAAGTCCATTTCATTATTCCCAATTTGGACATATTGCATAGGGTTGTATTTATTTAATACAGTTGTAAATTAATTTAAAGAAAATTACTAAATTAAATTTTTTTTTAAGTATTTTGCAGGAGTGTTTTATTTTTTAGGCATTTAAACAACAAATTGAAAATTTGTGTATTTTCAAAAATATATGTTCAAATCCTCAATGTCAACAACGGTATTTCGACCTGCATTTTATAAATATATTTTGTCTGGACAGCGTTTCAAAAAAATGTTACGACTAAGTCAGATAAACATCGGATTTTTTCTTTATTAATAATTATTTGATTTTAGGTATTTTTTTGTTTTTAATATTATTTTATTGAGATTTACAACTGTATTACATGGAAAATACAAGAAGTAAATGTGACATTGGTAACATAACATGTACAACATGAAGAGAAACTATTCATTGGTAGAACTCAAATTAAAGTTCTATATTAGAAGGTCCCGAGGCCATCTTCTTTTCAGATGCCTCGGAGGATTATCAGGGATCGAGGAGGAAGCAAGGTTTGAAACAAGAGGATTCGGATGGTCCTGCAGTTTGTTATGGAAGGATAGATATCTGGATTGGGCCAAATTGGAAACATATGGAACATTAAGATCTTTATGGATGATTTTATTTGTGACAAAGTAAGGAGCGTTGAGGATTTTACAAAGGATTTTGGATTTTAAGGACTGGATACGGAAGGGTCCCTAAAGCTCAATTCCGTAAGTCTAAATAGATCTTATTATTTTCATATATATGAGTCGTTTGTAATGTCGGTTTCTAGTCATTTCAGTCTGGTATGAGGGTTCCAAGTGAGTCGTTTGTCAAGATGGAGTCCTAAGTATTGGATTGTTCGACAGGGATAAGAGGGCTATTGTTAAAGGATACTGTAGGACAGGAAGTCATAGGTTTACGGTGAAGAGTGAAGGTAATTTGATGGGATTTATTGGAATTTATTTTAATCCTCCAGTTCTGACACCATTTTTCAAGACTTGTGATGTGTGATTGAAGCGTTTGGGATGCAATAGATGGATCGTTATTAACTGATAGGATATACGTGTCATCGGCATAGGTTGTGATGACAGTGTTGGATTGGGTTGGGATGTGATTTTTGGTGGTTAGAGTAAAAAATGTAAAAAATAATTATATCTTGATAGTATATAATACAAAAAAAAAAGCATATGTACTTCTAGGAAGGAGAGTAGTCTATTCGGTGATTTTCGCTCCTAATGATTGATCAACAGGACAGGGGATGGAAGCGGTAGACAGGTGCAAACACGAGCTAAGGTACGTGTGTGTGGGGACCGAGGCCCCTAACGAGCGGGTTCTGATTTAGCAGGCTGGGGCCCCTTGACCGCACTAAACCCCCGCACTTTATGTCCTTTAATTTCGAAAGCTCACCCCCGACGACCACGAAAGCGCTACCTCGTCAGGAAGGGCTGCATATATTCGAGACCACTGCAGCAGATAACACTCCCTCCCCCCTCTCCACGGCCCCTAATACTATTTCTGCCCTTATGTAATGACCGCTGCCTTAGCACAACTCCCTCCCATATCCTACCTCGATTTACTTCTAATTACCTCAACTCTAAGTTAGCACCTTATGGAACAATATGCAATATCGAAGTCGAGTCCTATCTAATGCCCCTCCTCCCACCCTTCCCTTCTTTATCGAGCCACTAAATTCTCAGGGAAGTACAAACAAAGGATCTAACAAATGTAAATTATCTACACCTCCAATACTTATTATAATAAACTATTATTTATGCCACATTACACTAATTTTTAATTTGTTAAAAACGATTTAAACAACACAAACAAAATTGTGAATCAAAAAACACAAAAATTAAATTAACTACTGGACTCTCTCAGCATACTATGCAAACAAAACATGAATTTGATTTAAAAACGCCAAAATCCTGCATAATGAAAGTAATACTAATAAACGTAGAATAAAGGAAGCAGTATATATAAAACTAAAAACTTTAAAAATTCGGTAAATAATCATATAGACGTGGATAACATGAACATTTTTTAGGCAAGATCAATTGGAAAAATAAAGATTTGAAATGAATAGCTAATATTACTTAAAATAGGTCCACGTATTATATTGAGAAACACCATTGTATATATTTATAAAAACAGTCTTCCCCTACTCCTATAAGAATATCTAGCCACTCGATAAAAATGAGACCGACATGTGGAAGACACATGATAAGATATTTTTAACATATATGAATCTTTTAATATGAAAGAATTGTGTAATAATGATGTGATAAAATAGATAAAAGTGGATATGACAAGAGTGTTACATTTTATTATGAGTAGTAATAAAGCATGTAATTCGCCAAAGTGAAATGGACAGGTACATGATGAGTAATTATGTATAAAAAAATCTTTATATTTTCAAGTATGTAAAATTTCTAGATATGATTGTTAATTGTGAAAATTTCTTTTAGACTTGAAAATGGCTCGACGAGCCGAAACGTCGTAATTAAGGTGTTTTAGTCATTAAGTTGACCAAATTAAAAATTGTTGTAAAGTGGCTTAAAATAAATAAATTGGAAAATGAATATTATTCACCGAAGTAGAAGTGAGAAATATAGAGAATATTATTTTATGTTAGAGATATTAATATACACAAAGTGAAATTCTTGTGTTTTATGTCTACGTCGAAGGAATTCATAAAAAATAATTTTATTTTTAAATTATATCGTACTACATAAATATAAAAATTCTCAGTAACGAACAACAACGAGGAATCATTTTTTCCCCGCTATAATCAGATGACTGTTTTAGAGAAACTGTAAGAAAATTATGATAAAAAATAAACTCTACCGCATTAAAATTATATTTTAGATACCATATTAACGGAGTAGTTTATATATTTTTAAATTTACATTTTTTCCCTCTTCAGATCTAAATCAAAACTTGTAATTACGTTGATAATAAGCAAATGAGCTGTTGCATTATTAAGCATTAGGAAGAAAGTAACCATCATTGCTAAGTATTTAATGTGTGCGAATAATAATAATCGATAAAATGCTAAGTTTTTAACAACACTTTAGTATGTATTTTTTACCTTTTAAAGTTTACAGGAAGCGATCTGAATTGTTTACAATCAAACCAATAGAACTTGAGTTTTTTTTTCGTTTTATTTATTTATTTAGAAATATAATAATCTGTCACGTAGATAATAATTGTAGTGAGATATGAACACATTCACACACACCATATATACAGAAGTAAAATAATAATCAATAACTTCATACAATAAAAAATAAAATAACCTAAAGGTAAGTAAATTAAAAACATAAATACTCAGTCATATCTGAGAGAACTAACGACAAATGATTAAACTGTATCCTCTATTTTAAAACCCAATTCTCATTAATTATAAGTGAGCTATGCTACTATAAATTTGATAAAAGTTCTAATTGGCTACCTGCTGTCCGTTCTGGTGAAATGTTTTACATAAATTCTGTTCGCGTCTGCTATAGAGAATGTCTGTTATGCGGAAGTCATACATACTGTAAATTTATTGAAATCAGATAGGGATTACAAATTTTTTCACGACAGGAAAAAGTCCACTACGCGAAGTTTCTCTGTAGACACTAACCTTTAAGTGATATAAACAAAAAGCGGTATCGCCAAAAAAAACTTAAGTACACAAAATTGAAAACTACCAATAAAAATAATTACGATTCATAACAAAACCACTATGAAACATAACTAACAGAATGACTCTTTACAAAAAATTTATAACAATCATCAAAATTTATAAATGATTGTTAAGAAAAATTGTAAATAGTTTTTTTTTTTTTCATTAAAGTTACAGTATTTGTCTTTAAATAAAATAACTCAGTAGTATACCATAGGCGCATTGGGATACAATCAAGCAGTGCTCGAATGTCGTGCGGTATTGTATCGTCTATTATTGAAGGCGCAGCAATAAGAATCTAATGAGTTTTTAAAAAAAAAATCTATTTATAATTTTAATCATACAAAAAAACAAAACAGAAAACGAAAATCCAGACAAATATATTTTTTTACTTTAAATATTTATTTGCACCTGCCAATTTTATGCTGACAATCAGCAAATGTTCTGAAAATACAAGAAATATGTCAGGCATGGGAATAAATATTATTTGAAAGAAAAATTTTACTAAAATGAAATTATTGCATTTTTTGGGGATTAATTGGGGTTTTTTATTTTTTTTTTATAAAAATCAATGCCCTTTCATAGCAATTACATGTTTTTAAATAAATGCTTACAGTATTTTAGTTTACTGTCATTTTTTTTTTTTTTAAATTTAGTGATTTTATATAGGATTAAAAATTATGTTTTCCAATGTGTTACTTATAATAATTTATTTCATTCTTTGTTCATTGTTTTATCGGTGTTAAAGTTTGTTACTATGTTTTTATTCTTTATCTTTTCCAATTTATTTGGTTTATATATTTTTTTTATTTCTTGATTTTTCTTTTAATATTAGGTTCTCTTATCATACACTGTTTAACCTAATATATATATATATATGTGTGTGTGTGTGTGTGTGTGTGTGTGTGTGTGTGTGTGTGTGTGTGTGTGTGTGTGTGTGTGTGTGTGTGTGTGTGTAAGTATAATAATATAATATATCAATTCTTTAATAAAATGATTAACTAATAGAAGAGAAAAGAAATTATCAGTTAAATAATGGAAGGGTCGATAACAATTCCTTAATCATTTTCAAATATATTTAATAGCTAAGCAGTTAATAAATATTATTTGTGATATAATAACATGTATAGAATTTATTGTTAATTATAATTGTTCATAGGTAAATATTGTTTGTGGAATATTAAATTATAGATGCAGTTGACAAATATTAAAAATAATTTTAATTAAAATATATTTTTATAATGTTTAGAAAATCAATAATATTAAATAATATTTTTTTTAAAAATAGGAGCATTAAAATATTTAATTTATGACATGTTATTAAAATCAGAAATTCATTACATTAAATCAATCAGAAATAATATTGATTAGAAAAATAGACATTTAACATAATTAATAATAAGTTACCTCCATTTTATAACTTACATTTAATAATATAAATAAGAAAACTAAAATATTCTATCTTATAATTTTTAAAGACCAATATTAATTTTTTCTATAAATAACCAAATATTTCAAAACAAATATAATTTATACCACTCTTAAACATTTGATAATTTACTCCTTATTATTCGTCCAGTACACAACTATTTAAATGTTTACCGTATACAATTTTATATAGTTTATCTATCAATAAAATAATTTATAAATTTTATGTACTTTTTTTAAAAATTGTATGTAACATGTGGACTTAAATCAATCTTTAAGCCAAGAATTAAAGTATATGATCATAATTTTTTGTATGTTTTGTTTGAATTAAGAGTGACTCCTTTTTTGTATTACTTTGATTAATTAGAGATTTTTTTTTTAATAATGGACTTTTTTCTGTTCTAGGTTTTTATGCAAGTTTCAGCTTAGATTTGTATTCACCAAAGTTCACTGTTAAACTAGGTAAATATTATTTTATTGATGAATAAAAAAAATATTTTGTTCATTGAATGAAAAAAAAATAAAGTGTTTGTTTTATGTTGTTTCATATAAGAAAAGAATATTGTAAAAAATAAATAACAACAAAAATACACGGTTAGGCTCATGATAAATACATCTACTAATAATAATTACTAACGAGTATTTCACATTTCTCAGTACCCCAACCACATATGATTTAGAGCCTTAGTTGAGCACTAACTGACAAAAGTAGATTGGGCAAACAGGGGCTAGGTGATATGTTGTCATTACAGTTGACCAACTAATGGACGGGAGGCTGTAACTCAGGGCTAAATCCAAGAAGTAGCCGGGAGGATAACCTATGGGCAAACTATTTGTTGGATGTGACAGTGCGGGACGGTAAATAGGAGGGGCTAACTGCAGTTGTTGTTGGATGTGTTGCCGGGCTATGAACTTGCTCCTCGCTCATTATATTTAATGCATTAGTCTCCCTGCCCAAACTACACCGCATCAATTATGAACGCTCGTTTAATTTATATTAATTGCTACACCGCTCGGCCTCGAAACTTTTTAATTTATCCTTTCCTTTGGGCCACTTTGACAAATCCCTCTGCGATAAATCTGCGGGTTGCCGGACTCCCGTAAATCGGAATTCTCTCCCTCGCTGAACACACCGGAGGAAGTGTGAGCTGCGGCCGACATCGCTCACAACTTATTCTTAATCTAGCTTTGTCCTTCCGGGTCTGTCTGGTCATTACTTACTCTGTTTACTTGAAAAATTATATGCTTTTATTTATTTATTAAACTTACAACTGTTTTAACAAAAACTACAACATTGAAGTGTGAATTGTGAAGAAAAACAACCCATTGTTAGCATTCTTAATATAGTTCTATATTTGAAGGCCATGAGGCCATTTTCATTTCAGGCGTCTAGCAGTGTTGTCAGAAATTGAAGAGGGCGCAAGTACAGAAACTATTATGTTTAGATAGGTTTGAAGTTTTTTTTATGGAAAAATAGGTTTTTGATTACAGTCATTATGAAAATTTATTTTGAGTTATTAAAAATTAATGCAAATTTTGCGAAGGATTTTGAATTGTGAGGATTGGACATGAGAGGAATTTGACGGTTTAGTGGAGTGTGTCACCTAGGAAGTACTGCTGTCGGAAAACTGGATAGGGCTACATCAATTCAGTATACTAACAAGAATCTAATGAAATAATTCATTATTCTCTTCAATCTGATGTCTAGTCCACCACAGTCCACCCTATTGATTATGGCTTCTTAATCTGCTTGGTAAATTAATAAGGAAATTGTCTTTTACAAATACATTTACCTGGTGTAATAGTCAGGTTTCATCCACTTCCCAACGAAATTCATGACTATTTTGGATGTTGGTGTGCATCTATACATGGAACAAAATCCAATAACCAGTAGCTGCAAGATGTATGGCATACACATGTCTATAACACCAAATTTAAATTTTACTAAATGTCAACTTTCAAGGTGTTTAAGCGGATAAGAATGTGCATTTCCTTAGGATAGATAGGGTTGTTTATTCAGTCTTTTTTTTAATTTGATAATTTTTTTTTGTATAGACTGTTCTTACAAATATTACACCTGTAGGCCTCCCCTAATTAAGACGGTAATGGTCGAACTTCCGTATTGGAAAATAGGGCCGGGATTCGATCCTTTGCTTTACTAGTATAGCGCGTTAACCCTTTTGCTATACCGGCCCCTTTGATTTGATAATACTAAAAATTAAATATTGTTGTCATTATTTTGGAGTTCAAATAGTTTCAAAACACTCAAGGTATCAAACTGAATAAATTATGCCATCAAACTTAAAAATCGGCCCAGTAGTTTGCTCAGAAAATCGTTACATACTTTTTAAGTGACATATTAAAACACATTCTATACAATAATTTGTTCGAGGTTTATGGTCGAAATGTTTGAAAAAAGTCACAGAATCTTAACAAAAAATTTGAGCTATCGAACATAAAAATTGGGCCAATCAGTTACATACAAGTGGTTATACCAAACACATAACTTTCTTCATAAAAACGTAAATATATACATAATATCAATAACATAAATAAGCCTCGGCTGACTCTCCTTAAAATCCAACATCTCTTAAATATTACTTGCTGTAATTCTTTTACTTCCGAACCAAAACTCTTTGACTGAAAATTTTCAACTTTACTTGGAAGTAGTGAACGCGTTTTATGTAATGTTTTACAAATAATTATTTTTTTTTATTACATGATTTAATTCTTATCAGTTATCCTTTTGTTGTTTTCATTTTCAACAGTCAATATTATCTCCGTAATACAATACTTTTTTTACTATCTTTATTGAAAAATTTGATGACAGGATGTCTAATATAGACATGTGGTTTGCCGATTGGCGAATCATTTATCAGTCAATAGACTCGTATTCGTTAATAGGAGTTGGGAGTAGTATTTAGTGGATGGTGGATTTCAGGAAAATATTATATATAAACGAAATGGCCTTTTAAGGAATCTGCGTTTATCCTTTTGACTTTTGTTTTTTGCACTTTCCACCTTCCTCCGAAGCCTCCGCTACGAGAGGCTTCCCTTACAACCGGGACAAAGAAGCAGCAATCCATTTATCAGAAGCAATTTAACTGTCCACTAAGTCCGCATGTACAAAGCCGCGATTATAGCACTCCTAGCGGCTGCATATGCAAATGACACTGACCGCTCCTGGGACTTAAGCCGCACACACTTAGCCGCAAGACAAAGGCGACTCCGGTAATCTCAGGTATTGTCTTGGAGACAATATACACTCGGCAAACTGCGACCGTAACGACTATGCCAGGATTAGTTTTGTATTATTTAAAGCGGACTTGGTTGTTTAAAGTTGAGCCTGGTTTAAAGGAAGGCAAGTCCCGTGATTGTTCAAGTTACGTCTTAGTTAGCCCTCGCCCTAAAGTGTTATTACCAGGAGGGACCTGCTGGATTAGCTCAGAGTCTTGTTACTTTTGGCGCGGGGTCGTGTTTGAATATTTTATCTGTCGCTGGAGCTGCCTTTTAATAAAATTGTTAAACTTTCAACAATTCCGTGTGGGGATCACGTTTGAATTGCCTCTCCCGTAGTTGTACAACAGCTTCACAATCTTCGCTGTTTAATTACTTTTTGAGATATACTTTGGCAAAAGGGTTCGAGTTGTGAAGTAATGAATATGCACCTTTTTGAAGAATACCGACAGAAATTATAAAAACAAAGAAATATTCTTCGTTCATTTTTATTACCTAAAAAGGGTATATTCTTGGTAGTGGTGAAAATAATGAAAACAAACAATTTTCATTAAAGATTATCAATATGGCTAAACCGACACATTTCTTGATTACCGCCACTACCAAAAGCATAATAAATTATGGGTGCATATTAGTTTATATTTTAACAGAGTTAAAGATGATTATAACGTGTATTACAATAAAAATTAAATATAATAGTAGAGTACTTCGTCCTTACCTCAGTCTGTGCTTATAGCTTATGTTATTTTTGCTACCAACCTTAACCTTACCCAAGACTTTTCTGGAAAAACTAGTCAACATTAATTACGAAATTAATTTATCATAATTTAATTACAAAACTGCATTTGCAGTCCATTTTCTCTCAAGCACTAGAATTGTGGCTATTCTTTATATTGATTCTTTTTTGAGGTTTACATGTATACATGTTTTTTAAGATTTGTTGGTTCCTCACTACCGAAGGTATTGTGTTCGTGCAAGAGGTTAAAAAATTTTGTGCTCAGAATAGAAAATTTCCACTTGTTTTACGTTTCACACACCAAGGATCAAATTTGGTTCCGTCAAATCGATGTGACGGGCATATCACCTAGTACCGTTCATGAAATTCTTAGGGATCATGTGGATTGGTTCCTAAATGGTCCCATATCAATTTTTATCAAATTCCATCCAGAACTTCCGCTTAGGCAGGCTAAACCGTACATTTTTAGATATGCCAATATTTCAGAAATGGCTCGTTCGATTTGGCTCAAAGTTAAATAAAACGTAGGCAATTGTGAAAACATAACGTAATGTCAATTGGATATTTAATTCTGTCCACAAATTTCTCATATATATGCGCAAACGTGTTTTCCTTGATACGTCTATATCTCTAAAACCGCATGTTCGATTTGGCTCAAATTTGGAAGAAAGTTAGTGATTGGTAAATAGATAATCAAATAGGTATTAATTTTATCAAATTCTATCCACTTCTTTTAGAAAAAATACTTTCGCTCTCTGATCAGCAAACGTATTATTTGGCAAGCCTATAGTTTGAAAACTGCGCGTTCAATCTGACCAAAACTTGAACAATAGTTTAGAAATTCCCTTATATGAATTTTATTGAATTAAATTTAATAATTAAAATTAATACAAATAATTGTTAACAATATAATGGAAGTGAAATGTGAAGGACACTGGTCATATGGAGTGGAAGTTAGGTTATGGCAAGTCATCAAATATGCAATTTGTAAACTCGTGGATATCAAACCTGTATATGTTGAGAGATTACTGAATTTCCGAAAACGGCTTTTCCCGGAGATTTTATTCTCATACGAAAAATGTTAGACCTTGGAAAATAGATATTTTTTAGCCAATGCAAACGGTGAGGAAGCTATACTGGTCTTACTTGGCAGACGTTTCTTCTTGACTTACAAATTTATGTTTTATACAAGGACTCTTATATTGCAAAGTATAAACGTGCTTTACGGCTCAGATAGGTGAGTCATGAATGTCAAGGGTCAAGAATTCTGGACCTAGAGATCCCAAAAATGAAATATCAAGAGAGGTAAACGGAACAAGGAGGAAAAACGAAACAACGATGTCAATATGGAGTAGCTCATTATAACAGGAAGATGCTTGGTATAAAAGACCGTCAAGGTGGCGCTACTCAACCGAGAAGACTGGTGGAAGTTGAATTTGAAGGCCATGATTCACTAGTGGATTGTATCGCTCAGAAAGAAGAAGTAGATTTTTGTTAATGCTCTTGTAATACAATTATAATTGTCTCTATTGGAAATGATATTATTTTGTGAATATAGAACAACAAATCTTTTATACGCAACTATAATTACATAAGGTGTAAATGTTATTGGTTTGTGGATATAGATAAAAAAAAAATGTACATATTTCACATTTGATTTTTTCACTTCTATCGTGTTGTCTAAAGCACACACCCTATTTTTTCTGAAGTTTGACAGTTACATCTTTTCATGTATATGTCATCTTATCCACTTGTCATTTTGTATAATATTTCATTACAGTTGTTCACAAAATAAAAAATATTCTTTTGATACTAACGATTGCTGGTTAATGTACTTTTATATTTTATTTCATTCCACATAATTAATTCTCTTTAAATATTTAACTGATGGCACGAGTTAAAATTTAAATTTACTATAACATTATATTGCTCTTTTCAATCAATCGGCTTCGTTAACAAAATTTAAATCTATGTAATAATTGATTTAACCCTGAAATTTGCTGGGTAAATAAACATTTTGAAAAAATACTTGAATCGATTTTAAATGAAATAGATCTTCTGCACTCGTAAAACGGTATTCCTTTTGTTAAACACACATGAAACCTACACCCTCCAACTCCTGAGACGATCACAAAAAGTTGGAACATTGGCAATTCTTGACGCGGCGTAGGTTCTCATTAAGCCGGCGACAAAGTCCTCACTAATCCCCAAGCATTAGGACTTGTCAACAAGTTTGGAGATCAAGCGCCAATCAACTTGCTAATATAGAGCACTCGAGGGGCTTACCTCTGTATTTGCATCGGCAACTTGACTTAGTCCGCTAAGACTTGCATTAATATGACTTTACGACTTGCGACTTAGCTTGCTACGGCCCCTCAGTGGATATTAACCCCTGTCCTTCCCGGGTCTTATATTGTGGCTGTATCTTAACACTCCTCTGTCTTATATTCCTCTCGGGACGTATCACTCAGCTCTGAATATCAAATTCATTTCTCAGTCTACCGCTGAGGATTGTATATCTAAACTGGGTTTTGATTTTTACTTTTGTTTCTCGAGAATATAATATATTCTACAAAACTTATATCTTATATCTTATATTTTAAAAAAGAACGAAGAGCGTTTGGTTGCCATACCCTTTTATTTCTGTGGTCATTCGCCTTTTTTCATCTAAAAACATATGAATTATTTTTATCTTGTGTTTTAAAGTTATATTTTTATTTGAAGATGTTTAATTCTTGAAAAATTAAAATTACTATAACTTCTTTTTTTTCAAAAATATAATTATATTTTAATTTTTCTTGTCATATTTTTTAGGTTCGGTACCATTTTTTATGTTTTTTTAAAAAGTATAAGGTCAGAAGTCAACAATAATAAACCTCGAATGAATTATAGATGAACATCACATTTAATATCTTCTACTAAGGAAAAATAAAAACGACTTTCTATGAAATAAGGGAATGATCAACAGACGAATTATATTATAATGATATATTTAAAAAAAAGTTTTATGAAACAATGCTTGAATCTTGAAAATGGTCGAAACGTTGAATAATAACTACATAAAGTCAAAACGTTTATCATTGGTGTCCTTTGTCCTAATAATTTTTTTAAAAATATATAATTATAGAGTAAATGTATTAATAAATTGAAAACAGGAAAATACTTTTTTCCATTTTTTTTTTAATACTGATATTTTACAAAATAAAAAGAACAAGATACTCGTATTGTAGTTGGAATCTAACATTTTTTTTTTAGATCCCAATCTCTTCAAAATTAAACTTGCTTCAGAAATTTTAGACAACCCAATTTTTTTAACTCTTCAAGTTAGCAGCTCGAAAACTAATTGAGTACTTTTGAAAATCATTAATTTTACTTGTCTTGTTTTCTATCGCCTGGCGAAGCAATATTTCACACACATTTTTGTCACGTTCCAACAGAGGTTCAATTCGGCCATCCTGAACTAAATTTTAATAGATTGTCCCCCCCCCCTCTCAAATTACTTGAATTTTATTCTGGGGCATCATTGAATAAAGTTAATTAAGTCATTAAAATACTTTACGAATTTAGTGTTATTATAAAATGTATTTGTTCAAAAATGAATGGTGATATGTCTATAAATAATTATTTTAAAAAAATCTATTGCATTCAAATGATAAATACTTTACGACCTGACCTAACTCACCTATCACAGATATATTTCATACATCTTCCTTTTCAAATTACCAGCTCCCAATTGGATTTTCCCGATTTTGAAAATACCTTGAAAAATGCAAATTTCCAAGACTAGTAAAAATTATCGATAATTTTCTCTTTAAAAGAAAAAAAAAAACTAAAGAAAACTAATAACACATTTTATGAATATTACGTTATGAAATTACATGATGAATTGTCTATTATTATCATTATTTATTTTATTCTATTAATTCCTTTACTTTTTTTAGTTCATATCCTTTTTTTTATTTTTATTTTTATTCTTTTTTTCTTTTTCTTTTTTGTACAAATCACCCAAACAAAAGTAGTGTTATTTAGTTTCGTTCGTTCGCTGATTACCTGGATGTTTTGCGTCTAGACATCAAAACAAACAACACGAAGAATAAAATAATGCAAAGAAAGAAGAAATATTTGAAGAAAATATACAAAAAAAGAAGAAATATTTGGAGCCAATTTAGCATATATTATGTTTAAAAAAAAATTCCAATGATCAACAAAGAGGCAAAGATTGATAATTGTTTTACTTTGTAAACTGAAGAAAATTAAATTTAGAAATTACTTCATCTAGATGGTTCGGAGGTGAGTGGAAACATAATTGACAATCGACTATAACCTATACTGTGATCTGGAAAATCGGAGCTACCCAATTTATCCCAGGAATATATCCTAAACATATATTAAAGAACGTTCCATAAAATTATATATCGAATGTAATTTTATGAAACAGACTTCAATTTCCAGGATATATGGCTAAATTTATGAATGATTAACAAATAGGAACGCATATTGTTGAAGGTATTCAACATCTGTTAACCGCACGACCTCGATATTTTTTATAGATAAGACAGTCTTTGCAAATTTAGGTATACAGTTAGAAAACCGAAAAAAATAGGCAACTTTATTGAAATAATCATGGTCGTAGCTAGAAAATCCTTTGGAAAAAATGATTTATATCTTAGTAACAGATTAATTCTGTGAACAGCTTTGTCCTGAATGATTCAGAAATATTCCTATTACACCTCTACATATCTTAGTTAAGTTAAAGTTACATAACGTTAAAAAAAATTAAGCAGATGCTCGTAGATAAAAACCGCAATAAAGTTTTTGAATAATTACTATCGTTAACTTAAAATGAACGCTCGCCTATTTTTCTGAATTTTTTTGGAATAAATAATTTTTCGTTAAGTCATTTTGCTAACATAATTATTATCATTAACTTAAGATGAATAGGCCGTAGTACATCCGCCTGAAACTTTGTGAATAGCTTAATATCATCGTGACCTGAAAAATTTTTATTTACGACAAATCTCGGAATTGTGGCGTTTTCAATCTAGAGACCGACAAACTTTCTCTATTTAATTAAATACTAAAAAACTCGTAAATACCCATTTGCTTTCCACTTGAATCTTAAGATAATTTGATCAAAAAAACGATAAAAATGGTGGCCCACAAAATTATTGTAGGAAATGATATTAATATACTAATACTAATAATATTGGCTCGTTTATAGCCAGTTATAACAATGTGTGAAAGGATCCGTAACAATTTTATTCTTGAATATTTTTAAATAGTATTAAGTTCATGAAATGAATTGTTTGATGCAATGTGTTACAGGTCTATTATGGTCGATTTCGCAATCAAATCACCTTACGATTCAAGTGGAAAGTAAATATATGTTAATGAGTTTTAGTGCCTCATTAAACTAATTAATATCTGAGAATTTTTTTAAACTTACTGAATTGAATTTTATTGAAGAAAAATAACACAATCTAGGGCATTGAAGATTATGTTTACATTCATACATTTTATATACAAATTAAAATATAAGTTGAGAAAAAATAAAATAAGAAGAAAACATGTAAGTAAAATATATAAATTGAAAAAAAAAATGTAAAAATGAAAAAAAAGTACATTGAACGAATAGTAAACAAAGAAAAAAAAAAAAAAATACTTTTCACACATTTTTTCCTATGTACAATATTTACTTTCAGCCTAGGGAACTCTGAACCATGCTTGCCGCTCTCATGTGAAAGGCAAGGCAGGGCTCAATGAAATTCCAGCACTTCTCACCCACCAGCATTACTGTTTAAGAGTCAGCAGAGACTGAGCGAGAGCGCTAAATGCACATAGGCCACTGCCAGAACTCCAATAGAATATTTATAAAAGATCTCGGGGCCATTACCATTTCAACCTTCTTGGGGGTTATTCTGAGGATTATTATGTAGATAAAAAGTTATAGGTTACGTTAATATGAAGCCATTTACTACGTTATATACGTTTGTTGATACTTTGATAAAAAAGGGTTCATTCCACGGACTTTATCCGTATACCAGAGATCCTAACAGTTGCTGTTGATGTTCAATCCTGATTTGCCGAATGACTAAAAATTTCCATACAAATTTATTAAATCGACGAGTCTTGAACAAGACAGCAGTGGGAGGATGGATCGATAGAAGCTAAGTGGTGACCAGGAGCCTTGATATAATTAGGGGAGGTGGGGTTGGGGGCGGGGAGGTGGTGTGGCCAGTCTAATTTGTCCGCAGCACAAAAGACTGACTGATTGACGACTTGACTAACTCCCCTTTGAGCAAGTTTTGGCAACATAATTAGCCCCCGTCCGTCACTCCCTTTGATGTATTTGTTATTCGATTGTCTGAGTCCATGTTTGCCTTAAACTCGATAGTAACCCCTTCCAGTGGTATGTCTACTCGCTCCGAGACATTTCAGGTTCTGTTTGTTTGATTTTAAAATATAATCCTTAACTTACTGAACAATTAATAATCACAGGAAGTATTGAAAATTAGGCGGTATAGCGTTGATATCAACGTGAAAATGCGTAATTAAAAAATCCCAACATTTTAGAAGTGATAAAAAAAAAATATATTATATATACATAGATACATAGATAGAAATTAAGTTTATTCTAGGTCGAAGTCCATTTAGAATAACAAAATAGTACCAAATTAAAAGATTACTAGCCTAAATAAAAACAATAAAAAAAAATAAAAGTAAAGAAACTATTGTTTAATAATGCTATATAAAAAAACAAATGAACCTATACACAAAACACCTAAAACTATGAAAATTC
Source organism: Nezara viridula (assembly GCA_928085145.1). NCBI lineage: Eukaryota > Metazoa > Arthropoda > Insecta > Hemiptera > Pentatomidae > Nezara > Nezara viridula. The sequence continues at coordinate 51,806,081 of OV725082.1, read as the reverse complement.
ACTTAAAACTATGTAAAATGGTAAAAAGTAATTGATAAAAAGCTAATTTGCACTTAGATAAAATAAAAAGTACATTAAGTTCTTTAAAATAAGTTCTGTGTTTGATTTTGGGACATGAATTGGAATAAATATATATATTTAAACATAATTATTGAATTGAGAATAATTTCACTTATTATTTGTTCAATAAACTACCAAATGTTCATTGCTTCTATGTTTATTTGACGTTTCGATCCCGTCTTTTTTAAAACTTAACAATGGGATCCTCTTCAAAGTTTTAAAATAGAGTTTCGATACCTCAGGCCAAGGACACACCGACAGTCTCAGCACCGTCCACCAGCACATATATTAAGCTACTCTACCCAATTAAATAATTATGTTTAAATTTAATACCCAAAGGTCGATTAAAGAAAAGTTGTAAATATATATATATTCCTCCTATTCCTCCTAGTCCTGTTTTATTTTCTTAATTGAGGAAAGGAGGTCAGCAGAGGTATTGTCTTTTATATGTCTATATTTGGGTCCTTATATTTTAATATGAAGTCGGGAAGTAAAGAGCAGGTATATGTTGGTTGATAGTTGGGTATCGTATGTGGGCATGTTAGAATTTATTGTTTTCATTCCAGGAAGATATTATTAGTATTGAAAATCGGGGTTAAAATTATTGCAGTTTTTGTGCCTCTTCGTTACTGAACTCCAAATATCATATGAGTTTAAGCAGGCATGTGTACGTATTTAGTTTGTGTGTTATTTTCAATTTCATTAAAAAATTTAATATTAATTCAACAATTACTTATTATTTAATCCATTCAAGTTACAAATTAAAATGGGTTTATCCGAATATAACGATTTTAGGCTCGTCCCTTTTAGTTTCACACAAGGTTAGGCACGGCCGAAGACACCGACACGTTAGGTATTGATGAGATAGCCGTATTGACCATAAGATATTCCCCGGTTAGTCTATAAAGGGGAGAAGGTGGTGAATATGGAAGGAAGAGATAGACATCAGTTATAGAGGATTTGATGGGCACCATCCAATCTGTGGTTATGACGGGATCTCGAGTAAATGGTCAGCATCTGTCGAGCCATGCATGTCAATGGTTCGCCATGGCGCGTCCTCTCTTCCCTTCCTCTGTTTCCAGATTGAAAAGGTGTATTTCCTTCAAGATCGCGGGACATCAAACTCTTATTGGCCACTCCCATTCCCTGCCAAAAAGATTGTGCTTTATCGGATATCGTTCTCGCCGAGAGGGTATATCACACTTCTTCTCGCCCATACATCACCAAAGAGTGGTTCCCGTATCCCCCTTTGATGTGATTTGTTACCTAATCTCGTATATTTGTTTACATATACAGATTTCCTATACGATCCTTATTGATGAGCGTTATATTCCAAGGGTGTCGTTTGTTTTTTTTAATTTATGTATGAGATGCTTGTGAAAAAATAAGAATCATAACCTGTGAGAGATGTATTTCAATCCATTTTTCGTATCTTTTTTTTCACTTTGATATATTATATTTAAAATTATATGAATTACATCGATTACTATCGTGAAACGCAATATATTAGTCTTTAAGAACTAAGTGTTCCTATGGAAACCATGGCACTCAAGAGGCTTTTTGTAAAAATCATAGTTTATCTCAAGAACGGTAAATTTTGGGGCTTAAAAAAAAAAAAATTGTTTCTTTTTGATCCGTCTACTTTTGAAACCATCAGAATTATAAAACCTCTCAATTTCTTTAATGATTTTTATCAAAGTATGAATGAATGTTTTATTACTTACAAATAACAAATTACAGCAAGGAGTTGATTTTATAATAATTCAACAGTAATTATTTATATATAAATTAATATGAAGTTCCTTCTTATAAATTGATTACAATATATAAGGTACATAATTGTTTACAAAATTATAATATATAAAAAAAAAATTCTTTACATTTTCATAGTGATTGAAATAAAGTATAGATCGTAATAACACTAATATCGAAACTTTAGGTCAAAATATTAAAGGGATATAGAAAGGTTGACCTAATTAATTAATTCAATTAAAAGTTTCCTTAGCGATACTAATGCTTCAGGTTGAGGTTTGGATGGTTTGACGAATTTAGTATGGAATCGAGTGTAAGACAAGGTTGTTTGCCTAGTCCTATTCTATTTTCATTATATATATATATATATAAATGATTTGGAAGAGAATTTAGATTGTGGTATTTGTGTGGAGGAAAATTGTAAAATTAAGTATCTGCCTTTGCGGATGGTATTGTTCTCCTATCTTCACATCCAGAGTAATATATATTTCCGAGACCAATACTATAAAAAATGGAATCTGATAATAATTTTTTTTTTGCCTCAAACATTCGAACAGTTTTTGATTATTATTTAGTTATTATTTTACTTTTGTTAATTTTATATTTTCTGTATATATGGTGTGAATGTGTTCGTATATCACTATAATTATTGCCCACGTGACAGATTATTACATTTCTAAACAAACAAATAAATACAATAGACAAATTAACATATGTCCGTACGCAAGATAGAGATGACGAAACCAACAAGATCTTTCAGTTGATCTTTTTCAGGCTAAAAATCGGAATCATAACAATTTAAGGATCGAAATTTGAATTTGCTAGTTTTCTATGAAATTTCCTTTCGTTTAATTCCACGTTGATTAAAATCCATTGCTTCTGAGAGCCGGAAAAGGAAACTACTACCGTAATTTAATTTAATTTAAAATGAATTAAATTAAATTTAAAATATAAATAAAATAAAATTTCGATCTGGAGATCAGCAATCTTTGTATTTTTAATGAGGTAAATACACTATATATATATATTACCTCATTAAAAATACAAAGATTGCTGATCTTCAGATCGAAATTTTATTTTTTATTTTACAATGATTATAGCAAATATAATTTTAAGCGTTACCTGAAACTTTATTAATGATGAACAGTGTTCACTTCGGAAATAAAAGACTCATATCGACAACCTCACTTCTAAAGCCTATTATGCCGTCAGCCAAGACACATCATTTAAGTTTCCAACCCCTAGCCATAGCCGCAACGGCCTGGGGGTACCAACTCCCGACCTCCTCAGGACTCCATCACCAGGACATCCCCCGACTCCTCCTTACACAAACAAGAACGGGGGGGGGGCACGTAGAGGGAGATTTAAGAAGGAGGAAGGCCGAGGATAAATAAGGTCGAAGGGGAGACCCCGGAGTATTAGCCGGGAGTTTATTCGAGGGCTCGACAAAGAAGTGATATATATGAGTGGTGTATCCTTTAGCGGAAGCTGTTGACATGTTTATTGCGCCTCCATGTTTCGCTAATTCTGCCTCCTAATGGTGATTCCTTTTTTCTCCTCTCCTTTTCTCTTTCTTTTTTCCTCCGCCGGTTCCTCTCTCCTAATTTATGTGGCACTGTTCCGGGACCCCCCCTTCTATTGTTTTACCCGCCAGATTTTTAATCCGCCCTCGCGCCTCTCCTAGAACAGTACATCACCTTCCGCGCTCCTTCCCTTTGCAGGAATATTGATTCCCTCCCCTAAGTGGTCTCCTTTTTTCCGTGGAGTCCGTTTTATTGTAGATCTAAGTATAAAAACAAAATGCAATTTAAATAAATGTGCAAATTTTAAAAATAAAATATTACAAAAAATGTATTCATATGAAAATTGGAAAAAAAAACAGTCTGCGATACAGCCTTCTTTTTACCAAAGTATTAACATTGGTTTAAATCTTCCTTAAATTGCTCCATCTTATAGTAAATTTCAATTTATTAACAAAAATTCTCAGAAATGGAGCGTTTTATCATTAATTTAATTAATTCAATGAAGTGATACAAACCGATGAGCACCCATTTGCTGTCCACTTTAATTTTTAGATAATTTGGTCTCAAAATCGTAAAAAAAAAAGTGACCTACAATATTATTTAGCGAATTCGCTCATACTAACTAGTTATTTTGATAGGTAAGGTAGTCACGTCAAATGGTCCAGTATTTTTAAAATCCACTTTTTTTCTCGATTTTTTTATCAGTTTACCTCACGGTTAAGTGGAAATCAAATAGATGCTTATGATCTGCTAATACCTCATTAAAAATACAAAGTTTTCCGATCTCCAGATCGAAAGCGCCCCATTTCTATGCATTGATGTAAATAAAATGAAGATGTAGCCATTTACTATAGCTTTGATATATGTTAATAATTTGATAAAAAGGAGTCAAAATAACAAACACACACACAATCATTTTTTACACACTTAATTCCATGCTTAACATTTTTCTCACTTATTTAGTCATTATTTTTTAAATCTTTTTATTGAGAAATAATACATTTTTCCTCACTTAAGGGCACTGAATACTAAAGCTGAGTGAGGCACATTCATACTATATATACAATACAGTAAAAGTAAAAAAAATAAATAATCAAAAATATATATATCTATATACCAAAGGCAAAAACTATAAAACCAAAGAAATGTAACTTGAAATGAAATTAAAAAAAAAAAATACAGAAATTCTTAGCAAATTAAAATAACCATAAGTAAAACAAATAAATAGATAAAAAAAGAAAAACATTCATACTTAATTACGTATCATATTTACAATCAGTCAAGGGAGCTCCGAGTCTAGCCCTTTCCCCCACGTGTTAAGGACAAAGTGAGACTCTAAGAGATCCCAGCGCTTCTCTCTCAGCCGCGTCACCGGCAAGTTATTATTAATGATCTATCACCCATTATATAAACTGTAGAATGAATGCATAATTATTTTGTTAATTTTAAACTTAAAATTCAAGTTTCTTGAACCTAGGACTCCACCTGTACAAACGTCTAACTTGGAATCCTCATACCAGACTGAAACGACTAGAAACAGCTCGACGTTTCCGACTACTTCAACACTTACTAGACAAACGCTCTAACCTTATAATTAATTACAAATGACTCCTTTACATGACTATAATAATGCCTATTTGGACTTACGGAGTTGAGCTATGGGGCTCCACCAAACCTTCAAATTCCTCTCGTATCCAATCCTTACAATCCAAAATCCTTCGTAAAATCCTCAATGCTCCTTACTTTGTTACAAATAAAATCATCCACAATGACCTCAATGTTTCTTATGTGTCAGATTTGGCTCAATCCAGATATTTGTGCTTCCATAATAAACTTCATAACCATCCCAACCCTCGTGTATCTAACCTTGCTTCCTATTCAATTCCTGATAACCCTCCGAGGCGTCTGAAAAGAAGATGGCCACGTGAACTCCTAATATAGACATATCATTAGAGTGCTACCAATGGGTAGTTTCTTAACATGTGTTTCATGTCATTATATCCATGTGCGAATTTACTAGATGTGTTTGTTTTATTATACAGTTGTAAATATCATATAAATAAAAAAAATAAAAAAACAAGTTTCTTGAAAATGAGAAAACAAATTAAAAGAGACTGAAATACTCATATTATTGTAGTGTTGGAATAATGTTTTTGTACGAAAGCTTTTAATTTTCTTTGGATTTATAGCTGATGATGATTCTTATACGAATGACCACGTGACCATCATTTCTTGTTCTTTCTCTCACCTTCTACCTTCCTTCCTCTCCGATACACTTTCATCCTCCTGGACTGTTTCTCTCGTTCTTCCTTAGCCCATTTTCTTCCTCGTCTCTCTCTCCTCCAAGCAGTCCCTATCCGTGATTTTTAGCCTACCCAGTTCCTCTTTTATTTGTCTTGAACATCTCTCCATACTTTTATAGCTGCAGACTTTGTCGAAAATATTTTATTTTTTGTTAATATATATTTTTAATATTTTCTTTTATTTAGGAACTGTTGCTTTAAATTTTCCTTTACTTCCGAAAATTATACATTACAACCAAAGATGATGAATGGAGCAGACTAACTGTTCGGGAGCAAGACTTAGCGTACCTTGTCAAGAGGAGCAAAGCCTTCAATAACATTATCACCGCTATCGGGCAGGCAGTGAATCGTCATTAGGTATTGTCATTATGATAAACCAATCGCTTGCCTAGGATTTGGTCCCAGTCTCGGAATTGCTAATTTAGCGGTGATCTATTCACGGCTCCTCCTGTCTGGAATTATAGAGATATTATAAAGCATTAATACACGGCCTGCCACTTGTTAATAGTGAATTTACAGTCGTGAGTAATCCCCTATATCGCTGAGGGAAGTTATTTGACGCCCCCCTCCCACCTATAAATGCTAACGCAAACTAATCCCTACAGATATAAACAACCCTAATATAACCGAGACATTTCTCACCCGTCGCAACTCTAGTCTTATTAACATTATTAAAGCCATCTCGGATAGTGGGGTTAATTCGTCCAATAATTTGTGGCCGATTTGAGCTCATCAGTTTTGCCTGACTGCTTTGTATATATCATGCTGCAATTTCTGGAAATACACATTTATTGGTAGGGCTATTCATTAAATCATTTTACTTTATTCTTCTTCATTGCTTGAATTAGAATTTATTTATATATTTGGTAGGGCATACATGGTTTGAAAAAAAAAAAAAGAAAAGAAAAGGAAAATAATGTGTTTGATCTAGACCACACGACTTTTTTTTTTTTTATTATTATTATACATATAGTCCATTCGTGGGAAGACGCCGCTTAGGAGGCCGCATGTGACCTCTTTGTGGCCTCCAAATGTGTTTGCGATATTTATTAATATAGTGCTAGAATTAATTAATATTTAGTTATTTAAGTAACGAAAAATTAGAAATTAAGTCGAATGTATGTATTTGGATGTATGTATTTAGTGATAAATAAAAATAGCAACGGTAAATTACAAAGAATTATTCCGTCCTCCTATAGCACTACCTAACCTTGCTGCGGCCTCTAATGATATATAGATAGATTCTCCACATATGAAATTCTCAATATTCTTTTAAAAATGTTTTTTCCAATATAAAAAAAACACATTATAGTAATATTCTGCGGTTACATCACAGATTTTATTCTATTTCCTGGTCTAACCGTTTACAGACCAAATCCATAACTTCATGTAATTAAAATTATTGCTTTGACATTTTCAACCTAGTTATTTTTCATATAAAATATTCTAATTGCTAATTTGATAGAAGAATATCAAGGAGCCCTCTGGTTCAATACAAATAAATAAAAACTGTTAACCTCAGGTCACCACTGTTCAAAATTAAAACTACAACAGAAACTGAACACTTCACAGATTTATGGAATAACTGAAAATACCAATATACGTTTACTATGAACCACTAGCGGATCCAGGATTCAATTTTTTGGGGGGGGGACTTCAGCCAGATAATTTTTTTTAACATATATATATATATATATATATATATAAAACGATAAAAAATAAATAAATAATGGGTCTTGGGTTCAGTACTTTTTATGGAAACCACTGTTTCTTGGTCAGGGGTTGTACAAGGAGGTGATTTGACCGAGATTACGCTCAACCACCAGTTTTTCCCCCTTAATTATTTTATTTAAGGGTACCCACTTTATAGAATCTGGCCCCCAGGAGGGTCTACCTACCCAGAGTCGCCCCACGGCCAATGAAACAGAATAAATAATTTTTCTGCCATGAGACGGGTTTCGAACCTGGGTAGTAGTTTAGTATTGGAAGCTCAGTACCCTCCCACTGAGCTACCCCGCTCCCCTATATAGAACGATAATTACTTTGGGGAAAAACTAACTACCTATATGAAATAGTGTTTAAGTGATACTTGAAGACCTATTAAATGTAATTTCACGAACAATAATGCTTTGAGAGATAATGATTTTATATTTATTCCATAAAACAGGGTTATATTTTACCATTTGGGGGAGGGGCCGTAGATACGCCTGTGCTATGAACTTTTCTGTCAAAAGGTTTCAGAACTATAACTAAAGCTAAATGTTATGTCACAAACATTACATGAAGACCTTCTAATGCTAATAGTTAACGACCATAGACGAGTACACTACAATAGATTTCACGATAACTTACACGGGTAATACCTTCATTCAAGTTATGACTTCAATCAAAATGGCCGATAATCCAGTAGGAGGCTAAAAAGGACCAGGAGGAGATTTATCCACGCTTAGCTATTAACAACTGAATTCAAGATAGAAAGCAGTGCCGCTGGGAGCGCCCCTTAAGCCTATAATTACTAAAGTATCGCATTATTTTACTTTCAACTAAAAAACTCGCTGGTTACCTGTATTTCTGAGTGGAGAAATAAAATTAAAAGTTCTGACTACATTAAAGTCTCTAGAAACTTCTCAATATCTGGAACGATGGCCTTCAATTGGTTAACTGATCAGCGAGTTTTCGAAAAAATAAATCTATCGGCCATAGGTAAAAAAAAAAACCTAACTTGAAGGAACAAATCATTATTATAAATCTAAAATATGCATAAGTATTAACTTTCCTTCCATTAATTCGAAGCTGAATTTGTAAGAAATAATTGGCGGTCTCAAAGAGAGAGTATCCTTGTATTAGCTTCGGGATCTCAAGTTGTCATTTACTCGTTGATGATCCGACTATCCTACCATCCCTTGTGCGAGACAAAAACTCTGGAGGGTTTCTTCGCCTAAAGTGAATTGACAGAACAAGAAGAGGGGGTGACTAGGCCTAGCCGGAGATAAGGGTTCCCACCTTTGTTAATTCTCTTCCTAGGACCTCGACCTACAAAGATAGCTAGCAATCTTGTCTTTTTTTTTTCCTCTTTTCCTCTTTTCCTCCAGCTAGCTCTTGTAAAATAATAAACTTGAATAGCCCTAACAAGGTTCAAACTACTCCCGCTCCTTACTTATTGATCAGACGGTCCCTAATCCCGATTTTAATTCAACTCCTTCAGGACCCCCTTCAGGATGTAAGTTTAACCGGGACGACTGGGAAATCCTCCTGCTAATCAGGAAAACCTCCCCTTCCTCAAGATATTTCCTTTCTAATTTCCCTCCGACGCCGTGAATTCTGCATATCTCTCCCGGGGCCTTCCTCGATATCTTATCAAATATTTCTCTCTCCTGGAAAGTGGAACAGCACGCCCAGGTAATTACGTGCTTCGTGGTTGTTGTCATTTTCTGCTATTAATTGATTAGTTTACCTTAAAGACTCCTTTATCAAGGATTACTGTTAACACAGCCTAGAATTTCATTCCAACTTACATTTGTTCCAATGGAAATTGTTCGTAATTTTATTAATAATAGCCAACTTATTGATGATATTATCAAACTTCTCTTGATAAACTTTGATTCATCTGAGTACATCATTCATAATAAAAAAATCTATAAATTATTACACAATGATTTTTATTATCAAACCACTTCTTCGAAAAATTACTTCTTTAATACCTATAATATTCATAATTCGTTGAAAGCATTTTAAAAATCTAATTACTCATTAAAACAAATTTGAGCTCCTTCCGAAGAGAAATTAAATCTCACACATAAAATGAAAGAGACGGAGATTCCATGAGATGATATGAATGAAGTTAAAAAGACCATATCACTGAACATGCAATCCTATTTCGATGTTATTTTCTTCTAGATTATTCCAAAAATGATGTAGTATTAGGATAATTCAGACATATTTTGCTTGATCCATAAATATTTTTCAGTTTCTTTTCGGGAAGATACTTTAGCCGAGTTTCATTAAAATCGTTACAGCCGTTTTGGCGGTACAGCTTACATCGTTTTTTGGCCGCTATTTTGAAACGAAAGGGTGGATGTAATGTCGAGCTTAGAGGATTAACCTCGGGTGACCGCTGAAATTTATTCCGAATTCCAAACTATCGGGCCAGTAGTTTCAGAAAAAATCGCTAAATGTCTGATGAACAAAATTATTTTTTGATGGATTTTCGTGTTCTACATATCCTGGAACTAGAAACCACGAAATTTGAGGAGTTAAGGTTTTGTTTTTCTAGGTAGAATGCAATAGTACGTTATTGAAAATAATAAACTAAAAGTACATCAATGGTACCGAAATCTTCTGTATTTTAAGTACGTATAAAGATATATGTTGCGAAATAACAATGGAAGAATGTATAAGATTAGAAAAAAATATGTTGGAAACATGCAAATTCATCAATATTTTAAAAAATAGTAGTGATCGAACTTCGATGAAAACAAATAACAACTTTTATTCAGCTCGAAATGATTAGCTGAAACCAAGACAGTTGGAGGGTAATGAAGAGGGACCGTTTGTCAGCGGCTGGAGAATATCAGATCCCTGGGCGGCCATTGAGCCGTACTCTTTGATGCCTTCGTTAATCAAACTAATTTGATGGCTTGATAAATTAATCAGAGACCCCCTCCGACTCCCCACCGACCTCCCCCCCTCCTGAACCCAAGATGGAAATGCAAAACATGATCCAAGTTTGTTCCCGGGAACAGATCCAAAGTGATTTAACACTCCTCGTTATGGATGGGCTTTCCTAATTTAACTTTTGTCCACTTTTATCGTTTGCCTGGTCCCATTGTCCCTGCCCTCACCGGATCCGTATTTCTCCTGCATTTCCATTTTAATTGTGATCAGTTAAATTTCCCGCCGATTTTATTTCCCTTTGTCAAACACGGCTCAAACTCATTTGAAATTCAATTCTTTCTCTACGACACCCGGTTTTGAGGAGCTGAAATCCTGGAGGGGGTCCCACGATTTGAATTTATAAACCTCGTCCTCATCCTCAGAGATAAGTGCTATTAGAAAACTCGACGGCAGGGGTGTGTAATTTCACGTAGACCAGGGGATGTTTTATTAATAATAGAAAGGGTGTGGCGGTGATCATCAGTGATTGTTGCAAGTTGAATGTAGTTTTTGTATTATTTGAAGTGCATTAATAGATGTTCAGACTTTCAAAAGTCACTAATAACTTAGTTCATCTTCTATATATATATAAAAATGAATGTATGTCTGTCTGTCCGTCTGTTTGTCCTTGGTGCATTACTAAACCATTTATCCGATCGCCATGAAACTTTGGAAATTGGTCCGTACACTCCTGGGAAGGTTTCTGGAATATTACTTCTGTCCTACGATAATTTTATATATGTAAAAAAAAAATAAAAATGTAAATGTTTTCTGTTCAAAGCCGCAAAAAGATGTTATAAGCTGTAGCGCCAAAACGGTTTTACCGATTTTAACGAAACCTGGCCAAAGTCTTCCCCTTAAACCCTTTTCATTTATGTGTATAACATACTTTCCTGAAAACAAGCTGAAAAATGTAACGATGAATTCAATATTTTATTTAGCGATAACTAAAAAAGTACAGAATTTTTGACTGATAATACCCACATTTATTTGAAAGATTCTTGATTTGCCGAAAAAAAAACCAAAAAAAAAAACCATCGAACGAAATGCTTTCTCTTCAGAAAAGACCATTTCCTTTTGCTTCCTCAATACCGAAGATCGGCAAGCATTTTTTTTTTTTTTTTTTTATTGATTAATAGAAAATTTTATAATTACTACAGTCATTGGAATTATCATTTGAAGAAGTTATATGATTCTCCTTATGTAGGTCAATACTATTATACGTTCTTTATATTAATTTTTTATTTTAGTTTTATAAGTTCAACGCAGACTGTTTCTGATGATTATGAATGTTCAATTTGAATCATTAGAAAAAAAAATCATTAGAATTAGTTTAAATTGAAGCCATTTTACAGACAAATTTGTTTCCCAACTTTTTAAAACTGACAGATGTCCTTTGCTACTAATCTACTCATATGTGCTTTCTATTTTCTTTCTTTTTCATTTTGCCAGGCCAAGCCACAGCAGCGCTAATGTTCTATAAAACATTTGTAAGATTTGGAGTAGTACTGACAAGACTTCAGAGTAGGCATCTGCAAAATATTATACTTATATTTGAATCCCTCTTTTAACATCGAAATATAAATTTACAACGATTATTAATTAATTTATTATTTATTCTGTTTATAAAAAGGTATCATCCTTATATAGCTTTAATCTTAAAATTTTGGGTATTATTTTTCTTATTTGTAAAATTGTATTATTTTTTTTTTCATCTTATTACTAAAAAAAAATCTTCCTTCAATTAAAAAACTTTCTGCATGTCTGCTTTTTCCTCCGTTAGATTTATTCTGTCCGCGTACCAACCTGAAACGACAAGAAACTGCTCGACGTTTCCGACTACTCCAACACATACTAGACAAACGCTCTAAACTTTCAATTAATTACAAAAGGCCCATCTATTTAAATATAATAAGACCTATATGGACATACGGATTCGAGCTTTGGGGGTCTACCAAACCATTGAATTCCTATCGTATCCAATCGTTACAATCCAAATTCCTTCGTAAAATCCTTGATGTCCCATATTTTGTCAGAAATAAAACCATTCATGAAGACCTTAATGTTCGATATGCCGCTGATTTAACCCGAGCCAGATACCTATCCTTTCATAATAAACTCTAGTCACATCCGAATCCACTTGTTTCAACCCTTGCTTCTTTGTTTCTTCCTCCATTCTTGATAATCCCCCTAGGCGTCTGAAAAGAAGATGGTGTCGTGATCTTCTCATCTAGAATTAAATAGTGAGTGCTACCATTTGGCAGTATCTCTTCAAGTCTGTTCATGTCATTATTTATAATGTGTGCATTTTTACTAATTGTATTGTTTATATAGTTGTAAATTTCATTAAATAAATAAAAAAAAATATTTATTCTCGTAATTGTCTAAAAAGTATTTCTCTATTAAATTAAACTGTGGCTATTCTGTACTTAAACAATAAATTAGTATTATCGATGATATCTTTTATAAATCATGTGATTAGAAACAAAACAAAAGAAAAATAATAATTTATAGTTTTATACAGGTAATGATAAATAACAAGTGAATAACCACAGGAAAAAGAATTTTTTTCTATGAGTTTTATAAAAAACTTGATAAATGTCTTAGGTGGGCCTAATAGTAAGACTAATACTATTTTATAATAACTTTCATAAAAGTATCATATATTTATTATCCAATTTAAAAACAAAATAATTATGTTAAAACATTTTACTGAATTATTACCTATCCTGATATTTTATACAGCAATTTTTTATTTTTAATTGAACTTTTTTTACAAAAACAAAGAAAAGAAAAAAAAAGAAAGATGTATATGTACATATTTTGTCTTTATATTGTATTTGTAAAAGAAAAGGGGGTGAGAAAAAAAAAAATGAATGTTTGTATGTATTTATAAAATGAATTTGTAATTAAAAAAAAAAGAGTTAAATATAAAATAATTTGTAGTAATTATCAATATATCCTTCATGTAATACTTAAATTATTGATTATAAAAGAAAATGACAAAGACTAATTAACCAAAACGCTTTCATTTTTATTTATTGTCTCTTCTCTTCAAAATGGGTCAATGAAAAAGTAAAATATTTTACTTCTTTTTTTCTTTTGTTAGTAAAATATTACCAAATTGTCTTTGTATCTTATCAGAAATATAATTCAAGCCCTAATCAACAATGTTAAATATATATATATATATATATATATATATATATATATATATATATATATATATATATATATATATATCAAAATTCATTAAGTAATCATCATCTATACTTGGCAATGATACAATTTTTCAATCATAACCTATTTATATATACATCGTTTTATTTGCGATGTTCATATATTATTTTACTTTTTTCATCGCTACTAATTTATTATAATTATTTGTTATTTATATTTGTTTGTTTATTTTCGCTTCTTTTTTTTTTTTTTTTTTACTTTTTCCGTAATTATTTATATTTATTTTTCTTTACGTATACATTCTATGAATGGATACAATTATATTTATGCCCTTGAGCGTGGCAGATTGTATTATTATTCAATAAATAAAAATTACAAAAAGGGCATTTATATTTGTGTTGGTACAATATCTCTGATTGGTATAATTATATATTGAATATAGTGAATAAAAATATTGTAACATATCGATAAGGGAACGATGGTTGGAAATAATTACTAATAACTTAACTCATTATGAAAGCATTTTTATAAGTCCGCTGCAAATGCCTTCTTGATCCGAAGCAGCCTCTGCTAGATTGATCGATCCTTGATTGTCTTCATTCATCAGGCTGCCACCTGCATTATGTTCTTTCGTTATCGTAAGTAATTTGTTTTTCCTTCATATTTCTTATTTCTTTTTTTTTTTATTAACCGTTTAAGGTGCAACTGTTTAAGATGGAGTCAAGGAAAGGTGATTGATTGTGGGTTGTCAAAAATTAGTAAGCGGCTGAGAGATTGGTGCAAATTTAGCGTGTAATTGTCTGTTCCTTTATTTATTTTTTCTTACTGTTTAGTCACTCCCCCGCCCTCTTGCTTATCTGTAACCTGAATAAAAGCAATCGTTATTTGAAAGTATTGGAGTCAAATCTATCAAAAGGATATGTAATAAATATAATACTTATTTCTCTTCGTTGATAAATTGTAGACTAACGATCAACGAATTATTATAATATTGCCCGCTAATTGCGCAATGGCACCATCTTCTGGTTCAAAAGGAATTTTTAAAACAATTTTTTTAAACACTTCTCTGGATATTATCGGACATGTAAAACATTGTAGCAAGTAAAACAAATTATTTCTATTATTTTTACTTTCACTTACCTATTATGTAATATATAGTAAGGGTAAGTATTGCGATAGAGAAAATCTTCGTGTCTGAGTTTTCAACGGAAATACACGTTTTGACGTACCCCGAGTCCAAATAACCAAGTGCCGAAAAATGGTCTGTGTGTCTGTGTATATGTGAACACTCTAGCTCGAAAAGGAAAAGTCCTACGAAACTGATATTACGTATTTAAGATAGTTATATCCCTTAGATATCCTAGCAACTTTTCCCCTAAAATCGGCAAAAAGGAAATGCCACTTTATATCAACGGTGAAACACATTTTTACAACTTTCTCAAAAATTGCTCTAACAATTTTGATTAAACTCCGTGTATCACTGTATAATTAAGTGGTATTTAATATCAATTAGGTCTTATCCCCATTGGTATCAATTTACAGGGCTTAATAGCATAGTGTTCATGTACGTCTCCTTAAGTACAGCGTGCAGAGCCCTCTTACCTTAAAATGCCCTTGGGCAATAAAAGGAAATTGAAAAATGTATATATATATAACATTTATATATATATTGTATTTGTAATCAAGAAATTCTTGGGGAGTAGGAAAAAAAAAAAAAAAAATCTCCCTAACCATTGAATTTACAAAACGTTTGTCGGTTTTTATAACTTTTATATTTTAAAATTCGTTTTTATTAATAATATAGCGAAAAGAATACAAAAATAAATCCGTCATTAAATATATTCTTAATTGACGAATATGATAATAGTTTATTTATACATAATAATAATATGTATTTATATACACCATATATAACGAAATGAATTAAAATACGCGGATATTTCGTATTTTAAATTTATACCTCTATTAAGTCTTAATCATTGATTTCAAATTTTGTATAACTTGAGCATTTCATTGATTTTTTTAAACTGTAAAAAATTCTGCCAAAACCTTAGGACAATAGGTAGTAACTACATCTGAAATACTCATATATTATTATTATATAGAGTGAGAGAAAATAAATAAGCAATAACAAGAACAACTAATTCATTTCAAGGCGAAGAATTAAGTTTTAATTTAAAATTAAAAATCGAAATCATAACTAACTAAATAAAATGTTACATAAAAAAATCTCTTTACTGTCTTCATTTATTTATTTTTTACAAATAAAAATAAACGAACTATTGCAAAAGTCTTGAAAGTCTTGAAAGAACTTAGATAGCGATTATCGTTCATTGGTAATTTTATAACTCATTTTTACAAGGGTTTCGTCTGTATTATAATCCTTATATAAGTGAAGTTTGATGGGAATAAAATATAGTGTATATAGATATGTGAGGGTTTTTTGCTTTGTTTTAATTTCCATATTTTTAAGTTATTTTATTTTATTTATTGTATGTACATTTTGATTATTATTTATTGTTATTCTAACTGTGATTGTAAATATAGTGTGAATATTATCCTACCTCACTATAATCTAATTCCCGAGTGACAGATTTTTGTAATATTCAATAAATAAACAGAAAACAAATTAAAAACTATAATCACTAGTGTAGTGAATAAGAAATAATCAGAAACTGAAAGATTTAATAAAGCATGAAACAATATTACAATTCCTAAAATCACGAAGAATTAGCAGGTTCGGAGACGTGCAGAGAGTGGAAGATGATAGATAGGATGACGAAGAAAATTATGGAAGAGTACTTGTTCAAGAAAAAAATAGAGGACGGTATAGCAGACGATGGCTGGATGATCTAGAGGAGGATCTGGCAAGAATTGGAATAACTGGATGAAAACTGCTAGATCGGAATGGATAGAACTGAATTTTACTGAATTGTAGTGCCAGAAAAATGAGTAATAACTGAATAAATTTGTTAGTGAATTTTTAGACTGGTAAAAAAAGACTGGTATATCTGTTCTCAATTTTTTGTACTCCAACTAGGAAATAGAAGAAGGGAATACAGGTAACCAGCCAATTCTTGCCAAAATGAGAAAGTCGATTCCTAGCTGCGTTTCGAAACAGAAGTCAATCACCAGAAATAGGATTCGAACCGACGCGTTTTCTCTGATATATAATTTGTATATAGTCAGAAATATGCTGACATAATCAATATTGTTATAACTTACTTTTATGATTTATAAATTATCGATAAGGAATCAGTTAGCCTTCGTTAATGCCTTGGTGAGTGATCTCGGACGTCGACACCCTCGCTAAAGACAAGTGAGGTTGACAAAAGAGAACTCCAGCAGTGGTAAGATCCTCAAGGTTCGATTACTATTCGGCGCACTCTTGCAGTTGTTGCTGGCTATCACATTTCCTGGAGGTAAATTTATGCCGGGCCTTATCCACAGCTATTACCGCCCCCCATTGATAGTCTTTGATATATCGCCGGCTTCCTAGCCCCAGTATCTTCGAGGAAGTAGCTCGTCTATTTCGCCCAGTAGTTACTCAGCCAACTTCGCCTCGTAAATCGTTCAGGTGGCCTCTTGCTTCATTGAATAATATCCGATAAACCCGCAGCTCCCATCCCCGCCTCCCCGCGTCGACGGCTTCGAGTGTCTCGGATCAATGGGGGCATGGAAGCCCGAAGATCTGGAAATTTCGAATTATTCAGTAATAGTGGAGTGATACCGTCACATAGAAATAGTCGTGGAGTATTTATCTAGCACTTTATTTAGCAATCAGGTGAATTGATTTACACCAGCCACGACAATACCAGTATGAAAATTTTTGGAATTAATGTCATTATTACTAAAAATCCTAGCTTGCTCAGGAGGAATTTTGAAAATAAGAATAGGTCAGAGGAAAACAGTCTATCTCTCAATTCTTTTTTTTTTTTTTTTTTTTTTTGAGGAGAGGAAAGAAAACAATATACCTTTAATTTCTAACCACTTACCAAATGAAAATAAATAAATCAAATTTACAGGAACAATATTAAGCTTCAAATTCTGATTCGCACCTGTCATGAAAGTGGCAATAAGCAGATTTTTTGTTATGTTAGAAAATATCGTTTTCAAGTTCAAAGGAACATAATTTAACAAACAATATTTAATAATTTATTTTGTATTAACACTTGTACAACAAAACCATTTATTTCATTCTATCTCCAATCATCGCTCATTTTAGTTATTTATTAATTTTCAATTTCTTTTTATTGGGAAAAAAAAATACATTTTGGCTCAATTAAGGCCATTGAGTATTTGGTATGTATGAAACAATCATACCATATATACAATAAAATAAAAACAATAGAAAGTTATAACAAAAGAAAAGAAAAAAAACTTGGAATAACAGAATAAATCAAACATGAGACAAATATATATTAAAAAAATAAATAGATACAATAAAAAACATCTGGTGTGTCCACTCACACGACTAACAAAACAAAAGAGAATTGAACTAAATTTATTTTCCTGAAAAATAAACGATAGACTAAACGGCGTGTTTTTCGGACTCAGGGGGCTGTGAAACGTATAGATCCGTCGAAAACCGCATGTCGGAAATTTGACCCGATTGAAATACTTTCCTTACCTAGTATAGGTAGGAAAGTAAAAAAATAAAAACACATTCATACTTATTTACTATATTTACAGTCAGCCGAGGAATCTCCCAGTCGGATCCTTTCTCCCACGTGTGGAAGATAAGGCAAGACTCCAAGAGATCCCAGCGCCTCTCTCTCAGTCTCATCGCTGGGATGGGAATCAAGTGGAGACTAAGAGAGGGCACTAAAACCACACTCGATATTTATTAATAAAGTTATTAAATGTAACAAGGTCTGATTTGATATTAAGGATTTAAGTTTTTAATTAAGCACGCCCATCCTCCAACTATTGATAAAACAATCGTTAATTAACAATAGCTCATCAAAACCTGATGGAAATAACTAAGCATCGAGAGGAGAATGGGATCTGGAGGAGGGGAGGTCTTAGCCTAATCTGTAAATTCAGTTTTCTAAACACTTCACTCGGCTGGGCAAGCGTCAATCCATTGGGCCATTTCAAAGAGACTCCTTGATTAAATCCTTTCCCTCCCTCCGGGAAAACCTCTCGGCGAAAATTAAAGATAAGAAGAAAAGAGAAAAGCTGCCTTGGAAAACTGGCGAGGGGTTAAGGTAAAAAGAAAATAAGAATGAAAAAAAAATCCATGTTTAAGGACGAGAATTTTAATAGAACGATGAACAAAATCAATTCAGTTAATTGCTATCTACTAATTCAGATGGTGAATAAAAGATTAGAAATGTGATTAAATTACGAAATTGTTTAATATCTATAAAATAATACGTGTTTAATAGATACATTACCATATGGTACACACCTGTTTTTATCAATTTTTTAACATTCGCGTAAAACGTAGTGAATTGCTTCATGTTATCGTAAATTAAAATTTTTTTTATCTACTAAGTTCTCAGATAAGGGGTATTATCTCATTATATTAATTAATTTAATGAGGTACTAAAAACTAATAAATATCCATTTGTTTTCCAATTGAATCGTAATAATTTGATCTGACCACAAAATCGAAAAAAAAGGTAGGCTATAAAAAGATTGGGCCGTTTGACTATCACCGCGTTATATTGATACAATGAAGAAGACGGAGAGGGGAGGAACGTCAAACGGCCCAATATTTTTATATACCACCTTTTTTTTCTCGATTTTGTGATCAATTTATCTTACGATTCAAGTGGTTCAGCCAAAGTGTCTTTATGAGTTTTTAGTACTGATTTTTTTTTTTTAGTTTATGTCAATGTATATTTGTACAATATGTTGGTATTTATATTTTTATATTTAGAAAGAATTTTTAGTTAAAATTAAGATTTTTTAAAATTAAGTATATAATATTGCAACTGGGATCTCTTTATATTAAAACTGTGAATTTTTAAAAGATAAGATATCTCCACGAATAAACTAGACGAACACCCCGACAGACGAACATAAGGTCATTGTCGAACTTAGCCGTTAAAATCTATTACATTTGAGAGATATAAGTAATCATATATTTAGTTACCAGTGAAAGTAATAATAGACCCTAAACATAATAAAAATTATTAACATTCTTAACAATATTTACACTCAAAAAAGTTAGTTCTGTAAAACCATGACCAACCTGTCAAGGGAAGAGCAGTACTCAAAAAAATCTTCTCTATCAATAGCCTCGTAGTCCAGTAAATGGATCCTCGAAAAGGGGGTAAAGAAGGAAATGGCGGTGACGCAATTTTTTGACTTTGGGACATTGTTTGGACTAGTAAGAAGAGAAACGTACTAATTAGTCCCCACTCCCGAAAAACAGCAATAAAAAACAGGTAATTTTTTTTGGATATTTATTAGATGACCTTTGCATTATAAAGGAAGGAGATGGTCCGGTATGGCGGTCATAAATAGGCTAAATAGTGGCAAAACTATTTTTTTAAAACCCAACGTTTCGATCCGACTTTGCAGGTCTTCTTCAGGGAGGTGTGTTAGGCTATGATTTTCACTTATAACTGAGTTGGCTTTTAATAAAATAGTTTTGCCACTATTTGGCCTATTTATGACCGCCATCCCGGACCATCTCCTTCCTTTGTAATTTTTTTTTTGTTTCAAAATTAGCCATAGTTGGGGACAGATATCTCGAAAACTAAGCGATGTAGTGAAAAAAGGTATAGAATCTATCAAATTGCAAATTTCATCAGCTTTAATTTTGTATCGAACGTCTCGATCGATGAGATGAATAGTTTTCCTGATATAAGCGAAAACCCGAAAAAAAAAAGTGTCCATCTAGATGCCTCCCCTCATCCCCTCACCTGGCTTACCACCTAAGAGTGGGGACTGTAAGTATGTTTATCTCCTTACTTCCAAGTCCTTAATTTCCATAAGTCAAAAATTATGTCTCCGCCATTTTCAACTATAATCATTCATTGAGTTGACTATAAGGGTTCGATGCTTATTCTTACCTTAACCTCTCGTGTGTCGTAAATGACCATACAGAGAGTAAATTAAAAATAAAATGTATAAAATTTTACGTTTTTTTAACAAATAAAAAATGATTTGGACATATGACTTTTGGATAACTCAAAGAATAAAATTTTACTCAAAGTTAATAAATGCCTTCGGTATTTCAAAACCGAGTCAGAACTTATTCCGATTCCATGAACAAGGATCCCTCGACCGGAAGGGCATCAATATCCATTAAACAGGGCTGCCAACAGCGGGATATACCCCGTATAAAAGTGACATTCACAAAGCGGGTCATTTTTCTCCAGTGACTGACCAGTGACACGGCGACCGCACTATATCACCTCGCATCCATCTCGCCTCGCCCGTATATCTACTCTCTGTATAATCCTTGATGTTTGCCATGCTCGCGCCCCTCGGCCTCTTTTTATGGATCAGCTACCCATTTATTTGATTATGTAAATTCGTGTCAGTTTAGGAGAATTAATGAGGCATCGGATATAATATTCATCAGACTTAAAAAGCGTCCACTTGGTTATTGATTGAATCGCTTAGCATTTGATTGCTTTATATTGAACTATATATGTTACTAAAGCATTAACAGTTAAAAAAAAAATTAGTTTTGCACTAAATTTTGCACGCTCGAATATGTAATAACCATTCGGGTAAATTTGTCTGGAGTAAATTTTCCTGTTGTGATAAAATATCTCAAAAACTATAATTTGGACCTGTGCACTCAAAGGAAGAGAAATTTTCAGTATTTAATCCTCTTTGTAATAAGCTTCAATTAAAATTTGTATGTTGACATACCGATGAATTATAGAGTCTTAAAAGAAAAAAGATAGCGTCAAATAACCAAATATTAACGACTATTTTTAAAATTTTGAAAAAAATAACTCAAAATTCTAATACCATGGGGAATTCAGAAACGATTCTCAGAAGCCAATATAGATTCTTTACTTTCACTTACCTCAACGGGCAGTATTGCTATCGTGAAAATTTTCAAATCTGAGATTCCAACGGAAATACATGTTTTCTCCTGAGGTCTCCTGAATCCAAAAAACCAAGTCCCACAAATTGGTGTGTGTGAGTGTGCGTGTATCTGTATGTTTTTTTGTTTTTTTTGTCTTATGCCAGTCGTTGGTCATTTGGCCATCCGATACCTTGCTGCCTAGTATAATTTAGATGTTTTAATATATTTATTTAAAAATATTTTTTCTCTTATGTCCCTCAAGGCATATCTAGATGGTCTGCATCTATTGTCCCTTGATGACACAATTTACATGTATGTATGTAAGCTCAAAAACGAAAAGCCGTATGAAAGTAAAATTGCATTAAGGTTCGTATATACCTGAGATGTTACAGAATTTTTTTGTCAAAATCGGCTAACCAGAAGTGGCACTTTATATAATCGATGAAACATATTCTTGTTATTTTTTCTAAAACAGCTCCAACTATTAAATTTATTACATCAGTGTAAAATTAAGCAGTTTCTAATATTATGTAGGTTTTATTCTCATTGATGTTCTCTTACAGGGCTCAAATGGCTAATTTTCAGTATTATCTTCCTCTAATATAAAAATCATCCAGTCATTCCAGTCAAAAGTCCTTCGGAAAATTGTAGACGCACCCTTTTATGTTTCAAACCTCACGTTACACACTGACCTCAACACTCCTTTCATCGCAGCAACTGCCACTGACCGCTTTAATAATTTTCATGTCAGACTGACTCTAAATTCCAATCCACTTACTCAAGCTCTATCTACTGCCACAAATCCATATAATCCGCCCAGAAGACTTCTGAGGCGCTGGCAAAGAGACTTATTGCATTGAGCTACTTGCTGCATGTTCGTTATTATGTTATTATGTATGTGTTATTTTACTACTGTTTTTTTTTGTTGTTTTTTTTTTGTTTTTTTTTGTCTTTTTGTTTTGTTATTACTATTCTTTTCTTTTTATGCTATAATTTCTTCTCCTTGATATCATATTTGCTGAATACCGAGGTAGATGGCATATTTATTGTGAGCCACAAATATGTATAACTAATAAAAATAAAAAATCTTGCTCTAAAGTACCTTTGATTTTTTTTATTTGTAACAATTGACCATTTCACATTGATCTCTAATATAAAAAAAATAGTTAAATATAAAATATAAAAAATAATTTGATAATTAACTAAAGGAGAAATAAGAGATCGTAACAGAGAATAGTTGTAATTGAGGAACCAAAGGCATAGGAGAGCGTGCCCGAGTTCGCCCAAAGATTATAACAGACATCCATAGTAACATGACCTCAATATTATTACGTATACATATGCGATTTTTCTAATGTTTTTCGTTGGTATTATTTAATATTTAACTTTATAGATTACAGCTTTATAAATATTATAATTTTTATTTGCAAGTCTCCTTAAAGAAATAAAAATATCCACAATGAAAAATAAATCAATATAGCGTTTATAATAATTCAGAGTTATATCTATTCAGACATTGACTAAGTTGATTCCAGAGTTGGTGCTTGCTATGTTGAAATATAGAACTCTTAAAAAAGGTACCATTTCTGCAACTAGAAATATCACTAAAATTAACAATAAACAATGTTGAAATTGGAGTAAATCATTTTGTCAACCGAAAGTCTAAATAGATTTGAAATTATTGTATATCTAAATATTTAACCTATAGATGATTTTGGATTGTAGGACTGTTAGTTATTATACTGTTATTTTTCGTTGTAAAGTTTACTAAAATGAAATTACGAGAATTTTTAATGCCTGCCATGGATAGGTCAAAATTTGTCACACTAATTCTATGTGGATAATGTTGGGATTTTACAAAGGGAAAATTTATCAAATTATTCACTAATTTAACCCTCTAAAAGGTTACTATATATATATATATATATATATATATATATATATATATATATATATATATATATTATATATATATATATATATATGCATATTTGAAAAATAAATTATTAATAGGTTTTATATTAAGTATAATAAACATTCAGTTTACATTAAGGCTAAAGAATACTTTAGCTGACATACATTACAAAAGATTCGATTTTTCCTCTCAAGACATAATGCAATGAACATCTCCTCAAATCCTCCACAAGGCAGGATCCTGTCACCTCTTCATAATGTCCTGGAAGATAATTAATAAAATTACTGTGTATACTGGAGAAAAGGAGACAAGACATGTGAGATACTCCTCAGTCATTTCAAATCCAGAAGATATCCTCGGGACCTTCTAATATTGAACTAAAATTTGATTGCTTTCATTCAGTCTGTAAATGTTTCATATACCAATTTTACATGTTGTGTTTTTAGTTAATAAAGTTGTAAATTTCAACGAATAAATAATAATAATAATACTAAAAATATCATAAAGCTAGAAAAGATACAGGTGGTGATTAGGGTATAAATAGAAAAAATCCATACTACAATAGTCTCCAACATACGGGTGAATAGCGAAGAAAAAAAAAAAAAAACTTCTAATATTGAAATAGAATTTGATTGGTTTCATTCAGTCTGTGAATGTCATATACCAATTTTACATGTTGTGTTTTTAATTAATAAAGTTGTAAATTTCAATGAATAAATAATAATAATAATACTAAAAATATCATAAAGCTAGAAAAGATACATGTGGTGATTAGGGCATAAATAGAAAAAAAATCCATACTACAATAGTCTCCAACATACGGGTGAATAGTGAAGAAAAAAAAAAATATATATATATATATTGCAATTGACATCTCACAATGCCATCTATATACATACTGAAGGAAACAGAAGGTTCTATTAACGTATGTCTCTTTTCTAGCTTTATACTATTTTAGTAATATAACTTATTAAATAGCCGTATACATATATACCTGCGCGCTTTTAATTTTGAACTAATTAATTTGTTTATTTATTTTTAAATTCATTTAATTTTAGACGCTTTGTATTACATTTTAGTTATGCTTATTTTTTTCTCCCTTATATACTAGCTAATCAGGTGTCCAATATATATATATAATTGAAACGAATATATTATATATATATATATATATATATATATTGCTATGTATTGGAAAGACCGCCGGTGGAATAATTATTTTAAATGTATAAATAAATATCATAAGTGCCAACATCTGGCGGTACCTGACTGAGGGTAACCCATTAGGACAACCTTTTGTAAGTGGTAATAAAAACCCTTAAGGACCACCGACAAAGACCGACAACTAAGTGTTTAAAAAGGATCCCGAAAGACCTTTTCACACCTTCCACCAGAAATACCTAAGTCTGTACCTGCTGCTTTACCTTGGCCTGGGGGAGAGGGCGTGGTCATCCCTTAGGCTGAGAATATTCAGCCAATCAGGAAAAAGACTACCAAAAGAGAGGGGGATGAAAAAAGGTGGGAAATAGAGAATTTGGACTGGACACTTCTTTTTGGAACGGAGAGGAGAACACTTCTTCTTCTTGGGACTCAGAGCTGAGAGGACTTGCTCTTGGGACTTCAAGCGGGGGAGTCGAGGGAGGAAGACGAAGACAGCCGGAGAGAGGAGATGGACGGACTAGACGCTGAAGGAGAGCAGAGACAGGGAATCCAGATATGACGGCTAGAAACACAAGAAACACTATGAAGGACCAGCTAAGTGGTAACAAGCATTTAGTTATACTAATGTAAATTTGTGTTGGCAACCATACATCGTTAATTAATATAATCAATATAACACGTAACTTTAATCAAACATCAAGCATTCTCCTCCAGTATGATTCTTAACTATTCATTATGTATATAGGTTTAGTTATTATTTTGTATATAGATGTTTTTGGTTTTATTTAAGCTTGTAAATATAATAGTTAGTAAACCAACGTAGTACTTTTACATTCTACCTTGCATGCCACCAATTAGTAATAGAAACAAATAGTACATTTATAAACATGATACCTTTAGAAAGGAAATCCAATAAAGAGTATATGGTTCAATCTAGGATACTACAGTAGGGGGTCTGTGGTATCTAACATTTAAATACATCATTAATATATTTTAAGTTGATCGGTTCCCTTCTGGGACCGATATAAATACATATAAATACAAATAAATGCGGTTCCTGGAACCCCTTAATCGCCGTAGAAACGCGAGGCCAGGAACATAGCAATATATATATATATATATATATATATATATATATATATATATATATATATATATATATATTTCGGTTGGCGCTACAGACCGTGAAGATCTTTGACCGCGAGATGTGTTTTTTTTCTAAACCACATCCCGACACCTGATTTAAGTACATGGGGGGTAGGATCATTAATCCTACTCCCGGTCGGTTTGAGTCGCCTCCAGTAAGCTGATGGGGCTCACATACCCGGGGGGGGGGATCTTGGGCAGCGCGGCTTTTCCTGGTGGACAGCCACCCAAATCGGACGATTGCCCATCCAAGAGCTAACCACGCTCGGCGTTACTTAACTTGGTTACCTATTGCAAGCGCCTTAGTCCACACGGCTATCTCAGCTCCCATATATATATATATATATATATATATATATATATATATATATATATATATGGGAGCTGAGATATATATATATATATATATATAATTTTTTTTTTCAATCTTTATTTGTGTGATCTTGTTTTTCTGCCCTGATGATGTCGGAATTGGCGAAACGTTGACAAGTTAACTATTCACCTGTATATTGGAGACTCATGGAATTGTTGAATGGATTATTCCATTTATACCACAATAATAATTATAATTAACGTAATCAATCAAAAAGAATCATAAAACATGGAAATTAAAATAAAACATAAGCTTATTTAAAATATGCATAATCATTCATAAGAATTCATTCACCGATTATTGTGATTTAAATACCGAAATATTTTTTTGAAACTTTTCTAGTCATTTTTTTTAAATAAGCTAAAGAAACATGATGAACCGAGTATTCAGAAATTAATTTTTTTGTGTACTTATCAGGGACGTTAGCCATTCAAATTACTCAAGGCTAACAAGTGTACGCGCCTGACGACAGATGTGAGGGGAGGTAGAAACAATAACAATATACAAAATAAAAATAAAAGTAAAAAGGCCAAACTTTAAGCGAGATAAATATTCAAATTTTTCACTGGATATATTTAATTTTTCTTCTAAAGGGCATAAATTCCTGTGATTAATGAGGACACAGTTGATTTTTAGCCGGACATGGCCAGACAGGGCATAACTGAAAACCCTCACGTTTCGAGCGTTTTTTTTTTCTTTTTTTAAAGTTCTCGTGAAATATGGTGGACCATAAAGGGTAATAATGGGTGGGGGGAGGAATTTATGGTGTCCCTTATGCTGGTTATTTATTTATCAAATTTATGAGTCGGATCATTCCTTTCCCGGCTAGGAAAATACATTTTTTTTTCTAGGTGTCTTCTCCATCTCTTGCCGTTACAGAGTATTTCCGGAGCGACTTCTAAGATGTCACTATACGATTTTCATCCTTGAGGTATCTCCTTACATTTCACTGTTTTAGCCTAAGGAATAAAGATGAATTTCTTTTATGTGTTTCTCTGGATTTCAGAAACTAAATTTATTGTCATGTTTTGAAGATCGTAAGTTAAGTAAATCAGTGTTTGAGAAGGTATGCCGTTATAGATATAGTTCAATTTTTTTATTATTTGTACAATTCTTGAGGTATGCATGTGTTTTTTTGCTTAATTTTAATTTTCTTATTTTTAGCTTATTTTATTTTATTATTTATTATATATACTTTTGATTATTATTTTGCTTCTATTTATTTTATATTGTTGTAATACTCAATAAACAAATAAATAATATACAATTCTTAACTGTATGGATGAGGAATTGAATTCAATGTTTTTCACAACACACAAAAGTAATGAAAACACAATGTTGTCTTTTTTTTTTGTTTCTGTCGCCTTGAGACATATCCTTACATATTACTAAAAATAAAAATCGAAAAAAGATTGAATTTAAATGAATCTAGTAGACGAAAACTAAATAGTTTGTTTGGTTTTGAAAGAACATTTAAAAAAAAAATTCATTATATTTAGTATTTATAGGAACACACACACACACACAAACACACATATATAAAAGACGCATAAATAAATTAAATAATTGAAGTTTTATTTAAATATAAATCATGATAGAACTATTGATCACAATTTCAATACAGCAGTGTTTTACTTAAATTAAAGACAAAAAGAAGAATACAAATTAAAACAATAAGTATGTAATTTAAGTTATTAGGCATTAGATACCTTTCCCTTCATAATAATTTGTGCAACACAAAAAAAAAAAATATTGAATTATTTTTAAATTCTACTTTTCAAATATTTGTTCCCGTGGTCTCCTAATGTAGTCATATCATTAGAGTGCTACCATTGGGTAGTTACTCAGCAAGTGTATTCATGTCATTATATCAATTATGTCCAGATTTACGTGATGTATTTATGTAATACAGTTGTAAATGTCATAAAGAAATAAAAAAAAAAAAAAAAAAAAATTGTTAATTTTGAAATATTTTGTCATAGTATTTTGTCATTAATGAGCGAATTCGTAGCAACTCTTCATTTCTAATTTACTTGTTATTAGATCGAAGTACTTTTTGATTAATTTAATAACATATTTGTTGATAAATTACTCATCAGTTTAATTCCTATATAGTTTGTGCCAAAAAAGTGAAAAATAAATAGTAAAGTAAAATTAATATTTGTAGAGTATTAATATTTTCCATGTGAAATTAATTTCATCGTAAATTGGGTCTAAAATATAAAAACTTCATCGACATGACAATTTTTATTTAATTATTGATGCAAATTTGAACTTAAACTTCAAGCATTCTATTTTTTATGGCAGTATTATTTTCCCTTCCAATCTTTATCATTTTATTTATTTTGTTAAATTAATTTTGAGTATAATTTTCATGGGTAAGTATTCCAAGGGAAATTTAATTTTCTGGAGAAAAAAAACGTTGAAATTGGATGAGTTTTTGCAGAGATATAATAGCGTTCTAAACATTTAGCATCTGTTATCAACCAATATCACTTGTATTTCATTTTTCTCCAGAGACCTAAGGAAATTATTATGAAGTGTTACACATCTTTGATATATAATTATTTAGAAATAATTTGTCATTTCTTTATATAACTATTAGACATAAAATAACTTTGGAGGTAGAATATAAAGCCCATTATAAAGAGCCTAATATACAAATCTATATTCGAGACTTGTATATAGGTGTGAATCAGTTTTAGAAGAATTTTATTTAATTGCTTTATTTTATGTTTTTTTTTTTTTTGTATTTATCTTTAACTAATTTTGTCATCTACATATCTATTTATATATATCATTTAATTTATGAAGTCGCATATTTTTTTCTTTTTTATCAGTATACTTTCTTTACTACTACTTATTATTATTTCTTATTTATTTTATTTTATGTATTTGTTATTTGATTTGATCTTAATTACTTAAATTTATTTGTATTGTATGTGAATATTGCATGAATGGATATTTTTAGCTTTACTGCTTACTGCCCTTGAGAGATTGTCAGATTGTATTATTATTTAATAAATGATAAAAAACGTCTGCCAAGGAAGTATAGCTTCCTCATTGTTTTCATTGGCTAAAAAATATCTATATTCCTAGGTCTAAAATTTTTCGTATGAGAATAAAATATCTGGGAGAAGCTTTTTTTGGAAATTCAGTAATCCCTCAACATATACTGCTTATCAAAGCACGGGTTTTGTTCATCAGCGAATACTAAATTCCGAAAAAGTTTCTCATATGCAAACTGCGTATTTCATGATTCGGGATTAAAATAAAAATCGAATGCGTACTGAACATGAATATCACTACTGTGTTAGTGAAAAAAGTCGTATGTGAACATTGAGTGTTTTACAGGAAAGCATAAAAACTATTTGTTTCGTTGTGATTTATTAGTATAATTTCATAATTCATTGCCCTCTGGTATGTTTCATCGTAGCGTAAAGACAGTATGCCGATTCGGGCATGTTGAAAAAACGTTTCCAGAAAGATTACCAAAGGTATGTATGTAACTGAAAGTAGAAGAAATTGGAAAGACTCAGCTGAAGAAGGCTTATGTGGACGTGGCATCAGGGAAGAGTCGTGGATAAGAAAAGATGGAATAACATCTTAAGTTATATTTAGGTCAAGTAAAACGTGCATTTTGGACTGTAAAAGTCAGTGGACTAAAATATATATATATATATATATTTTTTTTTTTTTCGGTTGGCTCTACAGACCTTGTAGATCTTTGGCCGCCTGAACCAGCCTTCTCCAACTCTGCCTATCTTGGGCTACTGCTTTCCAATTTGCGGCATGAAGCTCAGCCGTATCTTTGTTTATCCTATCTATCCATCTGGTTTTTTGGCCTTCCACGTGGTCTCTAGCGTTCTGTTGAATTACTACCAGCTACATGCCCTGCCCATCTTAACCTCCTTGCCTTCATGTTTTGATATATATATATATATATATATATATATATATATATATATATATATATATATATATAATGAACCATTGTGTAAAATTTTTAGCGCTTTATTTTTGGATTAGTTTCAAAAAATATTCTTGTGTACACAATATGTTTTAATAAAATAGCCGCTTAGATATATAACTTCATTACATAGTTAAGTGCTTCTCTGTAGATGAAATAGCGTATGTATGAGTTGAATTGAATGCTGAATTTAATTTTCCTAATTTCGGAAAAGCCCTGTAACATCCTGGACAGGACCTACTATTGAGCCAAAGGACAAAGGATGAAGCAAGGACGAAAAGTCCCAGAGGAGGAATGGCCCGAGGACACCACTACTATTACCCCTTCACTTAGCATCCCGCCCATTTACACGCCTTAATTAGGCAAATTTAGTGCGGGGAGTGTGGGGGAGAGGGAGGCAGTGTGGGCTCCATATAGAGTATTACCAGCGTCGGCTCCTGGAATTATTTCTCCCTCTGAGACATTACCCAATGCCCGGTTGGCTTTTATGTCCTCTACTCACAGAGGGTTCCTGGGGTCACGTCCGAAACTGTCGGGGGCGAAGAGGCACAGGAAGTGGACGCGAAGCGGAAAAGAAGATGGCTTCTCAAAATGATTAGAGTGGATTTCAGCGATGTTAGCATGACTTGAAATTTTAAATTATATTTTTAATCAGTTTCGGTATGCCTGTAATTTATAATTTTGTCTGTTATTTTGCCTACAATATTTTTCCTTTTAAAGAACTTTTTTTTGAAAAAAACTAAACAAAAAAAAACTTTTAACAAAAATATCTGTTGGTTTCACCAAAAAGTCAACCTAAAAAATTATTAGAATCAAAAAAATCAATTTAACACACAATCGTTCTCATGACTCATGACATAAATTCGTCATTTCGCAAACAATCACAGAAAGCCAAAAAGAGAGGCAAATGCTACTCTGATTACCGAGCACCAAGTATTTTAATCAAATTAGATGACTATTGGGTATTTAATCACTACTTTAATCAATCCTTTGACATCAAATGAAGTGGTAATTAAATTCTTTGTTACTCTAAAAATGTCAGTATTTGAGTATAATACTTGGTTCAGTACTCAGAGTAGCATTTGACCATCTCTGTAGCCAAATGACGGAAATTCGTCATTGGTATAATACTGAAAATAATTAATTATTGCTCTTTTAATTCTAAATTGAGCTGCTATATCCCTATTATTAATGTCCTTAAATGCGCCAGAATGTAATGTTACTCAATAAAGAAATGTTTTAATTCAAAATAAATTAAATTCTTATTTTGTCCTGACAGAGATTAGCATATGTGTTTAGTTAAATTATAACTATAATCTAAGCCGGATCGTTGTTCATTTTTCTTTTAAGGAAACTTATTTTTTTAAGAATTGAAATAAATAAAGGTTGAACTTTTACCATAAACTTAGAATTTTATTTAAAAAACGTTCCTTACAACTTTTATTTTAAAAACTTTCTTTTTCTAAAAATTTTCACAGAGATATCTATAGTTAAAATTTTTTTTTTCTTTTTTTTAGTTTAATTGGCCGTAGGAGGACCCTGGGGGTAGGGAGACCCTTCTGGGGCACACCCAGCCTCTACAAATTGGATACCCTTAATTAAAATAATTAATTAAAGGGGAAAATCTAGCGGTTGAGCGTGATCCTGGCCCGAACCCTTCCCTAAATAGTATTGAGCCAAGCCTCATCATGG
The DNA here is from genome assembly GCA_928085145.1 of Nezara viridula. Classification (NCBI taxonomy): domain Eukaryota; kingdom Metazoa; phylum Arthropoda; class Insecta; order Hemiptera; family Pentatomidae; genus Nezara; species Nezara viridula. Next base: position 51,774,351 of record OV725082.1, on the reverse strand, counting down.
GTTGTAGTGGTACAGGTTTTTTACCCTTTATAGTAGCATACTATATTAGCATTCAATTAAATTTTATCGCCCATTTAAAATTTTACTTCAAGTATCATTGAGGATGTAATCATAAATTTATTATTTATTTAAATTTTGATTTGTTTTAGTCAACTTAACAGAAAAAAATAGTAAATATACCGAAATCAGCATATGGAATAATGAATGATGCCGCAATTTTTGATGTAGATAATAGTCTAAATTTCAGAAAACGACGTCGTTGAATTAATAGCATTATTTTTACAACTTGAGATATTTATGCTTAAAACATACAAGTATTGATTCTCGTCCATGATTTGTTGTCAATCATTTTGTTTATAACCAAATAATAGGAGGAAATTCTTCAAGTGCTTCTCAATGTTTTTGTCGAATTTGGTACCCTTTAAATAAGAGTAGGTCTGATGAAATTGTATGTCGATTCCTAATTAAAACCTAAATAGATTTTGATACCATTTAAAAAATGGGAAAACTCTTATATAAATGGTTATTTAATTTAAAAATGAACAATTAACTGTTATTGTAACGCTCTGGTAGAAAGCCTGCTACATACGTGATCTAACTTCTGTGTACTCAATGAAACCAAAATATCAATTGAAGAACTGTAATTTAACTCTATTTAGTTACAGGCCCATTTTCAAATAAATAAAACTAAGAATAAGCCAATTAATTTCATCACTAGCATCAAACACATATTCACAATGTCACTAACTCCTTCACTTAGTTAAGCTAAAGCTATAAAATATAAAATGTTTAATTTTCATTTCAATACAATTTTCAATTAAAAACTTTTGAAGAATTATTTATTTCAGAATACTCAAAGTATTTGGTGTGTCCACTCACACGACTTTCCTACCTATTTTAGAAAAGTTTTTGTATCTTTGCATATGTTCATGAAGAAACAAAATTTTACCGTATAATATATAATTAGGGAGTTAGGCCTCATAACATTTTTCTTTTCTTTATAAATTTTTTTCCTGAATTTTTTCAGGAATTTAGTCTATATACAAAAATTGAAAGGACAATTATTAGAACATTATAGGAAAGTTTCGTCAAAATCGTTAGAGCCGTTTTCACTGTACATTCTATTGAAAAACAGGTTTTTCATTTATTACGCGCAAGCTATTGCGCACGGAGCACCGAATTTCTGTCACAGGTATCGGTAGTCAAAACCCTACAAAATACAAAAAGAAGCAACAAAATCGGTTCAGTAGTTCCCCGGAAAATCTTAGCACAGACAGGCAGACAGACTGACCAATGGCTAAATATGTGTTTTTCGGATTCAGGGGGCTCTGAAACGTATAGATCCGTCGAAAACCTTGTATCGGAAATTAGACCTGATTGCGATACTTTCCTTACCTAGTATAGGTAGGAAAGTAAATGCAAGTAAGGAAATGCATGTTTCATTATATAACCTTTAAAAAAGGACGTTTTCAAAAATAAAATGATTTTTTAAGTTAACTCATCTTCGAATTTATAATCGATATTTATTTCGATTTAAAAAAAAACAAACACAAAAACAATACGGTTCACTTTAATAAGTAATTTTGAAAAAAAAGAGCCACTGTTGGCTATTCATTAACTTTCTTTGTAATTGTAATTGTAATTCATTAACTTCCCTCTATATTACGTCCACTTCATCGAGTTCCTTCTTGCTTTCCATTCATCAATTTTCTTGGGCAGCTAAACTGTTCTACGTGAACATAACACTTTTTTTTTCGATTTTTACATTGCTATCATAAATCTCAAATGTCTGTTAGTTTATTATTTTCAAGTGCCATTAATAGCGCCAACTTATTAGTTATAGTTGTGCTATCTGATATCAGCAATCCCCTTCCATTCCTGGCGCCTGTTCCTCTAAACTATCCAGGACACCTGACCGCTATCAGAGAGGCCCATCACGCCGTTATGGTATCACTACAAGATAGGAGGGCCGTTAAACAAATAGGAGGAGAGATGATTGGATTTCTGTTAATAATAAGAGCCGGGGCATAAAAACAGATGGGGCATAAGGGCTTTAATTGCGCGGAGGGGGGTAATATATGTAGCCCCTATGGGCGGCTGGACAATGGCGGGGATTATTCTTCTCCAGGTACTTCCAGGTCTTCTTATTTATGTTTTATATTAGGACGGAGGATATTGCCCTCTCTTATTGGAGCATTTCCATCCCCGGCCTTCTAATGAACTCCTGGACAATGCTCTATCTGGAATCCACATCCTCTGGATATAGCGCCTCTCTTATTGAACACTCTTTACCGTCCGTTCTTATTCGTTCTCGGGATGGGGCCTCGTTCTGTTTTATTGTCTCCAGCCCTTTGACATAACAGTCAGTAAATTCTCTATGTGTTTCTCAAACTCAATACTACTGTTCCACAACCATTTCTTCAATTTAATTTAATGTTTATATTATCTACGTTCCTTCAAAAAACTAAAAGTATATAAGAAATGACAATATCTTCGATTCCTTTCGAATAACCCAGCAAAACTTCAGATATAAGGAACCGAAACAGTGCTTATTCACTTGAAAATAGAGTACATTAATCCACGGATATCAAATCCTTTATCTCTTCTGAGCCACATCGAGAAAAGAAAAGTAACTCTATACTACAAAAGAAATACAACCTAGGAGCTTTTCACAACATACATGCCAGATAACAACCGTAGAAGACTTATTTAGAGTTGGATGAGGGACCTCCTCGCCTAATGTAGATATCAGGCCAGGAAGAAGTGCCGCTGGGTAATGCTTCCCCTCATGCCTATCATGGTATTACATTTTGCAGTATCATCAAATTCACTGTTTGTCACTATAATTTTGGTTTATTATTTTCAATAATCAACTATTGTGATTGACCAAAAACTTAACCCCCTACCAATATTTGAGGTTTCGAGTTTCAAGATGCGTAGAATTTGAAAATCGAATTAAAAATTTAAATTCCGAATAACTCAAAACAGTGTGGGTATTGTATATGGTTTTTCAAAAGTTTACGAAATTTCCTAAAAAATCAAAAAAAAAAATCGTTAAAATCGGACAATTAGGAGCAAAGATATGGTCTCCGGTTTTTCTTCTCGGATATGTTCTACTCCAAATGTTCTTTGTTTGGTTTTTAAATTTTGAATGTGTTACTGAAGGAATGCTATTATTTTTTTTATCATATTACTAATGATTAAAAAAAAAAGTTTAGTCCAATAATCGGAATCACCTTTTATTTATTTTTGTTTGTAACCAAGAAGGTAATGTTACTTTAGATGTATAATTGTTTGGATATAATAAGCTATTGTGATATAATTTGCAGCATTATTTTTACAGGTGTGAATAAAAGTTCAAGTTCAAAGAAAAATTATCATGGAAGTGATCTTAACTATGTCTTACGTGGATTACGTTTTGAAAAATATTTTGACTATTTCACTCTCTCTCCCTCACAAATATCATCAATGGAAGAGTTACCATCTCGAAATTTATGCTAACTATGCTGATCTCGTTTTCTATGGCTTGGACAAAGTTTCAAAATAGTTCAGACAAGGTTGATTTGGGCTTATTTTCCCTTTCTCTGGTAGATAAATAAAGAATACTTAACTAAATTAAAAATGGAAAAGTTACTCCGCAGTATTCTAAAAGTAACTGTTAAACTACCCTATAATCTCATGAAGGATATTATTTTTTAATATGATTCCCATATACGATGTTTTCATTGGTTAATACAGCTTTAAACAAAAGGTAGGGTAAGCTGTGCGGAAGGCGATATGTAATTATACCTCTATGTGTATTTGGAGGAGTGAAAATTGGTACTAAAGACTGGGGAACCGAGGGTTAGATATGGCATTAAAGGTTCAATAGAGGGCAGCACCTGCTAAGCTCCTGCCATCAGCACCTTTTTATAGCGGTGTAATCACCGGCCCTATTATAAAAATAATAGGATGGAAGCACTTTTTTCGGTTTTCTTTTCTGGACGAATTAATATTCATATGGAGCAGTATCGTTGCCACTAATCTGGAGATATTTGCCTTGGAGGATAAGTGTGTGTGGTGGGGTTTAACAGGGCCCACCATTTAGCCGCTCTTATCTTCCTTCTTTATAGGTCGGCCGGATTAGGGTTGGCAATGGTCTTCGGCAAAGGAAAAACCCGATCCTTGTTAATATTTGTTTCTGGTCATTTTGTAGTCATTGGATTTCGTCGGCATCTGACTTTAATCCGCTTCGGGTCGTTCTGTAATCGTTTGAGGGGTTTTAATTATAATAGGGTTGTATCTGTTAACAAAAGCTGGATAAGGCCGTGTCATTAAAAACATTTGTGTTATTCTGACTTTATATTTCAATAATTACTTACAAATATATATTGTTCTAAAATAATATATAAAATAATAAACGTGAAAATTTATCACTGTTTTCTTTTAATTTCTGTTTAACATTATTATTTTAGCAATAAAATAACGAATTTGATCCTTAATTCTACTTCAATTTTTCTTTCACCAACGTTTCTGCCCTTAGAAATAGAAATAGAAAAATCATCTTTATTCTGGGACTAGATTCCTTGAGAATAACAATATTGTTTAAACCAATTGACAATAAATCTGGCTAGATGATCTATTATAATAAAGAGTAACTACAATCTAAGTAATAAAATGAGTATATACATAGTTTTGGAATGTATATTAAGGAAAGCAGATGGGAACAACGGTTACAATATTATAATATTGTTACAAAAAACAACAACATACTTATAACGAAATAAAATTGGAAAAAAATGCTAAATAGGTTTTATAGGTAACCAATTTTAGTGCTACAATATAATTTTAAAAATTAGAATAAATCTTTAGGCGTTGATGAAAAAATATTTCAAACAAAGAAAAATGGGTGTTCATTTTTTTAAGTGAGAACTATTTTATTTGGAAATAGTTTGAGCCGTCAGATCTTTGAAGTGTAACACTCGGGTATAGTTGGCGAGAGTCGACTAATAGCAGTGTTATTATATATAGATAGAAATATCTCAAAAACTAAAATCGGAACTGTATATTGTAAGCGAGGGAAATGTTCATCATATCCTCTTTTTTGTAATGAACCATTATTCAAAATTGTACGCCGCGGTAAAGGGGCGAAAAAGGAAAAAAATAGTGTCGAAAACCAAATGATAACGAGTTTTACGGAAGATATTTTAGAAACTAAAAATCGGACCTGCATACTGTAAGCGAAGGAGGTGTTCAGCATTTCATCTTCTTTATAATGATCTATTATTTATAATTTATATTTCATACTACTTATCTCTCCTTGTTGATAATTTAACTTCGATCATGTGGTCTCAAGCACACATCTTAGTTTTCTTTTTAAATTTAAAGTTCTCTAAGGCACTCTTTGGTGCTTTTGAGGAATGTGAGAATTTGTTATAATTAAATAAAAAACAAAATGCATCTTAAGGAAGATGTAGATGAAAGGCACTAAATCTAACTAAATCTTACTATCCTCATCCTTTTAGATTTTTCAAAAGCGTTTGACACAGTTGACCATAACATCCTCCTCACTAAATTACACAGCCTTCGTCTATCCAACAGTGCCCTGCGTTGGTTCAAATCCTTCCTTTCAAATCGGTCCCAGTATGTAGTTGTCCCAGGTCAACCTCCATCTAACACCCTTCTCCTCTCCTGTGGTGTTCCTCAAGGTTCCTCCCTATCTCCTACTCTGTTTGCTATTTATATTAATGACCTTCCCCTCATGATCCATCACTCCCAATACCATATCTATGCAGATGATTTACAAATATACCTGTCCTTCCCGCCCTCCAACCTATTATCTGCCACAAAAAAACTTCAAGAAGACTTGGATAGAATTTGTGAATGGGGGAGAGCTAACAAGTTGAATTCGGAAAAGACGAAGACAATCTTAATAGGCTCCAATCACCTCATTAAAACTGTTCCTAATATTCCAACTCTGTTCCTTCAAAATAATCCCATCAAATTTTACCCCACCGTCAAAAACCTTGGAATAACCTTCTATCAAATCTGTATTCAATATTTCCCGCCGTACCATTTCCACTCTAGAACGTCTAAATTATTATCGTCACCTATTTCCATTTGAAACCCGTCGGCCCTCAGTCACTTCCTTAATTTTCCCCCACTTTCACTATTGCTTTTCGGTATATGGGGCGTCTGTGGGGATCTCGTGGCGAAACTTCAGGATACCAAGGGATTCCTCTGTTCCCAATTTTTATGCAGAGTTGAAGTGGCTTTTTCCTTCGTACCGTTGTAAATATTTCCAGACATCCTTCCTCTTTCAAGTCATCCAATCCCACTGGTCCTCATACATCTCCGAGTTCCTTCAATTCAAATCCTCTATTATTTCCCGCAATACTCGTTTCCGGTCTTTTGATTTGTACATAAGGGCCCACTGAACCGCTGCTTTCGACAGATCTTTCACTGTCCGATCCTCATCCCTTTGGAACTCCATTCTCTCTCACATTCGTCAATCCAATACCCTTCCTACCTTTGAATCCCGCCTGTTCAATCATTTCTACATTATATACTAATGTAAATATGTATATAAATTATTAGTTCCTTCTTCATTATTTTTACTTCATCCTTTTTATTCATTTTTTATTTTTTATTATTAACTAATTAAAATTAGAAAGTAACTTATGATTTTTCATTTTTTTTACTATGACTGTTCAATTACTCGGTATTTTCATTTATGTATCTGTAAAGCTCCTTAGCCCATATTTATGTCTTCCTGTATTATTCTAAAGGGACTCGTCCCAGAATAAATAAAGTAATATTATTTTTTTTCTCTTTATTTTCTACATATACAATGGTGTTTGTAATATGTAATAGATGGAGACCTATTAGTTTATTCAAAAATTACATTTATATATTTCCATAATGATTTAATATTTATGAACTTCCTCACTCAAAATCACTCCTGAATTCGATTGCAACGCTGTGTCAAATTTTCAAAGAAATCGGTGAAGAACTTGCTATCAGAGAATTCATATTTTTATTTTGTTTACATATATAAAATTATCGTAAGACAGAAGTACTATGCCAGAAACCTTCGCAGGAGTGTACGGAACAACTTTCCAAAGTTTCATGGCGATCGGATGAATGGTTTAGTAATGCATAGAGGACAAACAGACAGACATATATTAATTATGTATATATATAGACAAAATGTTTTGTTTTATTTTTATTCCGAACTTCCACAAAATTTCTCTTCGTATCCTCGTTTTATCGAAAACTTAATTTCTTTCCTTTTTGATCACCCTCATTTCATCTCCACTGAGCTGTAGTTAATCGGGAATTTTACTTCAGAAATTCGAAACATGAATTATTCAATTGAATTTAAAACAAAGTTATTTATTTATTTGTTAGGATTTTATAATAGGATCTCATCTTGCATCAGCTTTCATCGTGAGATTAGGCTTAAAAGGGATCAGAAGGGCCATTAAAAAAATTGAAGGAGATAGGCGCGAAAGAAGGGAAGGAGAGGAAAGAAAGAAGACAAAGAAGTTACTAATTATGAGATAGTGTACTGCCACAAAGGAGCTCAGGGGTCCCTCAGTCTCTTTGTGATCGAAGGCTGTTGAGAGCAGCGTCCCTCCGATAGCGGTCTTATCACTGCCCTTGTCAGTCCGTCTGTCTCATGAGCTCCCTACTTCTTACGTGTCTCTCCATCTTGTTCTTTTGCCCTCGCTGGAGAAAGAAAAAAAAATACTGCAAATTATTACACAATGGTTAATTGTTTCAAAATACTTATAAATCAAATATGTGTGGTGAGTCACATTATATTTCTTTCCACTTCAACGAAAAATTACATACGAAATTCGCTCCTTAAGATTAAAAAAAAATTATGTTGATAATATTTATAAAATAAAATTATTCCTAAAAAAAATAAATCTTGACTGCTACCGTAAAAATAAAATATTCCAGTTAAATATAATAAAAGAAATCTAATTGGCATTAGAACATATGCATACAATTCAAATCACCATATCTCAGTACCAATCAGTCTAATTTCGATGATTTTTTTTTTCTAGTCGATGTCATAATCTTTTAGGTAAACATATTCAATACACCGTTTTCTTTTTGTTTTTTTTATTTTAATGAAAGGGCGTATTATATTGCCGAATTCGGAGGATAATCCTCAGTTGATTTCTAAATGACACCAAAGGCCACTGGGTCGAAGACAGTAGTTTCGACACGTAAAACTGATTTTTTTTTTTTGGGGGGGGGAGGGGAACGTTAACATTTTGTTTTTCTTGGTCAATCACAATGCTTCACAATTGGAAAAAATAATGTATCAAACCCGCTATATCTGTACTAATATACTGCTCCGATTTCGATGTATCACTTTTTTCCTTTGAGGATATTTCATTACCTTTTAAGTAATTATTTATAAAGATCATCAAAAACACTGTAGTCACTTTTAACTTTTTGATTAATTCGAAAATAAAATGTTTATTTGGTCATAACTTTATTTTCTGCTTAATTTTTACTTTAAATACATAATTTTTAAACTAAAAGGTGTAAAATAGCTATGTCCGGCAACCAGACAATAAACCAAATATTGCGAGTTGAAATCTAGTTGTCAAAGGGAATTTTAACTCAGGCATTATTCTCCGCCCTTTCCCCTGTCCAGAGGAAAACTACAACAATTAAGTAAATAATTTATTTTTATTAGATTTTTCGGATTCTATATATTGTGAAATGTAAAACTAAACTGAGAAGTGATAAATTTGTTCTGTTTTTTTATAGTCAATTAAAATGGATCATTGTTGAAAATAATAAGCGAAAAGCTGAAAAGTAATAATCGTATGAATGAATGACTGGCATGAGGGGCAAGTTTAGATACTTTTTTATATTTATTAATGCTTTATTGCTAGAAAACATATCAGGCAAAATTATTTCTCAATAAAAAGATTTAAAAAAATAAATAAAAAAACATATCGAAATTATTTTCACGAAGTACGTTTAGTGAGACATCCTTTTCTTGCTTCCTAATTGGACGCGACCAGGCCCATCATAATAGAATTAATATTTTCAAAATTACGCCTGTAATCTTAAGTTAAGTATCATAAAAAATCACAGTATTATCCGAAACAAAGTCATTTAATATAAGAATAATAAATTGTATATTTGACCTTATTGATAAGACGCTAACAGAAGTATACGTTGTATTTTAAGATTTTTTATTTTAAGTGTACCTTGTCCTTATATACAAGCATTGGTATGAGGAAAAACACTGAATCGTAAACCGAGTTTGTTAATCAGAAATTTTCATAATTGATGCTGATTTGTATTATTTATACACCATAACTAGCAACTCATAGAAACTATACCATATAATTCGATAAATCCATATAATCCCTTTTTTTCCGCTACCCTCCACCTCGCCATTATTGGCATATTACTGGAAGGAGAAAAGTTTTTTTCAGAGACAACACTAAGCCTATTCTAACCATAGTTGGAAGGTCCAGATTTATCATATAGATCCACCACAAAATAAATCTGAACTCATCTAATTCAGATTCAGGAACTGGGGACAACGGCTAAAACTATTTTAAAACTATTTATATTATTTTAATTGAACTACTAAATAAAAAAAAATATATTCTGCTAACTAAAAATATTCTCGGGAACTCCATGAGCTCTACAAGATATCCATAAAACAGTTTATCTAGTTTTGGGAGTTCTAAATATATATATATATATTATATATACATTATATATATATATATATATATATATTATATATATATATATATATATATAATAAAGTTTACTTTCTATCTATACATAGCCGATGTCGCAAATTTTCCCTTACTCATCCCACTGTGCGTCGTCTGACTCGAGAATGTTGAGAAAGCAGACAATGCCTCATCTCGCTCGGTCATCATGGCCTCAAAGAACTTTCATTTCTACTTCTCAGTTTATATTCAAGGATAGGGATAGATAAGGGGATAAACAATACATAAATGAAATACACAAAACCAAAGAGGGCTCCGAAAATAATGCGGAGGGGGAGAATGGAGATAAAGTGGTGGGCCCATGAGTAAAGTCCAGTAGCCGCTACTCCTGCTTAGCCGCGATAAGTAGGAGCGGATCCCCATCAGTCCTCCTTAGCCGTCGTCTTAAGTGAAACATAACTCCTCTTATAGCCTCCTTCTGGGTCCGGAGGAAGTCCTTAATGCCTTGGTCAGCCACCTTTCTTTCTTATACTTAATCCTTATTCAGGGGATCTTCCCGACATGTGGCCCATCTCATCAGCTAGTGACCTTGGAGATTCCTTTGAAAGAATTTCAATGCTTAATAATTTTAAATATTAGATGATTCTTGGTTCCTTTTAGAGCAAACTTGAGATATACTTTCCTTTTTGCTTATTTAGTATTTTGTCTTAATTTTTAACTTATTACTTTTAATAAATTTATAGAAGCACTATAGGACTTAGAATTCTTGGGCTCACTAACAAAAAAGAAACTTAAAGAAATCTAGATATGCAGACACATCTCCTTCCCATTACTTCTAAATATGAGCGGCCATTTTAGAAATACTGTATATAATATATACACATTCTATTCCATGGTTTAATAATAGTAAGAATTAACTAATGAAAATTCTGAAAATAAAATATTCTTTTAAGCAGTATATATAAATGAAAATTTAATTCATAGTGAAAATTTCCAAGCAGATTGTTAGTAATTAGGTAAGTCAAAGCTTCGGTTTATATTTTTAAGGTTAATGCAATTAAACTTCCATTTTTGTCTTTAATCACGTCTGACGTTTCGAGAAATTGTTCTCATCTTCAGAGATTACTTTATATTTACTGAAAACATACATGTTTAAAGTGAACTATTATTACATTATTAATTTAGTCTATGTATTGTTTAATTATTTACATTGACTTTGTAATAGGGCACCAATTGTCAAAAATTACAATTTATCAACATTGGCAATCCATAGTATAAAATCACAACACTCATTTGACTTCAAAAACCCACAAATATTTTAGCAATAAAACCAAAAACAAACAATAGAAAACTACTAGAAGCCATATACACAACAAAAAATAATAATAAAACAGTTACTTATAAAACGGATACGAACACTTAGGCACACATTACTCAGACATAATACCTAATATTAAAATTCAGAAATAAAAATAGGTAATAAAATCACAACAAACATCCATAATGAGAAATAATTGGACAGGAGCAAAGTACAATATTGGAACTTGAAATAACCATGTGTCGGTTGGTTTAGTGATATATAGAAAATGAATGTGTAACTCCAAAAAAAGTATTATGTTGAAATATATATATATGACAGTTATTGTAATTTTTGACAATTGGTGCCACATTACAAGTCAAGGTTAATAATTAAAAAATAAATAGAGTAAATTAACAATGTATTAATAGTTCACTGTAAACATGTATGTTTACAGTAAATATAAATTAGCCTCTGAAGATGAGAAAATTATCCCGAAACGTCAGATGTGATTGAAAAAGATAAAAATGGAAGTTTAATTGCCTTAACCTTAAAAATGTAAAAATAATTTTTGATATAAAACCAGCTTAAGTATATTTTCTATCTACATATGTATATTTTTTGTTTATTTTCTTACAGATTGTAAATAATCATAATAATGGAAGACAGCTTGTTTTAGGTCATATATAATTATTTCTCCTGGTCACTTTCTTTAGAAACGTTATACATAGAAACTACTAAATAAAAAAAAAACGTGTTACAGATTTCCAATGTGTTTTTTTATCTAATAAATCTATGATGTATCGGTGATATCTCGATCATTTGGCGATTAGAATCGGTGCTCTACACCTGTTTTATAAATAACGATCGCGCAACAATTCTCCTACCCCCCATTCCATTGTTCGTCCCAATAAATAATATTTTCTGAAAATTAGAGGGGTGGGGGGAACTTCTAAACAGATTTATATTCCGATAAAACGAAATGCGTTTTTCCCCGAGCGCTTCGATAATTAGCTCGATATGTTTATGATCCTAATGAGGGCATTAAATCCAAAAAGTAATTTTATTCTTGCCCAAGCACGGGAATTTTAACTGCGCCGTTATTTTTCCTATGGCCCTTCGGGAGCTGTTCGCTAGTGACGAGATAGGTTAGCGAGGGGAAGTATGTACATGGTTTGTTCAGGATTTTTTTTTACAAAGTTTTTACATTTAAAGTAAAACAGATGTTTGAATAGATGATTTATTGCTTATAATGAACAAGCAAAGAGTTGTTTAACACATATTTTAAATGCAAAGTCATATTAAGTTCCTTCTTATAAATTGATTACAATAAATACATAATATATAAATATGGATAAAATAATAATAAATAAACAAAATACTTTTATTTTCATGTTGGTTTAAATAAAAAAGAAACTGTAACAACACTGATAATGAAACATGAGTTGAAAATATTAATGAAATTTTTGGCCTTATACATTTGATGAAAGTTTTCTGATTTTTAGGCCACAAGGTGAAGATAAAGATCTTGTAGATTTATCTTCTTTATCTTGCGTAAGGATTTATTTTAATTTGTTGATTGAATATAGTTTGTACATAACAAGGCTAATGAATCTTGAGAAATGAGCATGAGACAAGAAAGATATCGAGTCATCTCTTTTGTAGCCTAAAATCCACAAAAATTCAGCATTAAATGTTAGAGTATTCACGTCGAAAACAACCCTTAGCACAAAGTTTGGAAGATCACATTTATGTTTTTCTACCTACTGGTTTATTTCACTAAAAAAAAAAAATAGGAATTTGAAAAAGAAAGTTTGTGAGTATATTTTATCAACGACATAAAATATTTATTATGGCATTATAAAAATACAACTTTTAAGTAAAAAGAAAAAAAAAAACTACTATTGGAGCAGAAGATGTTGTTATAAATCTCCCAAACAAAATACCACACAAACAATATAGTATATATTTTTACTTTCGTTTAACTATATATGAAATATATAGTAAGGGACAGTATTGCGATCGTGAAAATTTTTTAATCTGAGTTTTAAAAGGAAATACATGTTTTGAGGTTACCTGTTATCCAAATAACCAAGTCCCATAAAATGGTCTCTATGTGTGTGCTTGTGTATGCATGTGATAGGTTTAGCTCAAATGAAGAGTGAAACAGGCGGTGGACGGCAACGGAGAAGGCATCAACCCTTAGACAATTCTTTCCTATCGTTTATTCAGGATTAGAGAAGAGTTGTGTCCAACCTGACTACGGGACACGGGAGGTTTAGAGATAAATTAGATAAGAATGGAAAGAATATTGACTCTTCCTGCCCCACATGCTGGGTTTCTGACACAGCAGAACACGAAGTGCTGAAATGCTCAAAAACGGACCAACACCGATCCTGGCTGTTCTGGAGGTGGAAGGAAACGGTGGGCCCTAGGCACCTCGTGGGGAGAGAGCGCCCGGCAGAGAGATAGGAAATGGATATATATTCTATCTTTTTCTTTACTACTCTGGGTCCGTTGGCCTTTGGAGTGCCAGTTCTTCTTCTTCCTAATAATAAATATAAATAACAAAATAAAAATAAATTAAAAAAAGAAGGAAAAGGTGTAACCCCATCAGAAAGTGCGCGTACCGGGCTACACCACAGAATCCCTGTTTTTTTTTCGTTCTTAAATATATAAACGAAATACAGAGAGTCGTATCGGCTTCATTGGCATGCGCAGATCCCATGTGTAATACCTTTGGTGCTGAAAAACCCGTATGTCAGAAATGGCTGTATAGGGTGAAAAAATAAAATAAAAAGTTGTAGCGTAAAAACGGAAAGTCGTATGAAAGTGAAATTGCATATTTAAGATTTGCATATATCTGAGATATTACTGTGACTTTTTCATCAAAATCGGTATACTGGAAGTAGCATGTTATATAATGGATGGAACAAATTTTTATTATTTTCTCGATAACGGCTCCATCGATTTTGATTATATTCATTATACCACTGTAAAATTAAGCAGTTTTTAATATTATGAAGATTTTATTCTCATTGATGTTTTCTAACAGAGCTTAAATGGCTAATTTCAATATTAGCTTCCTCTAAAGTACCTTTATTTTATTTTATTTTTAAACAATTAACCATTTCACATTGATCTCTAATATAAAATATAGTTTAATAAAAAACATGACGGAAGGAAAGAGATACGAGTGCGGCCGAGCTGGCCCGAAGATTAGAACAGGCTTAGGACAAAATTATGTCCATATGCATTGGTATTATTGGTATTATTTAATATTTAATTGTATAGATTACAGTGATTAAATATTAAAATTTCTATATATAAGAGTACTTAAACAAATAAAAATATCCACAATGAAATATAAATTAATATAGCGTTTATAATTTTTATTTTCACTTCTCCTTTGTCTGAAAATACTTATTTCTGCTTAGAAGAGGGTGATAAGTGAACTTTGTGTAATAAATAAATAACTTTTTATTTTTTTCACTTTTAAAATGGTAAAAAATAGTAATAACAACTATTGGGGAGTAATGATGCTAATTTATTTTTAGTTTGTTAATGGTAATTAACAATTTTTTTGGACCCATTATATCTCAAAAACAACGTATGAAAATTTAAAAAAAATATATTTTGTTACATCATTAATTATTTATTTCCTAACATTTTAAATACATAATGGTATATTGAATAAAAAATAAATAAATATTTTTCTAAAATTTGATTAAATTAAAACCATATCATATAAATTTATTAAATAAATATTAATATTATTTATTTAAAGATACTTAAAAAATGTACACAGTAAAAAAAATCATGGTTAAAAAAAAAAATAGTCGCCAACAAATAATTCCTGACCGACAAAAAAAAAAAAAATGTCTAGTCTAGATGAAATTCACAAATAAAAATTTTAAGTAGGACACCAATAGATCTCTGTGCTATTCCCTCGTTGTATCACTCGTTCTAAACCAGTGGAGATATACTACTATATCGAATACTTAGTCAAAAGTATGCTGAATATAGAAAGCATCCTCATTATTTATATCAAACTTTTTTAGTTAAATAATGTTTTTTCCATAACCTCTTAAATACTTTTTGACTAGTTTTAAGGTCTGGAAAATTCTCCCTTTTCTGTTTTAATTTTTGCACTTTAAGTAGATTTATGTTCTTAAAATAATTTATGTTGTTTCATTATTTCTAACTTGTAATTAAGCGATGGGGCTCCCTTTTTTGCGATGAACTTAAATTAAAATGTAAACACAATTTATTGTATATCGTGTCTTCAAGGAATATATAAGCCCTTATACTTTCAATTGTTTTTATTCTACTGTCAGTCAGCTCATTATCAAGTCATTAAAACAATTTTTATCTACTGAAATATCAATTCTTTATACGCCAAATATCAAAGTTAACCATATTTCTCGTCTCCATATTTCTTAAATTTTTGGGAATTTTATTGATGCTTGTCATTTTTTGTGTAATCATGAAGTATTGGAAAGTTCCTTTTTCCAATGTTTTCTATAAAAAGTTTTAAGCATCATCGTTTTTTAATCCTTGGCGATAAAAGCAGTTCAACAATAATGAAATGGAAGAATAATTTTATTCTGGGACTACAGTCTCCCTAAGAATAATAACAGTGTTACAAATTTATGGGTATTGGTCTGGTTTAAAATAATAGAACATACAAACTAATTAAATGCTTATATACACTATATGCAATAATATGCAGTTCTTCAAATTAACCTCTATTTTAATTTTTTCCAGTCTGATAACCAATAGATTTGAGAACATAAATTTTATTGGGTCGTGTTACATTTTACATAATGTAGTTTAATTATTGGTGTCCAGAAAAAAATTAAAACGTCTTTAGAATAAAGCTCTGTTCCTTAGGCCGTTAATAATTCTAACCTTTGTGAGACATTAATGAGCCAGAGAAGTCCTTGTTGGATGAATCAGAAGTCATTTGAAAATAAAAGCCCTGCTTGCAGGTGAAGTCTCAATTGGAAAAATGAACTATCAAATACTTCTTGATAACACAACAAATGACAAGCATCAATCAAATGCGGGAACACGGAATATGAGGAATATGGAGACGACGAATATGGTGGTTATGTTTGATATTTGGTGTATTGAGAATAGTTGTTCAATGAAATTATAAAATACAAATATAAAAATACAATTTTGGAGGTAACAATTTTTTTTATGACTTGATAATGAGCTAATCAGCACGAAACGTCGTTGGAAGTAGAATAAAAAATCTGAAAGTATAACGGCTTATATATTCCTTGAAGACACCATATATAAGAACATTGACTGTCTTTGAAAAGCACTATTGTAGCAGCTAAATATACGCTTAATTTATTCTTTACACAACTTTTGCCATCGTTGCGATGGTCTAAGAGATTTAATGTAACTGAATAAGGAATTTGCTGTATTTTTTGTTGATTATTGAAATTTCCTATTCCTGTCAGTAATAACATTATTTACTTTTCCTATTTTTATCTTATCCTGAGGTCTTGACGGCTCAAATCTTTGCAATGGCGTCCCTTTTAATATTTTCTGTAATATTCCATTTTGATACGATTCTAGTTCTTTTTCTGCCAACTTTATACTAAATGACAACAATGGTCTGCCAAATAACGGACAATATTAATGTTTTCTTCTTTTTATTTTATTTTTTCCTTAGCCTTATTCACTTTTTGTTTACTATTTTTGAGGTCTCAAAGTTCTCCTTTTTCTGCATTTTTGAAAATTTAAGGAGGTGAAGGTTTTTACAATTGTTTCTGATATTTCATTATTTTTAACATCAACTAGGTGACGGCAGAATAATTGCCTATATTTCAAGTTTTATGATTTGTAATTTGAGAATAACATCTATGAAATGAGCCACTGGCGGATCTATGAGGGAGGGGGAGTGGGCTTTCGGGATGAAGCCTCCCCCCCCTCCAAAACGTTAAAATGTAACCATGTTATAGAAAAAAATATTTTAAATTATCTCTTAATGTATTACTGTTCATGTAATTACAATAGATAGGACTTAAGCGCTGAAGCCCCTATCCTCCCTCCAAAATTAAATCCCAGATCGGCTAGTGGAATGAGCCATTTGTGAAGTATAGTTTCGTCAAATAAAAATGTACGGCTATACTTCTAAAATAAAATAATTAGACCGAATTCTGTAAAATTAATATTGAACAATATGATTATATCTAAGTATCAACCCTAACCACCACTAAACATTTTTTTCGATAGAATAAATAGTAGATATTAAGGCCGTCACATATATTTGACAACACATAGTCGCATATTATTTCACAGCCATTATATTTCATAGGAATTATGTTCGATACTTTTAACTATGAAGTGAACTTAGATGAAATTGGTGGTAGATCTTTATTCTCCAAATTTTCTTTAAATTAGGATTAAATTAATTGAGCCATTTTTGAATATAGATGAATGATACATGGCATAAACCCCCACAATTCCGTAAAGTTCCATCAAAATCGAATAAAGGATAGTAAATGGCATAATCGTATACGGTTTTGACAACTGGCAGACAGACACGGAACCAAATTTGTTGGAAATTTTCAATTCTGAGTAGACATTTTTATAACCTCCTGCACGAATACAGTGTTTCTCTAATTTTTCTAATTAGTAAACAAAAAAAATTATGTCTATTAGGATTATTAAGAGAATTGGTAGTTGTTACGCCCAGATATTTCTGTTTGAAGACGTCCATTCATTCCAATAAACGTTTTAATATAAAGATATTTTCCTCCATTAAAAAGTGAAAATGTTGTGTATCTGACAAAATTAGTGGCTATAATTTCCACAATATATAATACATTAATTTTATTACACTAATAATAATTGAAGATGTATTTATATTTATATGTATAATTATTTATTATTTTTATTATAATTTTTATCACCCCAAATAATAATCAAACTATAATAATCGTGTAAAATTACTGTTGGAAGAATGAAATAATTACAACGATTATGAAATGGTATTGGTGAATTATTGCAATTTTATTTTCTCGAAATATCCAATACTATAAATAAATTAATAATAAAAATGAAATGCATTGATTTTCTTATAGACACATATATGGGATAACAAAACCCAAGCTAACTATTCTTGAGTCAGGACTTGATTAATTATAAAGGGAGCCGGTGCTAGTTCCTGTAGCTGCCAACAGATCGCAGTGTAGTCTCTGCGTAACTTCAACCCATTCCAATTTCAAATTCGCTCTCTTCCAGATTTATTTACTAGGCATTAAAAAATGAAACGCCATATGAATTAGAATATTTGGAGTGTAAGAAAATTCTCTTGCCTATGAAACATAAATATTCAGATATTTCGTTATCACCGAAAGCCTCAACAAATTCTTTCTGTCAAACATATTTGTTTTCGAAATAAATATATGTATTTTGCTTCCGGTTTGAAGTAACCCTATAGAAAAGCTTTATATTTTACAGAAAATATTCTTACACCATGGAAAAGGATATAAGTGCATTACATTGGTGATATAAAATTTGTAATAAACAAACTAATACAAAATATGTTGATTCATATAATGGAATGAATCAATGGAATTGAACCGAAAGGAACTTTAAAAAAAAAATAGTACCTAAAATGTAATAGAAACAGAAAAATAAAATAAACATATGAATAAAACAAAAACAAATACAATATAGAATCAGGTGATGAAGAATCGAACTTGTCACATATCTACAAACAAATACTACTGCAATAAAATTTTACAATCTGAATGACATTTAAAAGTGACAAGATTAGACAAACATTGATAAGAACAAAAATAAGTTTGTAAAAAATCAGAAGAATAAAAATAAAAAATCACAAAAAGTGCATTGCTGAACCGAAGAAAGAAAAAAAAAAAAAGAAGAAAAAAAAAGATAAAATTGAAATATTTATTCATGTTTAATGAAAACCTGGCAGACACGCTCCAATATAATTTTGATGAAATCAAAATGATATCCGTAATATGAGGCAAAACCCGGAAACGTAGAAGTGGTAATTAACTTGATTGAAATAAAAACATACGTGGAAGATTAATGAATTTCAAACCCGATATACAATAATTAATTTCCTTCCTTATTCTACATTACTTTACCTCAATAACCAACCTATCCATTTTATCGCAACAGTAAAAAATCTAGGCGTAACCTTTGATCAGAACCTCTTCTGGAATAACCATACCCTGATTACCTGAAAATCCATAACTGTCCTTAAACAACTCCTAAGATTCCGTCATTCTATTCCTCAAAAAATCAGACAGCCCTTTCGTTTTCTCCAACTTCGATTACGTTTTCTTAGTTTATGGAGGACTATCTGCAAGACTGAAAATGAGATTGAAAAGACCCATGACCTTTTTTTTTTTTTTTGTTCTCCTCTCCCTCTCCTTTTAGGCTATACGGAGGCTTTCCCGGGCCAGGGGCTAAGGTCGGAGGATAAATGCAAGAGTTAAAATACCCCCTTGGCTCCAGGGCGCAAACTAAATATTATTTTATGTTATAAATCTTATATTTGTGTTGCCAGGCAACGCATGGTGCTGTGCACACGCTTTAGCTCGCTCGTCTATCCCCGTCCCTAGAGGTAAATGATTTGTTTCATAAGATCCATCTTTGGGATTTCCATGCGTTCTCACGCTTCCTTCTACTACACCGGATAATTGAAGTGGCTCTATTCTACCTCCCAATGATAATTCCTTCTAGATGTTTTCCTTTTCCAAGTCCTCAGAATCAAAACTCCTTCCTATATTCTAGAACTCCTTACTCTACGTTTCTCTATCCACTCTCTTAATTCCAGATCCCAATCTATTGATTTATATATTCCCTTTCATAAAATCAATTCCTTCAGCAAATTCTTCCTCATTCGTACCGCCTTCTGGAATTCTTCACCTATCTATATTCGTTAACCCTCACCTATAAATTCCTTTAAACAACTCTTATTCCACCACATACCTTATTTTCAAACTTTTCCTGTAATCACAAACAACAAATACTGGATTATGTAAAAACAATAGCTCATCACCGATTAATGGACAATGGCCAATTGGTCTGATTTTTTTTTTGTTGTAATTTTGTATATTTGTAAAACATATAAAATTCACTTATACTGTATAATCCAATTAATGGTAAAATCGCAATTACAATTGGCAGTTAAATGACAAGTATCTCTTTGTATTTTATCAAGCCAGTCTAATGGCCTTAATGTTTACAACGCTGTTATTATTCCAAAGGGAGTTTAGAACTACAATAAAATAATATTTATTTGATTTCAATAAACGGCATAAAATACTCCATTCTTAATTTAAATATTTTATGAAATATTTACCGAGTTCATAGTTTGATTAATCCCCATCTAACCATCTAATTTTATTTCTATGAAAGTAAAAATAGGAATATACGTCATTTCGGCGGAAAGCTCGGACATAACATGAAGGTTCAGATATTGCATAAACCGGCAATAAATAGCACTGTTGAGAATAAACAGCGTTTCCAAATAACAATTTACTGGACAGTAACATAACTATTTAGTGTGTTGATAATATCTCCATGTAAATATCATGTGTGGAATCATATACCAACATTTAAACTAAGGATAAAAAGGATGACCGGGTCGTATTCAGAATTATTATACATATTTATTGTTAGTTTGACACATTATATTGATTTTATACAGCTCATGTAGTTATGTTGTTTATTGTACACATATCAATGCAATTCATGATATTTTTAGAAATATTTACTACAAATATTTTTCTTCCAGTTCATAGGTTCAGAAATTAACAATGAAAAAATAAAAAAATGCGTCATAAAAAGGAAAATAATGATTTAAGTAATGTACCTGTCGTATATTTTTGTATAATATTTTTAGCATCATTTACGGTAAATATGTTATTCCATTACATAGACCAAAAAATTCAAAATAAAAGAAAACATAAATGTGTCAAAAAAATGGAAAATAATGATTTAAGTATTTTTTTTTTCTGTTAACGTTACAGACTATGTAGATCTTTCGCCGCCTTAACAACCCTGATCCATCTTTGCCTGTCTTATGCTATTTCTTTCTATTTATCTGCTCTGTTGATTCTATCTATCCATCTGCTTTTTGGCCTTCTACGTGGTCTTTTGCCTTTTATTGAGGCATTCATTGTTACGTAGAATCTTCCAGATTGATTGCCATGAGCTACATGTCCCTCCCATCTTAACCTCGGTGAATTCATATTATGGGATATTGATTGACCATTTTCTGTGAGCAGTTCTTTATTGGTCTTGATTCTCGGTGTGTTAGTACTCTGATCCCAGATCGCTCCGGATATCGTGCGGAATATTTTCGTCTCACAGCCATATATTAGTTCTAATGTATAGCCAGTTCTGGCTTTATCATATCATCCTACACCCTTAGTTTGAGATATCTTGAGATTTTTCGAGATTTCAATACCTTTGAGAGGGAGAAGAAAGCTCTGATTGCCCTAGTTATACGCTGCTCTATTTCTGCCCGTTGGTCATTCATTGAGATTATTGTAAAGCCGAGGTATTTGAATTTTTCTACTCCCGGGAGTGATTTTCCTTCTACGTAGATCCTGTTATGGGGTGGAATTTTCGGCATATTATCAGTTATTTCGTTTTGTCTTCATTTAATTGTAGGTCGATCTGCTCTGATTCTGTTATCAGTTCCTCCGGTTAAGAATAGTTGCACTGAAGAAATTTTCGAGTTGCGATAATTCAGCATTTGATTTCTTAGATAGTATAAATAGCACCTGTTATATTTTAATAATTAATTAGTAACGTGAATTATCCTTCCATTCTTCATAGGGTACGAAGACGTACTAATGTCATCCGCATGTTATCGTTGTGCCTGTAAGCTGCTCCTTTGTTCGAAGAAGAGGAGTCCTTAATTTTAATACTCCTGATGTGACGGCCATTATCAGGGGGTACAATAAGGATGGCGAAGACACTGAGGCCGAAGACCCCCAAGAGACCTCCTTATCTGTCCCATCCTCGGCATAGACTATCCTTATCTCTCCCTTTGATTGCCATCCTCCACATCCATACAGGATATCCATACTCCTTTGTCCTGTTATCCCGATAGGAGCTAATTGGGATGAGGAGGGCGAGCAGTAAATCAGAGACTTTATGAATTTTTGCCCTCCCTAGGTCCTGGCTAATTAGTATATATACCTGACCGTATATCACGGTCCCTCTCTCATCAGGCAGTATTAGACCTTGGCAACTTTGCTCGGTAAATCTTTAAAATAGCGCTTATTGCGCCCGTTTCTGCTTCTCCTTCTAATAAATCTCATATTATTAAACATTTCCCCGCTCTCTCCTGCCGAATTTGTGGCTTTGGAGATCCCTCAGGATTAACGCTTAAATTTTCCTCACCTTTTTTCCCCCTCTTTTTTTAGAACGGGCACTTGAATAAGTACTGTTATGGCAATTGGCGTACAACTCGGCCTCACCTCGAATATATTAAATAAAAAAAGTGTAATGTTGTCAATAAAACATATTAGTCCCATAATGAATCACTCACATTGTAGAGTTAGGTGCACTGTAATATATTACTGCTTTTTTACGTGAAAACAAGGATCAAAATCTGAAAATCAGTAATTAAAATAGTTTGTTAAGCTTCCTCAACCTATAAGGAGGACATTTAAAATCAAGCTTGACATATATAGTTGAAAAAAAAAGAAATTTTGACTGCCTGTAAAATATTGAACAAAAATAACCTGGACTTCAAGCATTTATTTTTTCATACCGAAGTAAAACTTCAGAGATAAAATTAAATCACTTTTACGATTGAAATAAAATGAAATATGAAAAAAACAATAATTGAAAATTTCTCTAATTTTGTACTAACATAAAAAAAAATTCACTAAACTCTCCAAAAATTAACAAATCCACAAATAATCGTTTTATATATATATATATATATATATAATTTTTTTTTTTTTTATATACATTGCAACATGTCATACAGATAAGTTACAAGTTTATGATTGCAGTATCCTTACACATGATGTAATAGAGGTTTGAATACTACTTAGAAAATTGAAATTCATTTTTTACAGTAGGAAAAATCCCATAAAAAACCTACATAAGAATATATATATATATATATATATATATATATATATATATATATATATATATATATATATATATCAATAACAGAGAGATTGTAACAAAAATTAGATAAGTTTGGGTACGGTAAACTGTAAATTGGCAGTATAAAAGTCGGCAATATTGCGTCTACAATTGAAGGACTGTAACGGACAAGTCTACACTAATTCAATTCACGTAAAAAAATTGACATCATGAACTATATACAATATACTTTCGTATAAGTAAATTAATTCATTTTTTTTTTAATGTATAAGTCATTTAACTGAATGAGGAACTAATGTTAGGAGAATTATTATAAATAATAAAAAAATAAATTTATAAGGAAGTAAATGATCCGGGGTGGCGGTCATAAATAGCCTAAATAGTGGTAAAAATATTTTATTAAAAGCCAACGTTTTGACCCGACTTTGCCGGTTTTCTTCAGGACTAGAACAGACAAGATACAAAAAATATAGGGAATTGTGGAAGTTACATAGAAAAAAATATTATGAACAATGTGAATAAACTTATTAAAATTATAAACAGTAACTAAATTAAAATATAAAAAGAGTGAGCTAAGTAACACGATTCTAAACTGGAGGAAATATATGGTAACAATTTTTATAGTGTAATATATAATATATGCAAATGTGAATATACTTCTACAGATCTACGGGAGAGATTAAAAAAGAACGAAAAAGGATTTATTATGAAATAATAGACAGGAATGTGGAGAAAGAAAAGAAAACCAAAAATAAATAAAGTATATAAAACAAAAATAGAGACTTACAGGTGTGTACAACTAGGAGTTTCACTTAAAACTGGAAAATCAGGATAAGGGTAGGTATTGGAAAATTTACTTCAGTTTAGGATCATGTTACTTAGCTTACCCTGTTAATATTTTAATGTACTTACTGTTTATGATTTTAATAAGCTTGTCTACATTGTTTTTTTTTTTTCTAAATATTATGTAACTTCCACAATTCTCTATAATTTTTATATTTTGTCCGTTATAGCCCTGAAGAAGACCTGCAAAGTGGGGTCGAAGCGTTGGCTTTTAATAAAATAATTTTGTTACTATTCAGCCTATTTATGACCGCCTCCTCGGACCATCTCCTTCCTTTATAATGCAACGGTCAACTCTTAAATATTCAAAAATAAATTAAGGCTGTGAGCATTAACAGTCTTAAAATAGCAAACCGTAAAATGGCGTAACAACAATAAAATACTGACGCTCAAAAAATGTATGCTTAAAAATATATTTTCTTTTTCTGTTTGTACCTAAGACCGTATTAATCATTGACCGCACGATGTGGTCCTCTTTGGAGAGATCAAGCAATCACACGTTGCTATCACATCACTATCAATCATAGATTCCAGGAATCAGAGATACAATAAATAGCCTCATGGCCGAATTCTTTGGTGTAAATTTGGCATTATTCTCCATACCGACTCATTCGACTTTAAGGACGATTATATGATACTAAATTCAGATATTATGGCTGCTCAGGTTACTAGCAGGAGCACAAACATATATCTTTCTTTCTCTTAAAGAGACAATTCGTTGACTAAACCTCGAAATTTTCATTTAAAGTACATGAAGTAAAATCATTATTCCTTTAGCCGATCGGCGGAGTTGCTTCCAGTAGACTGATGGGTCTCACATACCTTAGAATGGGTTTCGCTTTTCTCGTATGGGAAATCTCGTGCTACATAGTTAGTCAACCATCCAAGTATTTGATTAGATTGCCTTTCGGAACCCGTTTTACGTCTTTTTTACTTTAGTTTAATTGCTTCTTAAATGTTAGTTTGATTTTATTTTTTCAGTTCAAGAAATGTTTTACACCTTTATCATATGAAGTTTAATATACAGGGGAAAAATAATAATTACATAATGTAATAGTTTAATAAAAATGTGAACTAATCTAAAAATTGTAAAACTTATTCAGGGAAAATATTTTTAAAAATTATTATTCCATATCTTTTATAACACTAAGCAGACATGCGATAAGATATTCTAAAATTGTTAATTAATTAATGGTTAATTTACGATTTTATTTATTGATGACCTCGACGACCACTCGACCTGAACAGAAAACACTTTAAAGTTATCAAATTCTAACCGTTTTTCCTTGTATGATACAATACAATCAGTACACGACTAAGAAAAATAACCGGTTAAACTGTCAAACCAGCCAAAAAGTTGATTTTGGAATTATTATAATTATCTTAGTTTTGATTTATTGAATTGATTTTGGCTTCCTTTGACTCCAATGGTTGGAAATATAAATATATATATATGTATGTCATAAAAATGTCATATATATATATATATATATATATATATATATGACATTTTTTTTTTTAATAGAAGTCTACAGTATAAAATTATATATATATATTTATTTAACTAATATTTTTTCATGGCGTCAACGTTTCGGATTCTATCTTTAAAATGTAAATTACGTATTTAAGGTAGGTACATATATGCATGAGGTATTACAGAAATTTTTTTATATAATCAACAATCCGGAAGTCTATTTATTATATAAAATCTATTTTACACTTTTTTTTTTTGTTTTATTAATTTCTTCGAAATCGTATAACCAGATTTTGATCATATAAAAACATCAATATCGGTAAATCAATGTACAATGAAATGGTCTTTAAGATAAGCTTGGTCTTAACGGCCGTATTTTTAAAATGGCTCTCCCCAAAGCATCATTAATTTGATTTATTTTAAATAATTAACAGTGATTCTTAATATTAATAAAAAATAACTAGATATAAGCTATGGTAGATCTTGACAGTTAGTTGATAGGAAAATGATTTTTTCAGGTTGAAATTTTTAAATATGATTAGTAATATAATGTTACTTAGCTAAAGAGTTTAGAAATAAAAATAACAGATATATTATGTCTCGGAAGGTAACTAATAATAATTTCTGCTATTATACTATGTAATGTAGATTTTTTAGAAATTTAATTCAGACTTTTACTATATATTTAGAAAAAAAATTAAAAAATATATATAGCTAACAGAATTGTTAAAAAAAAAAAAAGTATTTCATTCTACTATTCTGAAAGTTTCGAGGAAGCACACGCTGCTGAAAATATTTTGGGCAGTGTTGAATGTGCGGAAATCATGCTGTACTAAAATAACCTTTAATAAATTTAGTTTAATGATATTAGCCCCGATAATTGATTTAAATAATTAAACATTAGTTGACCCGAACGAATAATTTGCATAGTATATTGTTCAGTGACCAAATGGTAATATGTTATGGAAACAAGGAAATGCAATAAATTTTACAATAATAAATTATAGAAAATTCTGTTTTTTGTTTTTTTAGTTGCAATTATGTACCTAGGGTAAAGGCACAAATTATTGACATATCGCCAATTATTGACACATGTTACTTAAATTCGATAAAATTATCGTTTAGGTTTACATAGAATTTCAAACTTGGCTCTCTTTCAAAGGCTAATTAACGTGCCTTACAAGTAATAAGTGTCAATAATTGGTGCCGTTTCCGTTTTGCCTGGGCTAAAACTCAAATTTACTATGATAATATTACATAACAATATGCTTTATGCAATCTAGACATTGCATCAGTTTAATATAATTTTTTAACTTTGGGTTCAGAGAGCTATAATTTTGGTTTAAGAAAAGATATTGTATTAATCAGTTAACTCAATGCGTTTTATGATATTGGTAAGTATGTTATTAGTAACTGAGTAGCCGACAAAGCAACAGAACGACCGGTACCTGAGACTAGACGAGAGCTAAATCCGGGAGTCCGTCAGCGGATTTACGGTCCAACTTGCCCAATATCCGGCCCTATAAATATCGCCTTCAGTTCCTGGTGAAAAATCACGAAGCGATCTCCAGAGTTCCAGGAGTTATCGTTGCCACTGGAGCTGGAAGCTGGCTAATAAGAGAATGTTCCTCTTGTTCGGATGTCGCTGTAGTGATTTAGCTCAGAACCTTGGAACTGTATACCCTTTGGTCGCTCGTAGATTGCGTCTGCGTATTGATCTCAAAAACTGGAAGGGCAAAATAACTTCAGTTGTTGAAAAAAGAAAGAATTAGAACTTCTAGATTCAGTGCTTTAAAATTTTCAGTTTTTCATTGAAATGTGATGATGAGGATGTATAAGTAATGTTACTACACTGTACAGTCCAGATAATGGATTTACTCTTACAAGGAAAAAAACTGGGATTGCAGGCTTTTCATCGCAGTAAAATATTTTACAATTTCTTGAGCGAGTAAGATGACGGTATCAGTTTAGTATCAGTTTAGATGTATATGGAAAACTAGAGGGTTATTTTTTAATACGACAAGTGCTTCACTTACTGAAGCTTCGTTGATAATTATTGTGTGTGTAGGGGCAGGGTGGCCGAACGGGCTAACGCCTGAGCAAAAGCAACCCTGGATAGCAAGCCTGGCAACCCGGATAGAAAATAATGTGTAAATAGAATAATACCGAGTTCGCATCCCGATGCCAAGACTTTTAACTCTGCTATTAATCCCCGCTCCAACTGAATTCCCTGAGAAATCCCCGTATAGCCTAAAAAGGCAAGGAAGGGGAGGACAAAAGAAATTATTGTGCGTGTTGATTAGGCTATATTAATAATATTACGTTATAATGTATAGCGACATAGTTTCGTTGATGTTACTTAAATATCAAATGCATTAAGGAGAAGGATAGCTGGCTGATATGCTAGTTCTCACTAGCGTATACTTGTTCAATAAAAATATAAGAAATCTTGAGATATTCAGACATGATAACGAGCTAGGTAGCGGGTTGGCCTAGCGGGGTAACGCGCGTTTATGACCGTCACCTAGATGATAAACCGAAGTTTAAAGGTATAAAATAATCAGTAGTACGCGCCCCGGTTCTGGGGGGGGGGGTGAACGTTTTAAGTCTCATTAATCCCTCCTTCCCCTCACTCGCTGGCTCTGAAAAACTCTGTGTTTCCTTAATGACGAGGAAGGGGAGAACAAAAAAATAAATAATTGGTAACAAGATAGTAGCTTTAAGATATTGAGTGCGTGATCCCTTTACACCCAGTTATCCTCCGCTAAATGGTGTTGCATCGTGTTCTATTTTTGGTTGCATTTGTAGGGACCATGATTTTCGACTCATGTCCCCCGGAGGCCACCAGAGCCGCGTTGCATCGTATCCAAATGATATTTATGGAAGGCAGACGGGGACACGAAATGAGCTTGTATCGGAAAAGTTACAAATGACCGGGCTGAGACAGTAATGCGATCCTCGGCGGATTTATGGGCGGGTAAAGAATAGCCCGCCAATGGCGATTTATCATAACGTTTCCAATGCTAAACTGCCCGGGCTGGAATTAGGTGCATTCATGTGATCGGCCGGTGATAGGGCGCTCCAGCGCTCCAGTAAATCAGTTGGCGGAGATAAGGCAGGTGTTGTACATCGATGACACCGCGCTACGCTCTTGTTCGCCTCGTATTAGGCTCATGTCGAGCATTCGGGGCAGTTGGTCGCCAGTTTTTCTAACCTTTCGTGATTTCCTAATAAATTATCTTGGAGAATGGACTTGTACAATTTTCTAACAGATCTATAGAGGGAAAACAACTATAGCAAGAGTTTTACGCAAATACATGGGCTTCCAAATTCTACAAGCAGGCACGATGCAGATAGTACGCGAACAATAAAAAAAAAAAAATATCTGACACGTTAAGTGAGGAATGAAAAGTCTTACTTTCTATATTAAGTGTATAGTAAGGTTAAAGTATTATGATCCTGACAAATTTTAAATCTGAGCTTTCAACGTAATACTCATTTTAAGGCCTCATGAGTATAAATAACCATATCTTTTAAATAGTTCTGTATAGGCGTGTCCAGAGGGGGTTTTATGCCGCAAGTTGCACCACAATTTTTTGAGGGGGGCATATTTTGGCTGGTTTATGATTTTTTGAAGCGGCAACATTTCTGTGGAGTTCTGAATTTTCGGAAAGAAAAGTTTCATACTATGATACAGGGAAAATATGGAACAGGCCGCAGCAAGTGTAATTCTAAAGGAAATTTTTCTAATTCTACCTTCGCTTTCTCTGTTTTAAAGAAAATATGAGCAATAAAATATTTTATCTTGGGAGTGGCGGAAAGATTCTTGCGTTATCGACTTTGGGGTAGAAAAGTCGTAAGAAACTGAAATCACATATTTAAAGTATAAATATGCCTGAGATCCACTATTCTGAAAATTTCTACAGTTGAAAAAAAAAACGGTTCTAACTTGTTTGAATTAGTGTACTGTGTTTTGTAGTATATAGTATAGTAGCGAATTAGTGTAGTATTGAATATGTTTGTGTTTTTTTTTTAATTTACTTATCTTTAAGTTATTTTATTTTTATTTATTGTGTTTACTTTTGTATTATTATGTAGTAGTTATTTTGCTTCTGTGTATTTTAAATTTCTTGTCCATACAGTGTGAATGCAATCTTACCTCACTATAATTATTGTCCATGTGAAAGAATATTTTATTACTCAATATATAAATAACCATTAAAAAAAACTTGTTTTATTGAACGCATCACATTAATGTTAAATTAAAAGTAGGTTTAAAGTATAAATATGCCTGGGATCTACTATTCTGAACATTTCTACAGTTGTATCCTGAAACGGTTCTAACTTGTTTGAATTAGTGTACTGTGTTTTGTAGTATATATTATAGTAGTGAATTAGTGTAGTATTGAATATGTTTGTGTTTGTTTGTTTTTTTAATTTACTTATCTTTAAGTTATTTTATTTTTATTAATTATGTTTACTTTTTTAATAATATTTAGTAGTTATTTTGCTTCTGTGTATTTTAATTTTTTTGTCCACACAGTGTGAATGCAGTCTGCTCTGGTTAGCATTGGTTGTACCTCTAGAACAATGTAAGTCTGAAATAAGGAGGTAGGGAAAATTGGAAAAGAAAATCAATCATAGAGCTCAAGTTTGTGGGGTTTTCAAGCATACGAGATTCTATAAAAGATATTCTTTTTATGAGTTGTTTTCTTTACCATCTTCTTAACCAAACTATTTTCTAGACATCAAAACTTATCTGGTGTGACTTTGTTCCTATTACATTCAAACTACATTTTCCTTCATTCAAGTTCTTTCTTTTAATGACCACTGGCTAATGAAAATCTTGACCCTTCAGGAAATCAAAAATAAAACATTCAGGTTTTAAAAGTAGCTTTCCTTATTCTATTTCCTATAATTATTGTCCATGTGACGGAATATTTTATAACTCAATAAATAAATAAGCATAATAAAAAAAGAACTTGTTTGTTTAAAAGCATCACATTAATGTTAAATTAAAAGTAGGTTATATCCTTATTGAAATAATGTGTTAGAGCATAAATGCCGAATTTTAAAAATACCTTCAATATATAGAGGGATAAGAAATCGAGATAGAAGAAGAAAAATCACTATCCTTCATATGACGAAACACTAGCGTGAATGTATGTGTTAGTTTGTCTCCTATACTTCTCTAAAAACTATTTAAATGTTACACTTTTAGTAAACTTAATTTATAGAAGAGTATATCAGCTTAGATTTACGGCATTTTAAAGACGATGAAAAAATAAATCTCTTCTCCACATCCGTTTTCTTTTTCTTATTTTCTTGTAAAAAGTTTTTCAAATATTGTTGTTATCCTTTAACTTTACTTTTTTTCATTTTTTTTTTAAGCTCTTCAAAACAGAATGCAATATTACTGTCTCAGCGATTGAAGTTTTATTGAAGTATTCGCGAATGTAATACGACACTATGGATTTTGAATTTGGTTAATAAAACGAAATAAATTCACTATGATGCGCAATATATGTATATATAGCGCATTATAGTGAATTGTATATATACATAATATATATATATATATATTGTATATATACATATATATATATATATATATATATATATATATATATATGTATATATATATATATATAGGTATATATATACAAAGTGTTAAATTATAAATATTAAAAAAAACATTTGAATAGCAAACGGCGTTTTACCTTCACAATAAATCTAATTAGATAGAATTTCCTGGTAAGGCACGTGGGAAACTTTCCGGCTCTAAAATTCGCCGAATTTCTTCTTAACGTTTTAAAGTACTTTGTTTTTATTTGTTCTCTCTTTCTATATATCTCTCTATATTTATATATTTTAATTATTTTTAATGTATTGTCTTTATTGACAGTATACAGAGTATAATATGTAAATATACTTCAAGTATATAAAATAAAATATGATTTACTTGTTTGTACAAAGCGCCCAAAAATATGTGAATACTTATAAAACTGGTCCATTATAACTATAAGGATATTTTTAAATTTTGAAATGGAGTCTTTATTCACTCAAAACCCAATTAACTAGTAAATGTTTTACCATGCCAGAAGCAAGCAGTATGTAAATTTTTTTTTTGTAATAAGATCATGGAAATGCGGACCATAGGTAGCATATCTCACATTAATAATACAATAAAAGACTAAATTGCAAACTATATACTACTTTGGAACAATTCAACATACTCTCATACATGGAGTATTTCTATTTTGTCCGAATTCTTTAGTTCTTAACGCTACGGTGTAGGCCACCCTCCATTAGTTCCCAATGCTCTTCTATATTCTTGAGTTATGTTATGAAACGTTGGTGGCCTAGCTCGTAGGACACTCTAAAATTTCCAAATGTTCACTACAAAAAAATGACAATTTTCCTGTAACTGTTATATTTTCACTTTGTATTGCAAAGGAATGAATGTGGTTAAGAAGAATTATTTATTTCTGAAGTTCATATTTTAATTTTATTATTATTTATTATCCTTATCATTGTTATTTATTATTTCGACTTTTTTTTTGTCATATATTAAATTATTTTTTTTAATGATCTTTATTTATCTCTTTTTCATATCTTTGTATTTTATGAATGAACTCTTGTAGCTCTAATTCAGGTTGCCCTTAAATGAGGCAGATTGTATTATTATCAAGGGCATATGCAGCTTTCATATTAGGGAGGGAGGTAAGATGGATTTTTTTTTCTCGGAAAAAAGTGTAGTATTATTTCAATTGATAAATATTTGTATGTGAATTACAATATAAGCTTAGAACAATAATTTAAAAAAAATACATCTTTTTATTTAAGGAGAAATTATGTTTCAGGTTCTTGCTGTGTTTATTCCAATAAGGTTTTATTTTATTACACTGGCAATGTTTCGGCTATGTCGTCTGTAAGACATAATTAGCGATTAATTTCATACATAAACTACTTGTAACATAATGTGATAGTGATGTTAATCGTTGATTTCTTAAACCCAACATTATATAAATCATACTCCTGATGGAATTTTGTTAACAAGTTAATTTATACATTTATTCTGTTACAGATGGCTTGAAAATGGCAATCTAGCCGAAACGTTGCCAGTTTAATTTGTTGAAAATTTGTTTTTATTCATAAAATCAATTAAACGTATGGTCTTACTTATCCTCTACAGTTGTATGATTAAAAATATTCAAAACATCAGACAATAATTAAAATCGTATCCAGTATGTCTTTATACTCCTCCACAGTAGGATGATCTGGTTTAAAGTAACCGAAAGATAAGGAATCTGTAGAGTTGTAGTGATGGTTGAGGTACTCTTCCGCCTTCCTCATTAACAGATTGGACAGCCCCTGGGTCACCTGCCGGCCCCACGGAGAAAGAGAACCGTCGTTTCTTCTCACGGTGCAACTGTTAAGGAGGACCGTTTCTGGTTTGATCGTCACTCCTGTCTTGTTGGAGACGCTGAATTGGAGGAGTAGACTGCAATGGTCCAGTTTTAACCCAACTCTGTTAAAAAATGAGTTACAAATATCAATACTGTAAAAATTATGTTTCATCAACATACATAAATAAATTTGTCGTGTTTGATTTTTTCAACCTGCGAAATATTTTTTTTTTCAACAAACAAACCTGTACTCATACTCGAAACGAATTTGGTTTTAAATTCTCTTGGCAAGAACCATAAAAGTCGTCATTGTGGGATGTACGGGTTACTGGTGAAATTAAGTGTTTGGAATAAATGGATTTATGTTCTCATTCAGTCTCTAGTGAAAGTTTTTGTGATATTGTATTGCAGTATCTAAAACCGTTTGGATGAACGATTCCTTTTACTCCGCGGTACAGACACCTTTTTATTAAATTATTAACATCCTCCTGAAACTTCGTGAATAGCTTCATCTCATCGTGACCTAAAACTATTTTATTTACGAAAACTGTTGTAATTTGGGCGTTTTCAATCTGGAGATCGGCAAACTTTATATATTTAGTTAGGTTCTAAAAACTCGTATATACCCATTTGCTTTCCACTTGGACTGTTGGATAATTTGATTATAAAATTGAAAGAAAAGGTGGCTTAAAAAATATTGGGCCGTTAGGTCTGTACAATCTTGGTGTTTTGAAAATTTGGAGTGTAAGTCACGACAAACGGCTCAGTATTTTTAAAAGTCACCTTTTTTCTCGAGTTGGTGCTCAAATTATCTTGCGATTCAAGTGGAAATCATATGGATATTCACGATTTTTTTAGTACCTAATAAAATAATGCCAACAGAAAAAAAACAACATATATTCTTTGAAGCAAATTAAAACGAAAAAAAAACCTTTAGAACGGATTTTTAAGTACCTACAATTTTTATATATTATTTCTCAAAGATGGTTTTTTGTCATTACTTCTAGCAAAATATTTTATCAAGGTCAATGATTTTCAAAATAAACTGCATAGTCCTTAATAAAAACCACAAATATTTTATTTACAAAAATTCTAGGAATTCAGAATGGCCTTCAAAAATATTGAGCCGTTTGGCGTAACCTACATTCCCTACACAATTGTCAAAACAACAAGGTTATATAGGCCAAACTGCGCAATATTTTTGTAGGTCATCTTTTTTATCGATTTTGTGATCAAACTATGTTACGATCCAAGTGGAAAGCAAATGGGTATTTCTGAGTTTTTAGTACCTAATTAAATAGATGAAGCTTGCTCCCCTCCAGATTGAAAACGCCCAAATTTCCAGAATTTTCGTAAATAGAATATTTGTACGTTACGATGAGATGAAGCTATTTATGAAGAGACAGGTGGATGTTAATAATTTGATAAAGATGGGTCTGTACCACAGAATATTTTTTAACAAATCATTTGTCACATAGAACATCTGCAAATTTTCAAATAACTTTTTATTTAAAAATTTGAATTATGAGGGTTGGAAATTTTCGCAGCACCTCATTGTTTCATTTCTAAGTCTATAAACATTTTTATAAGCAAGATGGGTCTGTACCACAGAATATTTTTTAACAAATCATTTGTCACATAGAACATCTGCAAATTTTCAAATAACTTTTTATTTAAAAATTTGAATTATGAGGGTTGGAAATTTTCGCAGCACCTCATTGTTTCATTTCTAAGTCTATAAACATTTTTATAAGCAAGATGGGTCTGTGTCACAGAATATTTTTTAACAAATCATTTGTCACATAGAACATCTGCAAATTTTCAAATAACTTTTTATTTAAAAATTTGAATTATGAGGGTTGGAAATTTTCGCAGCACCTCATTGTTTCATTTCTAAGTCTATAAACATTTTTATAAGCAATTTGTAGACGATAAGTTTGTCAATTAAAGATAATTTGAAGCGTTTGGCAAGTAACCTCCATAATAGTTTCAATCTTTTGTTAAGTGGTTTTTTTTTTTAAATGTGAGTTCTCTGTGTCAGTCTATGGTCCAAGTGGAATCTCAAACAACGCGCTTCTTATGATGTATGAATAGGAACATAATTGAAGAAAACCTGTATGCATGAACCATGATTTGGTGTAAAGATAATGAATAGACTTTTCGTTTCATTCATTTTTTACTTAATACCCAATCGAAAGTATTATAAAGATGGTGCATCAAAATAAAAATGATATATTTATTTTTTCAAGCAATAGCTGTCGTTTGATAAGAGAATCACATTTGATTCACACATAAAGAAAAAAAAGTGCCACTTTAAATCTAACAAGGAGAGTTTGCAGACGTGTGGTCAGCGGATTCAATGAAACCGGTTTATATTTTTGGTGATGCTAGGTCAAAAAATAATAGACTCATGTCTAATAGTTCTTATCTATGAAAAAAATACTGTTTTGCAATTGTTCTGAATGGATTTGTAGGTAATAATATATCAATAGATTTCTTTTGTCGAAAATAGGAAAAAAGTAAATTAATTGTATTAAATGAATCAAAATATATGATAAATTACAAAAAATAATTGATGTTGCCGGTTAAGTAGGAAAGGAAATTTGTGCCATGAAAAAAGGAATTCAAATTCGTTTCTTGATAACTTTAAATCTTGTAAAGACGCACCAACATTAAAATAAAAAATATAAATTTTTGGACTTGGTTTTATTGAAGTATTTATTATCATGTCGTTCACAAAAGCATTCATAAGTTCTCCAACGACATGAGGATTTCCTGGAGAATATGAGTGAAGTTGGAGGATTTCATCCAAATTCAACGTCCCTAAAACCGTTGGAAAGGTTAGATTTTACGCCTTTGTTAGGAATAAATAAAAAAAATCTCCTTAAACAATGTTATTCGATATCTCCAGTTTTAATACGTTCGCGGGAGTCTGGTTTGTCCCATTCATTATGATTTATAGAGCTATTAATTTCTGCTGATTTCCAATTGGATATAAAAAAAAAATGAAGTGAACAAAGACAAAAGAAAAAGTTGGAATTTTATATAAGATTGTTTTCCCGACTCCTAGGATGGATTGGCAAGAATCCTCGGACAAGGGTATATTTTTATTAATACTTTATATTATTAATATTAATATTTAATATGTAATATAATTAATATTTTATATATTTTTATTAATATTTTTCAACCTAGTATCACCAAAAAAAGTGTCAATGAAATTGTTGACCCCGTAACTTCCTCTTGCTGCAAAGGTTAAATTCCTGCACTTACTGTTAAGACGACATTCCAAATTAAAAAAAAAAAAAAAACTAAAATTAAGTAGTTAAGGATCTATTTTAAAACCACTAAAGATATAAGGAATTGCAGAATTGAAAAAAATAAATAAAAATTTTTAGTGTAAAATACTATGGAAAATTACCCAAGCACCATGGTACCTGAATAACAACACTTTATACAATGACTTAGGCATGCTGGCACTCAAAGAATACTAACATATTATTTCTAATATTCCTAATAATTATTCCATGATAATTTGATCAACTATACAATAAAACTTTAAGAAGCATTCTATATCTCAAGGGTGTTATATTTTTTAAGGGAGTGGGGTAGCTCAGTGGTAGGGCACTGAGCTTCCAATGCAAAGGTCCCAGGTTCGAACCCCGGCTCATGGTAGACAATTTATTTATCTGTTTCATTGGCCGTGGGGCGACCTTGGATCAGGAGTCCCTCCTGGGGCACACCCAGCCTCTATAAAGGGGGTACCCTTAATTAAATAATTGATTAAGGGGGAAAACCTGGCGGTTGAGCGTGATCTCGGTCAAATCACCTCCTTGCACAACTGTGGACCTAGAAACAGTGCTTTCCCTAAATAGTACTGAACCCCAGACCCTTTATGGGTTGTAGTGGTACAGGTTTCATATTTTCATTATAGATTTGGTTAAACTTACTTTCCGGTGCTGTCGACGGAGATTTCTTGTTTGCTCTCCAGTTCCATTGAGCAAAGCTTGGTGTTGCTGTCCGGATAAGATATCTTAAAGTTGTCACGAATTACGAGACCCTGTTTAATCCCTACCTGCCAAAAATTATTTGTATAAGTATTAAATATTTGTGTGTGTCATAAATAATATAAAATATTTAAATAGATTATCGTAGACTTCAAAACCTACGAAAAAAAAAAAGATGGATGTAGAAAATTATCTAATTCTTCACATAAAATTAGGAATTGTAAGTTTTGTATTTTAAAATAAGCATTGGTGTTTTTTTGCATTGAAAACGAGGCATAACAAACTGTAAGAAAATATTATTCAAATTGAATAAAAAGCTTCTAAGTTTACTGAAAAAAAATGTTATAAATTATTTTTAAAAATACAGATAATTTGAGGAGGCGGAAATTGACATCACATAATTATTTAATGAAATGGTGAATAAACTTAACTTAATTAATGTAATCTAAAAGCTTATGAAATCAGAACCACAAAAAACATCACGATTCTTAGAATTTAATGTAATTTCACTTATTTTAAAAAAGACTGTCATATAAAAATAACCAGATAAAATCAGAACCAGAAAAAAAATATTAGAAAAATCCACGATTTTATGAACCTAATGTAATTTAACTTATTTTAAAAGAGACTCGA
Source organism: Nezara viridula (assembly GCA_928085145.1). Classification (NCBI taxonomy): domain Eukaryota; kingdom Metazoa; phylum Arthropoda; class Insecta; order Hemiptera; family Pentatomidae; genus Nezara; species Nezara viridula. The sequence goes on along the minus strand of OV725082.1, from coordinate 51,736,846 downwards.
TCATATAAAAATTAAATAAATAACAAAAACCATATATAAACAATTAAAAAAAAATAAACGAAAAATGTTCAGAAAAATTGTTTTTGTTCACAAATATTTAGTGGATTTAAAAGGTAAATTGAATAAAAAGCTTTTAAGTTTAGAGAAAAAAATGTAATATATTATTTTTATCATTTTTGAAAAAACACAAGTACTTTGAGGAGGCGAAAATTGGCATCAAATAATTATTTAATGAAATGGTGAATAATCTTAACTTATTACGTGACTAGTCTAAACATAATTAATATGGTCTGAAAGCTTATGCAATCAAAACCAGAAAAAGATATTAGAAACAAATGACGATTTTATGAATCTAATGTAATTTCACTTATTTTAAAAAAGACTGTCATATAACAGTAAAATAAATAATAAAAAAATATATAAACAAAAAAATAAATAAACGAAAAATGTTCAGAAAAATTGGTTTTGTTCACAAATATTGAGTTGATTTAAGAGATAAATTGATTAAAAAGCTTTTAAGATTACAAAAAAAATGTAATAAATTATTTTAATTATTTTTGAAAAACACGTACTTTGAGAAGGCGGAAATTGGCATCAAATAATTAATCAATGAAATGGTGAATAATCTTAACTTATTACGTGACTAGTCTAAACTTAATTAATATGGTCTGAAAGCTTATGCAATCAAAACCAGAAAAAGATATTAGAAACAAATGACGATTTTATGAATCTAATGTAATTTCACTTATTTTAAAAAAGACTGTCATATAACAGTAAAATAAATAATAAACAAATATATAAACAAAAAAATAAATAAACGAAAAATGTTCAGAAAAATTGGTTTTGTTCACAAATATTGAGTTGATTTAAGAGATAAATTGATTAAAAAGCTTTTAAGATTACAAAAAAAAATGTAATAAATTATTTTAATTATTTTTGAAAAACACGTACTTTGAGAAGGCGGAAATTGGCATCAAATAATTAATCAATGAAATGGTGAATAATCTTAACTTATTACTTGACTAATCTAAACTTAATTAATATGGTTTGAAAGCTTATGAAATCAGAACCAGAAAAAAGATATTAGAAAAATTTTATGAACCTAATGTAATTTCACTTATTTTAAAAAAGACTCGATCATATAAAAATTAAATAAATAACAAAAAATTAAATAAATAATTAAAAAAAATAAATATACGTTAACAACATAGGTCCATCATAAAGGTGGTATTTTCGTTTGGAGAACTGATGAAACTGATTTATTTATTCATAGACTTCAATTAACTGGCGTTTGAAGAAGTTTTTTTCTAGTTTACTATATTGCGATCGCTAATTATATATATATTAAATTAGTTCCGATTCAACAAAAAACGTAGCTTACTTAAAAAAAACACACACATATTAAAGTAACTGCTTTTCTTTATGGAAACGGAATGTCGGCTATGAGAACTTTCTTGTTTCGATAGAGGTATACTTTTATCTATATAGCTTATATTATAGTTTACGTCGTAATTATAATATAATCTACCGTCTACTTATTTATCTACCGTCACTTTGTCTCCCAATTCTCCATGCACATCCTCCATGTCTCCTTCGAAGTACAAGAGAGTGTCTGCGTCACCTCCATGGAAAAATAAGTTATTAAAAAAACTCTCTAGTTCCTTGTAATCTGTGGACATAGATCCTGAATTGGATTCTCCATTTCCAATGGAAATGAAAAGACACCCGATCCAGAGTATCCAGAACATACTTGTTAACTGAGGAGTTTGCTCCCACTTTTCGATATCTTTGTAACGTTTATCTGATGCAGTATCTACACTGCTGATAACTACCGTGATATATTCATTAGATTTATAAGTGCATGGCCGTTTTTTTTAATAATCATTCCGGCTAAGTGTTGATAACCTCTTAATATTTTTTAATTTTAATATTGATATTCGATAAAAATGAAAATTAAGCATTACATTTTAGCTATACTGAACAATAAAAATTAATTTCCGTCAAAATCTTGTATCAAATACAATATTTTTCTATTGTATTATTTTTAGTTCGCATACTGTGTCTATTTATATGCTTTAACGTTGAAAATGGTTTGGGCGAAGCTGGAGTTCGACCAAAAACTTCATTAATAAAAACTCTGAACCTATTGCTAGTATCTTCGGGGACAATATATATATATATATATATATATATATATATATATATATATATATATATATATATATATATATATATATATTGTATATTGTATATTAATTCATATATATATATATATATATATTGTATATTGTATATTAATTCATATATATATATATATATATATATATTGTATATTGTATATTAATTCATATATATATATATATATATATATATATATATATATGAATTAATTTTATTGAAAACAAATGATACAAGGCGCGGCAATCTAGTTTACATTCATACATTTTATGTACAATTTAAAATATAATTTAAATATTAATTGAGAATAAAATAAAATAAGAAGAAAAAATGTAAGTAAAAACATATATATATATTAAGAAGTATATTGGAAGTCTGAACCATGCCTAGCCGCTCTAATGTGAAAGGCAATGCAGGGCTCAAAGAGATCCCAGCGCTTCTCTTCCAATTGCATCACTATTTCAAAATATAAATAAACAAGTAGAAATATTTTGAGAATAAATAAAATTATAATGAAAAAATATATTAAAAACTTAAAATTTTAACAAAAAACGATTATTCATTTCTATCGAAATTCCTTTTATAATATTGTGTTTTCATTCCGTTTCTTATTTAAATGAAATAATTTATTTTTGATTTATAAGGTTCAATAAAATATTTAATATTATACTTAAATCGTATATCATTAAAAATTTAACAGACCAATATAATGATGAGAGTTAAGAAAAATAAAATAATAAAATTTATTTAAATAGTACCAATATTTATTTCAGAGTTTATAGAGAACAACTGTCCAATTTAGATGCAGAGCTCCTTAAAGTGACCCGCAATGGTATCCTGCTGTGCGGGATGAATTTCTGGTGGTTGAATCAGGCTGCAGGTTGTTCATGCAAGATTGATAAAAATTTAATTATGAAATAAATATCAATTTTACTTGTATATATGTATATAAACTAATAATACAATTATTAGGTATATTTCACACATAAGCGTAGTCTTACTTCTTGCAAATCTTTATGCTACCTTTGCCTTGGATCCCTAATGACATAAAAGTTAAAGTATCTTTATATATTACTTCCCAAAGCCTATTTTTTTTTTATCGGTACACATTAACTTTGATAATCGTTACAAAATCCAACGATTGAGCCTTCAATTTGAAGATAATCTCCTTTTATTGGGAAAAATTGTCAATCTTCCCAAAATGTTTTTTTGTTTTTTCTACCTATGCCCATTGACTTCGACTTTTAAAGCCATGGGTTTTCTTCAGCGGCTTGGGGCTCTTATAGGCTCTTATAGGGCTCGTAGTGATCGTTTTGTTCTCTCTACTTCGAGATATCCAAGAATAACGTAGTTCGCTAACCCGACGCGATCACTACTCTTCATCAATACGCATTCACTCCCTCTTCATCAGGAGCTTTCCTGCAGGATGGTTGGCAATATTTTGCTGCAATCTTCCACCACGTATTTATGGGATAGAGGATTATCAACCCTTGCCCAAACCCTAATCTGGAAGACCAGAAGCTATGGCTAAGTCACAGGGGTCGTTCACCTCTCTATAAAGCTCAGAGTGCGGACGTTATCGTCTCCATACGGGAATCGAACCCGCACCGCAATTGTCCAAGTAGCCAATAGTACGGGCCTGCATTTAATTATTTTATTTTATAATTTTTTTGTGTGTTATTAATTCCCTCGAACGGGATTTGAACATTTGTTATAAAATTTTGTAGGCGCCTTAACTAACCGCGGCTCCATAGCCAAAATGTAGCTATTTTCTTTTTACCAAACATATAAAGTAAGTTCATTCTTCTTATAATGTATTGAATCCACTTATTTTATATTACATTAGCTATTCATTCTTCACTGACCAGTACACTATGCGAACTATTCGCAAGTGTAAACTAGTTTATACGTATTCAGTCAGACTGACCCAGCCATTTGCTGAGTATGTACAGACATAAATATATACATTTAAATGACTCGTTATCACTAATCCTTGATCCGGGAGGACAAGTGGTCTGAGAACTGGCTGGGACAGTGGATAAAATCCTGTCAATTAGTAACCCTTCTGTCAATCGATTTAACACCACTGTGCTCCTCTACTTCTTCATGTCCTTTTTATAATTATATTTTTATTTACGAAGGTAGTGAGCCTTTGAATTCACATGGAAATTGAAAGAAATTTTAGTTTTCTGAATCGTAAATATCCACTGGTGTTGGAAACGTTGGAAAATTAAATAATAGTGTTTTTATACTATTATAGAATATAGTAATAAATATTGACCACATCCCGATTAACTTCTACTCAAATTACAACTACGGTTAACCATCTCCACACCATTATATAATATTTATTATTTCTTGTTCTCATATTATCATTCTTACATTATTTAAGTCTTATTCCTATTGTTATTTTATTTTATTTTTTATTTGTAATACCTGAATATTTGAAAGATCGATACGTATATACTGAACAAAAATGGTGTGCAAGCTACAATGCCCATGAATTCCAAATGTTTTTTTTTTCTATCTAATGATTCTAATGATTCGCTTATATAACAAATTTTGTAGAAAACCCAAACCAAAATCATAGAGAATGGTCAAACTATTGGCTGTGTTGAAGACACATTAGGCACATGATCCACAGGTGACAAGAGACACATTGCGGACAGAGGTGATCGAACTCAACGACAGCTACCATTAGAATCCATCGGTTGCAGATTGATGGCTTCGATACCTCTTCTGTCCCACACGTGTTCCGATTATTAAAGTAGTTTATAAAATTTCAAGTTAAAACGGACATAATCTTTATAATCTTGTTTTAAATATCCTAAATCTATTTAAACATTACAAGCGATGATTATTTTGATGATTAATTTACATGAAAAACACTGAAATAAGTACTTTCCTCGTGCACTTATTACACAAAGATATCATGGGAGTATATAAACTCAAGCATAGTTTTTGTCTATAGTTGGAATAGAAGGAACATGAGTTTCTAACATTTACCCACTTTTGCTATGGCAATCTTGAGTTGAGTTGGCTAAAATTATTAAAGTTTAAACTACGAATTCTCGAGTTGGTGACGCCTGTTTGATTCCGGCCTGGGTGTGTTGAAATTTACTTCATGGGAGACCCCCGAAATGAGTCTCGACCTTCCCACTCAGGCCCAATAGGTTGGTTGTACCTCCAGAAAAATATGCCAGAAATGATGAGATAGCGAGTAATCGAAAAAACTGTACCATCTATTTTTCTCTTCTTATTTTTATCCATATTCGTCATTGTCTTGACAATAAGCAGGTGTGATGTTAAAGTAAAGGAAATTTTATATATTTATATATGTAAGTTTGCTACAGTGTACAACAACACTGTTGCAACCTTCAGTATGTTATCTAATATGATATAAATTTATGATTGATACGGACATATGATTGAAATAATTATTAATAATTTTTACTAGTGGAAATATGTGTAATTTAATTATTTATGCAAAAGAAGAAAATCTCATTGAAACAACTTTCAAATTAAATTACAATTTTTATATCCAGGACTTATAAAAATTTTTTATAATATGCTTCTATTTAATATTATCTCCTTTTACAGTCTGAGCTTTGACAAAACCTTTGGATTCAACTGACCATCTTTCTCCTTTATAGGTAGCAATCGTTTCGGAATCTTTTTTGAGATCAGATGCCAATGTTTCAAATACTGTTGTTTTTTAAAATTAATTTTAAACACATAACTTTTGATTTTGAAGATTTAACAATCTGTATAATCGAATATAAATTATTACCAGAGATTTCATTTATTAATATTGCACTAAACAGCACGAAAGGCACAGGTATCCCACCATTACGTTACATATTCAAGACAAAAAGTGCACAATAATCTATAAAATATAAAGAAATAACCTTTTTAAGTCTTGTTCTAAGATGGGATAGATAGCTTTTTCTATCGTAAAGAATTCAAAAAATGCCTATAATATAGCAAGAAATCTCCTGGATGAATTCAAAGACAAGAGCATAGTGGTTTTTCAAAAGCAAGATGTACATCGACAGTTATTTTGACACCTAAACTATTATATCAGTATTTGAACTAGATGGACAAAGTTCAATAATAAGTAAGCAAATATAAAATCCAATATAACAATATCTAATAATTCCAATAACCCTAATAGATTTAAATATTACAAAAGTTCGTTTTCCATACCAACCGACTTTTGCATTTTCATTAAATTATCATTCTACATATTTCTTAATAGTATATTTCTGAAATCGATTAACTTCTGCCAGCTGTGCCTGCACTATATATATATATATATATATATATATATATATATATATATATATATATAGAGAGAGAGAGAGAGAGAGAGAGAGAGAGAGAGGGTACTTATTTATTTATTATTAATTATTTATATACATATTTTTTTTTTTTTTTTTTTTATTTAATCTCGCGAACGGGATTTAAACTCATAGCATATAATCTTTGCTGGAGCCTTAACTCACTCGATATAACTATACGATATTATTGTTAGATAGTCATAATGATCTAAAGATTGCATATGTATATATATAATTGTATTAATATATTGTCTTGTGTATAATAAATCTTGAGGATGGCTAAAAATAAAATAAAAATTTACTCGACTACTCGACTTTGATTTTTTTTATTATCGATTTTAAGCCCTGATTTAGATATAAGGTTAAACAATATTATTTTTTTTTTAAATATTAAAGGCATATAACTTAATTGCATTCCTAGAAAAAAAGGCCGTTTTCGGAAATAATTTTTTTTTCACACTACTGATTTCAATATTTATGAAAAATATTGAGAAATAATAATTGCACCATCGGAACCATTGGGTGTTTACACGTGGGGATCGATAATTATCTCGATTTCCGTAAAAAATCGATTAGGGTTCATGTTTGAAATAAGAGACTTATTTATGTTATAAAAATGAATAAGACTTTTTTTTTTGGAACAGCTGTTTATAATCTTTATTTCCAATATAGATTCCTTCCAGGCCTTTTTGATATTATGTTACTTATTTAATAAAGAAGATGTTATTGATAATATTATGTGAATGATAACGTCATAGGTTTAAGTTATCTATTAATAAACCTGAAATATAATGATGATTATGTTATAAAAGTTTTTACATTTCTTTTTTTTTTTAATTAAGGATGATGTTTAAGAAAAAAAAAAACGAAACTGTGAATTTATAAACGGATATTAACAAAAGATATTTGAACAACAAATATTTATCAACGTTTTAATTATTTCATAACACTGAACTAAATAACATATGATATTTACAGAGCATCGTGGTGTGAGCCATTGCTTTCGCATAGTTGTGTAGATTACTATAGCCCTTTGAAAAATAGGTGAGGTTTGAGATAATAATTACTGGACCCAGAAAATAGTTTTAGTTTAATTGACATCTGTTTAGTTCAGTCAAGAGAATTATTATTATTACAAATGTTCAGAAGGTTTTGATTCAGTTACAAATTAGTAATAATTAGAGAATCAAAGGCATAACCTCAAGGCTTCATTAGTTTTCGCCTTAAAAAACAAGGCGATTTTGAAGATCTCTACGACGTTTCTATAGAAACGATTTCTAATGTTTCAAGGGTTATCAAGGTAAGAAAAAAAACTCTTATGACAAATTCAGTATTCTTTAGTTCTTTACAGCCGATATTTATTTTCTCCTGATCTAGTAGTGTATTATTTCTTTATTTTCGATACTATATTGAAATTCACCTTCACAAAATCCTTTAAGCCTGTTACTTAAATAATTATAAAATAAACATTTTTAAATTTATTTTCAAAATACCGAATTTCTTTCATCTATGCTAATAATTGTCCAGACAACGATCAGTAACTTGATGTCAATGAATATATGTGCAATATTTTTTGAGTCGGGGTTAAATTTTTGTTTTTAATTTGTTAAAAATAACAAACTAAAACCTTTTGAAACTTTTTCTTTCGATACCTTTCATATTATTACGTATATTTACGACTATAAATGAGAATCTTTTTTGTCTACATCAGTTATTTTTTACAGCCTTTTCTGGGAGGTGTACTTGTTATTAGGCATTATCGGTGATAGTCCTTGGTACGTACCATACTTTATGTCAAATTATTAACATTCGCCTGAAACTTCGTAAATAGCTTCATCTTATCCTAATCTACAAATATTTTATTTACGAAAATTCTAGTATTTCTTTGTCTTTATCCACTTGGTATTTTGCCTACTATTGAGTCATTCATTAATACACACGATCTTTATCTATTTCTACTAATAATATAAAAGTTATTAAGACAACATAAAATATTAAGAAATTTTCTAATACCTTTTTTTATTCTTATAATTTTGTTCTCACAAGTTCTGTAGCTTTTTATAGAGCTTATCACAGGTGAATCTACAGGGAGGGAGGTGGCTTTCGGGCTGATACCTCCCCCAAAATAGTAAAATATAACCTTGTTATACAGAAAAAAATATTAAAAACTATCTCTTAAAGTATTCTTGTTCCTGTAATTACATTTAATAGGACTTCAAGAATCACTTAAACACAATTTCATATGGGTAGTTAATTTTTTTTAAAATCAATTATCGTTATATGTATATGAGAAAAGAATCTTTCGGGCTGAAGCGCCTCCCCCCCCAAAAAAAAATTAAATCTTGGATCCGCTAATGGAACTTATTGATATCATTCAGAGTTGTTATATAAAATTCTTAAACTTTTCAGTGCCAAGAATCAGATTTATCTCTATCCGTTTAACCGTCTAAAATTCATAAAAATGTTCTCAATTAATAAAGGAGGGAGATGGTCCGGGGTGGCGGTCATAAATAGGCTAAATAGTGGCAAATTTTTTTTATTAAAAGCCAACGTTTCTACCCGACTTTCCAGGTCTTCTTCAGAGAGGTGTGTTCAGCTAGGAGTGAAACTCCTCCTCAGTTCTAAGTGAAACTCCTAGCTGAACACACCTCCCTGAAGAAGATCTGCAAATTCTAGTCGAAACGTTGGCTTTTAATAAAATAGTTTTACCACTATTCAGCCTATTTATGACCGCCACCCCAGACCATCTCCTTCCTTTATAATGCAACGGTCAACTATTAAATATTCAATAAGTTTTCAATTAATGTTTGTTGATGTCATTATAATCTATGCAATTGAGCTGCAGGGAACTTTTCATATTCATTTTAAATAGTAATTCAGCACTTTTACTATAACTGCTATGCTGCTAGAAAACTCATGCAAAAAGTCGAAGTCAAGTGTCGTGAGAAAAAAAAAAACCTTTACTAATTATAATTATTGTACTTCGCAATGAAATCTTACTTATTTATAAAACAAAACATTGTGAGACTGCATAATAACAATTTTTGTTTAAACTCAAACAATTAATTTCAATATTTAGAATATAAAAAGTATTGATGTAAAGACATATATTCAAAAATAAATTTGGAGAAATACTTTATGTACGAGGAGTGCTATAGACATTGTATATATTTTGTTGTCTTAACCAGCCCTTCCTTCTCGACCATTGTTGTATTATTTCATTCCAGTTTTCTGGATGTAGCTCTATTACTAGTTTGAACTATCCATCTGCTTTTTGGCCTTCCATTTGGTCTTTTGCCTACTTTTGAGGCATTCATTGCTGTGTAGATTCTTCCTGATGGATTTGCACGAGCTACATGCCCACTACTCTTAACTTCCTGATCTTTATATCATTAGATATTGATTGGTCAGTTTATGTAAACATTTCCTTATTGATCCTTCTCCACATGTTAGAACTCAGATCCCAGATCACTCTGATTATCGTGTGGAAAATGTTTCTCTCAAATCTTTCAATACTTCCAAATTTCTCTCCTATACAGCGTTGCTAAACACTGCATACTAAATACTAATCAGTCTGTATCAGAAATTAAATACATCATCATCATATGTTGTTGAATGTCGAATTCAGATATGAAAAAAAAAGTATAATGTTCAATCATGGGTTTTAATTTCTACATCTTCAAAAATCGTTGTCTCCTCTTTACTATTCCGTAGTATGATTGCGTAGAATCGTTCTAAAAACAGTCATATGATTTTCTCGTTGAATTAATAACACTGTTCTTTTACTATAAAAACAAAACAAAAAAGTGTTGTATAAACTAAACTATTTCATTTATGAAAGTTCACTCATTGTAAATAAGTTTTTCTCGTTTCTCTTTGAGTTGATTGATTAAAAGGTTTAGGATAGACGAATAAACTTCTCATTTGTAACCTTCCGTAGTAAAATTAAAAAAAAAATACAACAGTTTTTGTTTCGGAGCTGGTCTTCTTGGTGATTTCTTCTTGGTGTTTATTGAAAACCGGACATGGTATTTTAGGAAGTGTTAGCTACTCATAAAAGACGAAATGGCCTACAAGAACAGTTCTCGTTTCAGGAAGAACATGACTTTCATCGAAAGGCTGGAATTGGAGTTCGCCCAGAACTACCTCAAGATACACGAGCTTATCGAAAAGTGGCAGGATACGCTGGAACGGAGTCGACCGTCCAACCTCCGATTCTTGGACAACCTGACGACGACGCTGGGTGAGTATACGCGTACCTATAGCCAGCATGTACTCATCTTAATGTTTTATAAATAATAATAATTCCTAACCTGTTAGATGTAGTATGCAATATGTTAGGAAACGAATTTTCAAATAGTTTGCTTTATAACTAAACAATACGTGCTAATTGTTTTCATAAGCTCATACTGTTATGTGAGCATTATTTCAGAATTAAATAAAACATGCGTCTATGGTACTATTATAATTACTTTTTATAATAACCGTATTCTTGGTTGAATTTATCATCAAATAAGAAATAAACCGGCTATTTGCTGTAAAACTATATAAAAACTAGGTTACCCAACTATTACAACGGTACCACTGTACAACTGTCACTCCATCTTGAGGAGTGGGCCAAGATCTCATGGTCACGTCATAAATGGGATTCCGAGAATAGTCGAAGATCGACATGTGTTCATAAGTTACGGAATGGATTTAATCTGTAACAAATAATAATAATATTAATTTTACATTTATTGTAATAATTGTTTTTTTTTAATACTGCAATTGGTGAATCATGTATTGTATTGACAATTCTCATAACTCAAAGATAAAAGGAGTAATCTCTAGATAGCCAGATCAAGCTATACCTGATAGCTTAGAAGTAGTTGTCTAAAAGACACTGACTGGACACATTAAGAACCATTATCAAGACTTAGGGAACAATAATAGATTTCATTAAAAGGCCCTTTCTCAGGATCTTTAGACTTCCCAGAATTCCTTCACCCCTCTACTATTCCTGGGTATATTAACCCCATAGTCTACAGAACATTCACTCTTGCAGTTACGTTCTTGCCAGGGAAGACCTGGAGTGAACTGTTATAGTCAACTCATATGTTCATAGTATTACTCTGTATGTTAAAATGTCATTTGTAACAGGCATTATGAATAAATGTATTACTTAGAAAGTCCTCACTACCTTCGATAGGTTAACTATAGTATAACCTCCCTTTATTTAGATCGCAAGGGGACTTCGGCAAACTCCCTACCCGTTAAAATCGGAACGTTAATTTGCTTTAATTACATCCTTTCGTTCGACTCCCTTCGCTGAGCGCTCTATAAAAGTATAAATAATCCCTCAACGGGCTCTATGCAGTTGAGGTCAGGGCCTTACCGTTGAGGATCGGACACTTTCGTTAACTTTCGGACACATTCGGTCATTCTTCAAATCCTATTAATGGTGTGATCATGAGATGTAGTGCCATCAACGAAAATATATTGACACCTCTAAGGTAATACCAAACTAAAAACTAAAAGCAGATCATGAATATTCCTTCAAATCTGTCAATTTCAGCAGTTAGTTTAATGCAAACACACTACTATACATTAATCCTTTGAAATGGTATGTTTCAAAATGAGTAAATAAAAAAATGGTTTTTAGCATATCGAAGAAGTTTTAGTTTAAACCTTGTCATTTTAAATGAACGCTATACTGCTGATTACGTCTCGTTATAATATTAAATGAATAGAGTCACGGATTAGTAAAATATATAGATCGGGTATAATATTTTCCTTAATTAATTAATAATTTTTTCTTCTTTACAAGACCGCTTGTTGAAACTTCTAGACTTTAAGTTTAGTTTGTCTTGAGGAATTATGAGGTGAAAAAATCATTCCGCCATGTGTTGCCCTCAATTCATCTCTATTTTATTGAATTAAATTATCTGCTGTAATTTACACTATGATACACGGACTGAAACAAAAAGAAACTACTTCTTGATTACTATTGCCACAATGCTTACTTGAAAACGCTCCAAACTTCCAGTATTCTACGAAAATCTCATTTACGAAAATCCCATTTGGACATATGTAATTAAGCAATGGTCTTCTTCCTCTTATTCGATGATCTCTTCTACCTTCCAGGGAAGAGATGTTTGCACAAGGAGTGCTATATCTCTCCTACCATTCGATCCCTTTTCCATTAAGGATGTTTTCTAGGTTTTCTTTCAAACTAATTATTGGCCTTCCCTTTGATCGTATTCTCACTGGTTTAGCCTCCATAGTATTCTTCGCTGACGGTAATCATCCATCCTCATTAAATGACCGAACCTTCGAAGCTGGTTTTTCTAAATCATTGGATTGAAGGATTCACTTTTGAGCGTAGTCCGTATTTTTGTCTTACGTATCCGGTTTCTATTGGTCTTCCTCTCTATTTTTGTCAGCCCCTTCATTGCCATGCTTTGTTGGCGACTGCCATCGCATTGCTTAAGGCACAGGTTGCGCTTCCATAAGTGAGAATAGGTATGACAGTCGAGCTTTGGCGCACCACAATAGTTTCAAATTCTCCTATATTCATTCCATAAATCCAAAATCGGCCGTAAAATCACAAATGAAGTTATCCTTCGTCATCATATTCTCTTATCTAGTACCGACGATGCAGTGCGAGGAGGAAGTCTATAGAGCTTTCTCCAATTATGCCGGTCCTCCACTAAACGCCTTCTCTCATTCTGGAAATCCTTCTTTACTTCGTTTTTCCATTTATTTTTTGGTCGATCTTCTCCTCTCTTTCCGTCAACCTTTGACTTGATAGACCTTCCTAGCAATTCTGGTAGGCTCCATTCTTAGGAGATGTCCATCTTACCACCATCCATCTTAGGCTATTCACTTCTGTATCTTCATGACCTGGTTTAACGTTGAGGTTCGCCCTAATTTTAGTGTTGCGGATTCGGTCTCTTCATGTTTTCCCCTGAATTTTTTTGAGAAATCTCATTTCTGACGCTTGTATTGTTGATTGATTTTTTTTATCGTTCATGATTCCGAATAATAAGTCAGAATGGAGAGAAACGTTGACCTAAACACAGGTACTTTTGTCTTCTTGTCCACCTCTCGTCTGTCCAGGAATCTTCTCTTGACCGCTTTAAACATTCTGCCAGCACTTACCATTTTCTCAGTAACCTCCGTATCAATATAGTCATTTTCATTTAGGTGCGCGCCTAGATATTTGAAATGTTCCACTTGTTCGAGGACCGTATCTTCCCTATTCTCATTACTTTTGTCTTTGTAGTGTCAATGATCATGTTAATCTTCATTTAACATGTCAAAATTATCCTTAAAGTTCTTAATACTTTTTTTATTGCAACTTGTTCCAAAATAGGTATTCCTTATTCCTTGGTCACCCCAAAATTTGATGGTTCATAATCTCGTAGATTTATCCATTATATTTTATTTATACACTTGTAAATTTCAATTAATAAATAAAAATATAACAAATATATAGGACTTGAGTTTTATATATTAGTAGAGATAAGATCACATCCGATGATTATGATTACAATTATAGTATTTAATATAAAGATGATGATCTTTTAATAAAGTATAGTTTTATGAGATCATAATATTTTAATACAGGAACTACAATATAACGTTTATAAAATTACTCGTTTTAGTTGTAAAAAATATTATTGTTGATACATCAGAAAAGGATGATTTAATTTTTTTAATATTTAAAATACAATACGTAATATATTTTATTTCAGAATATGCTTCAACGCTGCTCTATGGCGATCTAACAGACTTTAAAAAAATGTTGGACTCTTACGTTGCTCCTCCTGACGGAGAGCAAGATGTCCAATTAGATGCACTAGTATCTATTTGGGAATCTATCCAGCCCCACGTAAGTTTTAGTAATTCTTTTCTAATTTCAAGTCAACAGTTTCACAAAAAAAAAAAAAAAAAAAGCGTTCTCAATCTAATTTCTTGCAATATTTTGTAAAAATGTTTTCGGTTGAACAAGTACAAGAATCATGATCTGTTTTTTAAATTAATTAAAGTTAATTTATATCTTTCTCAATTTAAGTTCAACGAAGTTTTATGTATTTTTTTATAAATTATTAGAATTTCCATAAATTAAAAAAACAATGGATTCATCAAAATTAATGATTAAAGATACTTTGTTTGATAATTTTATAAACAAAATATGACTAATAATGTTATTAGTATGCAGACTTTGTTAACAATTTAATCAGAACTTCATTCACGTTGTTGAAACTTAACTAGCTAATAATACGAGAATTATTTAGGCTCAAGAAAATATAAAAACTATGAAAAGGGAAATATATTTAATTAATGCAGATTATATTGTTATTAAATGTAAACAAACCTGACAAATATTTAGCAAAATTTAAATTAATTTTTATTTTCTATCTTAACATAATAAATATTCATTATTTTTAACAGTTTTCATTATTGTTAATGATTGTAAAATTTGTTCTAGGTTCGTGTTGTAGAAGCGGCGTTCCAGAATATATACAAATTATTATAGATAGAATATGGTTCATCTTTTGTTTCGTATATTTTATTCTATTCTTATTTATTTAGTTATAAAAACAAAATCAACAAATATTGTTTATTAAACTTATCGTCAACGTAATTAATGTTTGAAAGATAATAACATCTTTGAATGATTAATAAGCAGAATATTAAAATACTTCATAATATTAAAAAAATAATAATTTAGTACATGCCTATTTAAACGTTGATAATTGAATATTTTTTAAATTTCAATTATTCTTATTTATTTAAGATTTTTTTTTAGAAATTATTTATTTAATTAACTATTCAACTTCAGATCATGGTTCATTGCGATCGAGAATCACTCATGTAATCTAAAAAAAAAAACGAAATAATTTATATAGATTGCACAATGAATAGTCACTCTGGATATCAGATAAGAATTTAGGTTTAGTCAAATATTTACAGTGCATTAAGAAATGAATTCGATATAATAATTATTTTTATCATAAAAAAAAACCATTGATTATGACAGTGTGACAAATAAAACACATCTTAATATCGGTGGTGAAATTTCCGTAGTATTTTCACGGAGTATATTACTGACTCTTTAGTATATTAAAAAGAAAAAATTCACCAAAAAAAAGAGAAAAATTTCTCATCGTCAAGTATTATGTCGTGGCTATTTTTGAGCAATGTCATTTCGGTGATATTTCTAGTTGGAAAATTTATAATAACAGTACAGACAGTGAGTTGATTCAAGAGCAGGTGATTGAAGGTGATTGCAATATTGAAATATATAACTGTGAAAAAAGAAATATCACTAAAATTAATAATAAAAAATGTTGAAATTGGAGTTAATCATTCTATAAACTAAAATGCTTATATTTATATAAATAGTTGACAGAATGCAACAAAAGTAACAGGTTCCAACTTGTCTTAAAATTTATAAATTCAAAATAGCATTAAGGGTTAAAATTAATTAAGAACTAATTATAATGTTAAGAGTATGTTGGCATGGACACATGGTTAAGGCTGTTCCAGTAATTAAGAATCTTGAGTCCAAAGTCGAAATATCCCCCTCCCTCCTCTTCAGACGCAGTATAGAATCCAAAGAAACTTTTTACACATGTTCCCATTTTTCTTGAGCAGATCTCTTACTTTTGTCCTCTTAGATGCTAGATTTTCTTACTCCATATTTTTACTTTCCAGCAGCTTCTAAGTAAGGAATGTATTGCGAACGGGTCAAATTTTTGTTGTGCGTTTTTCAATTGATCTTCACGTTTCAGAGCCCTCTTAGTCTGAAATACACTTTTTTTTTATGTTTCACAAATGTTCCCTCCCATTTATCATTCTTTATCAATATGCAGTTTTTATTCAGCAGAATTTCAAGTTTGCGCCACCGATGTTACGTACAGGTTTCTATAGAAGTTTCAATATTCCTGTTAGAGAATTTTGAATATTTCTCTAAACTATTGGGCACGTTTAAATGCTATAATTTAAGGTCAAAGTTTATATTAACATATGTATAGTACTGTTTCAGTTAGGTTACCAACAATGGAATGAGCGTTGAGAAATTATCCGTCAGTTGCTTGAGGCTTTTAAGCCGAACTTAAAAAGAATATATCTCCATACAGGACGGCCACTTAACTGTCCCCTCACATATATCAAGCCCCATGACGCAAAAGTTCACGGAGACTTAATGCAAAAGTACTTAGTCAAAGAATTACAAACTCCGCTATGCCAGCAATGAGGGTTTTAACTGTAGAAACGCGTTTAACTGCGGTCAGAATGAAGTAAACGCCTATCCGGTATATTTTAGTCGTACGTTACAATAAACAAAATGTCTCAATGGGCCGAAGTAGTATTTATAGATAAACACGGTCAATCAAGTCAAAACTTATTTATTTTTATTTTTGTTGGTTCTTCGAGAAATCATCTAACCTAAAGGCTGGGGACATTATTACATTCGGGTTAGTTAGTGATAAACGAGGCCTGATTAAGCATTCAACCAGTTATAATAAATTTATTTATATTTCATTGTGAGGTATTGATATTTTATTTAAAGCCTTAAAATATAAATTTTTACTTTCATGTTGTCATAATCTACATCAGGGGTCTCCAAGATTTCTGGTCCTGGGGCCACATTGGGACCCCAATAATTCCATGGCTTGCGATGAAAAAAAAAATCATGTTCTGTAGATGACACTTCTTTTTCTTTGTTTTGCTCATCAGGCACATATAGCAGTTCTTGGCTTTTTCAATCTCTGCCTTATATTTCTCTCTATCCAGTACATGGACTTTCTTATCATTCGACTTCAACTTCATTTATTTAGTTTTCTATTTTTCGAAGATCATAAAGGTGGCATTGAAGATCAATTGAAGCATCAGTTGGATTTTTGTTGGATGAAAGAATTGCATTGTCCTTAGCGAACATAATATGGTGGTGCTAGAGTGCTTATGCATATCATAGGGTACAGAGAATAGACCTTATAGGGAATATAGAATTGGGCTAAAATGCTACCTTGGGGCACACCAATGTATTGAGGAAAAAAAGAGGATACAGCAGAATCTACGAAAATACAGAAAATCCTGTTAAGAGGGGATGATTGAAACATTAGAAAATATGTAGAAGGTAAGTGCGGTTTTAGTTTCCATAATATGGACAATGTACCAGATGCTATCAAAGGCTTTTTCCATGTTACGGAAAACCGTGGAACAATATTCCTTTTCCTCAAAAGCAACAGAGATTAGCATCCACTATCCGATGGAACTGTTGCACAGTAGAGTTATAACAAAGAAAGCCAAACAGATAATTTGGTATCACTTCATTACTTTCTAGGATAGGCTTTAGAAGGTGCAAAAGATGTTTTTCAACTATTTTTCCCATTAGAGTAAGAAGTGCTATCATAGTAGATTTTGAGAGTTTAGATATCATTTTAATTGAGGAAAGTTTTGGGTGTGGGAAGGAAAACAGTTTTTTGAGTTAGTTATTGAAGAATAAAGTGAGTGATTAAATCATAGCCAAGAGCATTTTTATTTGGAAATCTGTTGATTTCTTTATAAATTTATTTTATTTATTATTATTATTTACTTGTTGTCAATTCATATTTTATTGTGTTAGAGTATTGTGTTGTATTTGTCCCAAATAGTGTTGCCCAAATGCGAGACAAGTCTTGACAAGTTGCCAAAACACAAGTCTTTGTCTTGCCCACTCAGTCTTTTGGAAGAGTCTCGCAACAGTTGCAGGTACCTATTAGCCTATTTCTATAAAGATATAAGTGTAATTTTTGAGATAGTAAAAACCTAACTAACCCAGAGTGAAAAATTGGAAGAGTTGCATACTAAAGTATATTGGTTATACCAATTTTTTACACTTAGTGACTAAAACTGTTAAGTTTTAGTAACTATTTTGCCTTAATTTTTATGAACAAAAAAAAGATTTTTTTTTTAACAGTCTTGCTCTTGCAACAGTCAGGCGGACTTGCAAAAGAGCAAAAACAAGACCGATTTTAGGCATTAGTCCCAAATACTCGGACAAAATATTTAGCTATTATTATTATTATTATTAATACATAAAATAAAATTGGATATAAAAATTAAATTTTCAATCTGCAAATTTCTGTGCGAAAGACAGACAAACCTCACCATAATTATATTTCACCGGAGATAAGTCGTCTCATCTTATAAAAACGAAACGCTCGTAACGAAGAACTAGTTACCCATCTGACAAATATAAGTTTAACAAACTAACTCGACTGCTTCATGAAGAAATAAGACGTACAAAGACTGAAAATTTTGACAACTTCTTGAATGCTCTAACTAATATGTGAAACCACTTTGGGCTATAACCAACGGATCCTCCAGCATTATGCTGTCTCTCATCCTCTCAGACATCCTGATGGCTATTCGGCAGTCAGATGCTTAAAAAGCACAATTGTTTGCTCACCATCTCGAAGAAACATTCAAACCTCATGATGATATAAATGACAAAACTATCTACTATAATTAATGAAGAGAAGAATAGTTGGGGTGGTCAGTCAAAAAAGAAGGCAAAAATAAATGATAATATTTATTTTTACTTATGCCGACGTTTCGACCTGAAGTTCAACCTGAAGTTCAACCTTCTCAGTTTCTCTCCTCCTTCCTTTCATTCCTTTTCTCTGTTTTAACTCTTTATTATTTCATACTTTATCTGTACATATTGATAGACTTTACACAACATCTCAATTTTCTATCTAAATATTCTATTCACTATATCTTAATTTTACTATTTATTTCCATTTCTTATATAACTTCATATTTTTCTGTTTTACATTTTATTCTAAGATTCCCTTTACAATACTTATGTCACCTTTTTGACTATGTTTACTTCATCATTCCACACTTTGTACATGTTATTATTATTTGTCTCTTGTTCTTACTATTGTCATTATTCTAACAACTTCATTTTACTGTAATTTTTATGTTTCTCATACCTTGTTATCTGGTTCTTTTCTTAGCCCTGATGATGGCCTGAACTTCAGGTCGAAACTTCGGCATATGTAAAAATAAATATTATCATTTATTTTTGCCTTCTTTTTTGACTGACCGCCCCAACTATTCTTCTCTCCATTATCCACGACAGTCAACCATTTACCAATTATGTATCTACTATAATTGCTCAAAATCAACTTAACGTACGCATTACCACCAAATGCTATTCATCCTTACGAGGTTCAAAATATTATTCAGAGCTTGCCTATGGCTAAAGCTCCTGGATTTGACTTAATTATGAATTTCATCATTAAAAATGTATCTTGGAAAGCAATCCTTTTTCTAACAAATATATACAATTCTGTACTGAGAATCACCTATTTCCCAACCCTTTAGTTTGGTTTATTAATATAAATAAATTAATTGACTCTTGATTTGAAAAATAAATTTACCGTTTGATCAAATTTTAAATTAAAGTAGTTATTTAAATAAAAAATTAAAATATACCATATAAATAGTCTTTTAGGACTTAGTTGAGCGCTTATTGAATTCTAGTTAAAAGATCTTGACAAAACGCTGCCGCCACGGTTGGAGCTGACAAGAAGCGGTAACGGCTCTCACTGTCCAGCGGAGATTGACAGAGGCGGTGCAGTTCCGCTGCATCACGATATCGACCGGGGGGGGGAGGAAGGGGGGGTACCCAGCTCTGTCTCCTTTTATTCTTCTTCGTCTCTAGCTCTCATTCTGCCCACTCCTAGTTTCGACAGTTCCTTTCGTATCATTTATTTATATGATGATAAGAGGCATCCAACCTTTAATAACATCCTCATGGATATTTTTATATGGATCAAAGGACCGGACTATGACTGGTCAAATTATATTATCTTCAGTACTAGAAATTCGATAGCGTGATAAGAAATATGGGAAATAGACTGTTGAATTGTGAAGAGGTGAAGATCAGTAAAACCAAAAAACGCTGCAAATTATTTCACAATGGTTTATTATCCCCAAACAATCTAAAATAACATTACCTTCCGAGTTACAAAGAAAAACAAAACAAAAGGTGATTCCAATTATTGGACTAAACTGTTTTTCTTTAATCATTAGTAATATACTAAAAAAAAATAGCATTACTTCAGTAACTCATTTAAAATTTAAAAACCAAACCAAGGATATAACATTTGGAGTAGAACTCATGAAAAAATACCGGAGACCATATCTTTGCTACTAATTGTCCGATTTTAACGATTTTTTTTTTTTTAAGGAAATTTCGTAAACTGTATAAGAACTATAATACAATATCTACAAAAAAGTAAAAACTTTTCGAGTTATTCGGAATTTAATTTTACCATCCCTCGGAACTTTTTTTCCAGCTTCTTTTCGTTGATGTATGTTGCATAAATAAATTTTAAGGGCGTCGAGAAAATGACTTTAGCGAAGTTTCATTGAAATCTGTACATTCGTTTAGGAGCTACAGTCTATAGCAACGCAGGTTTTCCGGCCGTCATTTTGAAAGTTAAAGGCGGAGAGTAATGTTGATGAAGGAGGATCATCCTCTGGTGATCTCTAATTTTATATCAGAATTTGAAAAAAAATCCGTCCAGTAGTTTCGGAGAAAATGCGCGAACGGCGGACGGACAAAAACATTTTAATTCGTTTTTCGAATTCTACGCGTCTTGAAACGTGAAACCTCAAATTTTGAGAGAGGGTTATGTTTTTGAAATTTTTGGTCAATCACAATGTTTCATTATTGAAAATAATAAACCAAAATAAAGTAGTAGATTCATTTGAAGTGAAATGTAAAAATGTTAATATCTGGTGTGTCCACTCACACGACTTTCCTACCTATTTCGAATTTTTTTGTATCCTTACATATGTTCATGAAGAAACAAAAAAGAATTGAACTAGATTTATTTTCCTGAAAATTGATCAAAGAAAATATTTGAGGACGATTTATTTGATAAACTAAAGCAATATAAACCGGCTTAAGGTAGATCAGTGTAAAGATTTCAATACTCACTAATATTGCTGATCAAAAACTTTTTGACATAGCTTAGTATTGTCAAACAATATTTTTTTAAAGTAGAGGAAATAGTGAAGATTGTGTGATGCGGGCAACAGATTTTCTTACTTTTACATAGTCATCTTTATTCTCTCATTCACCCCTTTCTGACACCAGGATATGAACTCGTAATCATACATTGGAAATTTCGTAGCTGTTACTTCGTTAATAGTTGTCCAAAATGAACGATTTTTATATGGCTTTATAGAGAATTTTATAACCTTTCAAACGACAGGCTAAACGGCGGGAATCTAAAACGTATAGATCCGTCGAAAACCGTATATTGGAAATTTGTCCCTATTGCAATACTTTCCTTTCAATTTCATTCGTAATTTCAAAAGTTTTATTATAACTTTTACCATATTGTATACCGAGAGTTAGGCCCCATAACATTTTTCTTTTCTTTATAACTTTTTTTCCTGAATTTTTTGGGGAATTTCGTCTATATACGAAAATTGAGAGAACAATGATTAGAACATTATAGGAAAGTTTCATTAAATTCGTTAGAGCCGTTTTTGCGCTAAAGTCTATAAAAAAACATGTTTTTCATTTATTGCGCGCAAGCTATTGCGCATGGAGTACCACATTTCAGTCACTGGTAAGAGATTTATTTTTTAATGCTTAACTTGAAAAAATGTTTTATAATATAATCTCAATACAAGAAAATAAATGTGGGCGTTGGTATTTTGAAGATAAATCTATGTAGTCAAAACCCTCCAAATATAAAAAGAAGCAACAAAATCGGTTCAGTAGTTCCCCGAGAAAATCTTGGCACAGACAGACAGACCAATGGCTAAAAATGTGTTTTTCGGACTCAGGGGTCTCTGAAACGTATAGATCCGTCGAAAACCGCATATCGGAAATTTGACCCGATTGCAATACTTTCCTTAACCTAGTATAGGTAGGAAAGTAAAAAATATTGAAAAGTTAAAATATAATAAATTTTCTCTCTATATTCAACCTATATTGAACTCAAAATTCAATCAAAACTTTAGAAAAATTAGTAACTTCACTAACGATGAATATTATCTAAAAATTAAGTTGCCATTAAGGAAGCGTAGAATGATTATCCAACTAAGAATATGCCAACCGGAAAACTTAATAGTCTACGGTTTTCTAGATAGGAGTGCTGAATGTCCCATTTGTAATACACGTGAAACAGAAGATTTATACCATTTTTTGTTGCAATGTCGAACAAAATGTGCAATAACATGGAAATTCTGGTCTCTGTTTATAATATTTGACATTACTAATAAGCAAGAGGAGACACCGAGATATCTGCTAATACAATCCGGTGCAGATACGGCCTAAATACAGTAATCAGACAGAGCGATAGGACCTGAATACTGTCAGGAGCCAACAAACAGGCGGATTTAAACAGAAAATAAGTCAAACAACTGCTACTGAGATATCAGACAATAACGAATATCAAACTGAACTTTAACAAGCCCTGCGTGTGAAGGTTGCCCGTAAGATAAATTAAAAATCCCTCTTCCCTTTCCTGATAAGGCCGCGAATCCTGCATGTATCTGATCCCCCCTTCCACGTGTAATAGGTTTTTTCTTCGCCTTCGCCCCCCTCTCCCACACACCAGGCTTTTTGGGGATGAGAGGGAGAATTTACTGAGCGGGGTTAATTGCTAAGTGTCTTCAAGTTAATGGAAATCAACGAGTGTCGAAACTCATCCAATAACTTCCTGCCAATTCCATCTTTTTCAATAACCGAATAAAAAAGAAAAATACAATTTTCAGATTAACAAACATGGTCTGGAAAAACGTCAATTTCTAAATGTTGAACTCTTTCCTTGAATTTTACACTGGTAAGAGATTTATTTTTTAATGCTTAACTTGAAAAAATGTTTTATAATATAATCTCAATACAACAAAATAAATGTGGGCGTTGGTATTTTGAAGATAAATCTATGAATTCTATTCCTTTAGGAAAGAAATAGAAGGTTTTTGCCATGAAATACTTAATAAGAATAGCGCATGAAGAAAATAAAAAAAAATTATTTCATTTTTACTACAATTTCTGTTGACCAAATGCAAGACCAAGACGAAAACTAATTTCTTGGTGTTAGTCTTGCGACAGCAAATTTAGTCTTCATCTTGGTGTCGGTCTTGCAGGAAGAATCTGGCAAGTCTTACAATTACCTATTATCCTATAGATAAATAATTGTTTATTATACACGTTAGTTTAGATCTTAGAAAAATTCAATTTTTCCTTTCCGATATTTTTCCTGCACTCTACATTCTATATGAAACAGGCCATATGGGTATATATATTATAAGGACAAGATTCATATATAATTCCTAGCGCTTTCCGAAAACGATAGTTTTAATTTTTATTTTTAAATTAAAATATTGTACGATATCGAATATTAGAAGAAAAATATCGATATTTGGATAGCATTGACTAGCGATGGCCATCATTCGTTGACATAGACTTACTCAAGTCCAACAAAATTAATCAAATTCAATTTACAATACATTAAATACATTGTCAACAACAGAAAACAATTTATGACTAAACTATATTCAGTCAGTAACAGCACTACTTTGTAGTGCTAAGAAAAGAAGCAGTTTCTTAGAAGCAACGCCGAGCGTGGCTAACACTTGGATGGGTGACCGTCCACCAAGGGAAGCCACGCTGCGCTCCCCCCACCCGGGGGTATGTGAGGCCGGCAGCCTACTGACGGCAACTCACTCCGACCGAATTGATGACCCTACCTCGTACTTTAAATAGGAAATTGCGATGTGGTCTAGGAGACCACACTTGCGGTCAAAGATCTTCATGGTCTGTAGCTCCAACAAAAAAAAAAAAAAAAAAAACTATATATATATATATATATATATATATATATATATATATATATATATTGCCTCGAAAATAAATTATTAAGATACAAGATCCCTTAGTTTACCGAGTTTTTGTCCCTCAAAAATCGGACTAACAATTATTTTTTCTACATCATTTCGAATTAAATTGACCGAAGGAAAGCTGGTATTACTTTAAACCTTTCTTATGTCTTTAACTGTAGTACATACAAATGGAATTATATTTTTGGATATCAGTTTAGTCTTTATAATATTTAAATATAATCATATTTTTTTATTATATTTGATATAATAGGATTTTATTTATATATATATTTATAAAGTCTACAAGAGAGGTAGATGAAAAAAGTCGGATTAGAAAAGGTTAAGCGAAGGGGTGTATACCGTTGATTGACCCCCTTCCGCCCTAGAGAGAGGGTAGAGAATGGGAGGAGATAGCAAGGAGGGTGGGGGAGGGAGGCAAGGAGGGAGGACTTTCATGGAAAAAGTTTGGCCGTGGCCGGACGACAATGAGCCAGCCTTTGTTTTTCTGCAGGAGAGGAAGCTCTGATGAAATTTAAACCTTAAGGCCGTCCCTCACGGGCGACAGTCCCCGGCCATAAAAGCAATAAAGGACGGATAAGGGGAGGCCTGGATTTATAGGGGCCCAGGGGGCGTATTTCAGGGGCCTGCCCCTGACGGCCGAATAATTTAGGGGCCGTCCGCTCCAGCTCCTTAGTCCGTCATCCGCCCGCTTCTTCAGGCTTCGGGGTCAGTCCACGGTGAGATCCGGGGTATCAACGAATAGAGGAGGTACGGGATCGGGCGGGGTTCTTCGGTGTGGAGAAAAAGACTTATGCGCATTTTATTATCTTTTTTATTTTCTATTAATTGTGTAATATGATAAATATATTTTTGAAAACAAACTTTTGAGAGGGCCCACGAAAATAATAATAGATTGTCATTTTCTGATTCGAAGCAAACTGACTAAATTGTTCTTGGCATTGTCGAGAAATGCCTTAAGATGTTAAGTCTTACGCCCTGTCATGTTCAGAGGCTGAATGAACTGTTCTTCATAATATAATAGGTATATCCATAGCAGTTCAATAACTTGATCTCCTTTATCTGTCAATTGATTTTCTTTTTCGTTTTTTACTTTCCTACCTATACTAGTTAAGGAAAGTATTGCTATCGGGTCAAATTTCCGATATGCGGTTTTCGACGGATCTATACGTTTCAGAACCCCCTGAGTCCGAAAAACACATTTTTAGCCATTAGTCTATCTGTCTGTCTGTGCCAAGATTTTCTCGGCAATAAAACAATAAATGAAAAACACGGCAATAAAACAATAAATGAAAAACACGTTTTTCTATGGACTGTAGCGCAAAAACGGCTCTAACGATTTTGATGAAACTTTCCTATAATGTTCTAATAATTTTCCTTTCAATTTTCGTATATGGACTAAATTTCCGAGATAATACAGGAAAAAAAGTTATAAAGAAAAGAAAAATGTAATGTGGCCTAACTCTCCAAGTATATATTATATGATAAAATTCATAATAAAACTTTTGAAAGGTAATTAAATTACCAAAAAAACAAAAAAAATCATCGAAATCGAACCAGTATTAACGATGATACAGCTTATTGTATTTTTTACACATTTTTTAACTTATTACTTTCCTACCTATACTAGGTAAGGAAAGTATTGCAATCGGGTCAAATTTTCGATACGTGGTTTTCGACGGATCTGTACGTTTCAGGGATCTTTGAGCTGAAGGACATCCATGAAATTCATTACAAAGCCATAAATAAAATCGTAATATAAGTATATCTGTTGCCCGCATCTCACAATCTTCACTATTTAATCTGCTTTTAACAGAAATTATTGTTTGACAATACTGAGCTATGACAAAAAGTTTCTGATCAGCAATATTAGTGAGTATTGACATTTTTACACTGATCTACCTTAAGCCGGTTCACATTGCTTTAATTTATCAAATAAATCGTACTAAAATCTTTTCTTTGATAATTTTTCAGGAAAATAAATCTAATTCGATTTTTTTTTATTTCTTCATGAACTTATGTAAATATATAAAAAAAAATCTGAAATAGGTAGGAAAGTCGTTTGAGTAGACACACCAGATGTTTTTATTAGCTATTAGCTAGTGTCCCTAAATACAAATTTAAATGTTCGTTTTTCAAAACCTCTATACTCCGAAATTTCTTCTCAGATTGCTTCAAAATTTCGATCCAACAATTGTAATGAATTCAAGAGCGTTTTCATTTACAATTTATTATGATATGACCTATCATTTTGAAATAGCGACTGAAAAATGAACCGTTATAGACTGTCAAAGCGGCTATAACGATTTTAAAGAAATTAGGCTTAAAGTCTTCTTCTTGAAGTCCTTTTAATTTATGTATATAACATGCATATAGGGATCTGAAGAGATACGCATATTACCCAGTATCACACCGAGTTGTAGTGGCTCTATCCTTCTCACCACCGTCAATATTTCCTTGCTTCCCTCCAATACCTGGTTATTATATCTCAGCGACCCTCCTATATTCGACAGAGCATAAATTCTTTATTCAACCCGCCCCACCAGATCCCGTACGTCCGACCTCTAACCTCCTCCTCACCGAACTGTTGGGTTTGAGAAATGCTTTGTATTTCAAGCCGTTCCCCCCTGATGTTATCACTCCCACTTTTAGACACGCAAAGTCAGTCACCTCTTTAAGCACCTATTCCACTTCATCATGAGATGCATGTAGGAGTCTTAAGTCGTAAGTCTCTTTCAGTAACCCCATACTATTTTGTTTATTTATTTCATTTTATATTTCTGTCTTTATTTTATATATATTAGTGTGCATTTTTTTATTTGTCTTTATTACCATAGTGTAATAAAGACATAATGTGTAATAAATATTCAGGAAGCAGTCTTTTAAAAAAAAAAAAAAGATTTATTTGTACCAACGTTTCAACTCAAGCATGTGGGTCATCGTTTTTGTCCACTCTCGATTACTTTGACGACTTTTTATATTATATATTGTTTTTTCTAACTGTTCCCCCTTTTCAACGAATGTTATACGTATACCTTGTCACTATTATTTTTGATGATTCATTTTCGAGCTAAATAAGTACTTTTCCTGTTTCCTCTTTTATTCAATTATCAAATTCTTTCAAAGCTTATAATTAGACTTTTTTCATTATTTATATCAATGAGAAATACTTAATTATTTAAAAAGCAAATTAAAGGTACTTTAGAAGTAGACATAATGAACATTTAAGGCCTGTAAAGTAACATCAATGAGGATAAGATCTATATGATATTAAAGACCACTTAATTATACACTCTTACGCGTTTATTCAAAATCGTTAGAACCGTTTAACCAATATGCTTTTGTATTCGACTCTTTCAATTTTTCACTCCGGGTTAGTTAGGTTTTTGTATCTGAAATAGGTATCTGCGAGACTCTTTCGGAAGACTGAGTACGCAAGACCAAGACTTGTCTCGTATTTGGGCAACACTATTTGGGACAAATACAATGCACGACAATACTCTCACTAACACAATAGAATATGAATTGACAACACCACTATCTCCACCAGCATTTAATCCAAAAGAAATCAACAGACTTCCAAATAAAAATACTCCTAGTTATGATTTAATCACTCCCTTTATTCTTCGATGACTAACTCGAAAAGCTGTTTTCCTTCTCACAGCCAAAACTTTCCTGAATTAAAATTATTCCTAAACCCTCAATCTTTATTATCAATCTTTATTACTACTATTCCTTCATCCTATAGCACTTCTTCCTTTAATGGGAAAAATACTTGAAAAACTTCTTTTGAACCGTCTAAAGCACATCCTAGTGAATGATACCAAATCACCAGTTTGGCTTTCGTACTCTACTGTGCAACAGTGCCATCGGATAGTGGATGCTATCTCTGTTGATTTTGTGAAAAAGGGATATTGCTTTCAGGTAACATGGAAAAAGCCTTTGATAGTATCTGGTACAAGGGCCTATTATGGAAACTAAAACCGCACTTACCTTCTACTGATTTTCTAATTTTTTAATCATCCCTTGTTAATCGGTTTTTCTGTATTTTCGTAGATTCTTCTGTTTCCTCTTTTTTTCCTAAATAAATTGGTGTACCTCAAGGTAGCATTTTAAGCCAAATTCTCTATTCTCTATACTTATACCTATGATATGCCTTTAACACTTATGCATTTAACTCTTCTAATTTTTCATTCGCCCTTAGTTAGATTTCCACAATCTAAAAAAATGCAGTAATTTTTCTATAGTACTAAGCTAATAAGTAACTTCAAGACCGCTGCGAGACTCTTGCTAAGACCAAGATCTAGACCAAAACCGAGTTTGCAAGACCAAGACTCGTCTCAGTCTCGCATTTGGACAACACTATTTAATATATAATTTTGTTTCCTTCGAATGATTATTTAAAACGGTTCATGTATGGCTTTGCCGGTTTCATTTAAATTACCCATCTGCCAATCATATCACGTAAGTATTCCGAATTTATCGAGACCTTACCGCCTATCCTTAGTTAAAAGGAACTTCTTTTCATTTTGAATTGCTTAACTCAAGACACCAGTTCCAAACAGCATCTCTACACGATTTTATTCTCAGCCATTATTTTTGATCTGTTCTCATTTGTTAGAACCTACCCTGTAGATGCAATAAGATACTCCACAAACCTATAAATATCGGAAGCGATGTGGACTTACTAAAACGTGACTCTCAGTTGATACCCTCGAGAAACATACACTGAGACAATTTATTAGCTAATAACATATAATAACTACAATATATTAAAAGCCTTGATTTAGCGTTTCTAATCTCACCGGAGGGAGTGATGCATAACGCATAACGCCGGGGTAAATCACTTTATGGCTCTCATTTTACATCCTCACAATCAATCTGGGAGTTAGTCGTGTTTTCAATTTTTTCGTCTTAGACCACACGATAGAAGTGAAAACAAGGCGAGATTAAGAATATTTAATATAAATTTTTTTTTTGTCTATATTCACTAAGCAATAACATTTAAAATGCATACCATTATAGCTGTGTATATTTTATTTTTTGTTCTATTTTCACTAACCAGTAATAACATTTATTATATCTAAAATTATAACTGTGTATAAATTACTCTACTGAACTTTTCTCTGACTTATCGTCATTTGTACCATACTCAAAAATGATACAATAGGTTTATGATAACTGAAACATGTGATGTGAATTCTGTCATTTTTTAAATATGATTTCTGTAACAGGAGTCAGTAATTTATTTATTTACTATGGAATTCTCCATAGTATTTGAATTTTGAGATATTTCAATCCAAATGTTCAAACAGTCGACATTATTATGTATTGTTTTTTGGAGTATTCTCTTTTTCCGTTTCCGACTCTTTAACTTAGCAACACTTCAAAATAAAATTTCGAATAACAGCTCATTACAAAGAGAATGAAATCCTTAAAATTTTTCTTGCTCATGGTATGCAGGTCAGATTTTTAGTTTCTAAGATATTTTATTCCAACTGCATGAATACTTCAATTAGTTTGCTCGAGCCAACATTACCCGAATGTCAAAGAAGTTTTCACTTAAAAAGAATATGTATAAATTCTAAATATATATATATATATATATATATATATATATATATATATATATATAAACATTTTAGCTACAAACAATATCTATTTGACTCTGTATAATTAATATTAAAAATTAGGAGATGCTAAATTTATATACTGTATAAGTAGGATAATATGAAAATTAGAGTTTGGGAATCTTTAAGTTATATCAGATTGTTGGAAGTTTTACTGAATTATTTATGTAATGTTTTACTGAATAAGTAGACCTCTTTTGTAATGATTTTCTTTTTAAAATGACATAACTATATCTCCTAATCATAAGTAATAAATATAAGCTTTGAAACAGCTAGTAAATTAACGAAATAAGAAAACTCTCAAACCAGAAATTCTGCATTAATTACAGCAGAAACTATATGAAACTCACATTCACAGCAACAGTAACTATGTTTACGACATAGAAACAGTGTTTTGTATTTTTTTTTAATCGACTGGTGTACCAACTCCTTTCCCTCCCCCCTCCCAAAAAAAATCCCATAAATTGAAAATGTTGAGTCTAAAAAATTAAATGTCACTTTATCTCCAAAGCAAGAGCTAATCTGTCTTTTTAATAGTGATTTTTGAGTTTGACAGATGGAAATACATATAAATTGAATATTTTTTAGCCAGAAACATTTCCGTTGTTGCCTAGTGTTATCATAGGTAGAATCCTCCATTAATTATACTTTATGAGCTATGCACTAAAAAAGTTTACTCATGTTCTTAACTTTTTCTCCTGGACATTCCTGGAGATGTGATATTTTTTTTAACATGAGAGAGAATAATTAACAAAGATCCGGCGTTCCAACATAAAAACTCCTTTGAGAAATATTATGTAAATATTAATTTGAACCAAGTGAAATGAGTGTGATTCGCGCTCTTCGCCAGATTTATTTTTAATTAATAAACCGGTAAAATTTCCTTTAATTTATTCTACGGTCACATGTTTATTGAAGTGAAAACTTCTTTAGGCGCATTTTGCATTTTTTTTGTGGAGAGTGAATTAGATTGATCCGTCAGATCTCCGATGTGTAACGCTCGGGTAAAGTCAGATGGTTGAAATGTTTTTTTCTGAACTATGATGAGTATTATGGAAGATATAGATTAAATATCTCAGAAACTAAAAATCGGACCTGCATAATGTAAGTAAGGGAATTATTTAGCATTTCATCCTCTCTGTAATGGGCTACTATTCAAAATTGTATTTTGATGTGGCGCTCATTTATAGAGTCGGAAACGGAAAAAGAGAGCACTAAAAAACAAAACAAATAATAACGACTGTTTAAACGTTTGGATTAAAATTTTTCAAAATTTAATTATTATGGAGATTTCTATAATAAATAAATAACTTACTGATTTTTTGTTAGATAATTGGCGAATAGATTTCCATCAAAATTATTCATCGCATATTTCAGTTATCATAAACCCAACACTATGACACATAAACATTTATGACTATGATACAAATGACGATAAGTCAGAGAAAAGTTTAGTAGAGTAATTAATTCACAGTTATAATTTTACATATAGTGAATGTTAATACTCGTTAGTGTATTAGTGTGTTAGTGTGTTAGTGTATCTTAACCCGACGCTGTGTTAAGAGACGTGAAAAGGGAGAAAATAGTGACGATAACCAAATTATGACGAGTTTTATGGAAGATGTGGATTTAAATATCTCAGAAATTAAAATTAGGACTTGTATTACTATAAGCGAGGGAAATGTTCAGCATTTCATCATCTTTAAAATTAGTGATTTTTAATCATTTATATTTCACATTATTAATCTCATCTTAATGTTTTGACTTCTACTGTGTGGTCTAAAGCACACATCTTAGGTTTTTTTATATATAAATATTTTACCTACACAACATACTATACCTATACAAGTTTTCATAAAAAAACTAACATAATTTAGTTTGGTAAATAATAAATAGAAATAAATTTTGCATGGAATCATTTCTCCTCCCGCACTGACTGAGAAGATACTAAACAAAAAGGAAGGTTGTTCCCCGAGATAGAGTAATTCAAAGAAGGAGAGCCGAAACGAAATAAGAGATCGCAGCGGAGGTAGCTACCGTCCCATTGTTATTGTTTATGGCCGTTGCCATGGCAGCGCCATTTTCCAACAGGCTTCCTTTTCCCTACTCCCTTCACTAAATAAACAAGCTGTTGTACGTCTCGTTAGGACCCAGCTGTACTTTCCACCTATAACAATAATTATATTAGCACTTGTTATAAAATCGTTTTAATTATTAAGGCACAGTCCGGTATCTTGCCATTCCTTTAGAAAGACGACTAACGTGGAACCCGCATACCAGACTTATAAGACAGGAACTTACCGAGAATATAGCTATACATTATAGAAAACTAAACTTTACATTAAACAAATTACTGATCTACAAGACAATCCTGAAATATATTCGGACCTACGGTCTGGAGCTTTGGGTGACAGCAAAATTTTCTAACATCAAACGTATCCAAACATTTCATTTCAAAGTTCTTCAAACAATAGTTGATACTCCGATCTATGTAAACAACAAACCCCTACATCATGGCCTTAATATTCCATTTGTCCTAGACCTTATTCCAAAACTCTCCCAATTTCGTTAGAATCTTGCGTATCATCATCCAAAATCCCTTGCCCAATCTTTATCTAACTCTACCTATCACTACAATCCTCTTCGAAGGTTGAAGCGGCAGTAACCCAAAGACCTTTTGTAAATAAGCATATATCGAAGTTCTGGTAATGGCTAGATTCTCCACCCAAGCCATCCATATACGTCTGTGGTTATAGCGTCTCTGTTCCTTAATACCAGTGAGGCGGCTGAGCGAAAGACGCTGAAATCTCCTAGAGTCCTGCTTTTCCTGCTGCGAATGTAGAGAAACGCTCAACTCAGTGTTCTTATGAGTGAATGAATTTTGTAAATATTGTATAAATTTGTGCCTGTATTTATGTTGTTATTTTGATTAACTTAAGTTTCTTTTTGTTTATATATATATTAATTTTTAGTATTATTGTTTTGCTGTTGTTCTATAAAATTTATGTTTATTTCTTGGTGATAATGAACTTATTTCTGACTAATGTCTTTATATTACTGAATATAATATTGCTATGTATTGTAAAGACCGTCGGTGGAATAATTAGTTTAAAGGTATAAACAAATAAACATTAAGGTAATTTAGGTATTACCTAAATATAAACATATTTAGGTATAAACCCAACATCTGGCGGTTGGGTACCTGAGGGAGGGTAACCCATTAGGACAACCTTTTGTAAGTGGTAATAAAAACCCTTAAGGACCACCGACAAAGACCGACAAGTGTTTAAACAGGATCCCGAAAGACCTTTTCACACCTTCCACCAGAAATACCTAAGTCTGTACCTGCTGCTTTACCTTGGCCTGGGGGAGAGGGCGTGGTCATCCCTTAGGCTGAGAATATTCAGCCAATCAGGAAAAAGTCTGCCAAAAGAGAGGGGGATGAAAAAAGGTGGGAGATAGAGAATTTGGACTGGACACTTCTTTTTGGAACTCGGAGGAGAGAGGACTTCTTCTGGGAACTTGGAGCTGAGAGGACTTCTTCTGGGGACTTCAAGCGGGGGAGTCGAGGGAGGAAGATGAAGACAGCCGGAGAGAGCAGATGGACGGACTAGACGCTGAAGGAGAGCAAAGACAGGGAATCCAGATATGACGGCTAGAAACACCTAGAAACACTATGAACGATCAGCTAAGTGGTAACAAGCATTTAGTTATACTAATGTAAATTTGTGTTGGCAACCATACATCATTAATTAATAAAATCAATACATCAAGCATTCTCCTCTAGTACGATTCTCAACTATAATTATGTATATAGGTTTAGTTATTATTTTGTATATAGATGGTTTTGGTTTTATTTAAGCTTGTAAATATAATAGTTAGTAAACCAACGTAGTACTTTTACATTCTACCTTGCATGCCACCAATTAGTAATAGAACAAATAGTACATTTATAAACATGATACCTTTAGAAAGGAAATCCAATAAAGAGTATATGGTTCAATCTAGGATACTACAGTAGGGGGTCTGTGGTATCTAACATTTAAATACATCATTAATATATTTTAAGTTGATCGGTTCCCTTCTGGGACCGATATAAATACATATAAATACAAATAAATGCGGTTCCTGGAACCCCTTACTCGCCGTAGAAACGCGAGACCAGGAACATAGCATTTAAAATGGCATCCCTTGTGGGGACGTATCATTAAATTTACTATTTGTTTCTAAGATTAAAATAATTGATTTTTTAGAATTTCATTCCTATGATTAATAAAGGTGGCATTGTAATAAGTTGGTACTAAGAATCGTACAAGAGGGAAACATCTTTGATTTAATTTAATTTGGTTATTTGAATGTAATGAAGTTGGTTAGTTTGAGATAATTTAATATATATAAAATGATTGTTTAATGTAATGACTGTAAAACTTAATTGAGTATTGTAACGTACAAAATTTAGTTAAATTCTTTCCTGCGTTGAGTTAAAAACTATGCTGATGCTGCAGTTCAATAATTTGTGTCAAACCTATTTTTAATATCGAAAAATCTTCACTCTCCTATTTAATGGTCTTGTATTAAAAGTGGCTTGTTTATATTGTGGTTTATTATTAATGGGATATTTTTTAAAGGTATTGGGAATTATTTTTATGATAGCGTTTAACCCCTTCCTAAAAGGTTAAAATAGGTATTAAATTAAAAGGGATAATATACGCACATACTTTTTAAGATGGCTCTTAGGGTAGAAACAGAAATACTACCAAAGCCTAAACGATCTGAAGCAGTAGCTGATCAGAAAACACCCAGAAAACCAGAACTGAGATCAACTGAAGAAACAGTGATTCAAATCCTGAAGAAAACCCAGCCACAGGCCAATAAGAAGATAGAGGATAATTTTAGTTCAGGAGGAAATAACATGTTTCTAATACTCCTTCAGAAAATAGAAGAAGGCAACAAAAAACTGCAAGAAAATCTAATAGACTCAATGGGTGAAAGTATTAGGAATATATTTCAATGAGGAAATGTTTATTAAAAAAAAACAAGAAATTATTAAACGATAACTGTTACAATTTTCGAAATAAATATAATTTGGAGAATTCTGACCTAATAATCCTTATACGTTTTTGTGTATGTTTGATTGCATTATTATATGTATTCTTTCTATACCTCTTAGTTAATCGGCCAAGTTTTCTATTTTATTTTAATAGGTTTATTCTGTTAAAGTATTATTTCTATACAAATATTTTGCTGTATAATTCACTTTGATACATATTCGCGAACATATACAGCAATCCGAGGTCTTTCGGTTTTCTCCCGAACTCAAAGGGGAGCAGATGAAGTTCGTGGACGGAACAGTCAGTTATGAACACTTGGCTGCTATATTTCTGTGAACACTGGCTGTAAACCGATATTGCACAATGGAATGGACGGAGGATAAATGTCATTCACTAATTGATCTTTATGAAAAACACCCCATTTTGCGAAATCTGAGATATTCCAATTATAAAAATAAAAATTCAAAACAAGATCTTTTAAGATAAAAACATTATATATATATATATATATATATTACTACTCAATGGTTGTAATTGTTTATTAAATATAAAATGTTCAGTTCTATATCTTTTTCCCTCCAAATTTACACAAAAAAAAATTTTCTTGCAATGTTGTGAGCTCTATCTGAAAACCCATCACGAAATATCAAGCAAAAAGGATTGCTATTATTAATAGATATTAAATATTATAAATATTTATTAGTAGATCTTCAATATTTCGCATGAAAATCTTTTCGAAAATTATAAATATGTAAAATATAACAGATAAGCTGACTAGAAGAAACGAACAGACAGTACTGTAATGAGTAATTTAAATGGAGGGGATTCGGAAAAGGTCGGGAGCTCTCGGCTGGTTCCGATTTCCCTATTACTATATCTTGACTCCAGTCATAGGTTCTCTGGTCTTACCTGACTAAACTTTAATTCTCTTCAGGTAAATTATAAATTCTTTCATACTTTATATTTAACAATTTTTATAACTGGTTATTATGTAAAACGATTGTATAATACAATTTTTATTTTATTAAAGATTTAAAGTATTAAGGCTAGGCTGAACGCGGGAAATGCTAGTTATTTTTCTGTGATAAAAAATATTATCACTTTATGCTCGCACATCTTGTCCCGGAATTTAAATACTAGAATCTATAAAACCATTATCCTACCTACAGTTATTTATGGAATGCTAAACGTGGCCGCTTACATTAAGAGATGAGCAACATCTTAAGGTTTTTTAAAATAAAGTATTGCATAATAAAGATGAGTTAACCGAAGAGTTCAGAAGGTTGCACAAGGCCGAGTTGCGTGAACTGTACCCAATTAATATAATTCACGTTATTACATCGCTGCGAGTCAAATGGGCTTGTAAATTTGTTGGGCTTAGCAACGAAAGAATTCCTAAAAGGTTGATATTTAATAGACCGAAGAGAAGGTAGGTAGATTGCGTTTAAGCCGATCTGAAGAGGCTGGGTTTGGATGGTGAACGGTGGAGGGAGGTGCGTAATAAGCGATTGATGGTGTCGGCATCGAACCTCCGGGTTCGCTAAGCCTTTTATTATTATTATTATTATTTGTCAACACTTCTACAAAAGGTTTTTTTTTTTTTTTGTTTACTTGAGAGGGGGAGAATCAACTCCAACCACCTCAGGTATGTTCTATTTTAATTTCTATTGGATGTTGAGAAAGCTTCTTACAATTCTGGCAGTATTCAGCAGCACCGCTTTCTGAGCTTCCTTTATTACATGAGTTGGGAGACCCAGCCTGTGAGTAGCTTCCACAGTAGACACCGGTACCAGGCCATTGCTGGAGATCACGATGCCCCTAACGGTTACTTTATTAAGTTTATACAAACTTTTTAACTCAGCTGCTAGACCTTGATATTTCCGAATTTTTTCTGCGCAGACTGAGTTAATGTTTCCGTCATTTGGCACAGCGATATCTATAATTTCAGCCACCTTAATATTACCGTCAATTAATACAATATCAGGTCTGTTGTGGATCACGAGATGGTCTGTTATGAACGATTGGTTCCAATATAATTTTAAGTCATCTTTCTGGCAAATACCTTTAGGGCAATATTTATAGTAGGGCTTCGAGTCGTTTAATAATTTAATTTTTAGACCAATTGCCTGGTGATAGACTTTGGCAACATCGTCATGTCTTTTTAGATATTCTGTACCTGCAAGAGCTCCGCAGCCTCCAGTTATGTGTTGAATGGACTCATATGTGCTTGCACAGAGCCTACATTTGTCCGATACATTCTGTTGCTTCAAGACGTGTCGCCAGTAGGATCTGGTAGCTATAACCTGGTCCTGGATTGCAGTTAAAAAACCTTCAGTCTCGGGAAACAGACTTCCTCCTACCAGCCAGCTAACAGACAAAGATTTATCTATTTCAGTCTGCTGAAGCTGGTGAAAAAACCTTCCATGTAATGCTTTTGACTTCCATTCTTCCATGCGGTCTTTGTCGGTAACAAAGATTGGCGCAGTTTCATGAGAGGCTAATTGTAGAGCAGTGTGCCCGCGATCGAGATTGCAGATTATCTTATGGCACGGCACTGCGCTTTGTTTAAAGTACTCCCTTAGTTTCTTTTCTTGATTTCGACAAGACTCTTCAATATTTGTAAGACCTCTCCCTCCTTCCTTTCTTGGCAGGTAAAGCCTTGCCATAGATGCAGTCGGGTGGTGCATTCTGGAACCCGTCATACTTGTTCTTATTAACCTATCCAATTCCTGGAGTGACGTTGTGGACCATTTTAGAATTCCAAAGCTGTAAGATAAGGAAGGAATAACCCATGTATTTATAGCTTTTATCATTAAACCTGAAGAAAGATGTGTTCTAAGGATGGTCTTTAGTCTTTTTTTAAATGAACCTATCAATTTACCTTTTACATCCTTTCTAGCTATTTTTAAATGCTGTTCTATCCCTAGATATTTATACGTATCTTCTTTCTGAAGGTTCTTAATATGATATTCTTCATCAAACAAGTTTTCGGAATTATTTGGTTTTCCTTTTATAACGTGAAGAACTGCGCATTTCTCAGTCCCAAGGGACATCTGTATGGAGTCACTAAAGTGGCTGACTGTCTTTAGCATAGACTGGAGCTGGGATTTATTCTTTGCGTAGAGTTTTAAATCGTCCATATAAAAGCTATGACTGATCATTGCACTTAATTCATTAAATTTTACTTTGTATCCATTTTCTACACGATTTAATAAAATTGACAATGGAGCCATCGCAAGACAAAACCAAAGGGGGCTGAGGCAGTCTCCCTGGTATATACCTCTTGAAATGGTAATGTATTCAGGTGATTGCTTATCTCCTATTCTCAGTTTTGTTTTCCAGTTGTCCATCAATTTCCTCAAAAGTTCTTTAATATAAGGATGGATTTTATATAAATCCAGAACTTTTAAAAGCCAACTATGAGGAACTGAGTCAAATGCTTTTTTGTAATCAACCCAGGCTATTGACAAATTTCTTTTATTCATGGTCGTCTGGCCTGCAACGAATGAATCGATGAGCAAAAGTTCTTTACACCCTTGGGCTCCTTTTCTACAGCCAAGCTGCTCGAGTGGAATCAAATTATTGGTTTGCAGGTGAACTTCAATTTTACTTGTGAGGATGGATGTTAAAATCTTATACACACCGTTGAGGCAAGTGATTGGCCGAAAATCTTGGGGGTCCAATCGATCTCCTACTTTTTTGGGAATCAGCACAGTAACGCCCTCACAAAACGTTTTGGGAATGTCTATCTGCCCTGTTATCATTTTTTTATAATTCATTGCAAGTGTTTCATGCAGGCAGGATAGATTCTTTAACCAGTAATTCTGAATTCTATCACTACCCGGCGCTTTCCAATTTTTCATTTTCTTTGTAGCGATGATTACATCCTCTTTCGAGATGTCGAATTCTGGCATTTGAGGCTTCTCCTGAAGTTCAGCATTTACTAATTTTAACCATTCGTTTTCATTATTATGCTCTACATTGTGCTCCCAAAGCTCTTTCCAATACTCTATAATATTGTCAGTTAATGAACAATTTGCACCTCCCTTATTATCATTACCTAAGCTCCGATAAAACTGCTGCTCACTGTTTTTGAACATTTTGTTCTGCTGTTTTCGAAGTAACGACTTTTTATATCTTCGTATTCTGTTTGCATAAACTGCAAGTTTTTGCTTCAGTATATCAGCATGTAAAGCCAGTTTTTCGGTGAGCTCAGATTCTAACACCACCCCTATTTGTAGTACAACTATTTCGTCGATTTTTCGTTTTACTTTTGTACTTGCTCCAACGGGGTTCCTGATATAACTCGTTATGACTCCAATATTTGCCCTGAGCGACGCTATTTTATTTTCCAATCTTCTCTGCCAGCGTGGAAGTTTTGTATGATTTTTATTTTTATTTTTTCCTTGTTTTTCCAAGCCAAGTTCAATAATAATGACACTAGCTGCAACATAGGCCCAATGACAAACAGCTTCGACAGTCATTTCTGGGTAATCTACAATAATTCTACTCAGAGCCTCATTAACCCGATTCACAGTCAACCGTGATTTGAAGCTATAGGGAATCTTTGAGAGGATTGGTCTAACATCAAGCGGTATCCCCTCATAAATCACATGCTGGGATAATAATGATTCCACTAGTTTGTCAATGTCTTTGTCTTCTTCTTCTGGAGGAGCTGCCTCTATTGCCATCGATCTTTCTAGAAAAGGTTCTGTTGGCTGCTCTTCATTTTCAATTTGCACCATTCCTAATCGTTCAGATACTACTATTTTGATATTTTCTGTTTCCACTTCAGATAGAAATTTTCTTGAACGGATCACTCTAACTTGGTCACTTATCCTTTGTGAACTCATAGTCATCTGTGGATATAGTTCTTGCCAATACTGTTGAATCCTTCCTAGGTATCCCGTCTTATCTGTTTCCAATTTTGTTGCCAAAAGATATGCCTGGATGACAGCCTTGTTCATTTCTGGCGTCCATTTCATCCTTCGAGCACCTCTTGGTCTCTGTTGCCGGGTTCGTGCGGGAGGAGAAATAGTCTCGCCCAAGCCCGAACTCGAACTAGTTGCCGGTTCTTGCAGTCTTGTGGTCCTTTGCGACAGGGTGGCGCCACTTGCTCCGCCACTACCTGAAGGAAGCTGTCGAAGGTTCCCGCCTGGTGCAGCCTCATTCCCAGGCTCGTCCGAGGCTATACGTCGATTTCTTAGCTCCATTTTTTTTGGGTGATTGCATTTTAAACCTTCTGCCAGGCCTTCCTAGGTAAGGTTGCCCTAGGGTGTGTACTGCAAATGTCCTTGGTGTCAGTGTATGTGGTATTGTGTACTGTGATGTATGTGTTTGTGAACGGTGGGATGTACTCAGGATCCCGGGGGAGCGTAAAACCCCAACAACTGCGTTCATCAGTTGCCCTTGTTATTATTATTATTATTATTATTATTATTAAAGATTTAAAAATGGATGATACTTTAGAACTTTTAAAATTTGAAGAAAATTTTAAAATTGACATTTAAGAACTGTTAGCCTATTTCATTCCAGAATAATGAAATTTTGATATAAAGGACCACATTTGTAAAATGTCTATTTTTTACCATATTTTTTTCTCCTAGAAGTAAATTGAACACTTGTGATACAATAAATCTGTAGGAGCCTAATTTAGGCACAGAACCCTTCAATTTTTAGTTTAATTTTTTCCCCATTTTTATATTCTAAAATAACGTTGTTGTTTTTTTTGTTGTTGTTTTTTTATGTATATATGAATATATAGGTTTTGGTATTTCTTTAGATAAGCTTATCGTTTCGACTAACGAGAATATCCATCGTTTGAAGATGTGATTCCCATATCTGGGCCGATGAACCCGCTTTGCAATATCCTGGCCCGGTAATGACCCAAGGGGTCGGAGCTGTTACGTATTTAGAGGACAGAGGCAAGTGAAAAGTCCATCATAGGAGGGACATTACGGGAGGCACTCTGCCTCTGCGAGGGAGGCTAATTAGCCATAACGCGAATGATTTATAACGGAAGAGAAAATGCAAATATGAAATATGAAAATGAAGATGGCCGTAATAAAAGTGATATAGAGGCCCAGAGGAGCCGGTGCGGCCTCGTCAGTTTTACGACCCCCGTCCATCATCGCGAGCTGACAGCCTTCATTGCGGGGGTCTCTGATGAAAACACTATAGCCCCATAAATCGGATAGGGGAAGCTATAATGAAGAAATAGTGCTGTCTTTCTTCCATCCCTCCAGGAACAGTGGCATAAATATTTCCAACCCTCGGCCCTTTGAATTAACAACCCACCGCCCTTTTGTCTTCTTAATTCTTCTACTGTTCGGGCGCCTTTTTTCCTCTTTTTTTTTTTTTTTTGTATTCGGTTGTAGCTGTTACGAAGAAATTTTTCTTCCCGTTCAAGGAGTCGTTTTATCCCCTTGTTGGTTTTCGTATCATTCCTCAACTTTTTTGTCTTGATTAGTAAATTCCAATTTCTAATCATATGTAGGAATAGTACGGATTTCACTGGTACACTAATCGGTAATAGACGACGGAACAAAATAATAATTGAAGGAAGTTAGTCAACTGTTCTACATATCCATGGGTAATAAATATTCAGAACGCTGTCATTATAAAGTATTTATTAGTGCCGACGTTTCAACCCAAACATGTGGGTCATCATCAGGGCGTGGTTCGAGCACTGAAGGTATTCACTTAATACTAATAGTAGTAATACCTTCAGTGCTCGAACCACGCCCTAATGATGACCCACAGTTTTGGATTGTCGTCACTAATAAAAACTTTATAATGACTGCGTCCTCAATATGTATCACCCATAATAATAATAACATTCTTTATTTATTCCATGAGTCCTTCAGAATTGGATAAAATTATTACCTAAGATGTAAATGAAAAACAAACATAAACTATAATAAATTATATGTTAACATCTAACAATTAATTTTAAAAAAAATAAAAAACATCAAAATAATTATTAACTAGCCCAAGACCAGGAAGAGGTACTGACAATTTTCTTCACAAAGAGATCACATTTGCTTATTGTCAAAACTATGAAAGGTATGGATAGAAGTATGAAGAGAGAAAAAAAAAAGTACAAACAAATAATTTACATACTACAAACATCTATGTTGGTAATGAAGTATAATATGTCGGTACAAACAAAAAGAAGTAATCCGAAACACAAAATAAAATTAAATTTACACAATAGTTTTTTATCTTGTTATTTTCCTATAGGCATTACAAGTTTTGTGGATCCTTTACCGCCTTAACCTTAATACTTTATTTTTACTTATTATGGAGTATTTCTTTCCAGTTATCTGCATACAGCACTATTGCATATATATTGATTCGATCTATCCTTCTTATCCTTGGCCTTCCATGTGGCCTCTTACCTACTATTGAGGCATTGATATATAGATGTTTATCTTTTCTCCCCAGCCTAATATGCTCCACAATATCAGGTTGACCAAGAAGATTATACATTTCTTGATTACCCCTCCTGAGGTATGTTTGACCGACTCTTCTAGGTCCATAAATGTGCCGCAGAATTCTACTCTCGAAAGCCAATAAACGTCGTTCATTCATCCGTGACGTACCCAAGACTCCGAGACGTAAGTCATTACCGGCCTGATCAACGTCTTATACAGCCGTAATTTTGTTTTCCTTGAGAGATACTTGCTTCTTAGATGTTTTTCTAGCCCAAAGTAACATAGGTTAGAAATTTTTCTCCTCTCAATTTCCTTTGTAATATCATTTTCCGCAGTTATCAGGGATCCCAGGTAGACGAACTCATCCACTTTTTTTCAAACTCATAGGAGCCAAACTGCACATTATCTGCCAAGATACCAAAATCGGACGTCATATACTTGGTTTTCACAGCATTTACACGAAGTCCCAGTTGTCCGGCTGTTGCATCCAGTGCAAGGAAAGTCTCATGAATTCCAGCCTGAGATCTACCGACAATACCCAGATCGTCCGCATAACCAAATATCTGAACCATTCTATTATACACTGTGCCTGTTATTTGAATCCGTACATCTCGTACCGCTTTCTCTAATGCTATGTTGAAGAGCAGACATGCCTGCGCATCTCTCTGTCTCACGCCATTCGTTACAAAGATCATCTCTGACAATTCGCCCTGTACACGCACACATACATCGATTCTGCGATTATTAATTTAACCAATCGAATAAGTTTCTCTGAGATGTTTAGTTCCCTCATCGCTTGATAAAGAGGTTCACGTAGCTCACTATCATAAGCAGCTTTGAAGTCTACAAACAGGTGATTCTTATGGATGCGATACTCTCTACTTCGTTCCGGTATAATACGGAGTGAGAAAATCTGATCGACTGTTAATCTACCTTTGCGGAATCCGCACTAATATTTTGTCTGCAACCTCTCCACATACGGCAGAAGTCTCACATATAAAATGTTTGAAAATATTTGATACACTCAAGGCAACAGCGATACACCTCAATAATTTCTACACTCTAGTACATCCCCTTTCTTGTGGATTGGGCACAGCATAAACTTTTTCCAAGAACCTGGCATTATTTCTGGTGTCCCCCCCGATAGTAATAGGTTCTTTAAGACTTTAACCAGTTTTCCGCCAACTTTCTTAAAGAGTTCTACGGGCAAGTCATCAATTTCAGTTTCTCAATTGCATCAATCAACTCTTCCTCACCATGCGGTTCAATCTCATTGCACTGATTTCCTTCTGAGTTAGGATCAAAATGGCCAGCTCGACTTTGTTCGACGTTCAATAGTTCGTCGAAGTAGTGTTTCCACCTCTTCATCACCAAACAGTGCTTGTGAGAAGAGTGCCGTCTTTATTCCTACATGCAGTGGTTCATGGTTTAAACGGC
The DNA here is from genome assembly GCA_928085145.1 of Nezara viridula. Classification (NCBI taxonomy): domain Eukaryota; kingdom Metazoa; phylum Arthropoda; class Insecta; order Hemiptera; family Pentatomidae; genus Nezara; species Nezara viridula. The sequence continues at coordinate 51,692,864 of OV725082.1, read as the reverse complement.
TTTCGCTCATGTCGGCTTTGTGGGCTGGCCATGTGGCACGAATGTAAGAGGATGAGATCCCTAAAAAAATAATGAGTGAGGCCATTCATAGTACCAGGCATAAAGGAAGACCTCATCTTAGATGCCCAACGATGTGCAGATTGGCGGAAGTTATTGGAGGAGGTCAGGGATCAATAATAGTCTGTCGAGCCAATGGAAGATGAAGAAAAAGATATTGCTATGTTCCTGGCCTCGCGTTTCTTCGGCGAGTAAGGGGTTCCAGGAATCGCATTTATTTGTATTTAATAGTTATATTTGTATTCATATCGGTTCCAGAAGGGAACCGATCTACAGAAAAATATATTAATTAGGTATTTAAAGGTAAGATACCACATACCCCCTACTGTAGTATTCTAGATTGAACCATATAATTTTTATTGGATTTCCTTTCTAAAGGTATCATGTTTTAAAATTTACTATTTGTTCTATATCTAATTGGTGGCATGCAGGGTAGATGGTAAAAGTACTAAGATGGTTTACTAACTATTATATTTACAAGCTTAAATAAAACCAAAAACATCTATATACAAAATAATAACTAAACCTATATACATAATGAATAGTTGAGAATCATACTGGAGGAGAATGCTTGATGTTTGATTAAAGTTACATGTGTTATATTGAGTATATTAATTAATGATGTATGGTTGCCAACACAAATTTACATTAGTATAACTAAATGCTTGTTACCACTTAGCTAGTCCTTCATAGTGTTTCTAGGTGTTTCTAGCCGTCATATCTGGATTCTCTGTCTCGGCTCTCCTTCAGCGTCTAGTCCGTCCATCTGCTCTCTCCGGCTGTCTTCGTCTTCCTCCCTCGACTCCCCCGCTTGAAGTCTCCTTCGCTGAGTTCCAAAGAGAAGTCCTCTCCTCTGCGTCCCAAAAAGAAGTGTCTTAGTCCTAGTCCTCTATTTCCCACCTTTCTTCATCCCCTCTCTTTTGTTAGTCTTCTCTGACTGGCTGAATATTCCAAGCCTAAGGGATGACCACGCCCTCTCCCCCAGGCCAAGGTAAAGCAGCAGGTACAGATTAACGTATTTCTGGTGGAAGGTGTGAAAAGGTCTTTCGGGATCCTGTTTAAACACTCAGTTGTCGGTCTTTGTCGGTGGTTCTTAAAGGTTTTTATTACCACTTACAAAAGGTTGGGCTTGTGGGTCGTTACCCTCGCTCAGGTAGCGCCAGATGTTGGCACTTATGATATTTATTTATTTATACTGATGTAGAGATGGTTGACCGTTGATATGATATGAGAAGGACTTAGTCGAGGGTGCGGTCAAATAAATCAAAAAATTAAAATATATTAATAATTTTAATTTTTGCCGACGTTTCGACCCACTTTGCAGGTCGTCTTCAGGGCTACAAAAGATACAAACATGTTGAAAAATAAAAATAAAATAAAAAATAAGTATAAGTATACATAAATTACGAAGAAGTTGTCAGATACAGAAATAAAAGATAAAGAAAATAAATACATGATAAGAAAATAGATAAAAGAAAATAAATACATGAATGTTAACGAATAAATGAATGTTAACGAATAAATAGATTGAAAATTGAATAACTATTGTTACAGTAAAGTTAAAATAGGGATAAGATAACATAATAATAAGATATCAGTGGATAACAAGCAAGTGGAGGTTACCTTTAATTGTAAATAAACAGATAATGGGACCAAAGGTTAAGAAGTGAAGAAATTGAAAGATTAATAGGGTAACATTAGTGTAATATTGTTGGGATAGATTATTAAGTATAAATAACTCTATGAGAAAACAATAATTTTGAAAGAATACTTTAAAATGTACATTTTAAAGTATTCTTTCAAAATTATTGAATACTTTATCCACTGATATCTTATTATTATGTTATCTTATCCCTATTTTAACTTTACTGTAACAATAGTTATTCAATTTTCAATCTATTTATTCGTTAACATTCATTTATTCGTTAACATTCATGTATTTATTTTCTTTTATCTATTTTCTTATCATGTATTTATTTTCTTTATCTTTTATTTCTGTATCTGACAACTTCTTCGTAATTTATGTATACTTATACTTATTTTTTATTTTATTTTTATTTTTTCAACATGTTTGTATCTTTTGTAGCCCTGAAGACGACCTGCAAAGTCGGCAAAAATTAAAATTATTTATATATTTTAAGTTTTTGATTTATTTTACCGCACCCTCGACTAAGTCCTTCTCATATTTATTTATACCTTTCAACTAATTATTCCACCGGCGGTCTTTACAATACATAGCAATATATAGATGCTTCCTGATGGATTGCTCCGAGCTATGTGCCCCACCCTTCTTAATCTCCTTGCCTTCATATCACTGATTGGCCAGTTTTCGTGCAGTTCTTATGGCCCTTCTCCTTCTTGCGTTAATACTCAGATTCCAGATCCTTACGGTTATCCTTTAGAGGATTTTTCCCTCAAATATTTATCAGCCTTATATCAAAACTGGCATTAATATAGTACAGCCTTAATTTTGGATTTTCTGAGATATTTAGGGTTTTCAATGCCTTTGAAAAACAGAGCTCTGTAGGCGCTTGTCTATTTCCGACGGTTGGTTATTCATTGATGATTTTGTGGGTCCAATGTGTTTGACTTTGTATTCTTTAGGGAACGATTTCCCTTCTCCATAGATACTATTATTGGGATTGAATTTTTGGCTTTTTATCATATGTTTTGTTTTATTTTATTTTCCTTGTAAGCCGAATCACACTGATTCTCTTGTACCTAAGACACGAGATCTAAATGTCCTCTTGATTGCTTCCAAAGACAGTTATATATTCAGCATATCTAAATATTTTATTATTCATTCCGACGTGTACCCCTCGTAAGTGCAAGACCAAGTCCAATTTTGGGCAATACTACCCTTCATTTACGTTTAATGTTTAAGAACCACCCCTTTACGACATTCTATAAAATAAATTTCAATGACAAGTAGTTTGATGTTACAAATGTAACCAGAGGACGTATTGTAAATCCATCTTTATATATTACTATTGTATATGTAAGCTTGTCCCAGGCAGGTCAATGTGTCTTCCATTTAATTCCTTCAAACACCCTGTTATATATGACCTATACTTTGAAATTAATATGAATAGTATTAAAAGAGCAATTATCTATCTGTTAACCACACAGTTCCATCGTAGAGACGAAAAAGGCCTCATACAAGAGAGTGAATGGCTCCCATGACCCAAAAGGTGAACGAGACAGGAAGTCCTTCGAGAGCCTTAAACCCATCCTCGGACAATTTTCCCCTACAGCTGCTCCATTGAATGGCTCCTGATGACCACTGCATTTCCAATATCTTGGTGTCAGTGCCAGGATAATTATTTCTTAGGCCGACCCGGAATCCTATCCCGGTCCAGCAAAGAGATCGTTGGTCCGTGAGCTTATATAATCGAATATTTGATCCTCCACACCCTACTCACTAGGATCCTTTTATTATATACTGAACCGGCCCGTCTTAGAGTTTCCTATTGAAACACGTATTGTTTAAGATATCAACAAAATTTCTTAGTTTATATATAACTCCTGGAGTCCTGCTTTTTCCTTCACACGTGGAGGAAGAAGTCTAGTTCGAAGCTCCCTTGGCTGATTGTAAATATTGTATATAGGTATGACTGTGTATTTAAAATATTCTATTTATTATTATTTTATTTTGTTTGTATTATTCTCCGTTTGTATACACATATTATTTGAATGAAATCCGATAGCCAAAATACCTGCAGTCATTCAAGGTAGCAGATTGTATTATTATTCAATAAACTTTTACAAATTAAAAAAAAAGTTTATAAAGTCTTCCTTAATAAAACAACTGGTATCTTAATGTTATCATCTTACAACTTTTTGGAAAGTTTCAAATACACAGGATATCCTCCTTGAGTTGATTCTGATTCAATTTTTCAAAGGACTAGTAAAACCTTTAGCTCCTCTCAATCTTAAACTTACAGGTTGTTATTATTACAACATGTCATAGACAAGTGATCACGATAATAACAATAATGTTCATCATCTATTAGGTATCCAAGTGACTGGGCATTGGAATTTATCTGGAACAATACACTGCTGTTTGGCCATCAGTATGGAGATTTAGTGGCACACGTACTATTGGAACCTGTAGAACCCGATCTCTGTTGTTGTTTTTTTTTTTTTCAAATTTAAAATTATTTCATAAGGAAACATTTTACTAAAATATGATGTCCTTGCAAAAAAAATATCATTTATTCGGAAATATTTTTTATCTTCAACAAGCATCTGATAGAATTTTTTTACACTATTCCGTATTTTTGATATTTTTCACAATTGAGAAGTTTGCGGTAGAGTATGGCTCATAATAGTTTTGTGGTTTCATTAACAAAGTTATTTCTATTGCCAAAATGATGAATTTTACATTTATTATTAAACTCCAAGTCGATCTATTCAATTTCTTGGATATTTGTTTAGTCGGGAGACCAGTGAATTAAGATCAGTAATAAATATTCAAGTGGGAGTAATGGTCAACGGTTGACAGAATCAGAAAAGGTAAGCGTTGCGCAGGTGAAGCGATTTGAGTCTACATGGCATCCAGTTCAGCTATCGTCTCATCCTCCAAATCGCCCACCAAGTCTGGCGGGGCGAGAAGACAACTACATAGGAGGCACAACTACATAGGATTAGGATATCACGAAGACAGATCCTTTCAAAAGTTTGTCTGCAAAGTTTCTCGGAAAGCTAAAAAGAATCATCTAATTTTGAAAATATGTGCTCGGGGTGGCCAAATGGGCTACTGTGGGTGCACAGCACCGCCGTTGAACGGCAACCTGATATATGAGACAATGGATTTAAAATATTCACAAATTCGCACCCCGGTGCCGGGGGTCTTTTAAATCTCCGCCTACACCTCCAGGCCCGGGAAAACCCGGTATAGCCTTAAAGGCGAGGATAGGGAGGACACCCTCCCCCCCCTCCAAAAAAAAATTGAAAATATACAAGTTTAACTGAATGGGATGCCGATGTAGACATTCTTTATATTTCTTAGCATGTTGTTTTTAATCTTTTAAAGTTGTCGCATAGCCTTAAACCTTCTTATTTATTTTATAAATACTTTACTCTCAGTCCACCTAATACCCAGAAGACAGAACAAAAGACCTGGCAGTATATTGAAGACATGATGGCCGTACTTGTTAAAGCGTAAACTTTAAACTTGTAAAACCTAGCGACGGCGGTTTGAATCCGGCTTGAACTATTTGAAATTTATTTTATGTATAACCCCTTTGGATTAACCTGTACATTCAAACCTTACATTCAAACCTTTACACTCTGGTTAGAATAGGTATCATTGTACCTCTATTATTTAAAGTATTTCTTTAGGTGGAACTTATATCCATGAAATTTAATGACAGTAATGACATTCAGAGGGATGAAGATACAGTGCTGCTTCCTTTCCTAATTTAAAAACAATGAAAGGACAATAAATATCCACAATTAATTTATTTAAAGCTGTTTCTTAATTTCTATTACGTCAGAATTTTGAAATTTGAAAATAATTATAAAATAAATACCCATCTCCTCATTTTTATCAAGATCCTATTATTCCTATTCCTGTGCTTCCTATTTTATTTTAACCATTACCAACCTTCATTTGTTCACTCTCTCGTTAGCATCGATTTTAATATTAAAATAGGTACTTTATTGATGTAAAAAAAAGGTTAATTACTACCCATATTTCTTCAAACCCCTTCGTATATCTGCGGAATAGTGCACAATGATGAAGAACACCACGGACAAGGGTGGCTGTATTGGGGGAACTTAGAAGACACAGAGGAAGCACCGTCGGAATATGTCAGCGCCGCTAGAAAAGGGAGGACGTCTTTTGTTTTCTAATGTCTTGTCTTGTCCCATTGTCTGTGTCTGTTTGATTGGCAACAGCAGCCGTGTTGTCAGCGAGTCTTTTGTTACAACTCGGCCTGGTATTCGTTCGCGAGCTCTGTCTATATTGGTCTTGATGCGTCTTAGTTCCTCCTATGACGGAACAAGGGAGTACTAGAACGAAAAATTAATTAAAGAAGCTGTTGGAAGTTCAGGTTATTTTCTGATTTGTCAACATATGCATGCTTGGGAAGTAGTTACGGATTCTATAGATTTAACTATTAATATATATATATATATATATATATATAATATATATATATATATATATATATATATATATATATATATATATATATATAGATAGATAGATAGATAGATAGATAGATAGATAGATAGATAGATAGATAGATAGATAGATATTTATAAATTCTTTGTTTTCTCAAATCAGAGTTTGCTTGTTAAAGTAAAAGAGGGATTCTGCTATTTTTTATTTTATTTATTTATTGAGTATTACAACAATCTGTCTCTTGAACAGAATTTTTTATTTTTAAAGACACCGTCGTAATTGGTGTTCTGTTTTTTTCAAATATTTTATATAATCATTTTTAGTTTTAACATTTTACAGGAAGTTGAGACAAGTGCAGATAATAAATGAATTAAATTAAAACATCATCGCTAAACTAAGAATGACGAGTGGCATAGATCGAGACAAAACAACCGATGAGTATCGGGGCGTATAGCCTAATTGAGAAACAATGTATAAACGGACATAATGAACAACTTTTCAATCAAATGATAACTAAAAAAAAAGTATTTAAAAAATTACATACTTAGTTGTGGTGAACATCTTGATCAGGGTTGATTAGTTAAGTTTAGGTAAGCTTTAATTTCAAAATAAATATTTGATAATTATAACTAAAAGATAAACATGACATTGTTTCAATGAAAGCAAATCTCCAATCTCTTTTGTAACATTCTATAAAATTATGTTCATGTATAAAATATCATGTTTTAACGTTAATAATTATTTGACGAGTATATGTAACAGTATATGTAGTGTTGGTCTTGCGTTGTCATTCTTGGTCTTGGCGCTAGAGTCTTACGGTTACGTATTAGCTTATTACTGGAAAGATATTACTGTAATTTTTCAAATAGGATAAACCTAACTAAGCCCAAATTTAGAAGAGTTAAATGCAAAAGTATATTGATTATACTAATTCTTTATATATATATTAACTAACATTGTCAAGTATTAGTAACTATTTTGCCTAAATTTTTATTAGAAAAATCTATTTTTTTTAACCAGTCTTGGTTTTCGTCTTGTAACAGTTAGGCGGTCTTGATGTTAGTCTTTCAAAGTACAAGACCGAGACCGATTTTGGGCAACACTAATGTCTATCACCCTGTAAGAACTTCAAGTAAATACAGCTAATGTGATTCTCATTACAATATGTTTTTTACTCTTGTATAAAAATAGTATGAAAATCGCTTACAAACAAATGTTCTATGTACAATTTAATAATAGGTACTTCTTAAAAACGATTTTTCTAAATAATTCTGCTATGTTTACGGATATGAAAAATGTCAGGATAAATATCCAGGAGTAGGGATATAGTTGGATTTTTTTAGGGCGCACCGGTAAACGCTTGCATTGCTTACTACTGCCTGTATGAGGCGGCCTTGAGCAACTGTTACGTATCGGTTACTTGATGAAATTCATAATCATTATAGAACTTTTACTAAATGGATACTCGCACTTCAAAATTCCGGCAGATTTAAAACGGAATGAAATAACTGAAAGGTGAACCAAACTGCATTGTATTTCACTGTATTTGGATAAAAAGAAATTTTAGAGTTGTGGTTTACGTATGAAAATACTTTAAAAATCTCTTTAAACAAATTTTCGATATACAATTTTAAAAAATGTACTTTCAAAACATTTTTTTTTTCTGAATAATAGTGCTGTTTTCAGGAAAAAATATGAAAAATGTTGCGAGGTTAAATATCCAGAGAGCAGAGTTTGTAATTTTTAGGGGCGCACAAGTAAACTATTACATTGGGGCGAACCAAATTTACCTACGCCACTGAGAATGACTAACTTCATCTTCTATTCTGATGTGTTTATGAACTGATACCATATCTAGGGAAGACTGGATACGGCTATGAAGAAAGGGATGTTGTGTCTTTCTTATCGTATTTTAAAGTGTTGGTAATGTATCGCACTACATAAACGCTAGTAGATGTTTACATATTTACAGATAAAAGTAATTGTTTTTATTTTATTTCATTAAATAATTGTTGTTATATGTGCAGAGAAAAACAATGAATGTTTCCTCTCGTTTAAGGTTAAATATTGCCTGTTAATTAGCAGTGATTAAAGTAAAAATGTAATTTTGTATTGTCGTGGCGACTGTTTTCTATGAAGGAGTGCGACACAAGTATTTTTTTTTTAAGTACCTACAAAACGCTCGCGGAAAATCAAAAGTTGGTTTTTAAATTAATGTTTTATTAGTTGTATGTCATAGCTGTATATTTGTCAATCATTCATGTAATGGACCGAAAATAACGTTCCAACTTGACACCTACGGACGTCGAAAGTGAATAATGCGTAGTTGAGACAAGTTGATAAAAGCAAAGCGGAAAGTCAAAAAAATTAAGAAGAAAAAAGTTAAAGACTTATTAGACGGAAGCAGAAAAAGAGAAGTGACGTTAAAAAAATGCATCCTCAGCTCACCAGCGACATCCGATCTAGGATAATCCTGGTTTCCGCTGGAGCTACTCCAGTTACATCTGGGATACTTTCTTGGTAGTCCAGAGCAACTTGGGAGTCTGGTGTTTGATTAAATTGTATTTTTTAAGTATACAGGACATGGAATTTTGAATTTAGTTCCTTCTAATTACCATAATGAACGAAGATTATTGACAAGAAAATAATAGGGTGAATGGTTGAAAGGACCAGTTAAAAAAGAAAAGTAAAAATAAAAAAGTATATTTATTTTTATTTTTGTCGACGTTTCGACACGAATCTCATGTCTTCATTAGGGCTCCTTGAACGATTTGTATTATAATTTCTTTGGTATAAAATACAATTAATACTCAAAGTATATCCCATTGTTATCTACTGTCATTAGCCATCTGATCGATTCCACGCTGATACCATTCTTTGAGATGGCTTTCAAAAAACTCTTCTACCGCAATTTCAACTTGGACCGCAAATTTATCAAATATTCTCCCTTGAAGAAAATGGAACATATGTAGTAATCCGATGGTGCAAGGGCTGGTCTATTTGATGGATGAGGCAGAAGTCCGAACCCATGAAATTCTTTAAACTTTTATTGGTTCGACGGGAAGTGTGAGGACGATTATTATTTTGTTGGAATAAAATTACTTTTCGGTTGATCAAAGCAGGATAACGCTCTTAAATCCTCGCGTACAATTCCTCCAATTGTTCGCAGTAGAGTTCAGAATTCATAGAGCATCCATCAGGAACAAATTCGTGATGAATAACACATTCAAAATTCTAAAAAACGCAAATCATGGATTTTTTTTCAAATTTTCTATTTTTCATGCAGCAACCGGAAAAGCAGTTTGACCATGATTTAGCCATTGCTCACGGGTATGCGATTTTTGTCAGTAAACGCACTTTTCATCATAGGTGACAATCTTCCGGTAAAATCTGTTATCAGAAGGGTTTTTCAATAAATTTTCACAATTTTCTAACCTCTTAGCTCATTGCTGAGAAGTATGTTCGAGTGGGATCAGTCTACTGTTCTTTTGTTCTTTTTCACCTTCCACATGGAGCGTAGATGGCGACTAATCGACAAACCATACTTTCTGGCAAGTTCTCTGGCAAGGATGAATCTGACTCATCAGCTTCCTGCAGAACATCATCGTATTTCCTTCACTAAATTTTATAAACCAACGGCATGCTGGTGAAACACACCTTCTCTTTCATATTTAATAATTTCAAGAGTTGCTTCCTTGGCTGTGGATTTCTTTTCCCACTAATGCATTAAATTTTCAATAATGAACCATTGTGATCGACCAAAAAATTTAAAAACTTAATTCCCTCCCAAAATTTGAGGTTTTACGTTTCAGGATACCTAGAATTCGAAAAACGAATTTGTCCGTCCGCCGTCCGCGCATTTCTTCGAAACTACTCGACTGATTTTTTTTCAAATTGGGATATAAAATCAGAGGTCATCCGAGGATAATCCTCCTTCATCTACATTATTATCCGACTTTTATTTTTAAAATGGCGGCCGAAAAACGTGCGTTGCTATAGATGTAGCTCCTAAACGAATGTACCGATTTTAATGTAACTTCGCTCAGTCAGTGTAAGTCATTTTCTCGACACCCTTTAAATTTATCTATATAACATACTTCAACGAAAAGAAGCTGGAAAAAAAGTTACGAGGAATGGTAAATTTAATTTTGAATAATCCAAAAAGTATATACTTTTTTGTTGATATTGTGATAAGATGTTTCAAAGGTATTTAAATTTCCTAAAAAATGAAAGAAGTTTCATCGAAATCAAAGCACTATTTGTAGAGATATCGCGATTTTAAAATATTTTTGGTTTTTTAAAAGTTTACGGAATTGATTAAAAAAAAAATCGTTAAAATCGGAACAATTAGAAGGAAAGATATGGTTTCTAGTTTTTTTAAATATATGTTCTGCTGCAAAGGTTATATCCTTTGTTTTTTTTTTTGAGTTTTGAATGTGTTACTTAGGTAATGCTAATTTTTTTAGCATATTACTAACGATAGAAAAAACAAAGTTTAGTCCATTAATTGTTATTTATTTATTTATTTTTCTTTGTAACTGGGAAGGTAATGTTATTTTAGATGTATGATTGTCTGGAAATAATAAACCACTGTGAAATAATTTGCAGCGTTTTTTTTTTTTTTAAGAAAAGTTCATAGTAACATTTTTGTTTGTTAAAGGACTCTAAAATATTGTTTTATACATTCTTTTAGATTAACTCAATATTCAAATCAGCAAAATGATTGAAAATTCTTCCTGAGCGTCGGGATCGACTTATTGAAGAGTATCGATTGCTGGGGCCGAAATCCCTGGAAATAATTCCCTTGGGAGAGAGGGCGGAAGATAGAGGAGGAGACACAGACAGGCGGGATATTTATGCCGCTAATCTTGCGGAGCCGAACTACTCCGGATAATGATGTGTTATGGCGTGGAAGGCAGCCCCCGGAGATAAGCATATGAAATAGGGCCGGTTCAAAGTTAAACAGGCTTTTATGTCCTCTTATCAGGGGCCAGCTTCGCTTTAATTAGGGCCCACCTGAGTGTGTGCATCTTAGCGGGCAAACTTTGGCCACCCAGTCAGCAAGTGTGCTCCGCAACTGCCTGTTATCGGGGGGTGTCCTGAGTAACTGTTACATCGGGAAACCGGTTACTTGATCAAATTCACAACTATTATAAACCATTTTCTAAATAGGTAACCGAATTTCAATATCTGGTAGATTTAAAGAGTACTCAATTAACTGAAAGGTGAACCAAACCGCATTGAAGTTCATTGCAAACAACTATTTGGATAGATAATATCGAAGCTATATTCCAGCAATCTTACCTGAACTTCAGGTCGAAACGTCGGCAAATGTTAAAATAAATATTATTATTTATTTTTGCCTTTTTATTTCTAAATGATCACCCCAACCATCCTCTTCATAATTCACGATAGTCAACCATCAATCCACAATCATAGATAATATTCGGGTAATAGATGCTAGTGACCAAGATCGCCTAATATTTGTCAGATATTTTTATATATTGTTACCAAGACTAGTAAAAAAAAACAGCGCGTTTTTATGAACAAAAATTAATGCAAAATTGTCACTAATACCAGGCATTTTTAGTTACTATATGTATAGAATCAGTAGAACCAATATACTTCTGCATTTAACTCTTTCAACTTCTTATTCGTGGTTTAATTAAGTTTCCCCATTCTGAAAAATTGCTGTAATACCTCTTTAGTAAGTAGTCTTAATACGTTTTAAAAGTTTATTAAATTTCGGACAAAAGTATAACAGTTTTAGTAACGTTACAGTGTAATGAATTGATACTTTCTTGTTAACTCTTACATCCGTTTTTTTCTGATTTACTGTGATATTGTATTTATTATATAGTATTGCAATAGTACTGATATATTGTATTGTGAGTATCAGTACTTCTCAGGATATTTCATTATATTTTTAGGAACGCAATTTAAATTTTTTAGTCCTATCGATTTTTTACATCCACTTATCTATGTATGAAATATATGGTAAGAGTAAGTATTGCGATTGTGAAAATTTTCGAATCTGAGTTTTCAACGGAAATACATGAGGTCTTCTGAGTCCAAATAATCAAGTCCCACAAAATGATCCTTGTGTGTGTGTATATATGTGACCATTCTAGCTCAAAAACGAAAAGTTTATGGATGGAATGGAGAAGTGGAATTGCATTTTTAATTTTCATATATACTTGAGATGTTACAGTAACTTTTTCCTCAAAATTGGCTAACCGGAAGTGGCACTTTATATAATCTATTTAACACATTTTTTTTACGATTTTCTCAAAACTGGCTCAAACGATTTTGATTAAAATTAGTATATCAGTGCATTATTAAGCAGTTTTCATTTAATGTAGGTATTATTCTCATTGGTGTTCTCTAACAGGACTTAAATGGCTAATTTTTAATATTAGCGTTCCCTAAGTTACTTTTAATTTATTCAATTTGAAATAAATAACCATTTAATATTAATCTTTGATATAAAAAATTGATAAATATAAAATATGAAGGAATTTTATAATTAACTGAAGGATAAATAAGAGATCGTAACTGAAAATAGTTGTAATGAATGAACCAAAGGGACCTGACTCCGACAATATTATGTACATATACATATGAGGTTTTCCTAAATGTTTTCGTTGGTATTATTTAATATTTAATTGTATAGAATACAGCAAATTATTTGTATATATACAAATTTGTATATATAAGGGTATTTAAAGAAATAAAAATACCCACAATGAAATCTAAATAAATATAGCGTCTATAATTTTTACTTTCACTCTTTGTCTGATAAGGAGAGGCAGTAAGCGAAAGTCGTGTGATGCGCGGGCAACATTGTTATTGTTTGTTAAGGCCATCTATTTGGAAATGACAAACTATTGTGTAAGTTTAAATGCACACACGGAAGCCTCATTATCTTGACACAATGTGGATAGATCAAACATTCACTGTAGCGGTCTAAAATATTAGTAATGAGGCCCGTACAATCCTTGCCTTCCATCAAATCCTCCGGCAATTTGAGAATGAGCAATCAAGAACGCTGCTTTGGAGGATGACCACAATGCTGATGGATTCTACTCTAAGTGCTTGTCCGATATCAAAAGAGCCCAAAGAGAGCATTATGTGAGATTGGATAATGTGTTTGTTCACTGCTCGTTTTCGTTTTGGAGGGAACATTCGCTCTCAAAGCATTGATTATTTTTTTTTCTAATTAATAAAGAATTATAAACATCATTGAAAAGATTTAATGAATGTTAAGTAAATCATAATTATTCATTTTAAATATAATCATTACAATTTTATATCTAACGTTAACAGTCCTTGTTACTTCTATGGTCTTTTATCGAATTATTAACACCCGCCTGAATCTTCATAAATAGTTTCATCTCATCGTATCCTACAAATATTTTATTTACGAAAACTCTTGGAATTGGGGCGTTTTCAATATGGAGGGAGCAAACCTTGAGGCCACTTTTTTTTTTTAATTTATTTTGGGATCAAATTATCTTAAAATCCAAGTAGAAATCAAATGTGTATTTACGAGTTTTTAGCACCTAATTAAATAGACAAAGTTTGCTTCCCTTCAGATTGAAAACGCCGCCAATTCCAAGAGTTTTTGTAAATAAAATAGATGTAGGTTACGATGAGATGAAATTATTTACGAAGTTTCAGGCGGATGTTAATAATTCGATAAAAAGGGCTCTCTACCACGGACTATAACACTATTAAAATTCGAACAATAGCCTCAGTCACAGGTTATTTCAATAATAATATAGGGCCGGAATACCAAATTATCTAAAGTACCAAATAATTGTTTATAAAAATACATCTGGCTAATGTCAAATCTTATTTAAATATTTGACATATATCAAACAGTAGATCAAAATAAGTTTAAAGTTTTATATTAAAACAATACAGAAGACGAGGGTCAAGAAGGAAATATCTACCATACTATAGAAAAAACGTCTCAATTTTGGGTGCCATCAACTTAACTGACATTTCACACAGATAGTGCAAAGAGGATTATTCCAGAGCCTGTTGAAAGGAGACCTGAATGAGGCTGGTGATCGTCGTTCCTGGAAGCTTTTAACTAAACTGAATGAAATAAGTTAACTTCTTTGTAGAATGAGTTTATTGTCAGCCGTCCCGAGAGAAGCCGTAATTGACAGCGACATGGGTCAGTCAAAATAAAATTATTTTGGGGGTTCTAAAAGAAGGCCTATTAATGGATGGTGCCAAGTTTAAACATTTTTGAGAAATACACGTCCACTGAAAGAAGAAGACGATCAGAAATATTGTATGTCCGCTCCCTGGAAGGGGATGAGGGAAAGGTTTAAATACTCCTGGAAATGGAAAAATGGGATTTTCGTTTTTGAGACTTCAGCTCCTACTGCTTGATATTCGCACTGCTGAAGACCCAGGAGATGGACTTCTCCATACTTGGAACTTGGCACATCTTAGCACTGTTGGTACTTAAGCTTTCAATGGAGAAGACGCCAGACCGAAATATGGAGTTTAATGGCAACTCGATGGACTGGACTTTCGCAGGGAAAAAACCCCAGCTCTAATATCAGAATCTAATCAGATAAGTTTTATGTAATGGTTTTTCAAATCAATAGTAAACTAATATTAAAATACTTTGTGCGAGTCTTTATTGAAGAGTACATTTTGGACATAAATAGAAAACAAACTTTATTCTGGGACAAAGCAGCTTAATGAAAATAATTATGAACTGAAACGTATATCTAGCAAAAAACTGCATTAAAAAATTATGCAATACCTTCAGTGACAATATATAAACAACCGGAAGTAAAAACGCTTGGTAAATTATTTAAATTTATTCATTAAATGATGATCTGAGGTCAATCATGAAAATATCAAGTATGTGCTAATTATTTATTTTCAGACCGACATCCAGACTAAATTATCATATAGTCATCTAATAGATTACCATATGATAATTCAGACCATATGATAATTACAATAAGTCGAGTCGAAAGGTTGGTCTGAAATAAGATATATATATTGGTAAAAATATATACGTACATAATTGAAATATATTGGTTTTAAATCCACTTTGTTCAATAGAAATTATTTCCTAACGTTTCTATCGGAAACTAATACCAGCAATCTATTACAGTTCTAATTCTAATTTATAAGGAGGAATTAAATTGTCATTGGATTAAAGATAATAAAGAAAGAAGTGCAACCGTGGAGTACCTCAAAACGCAACGGTCGTAGTGAAGAGTTCGTCCTCACGCGACTGACGATCGGACATACTAGACTGACACACCTCCACACACAAAAGATCTTATCCCCAGGTGTCAAAATCGTGGCCAGTCATTAACGATAAAACATGTTTTGGAAGAGTGTCTTTTTTACTCCGCATGGTTGAAAGATCTCGGAATACCCCAGAATATATCAGCATCCTTGGGAAATTAAGAATAAATCCTTACCAAAGTTATAAAGTTCCTAGACAATGAAAAAATTATGAAACATATATGAGAAGTTTATCCTTGATCCTTTGCAGATTTTTTTTTTTTTTAATTCTAAAAGTTCATTTATTTATTAATTTCAATACATATATTGCTATTTTTTAGTTTATTTATTTATCTATTCTATCTTATTATCTATAAGTGTCGTCTATTATCATTATTTATTTATTTTATTCTATTAATTTTTTATTATTTTTTTATCTTTTTTTATTTTTATTCTTTTTTTATTTTTATTTGTTGTACCAACCACCTCAACAGTACAAATACAAACATACAAACAATTGTCATTGGAAGATATAATTACTGTATTATTATATAGTAATTGCTTGGCTATATTTTTTTTCTAATGAACTATCAGATAAAACAGACAGGCAGAGGCACTCCATTATCCATAGTGTACTGGGCACTCCCAATCAGTCTCCAGAGAAGGTTTCGATAGGAGTCGAAGTGACGTCCCGGCGACGCACAAATCACCCAGTGATTCACCACCGCATAACTTACCTCGGACCTTTTTCACATAAATTCCCGTCGATAAGGACGCTTTATCTCCATCCACTTCCTCATATCTCTTAGCCGACTATTCTGACCTGCTTTGGTCAGAGATCTGGAGAAGATGATTGGATAAGTAAACTTTAATTTTGCGATGCAGCTGCATGAGTAGTATATTTGTAACAATTCTATTAAGTAGGAAGCATTGATATAAACTACGTAGGGTAGTAGAGTAGTATTAGGGGTAAGCGCTCCAGTGATAGACATAGCTAAGGAATTTTTTTGGCTTATGTTGGATTATTGTTATAAACTTCTCCGTTTATCGTTTAGAATCTCTAGAATCTCCTTTTTCTATTTAACTCTTTAAAATTTAAAAAAATATTCAGTTATGCAGGTTCAATCTCCATTTAAAAAAACAACACCTTTTTGCACTATACAAGATGGACACCCCAAAATTCAATTGTTCTAGTAATGGACAGATGATCATTTCCAGTAATAGACGTACTTCAGAAAAATTCTATATTCTTTATTTAACTATAAAGATAAATTGTCAACTTATTTTTAACAAAAATGTTAGTAAGAAGGTATGGAACACACGGTCTCAAGAACACTATAGAAACATCAATGATAGACATTTTAAAATTTTCTTTTGGCAACTTTATTCATGCAATTGTCAATAGAAGGCATTGTTCTTCAATTTAGAAAAAAAATGGAAAATTTAAATTAACAAGGAAGCTTATTATTTACAATTAAAGACCAACCTGTCTATCACTGAGCCCCTATAAATCCATAACTAGTGCCTTCACCCTAGTTTAAATTTGGGTCTTGACAACAGTTTTCATTTCACAAATTACTTCATTTCCAAAATATATACGAAATTATTAACCAAATCTTATTTAAAAAATTATAATTATTTTCGTAGATTTTTTTCTTGAGAAAGTAGAATTGGGCCATGAAACCAAGCTTCTGATTTTCAAGTAAACAATATTCAGAAGTATCTTTCTTTTAAGAAATATGCTATGCTTTGTAAAACACCATATTCGATCATTAGAAAATAAAATTATCAATAGAACAGGCCGTTCAAAAATGGCGCAGATATACAAAAAAAAAAAGAAGAGATGATGATTTAACGGTAAAGAACTTTAAATCTGGCAACGATAATTTTGTTAAGTTGTTGGTATATAAGACAAGTGAGGAACCTGCTACCTCGATGTCGCATGTGGCTTCCGTAACGGTCCGCTATTTTTCTAGGTCACATTTTTTCTCGATTTTCTGATCAAATTATCTTACGATTAAAGTTTGAAACGAATTATGTGTTCATTATTTATTGGTACCTTATTAAACAGATTACGTTTACCGATCTCCAGACTGAAAAAAGAACATTTTCGAAAATTTTCGCTAATAAAAAATTTGTATGTTAAAAAAGAAGAAGTCATTCACGAAGTTAATACTTTGATAAAAAGTGTTCTGTATCGCGGGCTACTGTGTTCACGTTATTAATACAAATATATTTTGTATTGATATTTTTTATATATCGTCGTCACTATGTCAAATTATCGTGCAACGTTAAACAGGCTCACATTCGTTGCTTTAACATGGTGTACACATTGTTTTTTCTCATGATTGTAAATGTATTATTGTTGTATTTTATCATTTTTCTTTCATTCTTGTCAGTAAATATCTAAAAGAAAATTGATAATCCGTGCACCTTCCTCTCCGTCATTACTGAAACTGGCAGAGTTCGCGGGTTGTAAATATAAGTTCATGATACCTATGCCTAAAATTCTCTCCCAGTATCAGACTTTTTTTTATTTAATGAATCTTAGATATTAATATTTATAAGAAACAAAAAAACAAAGCACGAAGTGCATCTCTGTTGGTCCAGATGTCTAAGAGCAAGCAGGGCCAACATGTTAAGTGGTCTAGGCTTCATAGTCAAGTGGGCATAGACGTCCTCAAGTGTTGCAGTTACAATGTAGCGTGGCCATCAAAGGACGGACCGGTGGAGGACACAAGAAGCGGCGGGACAAGTGGAGGACAGATAGCCGGCCTGACAGAGACCAAACCCCGACAGATGTTGTCAATATTTACCCCGCTTGGGACCCTACACTGCCCAGGCCCTCGCTCTGTTTACAGAATTAATTATCATTGCAACACCTCAACCCAGCACTATTTTATTCCGAGTACTCGTAGTTTATCCGGTAAATAGGGCCGGTTTGTTTTCTCTCCTCATAAGCGACCATCTCTTGTTTACGATAAATCCTTCAACGGAACTGCCGCTGTATTCTTGGCATCTTCCCTCAGGAGACCCTTCCAAGAAGGTGGCCGCAACTGCCACTAGCCGCACCCAAAGCAAACTGTTTACATCTACCAGAGAGTCCTTAAGAAAACAGAACCGAGGCGATTAACGAAATTATTCCGCTCAAACAAACAACGTCCTTTTTTCGTGTAAATAAAAATTAAAACTAAATTTATAGGAAGGGGTCGGAGCGAGGCAGGAACGAATGTTTCCTCACTATATCTCTATTTAAATCTAGATCTCTGCCTCTATTTCTTCCTAGATCAAAACAGACTTTTTTAGTCCCGGTGGCAGTCCAGGAAGTTGGAGCATTAGATAGTATATGTTTGCTTTCCACTATCAGAAATCTGGGATCCGATAGATAAATTACGTAAACACTGTTAGAACGTCTTCATCCTTGCTGAGATACTGCTTCTGATAGGGGTTTGAAACCATAACAAAACTTCAAACCTATGAAATGCATTACATTAACATCAAGTTCTGGTCTATTTCAGAAAATTTAACTATTAAAAAAATATAGCCGTTTAACGAGTTAAAAATATTGATGGATAAGAATATATTTGGGTACAGATATAATGTTTCAATACTATAATATAAGCTCATAATATACTCTGCTTTACGTTAAAGAATGTGTTTATTATAATTATTGTATATATGTTTAGCGGTCTTCATTTGATATAGTTACAAGAAGGAAGAGCATATGGAAAGAGAATAAACATGACGGTGCCTAAGTACTTGACATTCTAACGATATCCCACCATCCATTGTATCTTATCACAGTCGTGACAGTTTCCTTGGTATATCAAGTTTTACCAAATCCAGGTAAAACTCTTCTCTCTTAACACTATCTTAATCTGAGGTGCCCAGGAGGGGTTTCAATGGGACAAACTACGCCATCAAAATTTTTTACGGTGGCATATTTTTAGTGGTTTTTTTTTTTTAATTTTTGAGGGTGCGATTTCCAAGGGGTTATGAGTTTTCGGAATAAAACGTTTCAAACCTGAATACAAGAGAAAAACATGGAACAGTTCAAGCAAGTATAATTCAAAATAACCTACTTTCTGTTGCACTGCTTTTAGGAAGAGGTGAGCAATAAAATATTTTGGGAGGGAGAGAGTATCCTTGATCTTCATCATATATATATTTTTTTTTTTTTATTATTTTTTTTTTTATTTTTTTTTTTACCAGCCGGTTCTTACAAGTATGTTACCACTTGAAGGCCACCCCAAATCAAGGGGGTATGGTCTAACTTTCCGCGGGACCAATCGTAGCGAGAATTAGCGCCGGGATTTGATTCTGTAATATTTACTTTACTGCTATACTGCGCTAACCATTCTGCTATGCCGGCCCCTATCATCAATTAGTGTATAGTAAAATCAATTAAAACAACGTAATTCGAAAACGTTGTTTTAAAAATACCTCCATTCTAATTTTTTATTCTTCAATTATCCAACCTTATTGTTCGCTATGCCATAGGAAACATTACCAGCAATTGGCTGGTTAACAGTATTTTACACCCTTCATTTGTTTATTTGTCTGATAGTCCCCTAGAACATAATGGAGTTTTTAAAATACGAGTTAGGATCCTGAAGATATCTATAGATTTTTTTTTTCTTGATGATATTTACAACTGTATTGAAGAAATATATTTAGTAAATTTTAACATATGGATATAATGACGTGAAAAGATTTGTTGAGAAACTAACCAATGGTAGCACTCTAATGATATGTCTACATTAGGAGATCACGGAGCCATCTTCTTTTGACACGCCTCGGAGGGTTATGAGGAATTGAAAGGGAAGCAAGGTTAGAAACGAGAGAGTTGGGATGATTCTGAAGTTAATTATGGAAGGATAGTTATCTGGATTGGACCAGATCTGAAACATAGACAACATTAAGGTCATTATGGTCTTATTTGTAACAAAGTAGGGAGCAGTGAGGATTTCACAAAGGATTTTGGATTGTAAGGATTGGATACGAGAGGAATTCGATGGTCTAGTGGAGCCCCATAGCTCAAATCTGTAAGTCCAAATAGGACTTATTATAGTCTTGTATATGAGTTTTTTGTAATTAATTGATAGTTTAGAGAGTTTGTCTAGTAAGTGCTGAAGTAATCGGAAACGTCGAGCGGTTTCTTGTCTTTTCAGTCTGGTATGAGATTTATAGATCTTAATTCATAATTTTAAGGTTACTGGAAGGTCACCCTATGCTGCTTAAATGTGGTGCATTATTTATATAATTTATTAAGTTAATGCTGCATATAATTCAGGAATATGTTTTAAAAATTGACAGTTTTATTTAAATGCATCTGTAATTGTGATTGTTTCTAATAATTCAATAGTATATTTGTTTTGTTTTTATTTGTTCAAAATTTTAATATCTTCAAAATCAAATTCGTATCTAGGATCATCCGTGTCAGTGCGCAGGTATATTTCGACCTTGTATTAATAATAAGAAATTATATCCAATACCATTCTAATCAATTTTTTTTTCTATATTTAGAGACAATTATCTAAATAAAAATATCCATTGAAATAATGAAATTATTTATTTGGATCTTGTTCATAACCACCTGTACATCCAAGAATCGAACAAGAGAATATCTTCTAGAATATGTCGATCTTTATCTTGTTTATCCTCTTTGGCAGAATTTTCCCAAGACAGGCTCGAAAATAATGATCATACTTATTCTACTAGGATTGAAGATTTACCGGAGGCAGCGTCCATAGATTACTTAGCTTCTCATCGGATCATCGGCTAGATCTCCTGCGATAGCGCACGCAAAAGAGAGCATGAATGCACCGTAATTCAGTTGTTTTGCTATCTTCGTCTCTGAACAAAAAAAAAAAAAAAAAAAAAAAAATGGGAGGATAACAAACATACTGAAATCACTTCTGAAGTTTCTTTCTATAGGGACTGTCAAAATTACTCACACAGAAATTGGTACTGCTGAAGTAGTAATGATTTTGATTTCGATTATCTTTAAACCAAGTTTCAGTCACTTCCAGTATACGAAGTGGTTGATTGAAAACAAGTCTTACAGAACACTAAAATCGAAAGGATTTTTACTTGATAATAATTCCTTGTAAATTTCCTTCTTACTGAAGGCTGCTCAACAGGATTGAGTTGCTAATTGAGAATGCAAACGCATCAGTCTATTCGATTATAATCACCAAAATATTTTATAAACTTAATAATCGAGTTTCTGATGTATTTGTGGTAAACTGAAATCAGCACATAACAACATCACATCCCCCTTTTTTTTATTACAACATTGTGTTCATAAAAATAAAATAAAAATGGTTGGTGGGTACACGGGTGTGAATTTGAAATATTCCTATACTTTTTTAATATAAAATTAGATGAATATTTAAACTGAACCACTACAATCCTTAGTGGGTTTTGATTTGATCTCTTTGTGTTACAACTGTTTCTTGATAAACAGATTTGCAAGAAGGTGACGACAATCTTCATATTTTTCCCTTAATTAATCATTTACTTAAGAATACCCACTTTAAAGATACAATGTGTGCCCCAAAGTAGACTTCCAGGCACGCGATACAGCAGGAGAAGCTTTTAAATTTGGTACAGATGTTACTGAAAAATATTTATTTGTAGTTTATACATTTTTTTATTATTCACTTCTTAAATAATTTATTTCACTAAAAAATCAATAAAATATTGTGGTTTAAGCCAATATTCGTACAGTGTTATTTAATTCTCATTCTTTTTTTCATGAGATATCATGTTTATGCGTAGCTATCTATTGTGCTAAAGCCAGTTGTTTGAAATATATACTTGTATGTTTCGACGTCCGACTTAGTATCCTAGAAGGTCCTTCTCTTTTTTTTTCTCTCTTTTTTTTTAATATATATTCTTCTTTTTCAAGACCCATAAATAAGGAGCCCTAATGTAGATAAGTTGATGACCCTCTTCGACGTAATTTAAAATGGCAGTAGATACCCAGCAAGGGCCTGTATCCCATCTATTAATATGCATTTATTCCTGAGTGGGGCAGTAAAATGGGAATGTTTAGTGCGAGGGGAAGTTTTTGTCGCAGTTAGCAGCGCATATGACGACACCTACACGCTGACTAAATATTGTAAGCTGCTCCTAGTTTTCTCTTCACGTATTCCTCTCCTTCAGTGCGGGCAATTTAGTGACCCAGGTATGTGTCTTCGGAGATCCCGTCCGGTTCAAATATTCATTCCCTCCAGGTGGGACCGAGGCGTCCGGGAAGACATCCTTATGACTGCTTCGCTTTTAAATGGCCCACAGCTTCTGGGTTTTATAATGGTAACTCATCTTTTTAAGTAATCTTTCCAGACAAAAATGTCTTAGTATTAATAAAATTTAAACATTTATTCAAAATTATCATAATTAATACCAGAGCTGGGCAAAAAGTATTTTAAATATTAAGATATACTAGTGTTCCCCCAGTGGTTATAATTCGACCATACCCATTAAAATTTTGATAATTAAATAAATAGTAAATAACGATTCAAAAAATGCTAATTTATTAATATAAACAAAATTTCAATTTTAATTAAAAATCTATTTTTTTTTAATACTCTAACCCTAGTACCAATACCCTTCAGTGTGGCAGACTGTATTAATACTCAATAAAAGTTTTTAAAAAAAATCGAGCTTTTTTTTTATTTTTTTATGACTTTTACAACTGTATTACATAAATACATCAAGTAAATTTGGACATAATTGATATAATGACATGAATACACTGGCTGAGTAACTACCCAATGATAGCACTCTAATGATATGACTACATTAGGAGATCACGGGGCCATCTCCTTTTCAGACGCCTCGGAGGGTTATCAGGAATGGAGGAGGAAGCAATGTTAGAAACGAGAGGGTTGGGATGATTCTGAAGTTTATTATGGAAGGATAGGTATCTGGATTGGGCCAGATCTGAAACATAAGAAACATTAAGATCTTTATGGATAATTTTATTAGTGACAAAGTAAGGAGCATTGAGGATATTACGAAGGATTTTGGATTGTAAGGATTGGATGCGAGAGGAATTCGATGGTTTAATCGAGCCCCATAGCTCAACTCCGTAAGTCCAAATAGGTCTTATTATAGTCAAGTATGTGAGTCTTTTGTAATTAATGGGAAGTTTAGAGCGTTTGTCTAGTAAGTGCTGAAGTAATCGGAAACGTCGAGCGGTTTCTTGTCGTTTCAGTCTAGTATGAGGATTCCAAGTTAGTCGTTTGTCCAGGTGGAATCCTATGTATCGGATTTGCTCAACAGGGATAAGTGGTTTGTTATTACTTTATTTATTTATATTTGTGTATATACGGTATGAATGCAATCTCTGAAGTCTATTATAAGTGTCCTTAACTGTGACAAATTGTAATATTTCTGAATAAAGTGTTTTAATAATAAGGATAAGTGGAGTATTGTTAAAGAAAACTGTAGGACAGGTAATCGTTGGTTTACGACGATAAATCGAGCTTAAACTACTCAATTAAACTACTACAAAATAGACTCATTCAAAAATATTTAATTCCCACTATAAGTTATGTGTGTTATTATCACAATAAATTAACGTTACAATTGTTTTTTGTTTTTGTTTTTTTGAAAAATATTACAATCTGTCTCAAGGACATTTATAATAGTGTTCAGAGATCACATTCACACTCTATGTACAATAAATAAAATAAATTATACTTAAAAATAACATATATACAATAAATAAGAATAAAATAATCTAAAAATAAATAAATAAAAATAAAACATACATACCTTTATACAATATTTACAATCTGGCGAGAGAACTCCAAACCAGACTTGTCCCTCCAACTGTGGAGGGAAAAGCATGACTCCAGGAGATCCCTGCAATTCTCTCTCGACCGCGTCACTGAGGCTAAACCCAGTGGAGATTGAGCGAGAATGCTGTTATGATTAAGCAAGTAAAAAATAAATTTAAATTAGCAATTTCAATTCACTTTAAATCGCTTATCTGTAAACAATGTTCTTTGTTAATGTTCTCTTATTGTTTAGTTAGTTTGCCTTGCCCCTTGCTATTGAAAATATAAATTTCTTTTTTTAAATGAACGTGCTCTACTTGCTGCCACATATAATTGTCCATAGAAAATTACTGTACGTCGCAATAATTCACAATTTTTTCCAAAACTTTAATCCTGCGATTTGATTATGGTCATATCGAAAATAAAACTATTAATAAGAACGTTGTTCTTTGAAAGTCTAATATAACTATTGTGTCAGAAAATGTTAAATTAATTCTTGGAATTAAAATTCTTTAATTTAAAGTAGCCCCCGTTAGCATTTCGCTCTCATTCGTGTTTCATTCTCTTGTGCGGTATTCAAGTTAAGAATGAGCACAACTATAGAGTTTATTTAGAACATTCCAATAGCATTCAATGATATCATACCTTCAAATAATATTCTGGATTACTTTATTGAATGTAAAATTTTCGATTAATCAAAAAACAAAATAATGGAAATCGACTTTGCAAAATAAAACTTCTAAATGTTTAAAATGCTATATCTCTGCAGAAAACAGTCCGATTTTGATGATTTTTTTTTTCTTTTGTAAGAAAGCTTTCAAATAAATATTGGTTATAAATATATGGTTGGTTTTGATAAAAAAATTTGTGCTTTTTGAGTTATTCACAAATAAAATACTAAATTCATCACACAAATCTATGCAGCTTGTTTTCGGGAAAGTATGTTATATACATAAATTATAAATGTTTCAAGGGGAAGACTTTAGCCAAGTTTCATTGAAATTGTTGAAGCCGTATTGGCGCTACAGTCTAAAGCGAATCACGTTTTTCGGCCGCTATTTCGAAAGGAAATGCCTGATGATAATGAAACGCATACAAAAACACTTCTAAATATTATTGCGACGTTGTGTCAAAATTTAAAAGAAATTGGTGAAGAACTTTCGGAGATTAGCTGTTTTGAACAAACTATCATTTATATTTTTATTTACATTCTATTTAATATTTTTATTTATTGATAACACTAAAGATCGTCAATATCTATTAAACGAAAAAAGAATGAAGGAAATCAGTTGAATAATAGAGGAGTAATAGGAGCTGAACCGTTTTGTTTTTGCCTATTTATATAATGATTATTTAAAATATCAAGTATTTTGTGTTTTTAAAATACAATGTGTTTTAATCATAAAGTATCAATATTATTTTCAGAGAAAGTATTACAATTACAAATTATTAAAAAGCTGTGAGTTTTTAGTACATGATAGAATTATAAACTATAGCTCATTATAAAGATTATGAAATGCTGAACATTTACCTCGCTTACAGTATGCAGGTCTGATTTTTAGTTTCTGAGATATTTTAAAACTTTTCTTGAAAAAAACTCATCATCATTTGGTTTTCGATACTATTTTTTTTCTTTTCGCCAACGTAACACAGTTTCTCTTAAAGAAACAATTTTGATTAATAGCTCATTACAAAGAGGACGAAATGATGAACATTCCTCCATAAGTATATGGAAGTCTGATTTTTAGTTTTTCAGATAATTTTTAATCCATATCCAAAAACAATATGTCTCTATCTCTAAAACTGCAGGCTCGATTTGGCTTAAATTTGGAGGGAAGTTAGGGATTGGTAAACATATTACAGAAACGAAAAATTACTGACCTTGAAATATAAGAAATTTTTTAGCCAATAAAACGGTGAAGAAGCTATACTGTCCTTACTTGGATGACTTCTATTTTTCTTATGAGCCCAACGGAAGTCGCGAATAAGATTTATTAGCCTTGTTAGCAAACTTTTTTTTTTCTAAAATAGATCGCATTAAAGGTTGCTATTCTGTTTCTTATATTCACCCTCATCTACTTATTTTTCTAACTTCTCATTAATCATCGCTTGGCACATTGAATCTTGCTAACAAGTAGTAAAGATCATACCGAAGCGTCTTGAAAATTTTGGAATGGTTTGAGCGATAATATTTTGAGAATCCATGTAAGCATTTATGTCATTTTACTAAAAATTGCCATGAAGGGAAATCAGAAGTCATTAAAGAAACACTTTTTATTAAATTTTTGAAGTGAGAAAATCTTCAGGCGCATTTTGGATTTTTTTATGGAGAGCGAATTAGATTGAGGCGTCAGTTCTCCGGTGTGTAACGCTCGGATAAAGCGGCTATAGTCAAGTAATTGAAGTGTTTTTGCATATGAATTCAAATATCTCACTAAAAATCGAACCTGTATAATGTAAGCAAGGGGATTGATCAGCATTTCATCCTATCTAAAACGGGCTATTATTCAAAATTCTATCTTCGTATTAGAGGGGCGAAAAGGAAAAAAAAAATCGTTGAAAACCTAATTATAAGGAGTTTTTTTAAAGATATTGATTAAAATATTTCAAAAAATAAAAATCAGATCTGCGATACAGTAGTAAACGTGGAAAAAATTTAGCATTTAATCTTCTTTATAAATGAACTATTATTAATAATTAATATTTCATATTACAATATTGCATCGTGGATGTTTTCACTTCTATCGTGTCGTTTTATTACATAACGTTAAATATGTCCGTTAAAAGAGAACTCACCATGTGCATAATTTTATTTTGACCTGTCCATGTCACTTTCAATTATAGTGCTTCTTCTGAAAAGGCTAACAAATATCTGGTTCCACAGGTAGGTTAACTTATTAAATTTAGTTTAGTTAAAAAGTCCATCCAACGACTATATAGTCCGGCGATTATCTTCTTTCATCAGAATTGGAGGTCTCCAAATCCAATTTGTACTATTTTTAAAACGATTAATATGGTAGCTGACTTAGGTTGCGTCAAAAATACAGACGTTTCCCTGTCCCTTTCTAACCGCTTTTTCCATATCTTAATAAAATAAAATTTTAAACTTATTTTTTCTAATATTTGACACTCAGCAGTATATTGGAATTTCTCTGTATTCTGACATTCTTGTCTTATCTAAGTTGGATTAGTTTTTTTATTTATATATATTTTTTTCACCTTAGTTTTTTATTTATATGTCTATGGTCTGACTGATGATAGATAGACAGAGGGTATTCCTCGCTATTTATCAACGCATAGCGGCCATCCATCGATTGCTCTATTAGCGAGTAATTTGAGCGCGTTTGGACGGTAGCAATTACCCTGGCGAGTCACTATGACAAGCCTCGTTTCCGAGCCGATTCCGGGCGTCCCATTAATTCCTCCCTAAGACTGAGCCTTTTAATGTTGACAACTGACGAGCGTTATTATTCCACCTGGACAGGCCCCGTTGGAAAGCTCTTTCCTTTCTGTTTCCCCTCCAAATGAAAAATACTCTGGAGGGATCTTGTTAATTTAAGCCTTCCGTTGGCAGTGCGTAATCAGAAATGTCAACCGTCCCGCCAGATCTTCAAGGCTCCTCTTTTTAAATCTCAAACAAAAGCTGTCCCCGGCCAGCAGATGAAAGAGCTAATTACAAAGCCTCTGGTCCACTTTAGTTTCCCTTCTCTTTTCTTTTTTTTTTTTTTTTTTTTTGTTCTAATTTTATTTCCTCTTGTTCGTGTTTGCTTGAAGCAATGCGAACACCGTTGGTATCGAAAATATATTTAGAAAACGAAGTTAGAATTTCAACACGTTTTGTGATATAGATAGTTAACGAGGATCAATATTATTTTTAAAAAAGACTACCGACCAGAAAAAAAGAAAACCAGATCTGTATCCCGGAAGTTAAAGAACACCATGGCTCAGATTCGAAAATATTCACTCGCGTTTTAAGTTTTACTGTCTGTCTGTGGTCCAATCGATGTGCAAGGGGGGTGACCTACTAGTATTTATCCGATTTTCATGAAATTTGTATGGATTGTTCGGGTTGGTGCTAAGATTTCCCATAATGAAATATCAGTTTCATATATTACTTCCGGTTCCACACGCGCAAAAGTATTTTATTAGATATATCAACATTTCAGAAACAGCTCGGTCGATGTGACTCGACGTTGAAAGAAAGGTAGGTATGGATAAAATAATGAAGCTGTATCGATTTTATTAAATTCTGTACAGATATACCTGAGATGTTAAAAAAATGAGTTGATAATTTTTTTAACATCTCATGCATCATCTTGTAAATTGCGGAGTGGCCGAGCGGGCTAACGCGTGTGCACATAGGAGCAAATACATTGCTCGGCAACCTGCTTACTAATAAGTTATAGGAGTACGATAAAATCAGCACGAGTTATTGTCTCGATGCCGGAAGGGCTTTTAACTCTGGTATTATTCCTCCCACTCACCCTCTGGCCCGAGAAAATCCCGTATAGCCTAAACAGCGAGAAATGAGAGAACAAAAAAAAATGTATCATCTCGTGAATAAAAAAAAAATAATATATCGTGTATTGTCACCAACAAATGATTTGATATTGTTTAAAATACAAAAAAAAAAAAAAATGGTTTCATTCATCACGTCTAGGTCATGAATAAAAAGAAAATATAAAAAATAATAAAATAAAAAGACAACGAACTGCTAGGATCAATGCTGCTTATTATTTTATTGGAATAATTTTTTTTGTTGGATATTTTATATATTATAAATTTTTGGGGATGTCAAACTTTTGATTGCTTGAAACGAGTCAATTGGCTCGAAATGATGTAATAACCTAAATAAATGGAAAAATGGTGTGGACAATTCAATCCTTGAAGACACCATTTACAAGAAAATTATTCCTGGCTGCAAGCGTCTATTCCACCTGAGACGAACAAGTGGAAGCTGCGGCGATGGTACTGCCGTGAATCGCCCCCCCCCTTTTCAAATAGATATTTTATTGGGGGGCCTCCTGGAGAACGTGAAGGGAGCGGACAATATAGCCTGGAGTATGATACAATGGGCATTGTCCGCCAGCCTACTAACTCACGGTCGTGACCAGCTCTCTGATTAATAATTCACCCCTAAATCAATGTTAAAATATTCAAGTTAGCTTTTGGTGGCCTTACAGCACACGACTTGTAGCCTCATTAATATCCCATATTACCGCGGCTCCTTCTGTTCACCTCTGTCATCTCTCTTCTTTCTCCGCTGATCGCTTTGTGGCTCGTGGACAATAGCTTCCTCTACGGAGACCGGCCATGGAAGAAAGTATCTCACCAACATGAAGATGACTTGGAAGACCCTCAAGGATTCTAATACAGTATTTGTAGGTTTCATTATCTATTAATTTAACCAATGATGATTAAAATTTGATTTAGTGATTACAAAGGCCAACGATGAAAAAAACAATTCACTACCTAATTCTTGTATTATTTGGTTTACTAATTCCGAAAATAATAATAAAAAAATTCGTTATGTCCACTCCCATGCCGTTTCTATTTAATACGACTCACTGAATTTATACAACTTTAAATATGTCCATTAAAAGAGAACTCACGATGTGCGTAATTTTTTTTTGGCCTTCCCATGTCACTTTCCTTTATAGGACTTCTTCTGAAAAGGCTAACAAATATCTCCTTCCACAGGTAGGTTAACTAATTAAATTTAGTTTAAAGGAAGGAGATAGTCCGGGTTTACGGTCATAAATAGGCTAAATAGTGGTAAAACTATTTTATTGAAAGCCAACGTTTCGACCCGACTTTGCCCGACTTCATCAGGGAGTTGTGTTCATCTAGGAGTTTCCAACGGAGGAACCATCGGTTCTAAGTGAAACTCCTAGATGAACACACCTCCCTGATGAAGACCTGCAAAGTAGGGTCGAAACGTTGGCTTTCAATAAAATAGTTTTACGACTATTTAACCTATTTATGACCGCAACCCCGGACTATCTCCTTCCTTTATAATGCAACGGTAACGGTCAACTATTAAATATTCAATATAAATTTAGTTTAGTTCAAAAGTTCTTCCAACGACTATATTGCCCGGCGATTATCTTCTTTCATCAGAATGGGAGGTCTCGAAATCCAATTTGTACTATTTGTAAAACTATCAATATGGTAGCTGACTTAGGTTGCATCAACAATACAGAAGTTTTTTCTGATGTTTGACTGTATCACTTGTCCCTTTCTAACCGCTTTTTCTATATATTAATAATATCAAATTTTAAAGTTATCTCTCCTAATATTTGACACTTAGCGTATATTGGAATCTCTCTGTATTCTGACATTCTTGTCTTATCTAAGTTGGATGCTTTGTAATCCTTCATTCCGACGATCCTTCCTTTGGGTCGGTTGTCACGAAATGTGCTGCTTAGAACTCGGCACTAAACTACTTTTAACTCCGAAATCTTAGATGTGACCCAGACGAGCTCAACAGCCGTGAACGAAACCGCGAACAACTACGAGACAAGGAGCTCCTTGAACTAGACGACTTCAGCTGCAGACGTAGCGCTTCGCGTCTGTACAAGTTGCTCTTCACGGTTGCTTTCCCTTGACGTTGACCCTGGAAAATTGTTGGCTGGAGTCAGACAGTCGGAAAACGAGACTTTGCCAGCGCGGGGGTATGAAAATTATAAAGAAAATTAGACGAGCACTTTAACTTTAATGAATATCTTGGGCTAAGCGGTCACGGTTGGGCGGCCCCGAGGGGAGTCCAAAGCCCAGCCAGGCATCGCCTAATGAATCCTTTCTAGTTATAAAGAAGCGCTTGTTTCTAATTTTTATTTCATTTCTATCGTAATTTTGTTTATTCTTATATTCCCATCTGATTTTATATGAGATAAACAATAGTTCAAGGAAAATATACCTATCAACGAAGCTATTTGTCAATACATCTAAACATCAGCAAGGAAATCTTATAAGCCCATAGAACCTTCTTTCCTAGATCGGTTATTAAAATGAATCGGAACTGATTAAATCCTATGAATATCTCAAAAAATCGTATTCTGAATAAGAATTAAATAATGTTATCTAAAGGATTGACCATAGTTTTAATTTAAGATGATGTCATTTTTCAAGGTATCATGACTTCCTTGGTCCAATCATTTACACCGTTTATACAGCTGATTTCCAACCCATCCTAACACTGTCTAGTGTTGCTTGAAATCGGTCTTGGTCTTACACTTTGCAAGACCAAGACCAAGAACGCCTCACTGTTGCAAGACCAAGACCAAGATTGGTAAAAAAAAATCGATTTATTGAATAAAAATTAAGTCAAAATAGTTACTAAGCTTAACAATTTTAGTTACTATATGTAAAGAATTGGTATAACCAATATACTTTTTTCATTTAACTCTTCTAATTTTTCATTCTTGCTTACTTAGTTTTCCCCAATCTAAAAAAAATACAGTAGTATCTCTATAGTACTAAGCTAATAGGTAACTGCAAGACCGTTGCGAGAATCATGCGCAAGACCAAGACCTAGACCAAAACTGAGTTTGCAAGACGAAGATTCGTCTCGGTCTCGCATTTGGGAAACACTAACACTGTCATCACCAAGACTGCAGATGACAAATGTATCCTATCAGTTAATAATGACCAGTCAATAAAATCACAAGCATTAAATAATGATCTCAAAAGTGGCGGATTAAAATTAATTCCAATAAATTCCATCAGATCATCCCCGTTGAACAAATCCTATATCTAGGACTCCATCTGGACCAACGTCTCATTCGGAATCCTCATACAAGACTGAAACGACAAGAACTTCCTCGACGTTTCTGCTTACTCCAACACTTTCTATAAAAATTCTCTAAGCCTCCAATTAATAATAAGTCAAAAAAAGTCCATATTAAGGCTGTAATAAGGCTTATTTGGACTTACTGAGTTGAGATTTGATGCTGCGATGAACATCTACAATTTAGGCCGAAACGTAAGCTATCCAATTAACATTACCCCATCATATTATGTGTGTGACTGTCAACTCCCGACTAACTTCATGAAGAATTAATAAAGTTTGTATGACTGTTAAAACCTATTTTGGCCATCTTCAAAATACAAAACCTTGTGATTGGATGACTCTAGATTTTAGCTTAAATTTCTCATTACCTATAGTTTGTGTGAGGTCCATTTTTTAGTCGAATTTTATTCCCCTTCCTCTCCCAAAAAAAAAAAATACAATACTTTTACACTGAATCAAAGTTTATCAAAGGTGTGTGGAGTTGCAATTTATATCAGTATCGAAACCATCATGGGAGTTTCATGTTTTTAGGCAAAACAATATAAGATATTGGCTATGCTCTTCAGAATTTTGGTATCTTTTTATTTTATTTTATTTTTTTACTTTTTCGGTTTTAAGATTTTAGACGAAATCCTGTTTTATCGGTTGGTATCTTTAAACTTTTTTTTTTCAAAGTTTTGGGCATCAAACCCTCAATTAAAATTGAGTTAGATATTTTATGTATAAAACTGTTCAGTTTTGATTCAAATGTTAATGTTATAAAATAACATGTTACAATTACATTTTTGTTTTGAATTGTTTAAAAACAAGTTTCCTATATTTGTCTCAGTCACTTATCTAATTGACTGCGAGATAATGATGGAGATATTTAGATGGATTAAACCTTATAAAATATATCCAACTAAAAACAAATGATCATCTGGCGATCCTTTAATTTTTTCATTATCATTTTTTAAGTTTATTTATTCATTATAACCGTCCAAATAAATATTTTAATAGTAGTATTATTTTATTGATCGGAAGCAGGCTGATGTTCTGGATGTTTTGCGCGTAAAACATTAAAACAATTAATCCACCAACAACAAATTTGTCAATAGAAAGTTGCATATCCTATAGTCGTTAGATGGAAATGATTATAATAATTTTTTTTTTTGCATTTTTACGAAGCTTTCGTTTAAATAAGGTTTTGTTGTAAGGGATAAGGCCATTTTTTTTTTTTTTTTTTTTGGTCCCAAACATTGTCGTTTTAAATTATTAACTTGCGTTATTTATTTTGGGCATAGATAATCAGATTTTTCAAACCCAAAATTTGAAAACATAATAATCGCTTGATGTTTATCGCATTGATTTTCCTCTGATTCATTTTGAAGTTGTTTCCTTTTTAAATGTCTTCTTCAAATTTAATGTATCCTAGAATTTATATCTGAAAGTAAGTATGATAGAGGTACCTCTCCCACAATGACACTGAAATTTACAGTCAATTTAAATTTATCAATTATACAATCGAACCGCGAACATATCCCTCAAGACGTGAGTCACACTCGCTAAACTAAAAATCGGTATCAGCTGCCGAGGAAATACAAAACATCTGCCGTGGATTTATCTGCGCAGGGCCCTTAATGACTCAATAAAACACATCCATCAAAAATAATCTATAGGGTCCCCTCAAAACGAGAATAGTAACTGCCAGCAATATTTCCTTAATTGCAGACATAAATTTTATTTTAGTTTGCTCCCGGTAATAAATTGTTATTGTTACCTTCAACTTCTCCGGCTCGTGCCATTAGCCCAAGATTTAGGGGGCAGTGGAGATCCCGTTTGTTTGCGATGTCGAGGGGGTGGGGGAGGGGGCGGAAAGGTTCCTCCGCATTTTATACATAACCATCTCCTCCTCTCATCTCACACCCGTCCTGCATTAATTCGCACTCCTCAGCGGATTCTTATTTAAATAAACTATAACGGAAGAAGGATAACTATATAAAACTATTTAGAATATCTATGAATCTTAAAAAAATATAATTACTAATGAAGAAATGAATTATATTGTACACAGAATCAGCCAAATCCTGAATAATTAATATAAAAGTACAAAAAAAAATGATGTTAAATGAAAAAATTAATAACAAACGATAATATTTAAAAAAAAACTAAAGTAGACAAATTTACATTTAATATCTTCTCAATCTTCTTAATAAGTAACGGAGATCAAGATTCAAGCAAATTTTATGAATATACATAATACAAATATGACACTATATTTAGGTACCGAGAGAGAATCTCTAAAATATTGAGAAGTTGAAAATAAATAATGTTTTCAACTAAATTATATTTTAATGAAGTATATATATATATATATATATATATATATATATATATATATATATATATATATATATATAACACGATGACATTAAAAATAAAAATGTAAGACGAAATAGATTTATCAGCCCATAACATTGGCTTAAAATCCTTATAAAAGAACAACGGCGTATTTGTCTCCGCCGCTTACATTGGAATTAAAGATTAGACAATGACATGTAAATCAATCCGGGAAAGACCAAATGCTTGCCGATGAGGAAGAACTCCGTAGAAAAATGAGTACTTAAAGCTAATGTAGAGAGATTAGAGCAGGTGAATATTTTCCAATACCTGGATGTTCGTCTCAAGGAATACTGTTGCGTCGATGAGGGAGTATCTCACATCAGAACAGCTGGGAGTATAGTTTTTTTTGCTTCGAAGATGTATTCTGGACAAAAGAGAGATAATATTTCTTTCTATCCTTTTTTGTACTCTTCCGAATCTTGTATCCTTAATTCGAAACACAAAGTAAAGCAATCCATAGAGATGACTATCTTTTTTGATTGGAAGCAGAATAACCGACGAGATAGGGTCCGTAACGCCACCATATGAAATTGCTTCGAAATTAAACCGACCGAGACTATAGTACAGGATATCACTTTAGAATG
The DNA here is from genome assembly GCA_928085145.1 of Nezara viridula. Classification (NCBI taxonomy): domain Eukaryota; kingdom Metazoa; phylum Arthropoda; class Insecta; order Hemiptera; family Pentatomidae; genus Nezara; species Nezara viridula. The sequence goes on along the minus strand of OV725082.1, from coordinate 51,657,860 downwards.
AATAAAGTAAGAACCGCAGGGAAAACCTACAGCAATACCACGCATCTTCTGGGAGGACAGTATCAGAGAAGGAGTTTGAAATGGTGTGTAGAGAGGGGATTGAAGTAGGAAAAAAAGAGTTGACCAGAGATCAAGGACCATGCCTGACTCTATGTACAGTAACCTCACACTGCATAGCAATACTTTCATATTAACGATTATGATAATAAAAATTATGATGAAAATATAATAATCACGAGACATACGAGACATGCACTATTGTCCATCAATTTTTTCTATCTCTATGTAATCGAATCATTCCTATTATTTATCTTAATATTGAATTTATTGAAATATTTTTTAATGAATGAATGAATGAAAATAATTTTATTATTTTGGGAGTAGTGTCCCCTTTAGGACAAATTATAAATACAGAATATATATTAACATTCTGGTGTGTCCATAAAATACAATTAAATATTTACAGGATGATTGGTAATAAAATAAAAGTACAGATAATGTAAAGATACGCTAATGTACATAAATACAAAATAAAAAGAGGAAGGAAAATAAATAATCAAAATATCTAGAAACCACAAAATAATCAAAGTATCTGGGGTTATTTTGATATTCTTAAGATTCAGATTTTTAAGTGATCTTAAATTCAGATTTCATGATCAACCGGATTGGGAATGGAATAGGTGCTCAAAGAGGAGAGATTTGAATGAGAAGACTTACTTTGAGTATCTAAAAGTGGGAGGGATAGAATTCCAGAGGGATACGGCTTGAAATACAAAGCACTTCTTAAACGCAACAGTTCGGTGAAGAGAAGGTTAGAGGTCGGACGTACGGGATCTGGTGGGACGGGTTGAATGAAGGATTTAAATGAATGAAGTGTTTGTATAAGAGAGATTTGAAAGAGGATGCTGACTTTGAGTGTGGTATATCGGAAGGGATGGAATTCTAGAGGGAGACAGCTTGAATTAAAAAGGATTTGTTAAACGCAACAGTTCGGTGAGGAGGTGGATAGCGGTCGGACTTATGGGATCTGGTGGGATACGATTGAAAGGGGCATTTAAATTGTAGGATCTGTAGAATGTAGGAGGGTCGCCTAGTCCTTATAGCCTGGTATAGGAAAGTAGCAAGGAAATTCTGACGGCGGTAGGACGGATAAAGTCATTTCAACTCGGTGCAAAACAGGGTAATATGCCCTTGAGATCCCGAAGATAAAACATATTGATCAATTCATTAGACGTTTAAGTTTGGCTTCGAGTTCTCCACAGAGTCCACCATACACGTTCGAGGTGGAGGAAAACAAGAGATGAAACCAGGAGTTGATGGGTTTAGAATGGAAGACGATAACATAGATGGTTAAACTGTTTCATGGTGAAAATAGTGCTGCAGAAAATTCGGGAGATGTGTGGTTTCTAGGAGATGGCTTGATAGAGGATAAGGCCAAAGTTTTTAATGGTAGTATGGAACAAATGGAAGATAGGTGATAAGAAAAATAAAAAATAATAAATATATGTGTAGTTGTTATGAGTAGCAAGAGCTGTTATGAAATCCAGTATTTTATTTGATATAAAAATATGTCAAATACTATAATAATCAGAAATATTTATTAAAACAAATAAATATCTTATTAACTAAAAATAAAATGTAAATTGTAGTGAACAGTATAATGATATCAACATTATATATTCAATATTTATATATTTCGATATTCAATTATTTATATATATTTTTAAAACTATTATATTGTGTAATATAATATTCGGTCACAATAAACACAATTGTTATAGTGAGGAATGAATGCATTCATAAACATAATGATAGGTAAAATAACTTAGACATACGTATGTAGATTATTTATAATTAGACAAGGAAACTCACAACCAGACTTGTTCCTTCATCTAATGGGGGGAAAAAGAACTCCAGGAGATCCCTGCGCCACACTGTCAACTGCATCACTGGTACTAAAGCCAGTGGAGCTTGAGCGAGAGCGCTATAGCCACGTTGTGAAGGGGCTAACGCGCGTGCACTATACCGCCGTTGCCCGGCAACCTGATATATAAGACTTTGATAAAAAAATAGTCACGAATTCGCGTCCCGGTGCCCGGAGGAGTTTTAAAAATCTCCGCTCACACTCCCTGGCCCGGGAAAACTCCCGTATAGCCATAAAGGCGAGGAAGGGGAGGACAAAAAAAAAAAAAAGCTATAGCCACGTTCACTCATGTCTTATTAAAATATTTTACTTATATTTCGTTTTTTAAAATCAATCATCAGTTACATTATTAGTCATTAACGTGGTCGTTCAATGTATATGGGTCATAGCAGACCTGGTCTATACGATGGTTCATCACTGAACTGAAAAATGGTTCAAGTAATTCAGCAAAAGACATCAGGAAAATAGTTATTCCTGCTTTGGTCAGAGAAATACTGTCAACACAAAAAGATCAGAGATAAACTTTTTGGAAAAGTTTTGGAAAAGAGGGATTTCCTACCTAGCTCATCAACTTCTATCGCTTATAGAAGACCAATCTCGTCGACTACCTTTTTTGAAGAAGCCACGGTTATCTCCTTCCAGGAAGATCCGGAGGCGCCCTCAACACCTGGGTAACTGCCGAACTGCCATGACTCAGTTCATTAGGACTGCAGTGAAGTATGGTCTCCATTAATGCCGCCCAACATCTGCCTCTGCCGATTGCGTTATCCGCTTTATGGACCGTGACGTCATAAAACATATCTCGCCCGGATTGGGTGGGGGTAAACACAACGCGGGGCATATTAATGTGATTTATGCCTTTCTTCCTTTTATTACGGCCGTTTTAAGTGCCACGGACCCATTTCCCATTTTTTAGCCATCTTTGGAAAGCACTCTCAAGAGGAGATATAGACCTTCAGAAAAAAAACCCTGTATAATTCTCTGTTCTGATTTCCGTTGCTCCGGCCACGTCATTTCCTACCCCGCCATGAAAGACCTCCCTTCCTAAATAATATAAATCAGTATGTTTATGCATTCAATTATTTCCATTGTTTCGTTTAAAGGCTCTGCCCTTGAAATATGCCCAAGCTGTTCATATTCCCTGCCATTACAGGATTATTCCGTTGTAGTGTTTTCGTATCCAATCCCATTTCGTTTTCGATTCTGAATCATTATTTTGTTTATCGTCCTCTTGTACTCCATAACTCTAGCAAGTAGAACGTTTGTTGCGGAACGTTTAGCACAGTATTCTTGTCAAGATGTGAAGATCGAAATCATTATTTGATCTGCCTCTTTATATATTTCCTTAGAATGAAACATCAATTAATTAGGCTTGTAATGATAGGAGGATTTATAATCAATAGTCAGGATCGCTAATCGAGCAGAAAAGCTTGGTGCCCGAAACGTGGAAGGAAAGGTTTTTGGGAGATTGTTGTTACTGTCATACTTAAGTTCGCTAAAGGCTCGGTCACACAGAACGCGATATTTATCGCGGCGATATAGCGCCACAGTTGTATTACTATCTATTCTACTATAACAGTCACATAGAGAGCGTTACGCTACAGCGATACATGCTGTAGCGCCGGGGCCGGCGATAAATTGATACAAATTACAAAAATATCGCCCTCCTTCGGCGTTATTCTCTACCTAATGTAGGCAGAAAAGTTAGCTAATACCCAAGTTAATAGGATTATTGCAGGATTATAACGGCGTGTTCACACAGAAGGCGTTATTTATCGCGGCGCTACAGCGCTACAGTTGTATTACTATCTTTTCCACTATAGCAGTCACATAGAGGGCGTTACACCTCAGCGATACATTCTGTAGCGCCGGGGCCGGCGTTACGTTTGAAAAATATTACAAGTGTATCGCCGGGGCCGGCGTTATGTTTGAAAAATATTATAGATACAAATTACAGTTGAAATTATTTAGTGGTAGTATTCATATAGATATGTTAAACACCGAATTATTTATATAAAAAGTGAGGAATTTTCCATTTTTATTTGATATGAGACCTCAAGCAAATATTAAAAAAAATTATTAAAAAAGGAGGTTACATGAAAAAAAATTGTGGAAGAGCTAAATATCACAAGTAATGTATTAATTGATATTATTATTATAATTATTGAACATTATAATAATTATATGTTATATACTTTTTTATCTTGAAATCATTTAAAAATTATACTTACGTTCTTTTGCTAATTTTAATATGTCATTTGAAGTAAATAATAATTTGAAATAAATCTGGTTTTACATAAAAAAAAGGAGAACGAAAGTTCATTATTAAAATATCTTCTGGAATATATTAAAAAATTATATATATTTGGTTATTCCTGTATTTCAAAGTAAGAAATACAGGAATAACCAAATAACATATCTTTTTATAATTTTATGTTCATTAGCACAATTTTTAAGAATTGGAATGTAATACAATTTTGTTAAAGAGAAACAAGCTTCATCGCTAGAAACCGGCAGTAAATATTCGAAAAACGTGTAGCAAAAACTCAAACACTAGCAAAAAATTGTTGGAAAACCTAATAAATATAAAGCAAACAATTTCTTAATAAAAACAAATTAAATTGAAACATAGTTTATTTATCTATAAAGTTATGGCCTTATTGTTTATTTAATTTTTTTATTATATTATTAAAAAATAGTTGGTTTTTCGATTGTAGATTGTCAAGTCCCCATTTATTTAGTGTTGAATGGAGTGATTCGTAATTTTTGACTAGTGGTTCACGTCAATAGTCATCTCAACAAAAATAATCAAACCAATCGTCCTCTCATATTTATTAATAGAAAAATTAAATTTTGAAATGTCACCAAAACAGTTGTTAATTAATTGGCTTAATCTCAAAACTATAAGAAAATATATTGGTATTTTGACTTTTGCTTACCTATGTATGTAATGTATAACAAAGGGAAAGTATTCCTATCGCTAAAATTTTCGAATCTGAGTTTTCAACGGAAATACACGTTTTGAGGTCCCCTAAGCCCAAATAACCAAGTCCTGCTAAAGGGTCTGTGTGTCTGTTAGTCTGTGTCTGTGTGCAAGTGAACAGCCTAGCTCGAAAACGAAAACTCGCACGAAACTTAAATAGCGTATTTAAGGTTTTTATATATAAAATCAGCTAATCGGAAGTATCACTTTATATCAACAGCGAAACACATATTTACAGTTTTCCCAAAAACTGCTCTAACGATTATGATTAAACTCGGTGTATCATTGCATAATTAAGTGGTCTTTAATATCATTTAGGTCTTTTCCCCATTAATCTCACTTTACAGAGTTTAAATGTACAATGTTTATATACATCTTTCCCTAAAGCACCTTTAATATGGATTATTTGAAAAAATCAACTCTCTTATATTGACAGTAACTATAAAAAATGTCTAAATATGAAGTTTAAAAGAATATGGCTAAATATGATGTTCAAAAGAATATGATAACTGGAAACTGAAGAAAAAAGAAAAATGCTTATCCTGGTTAAAAATGAATCTCCGGAAATAACAGTCAGAAGGTATACGTATAATATATCGTTAGAAAGCGAAGAATTTCAGAAAAAATAAAATTAAATAAATAAATGTAATAAATAAATAGAAGGTAACGCAGAGTGACAAAAAAAAATAGAATAATAATTTCAGAAAACTAACATTACTTGTTATACTAAATCACATGTTTCCAATGAAATTAAGCGAAATTCATTTACTAAATGTGAACTTTTAAAGTACTTTTCTAAGTTTGAAAAAAAGTATTTAAAATCCATCGAATCATGCCAATGTCATTGTTTAAAATACTATTTAATTCTACTTGTGTGAAAGAAGTGAAATATAAAAATATTTCATGTATATATTTATAACCATAAATACTTTTGATGTGGTTCTATAACTCTAGATATGATATTATATTTAAATTATTGGGTATTTATTATCCCTTTCTTAAAATCGTCAAGTAACCTTTTAGGAAATTAAATGAGTGAATAATTTTATGAATTTTCCCTTTGTGAAGCACCAACATTGTCGACTTCCAATTAGTGTGAAAATTTTCAACCTAACCATGGCAGGCAACGAAAATCTCGTAATTTCATTTTAGTAAATTTTATAATGGAAAATGACAGTTTAATAACTTACAGTCCTACAATCCATAATCATTTATATGTTAAATATTTAGATGTACCTTCAAATCTCTCTAGGCATATATGAACCTTTTGGTTGTCAGAAAAACTAACTTCAATTTCAACATTCTTCATTATTAATTTTAGTGATGTTTCTATTAGCGAACTTTATGCCTTTATTCGCAGTTCTATATGTCAACGTTGAAATCACCTACTCTGGAATCAACTTGCTCACTGTCTGTATAGATACAACTTTTCCAACTAGAAATATCACTAAAATGACATCACTCAAAAATATTGAAATTATAGTTATTCATTATGTCAACTGAGAGACCTCAGAGACTGAAGTTATGTGGTTTATAAAACTAGATTTTCATTGGCTACCGTCAATATAATAAATAGACTTTTTGTAATTTTACTGGTCTTAAAGATTTGTTATCTCTAAGCTTTAAACTTTAGCTCCGTTTAAAATGCACTTCAAATTTTTTTAAATAACCCAACATTGCCACAAAATTATTTCTATTAAAAGTAGTGGGGTAAGTGAAAGTTATGTGTTACCCGCACCAGATTTTTTTTGTTACTTGTTTAAGCTGTTTAAAGATTTAATAAATTATTTAGATTTTACTGACCTAAATGAAGTTGGTTGGTGGTTTGTCTCTCTGGATAAAGAACATCCAGATTATCAATCAATGCCCGATCAATTAAATAACACTACTTTTAAACTAATCAGGTTGTAGTTTCAAAATAAAAAAACGTCTGCCAAGTAAGGTCAGTATAGCTTCCTCACCGTTGTCATTGTATATTACAATGTATACCATTTTTTGTATGAGAATAAAATCTCTGGGAGAAGCCGATTCGGAAATATAGTTACCCTTCAACATTCAACAAAAGAGTGCTTTATTTGAAGATCCCATATTTGATTATCCTTAATAAAAAAAAAATAAATAAAATGCACCCTGAACATGAATTTCAATACTGTTAGTGTAAAAGGTCTTATGTAATAATTTATTGTTTTACAAGAGTGCATAAAACTCATTATTTCTTTATGCTTTATTAGTATAATTTCATATTTTATTGTCATCTGCTATTATCCATAGTAGCAGACTACTTATATCAGTTGCAGACTACAAAATGTTACCTTTAATAGAAATGGAATATAATTTGAAAAATTTTACATACGACTTTTTTGCACTAATTGTAGTAATATACAGTAGCGGACCCAGATTTAATTTTTGGGGGGAGGGCTTCAGCCTGTAAGATTTTGTTTTCATATACACAACGATAATTAATTTGAAAAAAAAACCGCTGCAAATTATTGCACAATTTTCAAACAATTATACATTTAAAGTAACATTACCTTCCTTGTTATTAAGAAAAAATGTGATTTCAATTATTGGACTAAACTTTTTTTTTTTTTTTTTTTTTAATCATTAGTAATATTCTAAAAAAAGATAATTTAAAACCCAAAACAAAAGATATATATATATATATATATATATATATATATATATATATATATATATATATATATATATATATATATTATATATATATATATATATATATATATATATATATATATATGGGAGTGGGGTAGCTCAGTGGTAGGGCACTGAGCTTCCAATGCAAAGGTCCCAGGTTCGAACCCCGGCTCATGGCAGAAAATTTATTTATCTGTTTCATTGGCCGTGGGGCGACTCTGGGTCTGAGAGTCCCTCCTGGGGCACACCCAGCCTCTATAAAGTGGGTACCCTTAATTAAATAATTAATTAAGGGGGAAAACCTGGCGGTTGAGCGTGATCTCGGTCAAATCACCTCCTTGCACAACCGTTGACCTAGAAACAGTACTTTCCCTAAATAGTACTGAACCCCAGATCCCAGACCCTTCATGGGTTGTAGTGGTACAGGTTTTTTTATATATATATATATAATATATCTTTGCAGTAGAAAAAACTAGAGACCATATCTTTGCTCCTAATTATCCGGTTTTAATGAATTATTTTTTTTTAGGAAATCCCTTAAACCTTTAAAAATCATTATAGCCATAAGGCGAATGGCGGACGGCGGACTAACAAAAAAGTTTTTATTCGTTTTTCGTATTCTATGTATCCTGAAACGTAAAACCGCAAATTTTAAAAGGGGTTTAAGTTTTTGAATCTTTTGGTCGATCACAATGGTTCGTCATTGAAAATAATAAACCAGAAATATATTAAAATCACGATATCTCTACTAATAGTGCTTTGATTTCTATGAAACTTCATTCATTTTTTAGGAAATTTAAATACCTTTCAAACATCTTGTCACAACATCGACAAAAATGTGTATACTTTTTGAGTTATTCGAAATTTAATTTTACCATCCCCCGTAACTTTCTTCCCAGCTTCTTTTCGTTGAAATATGTTGTATAAATAAATTTAAAGGGCGTCTGGAAAATGACTAAAGAATTTTCATTGAAATCGCTAGTTCGTTTAGGCGCTATAGTCTATAGCAACCTAGGTTTTTCGGCCGCCATCTTGAAAGTAAAAGGCGGATGGCAATGTCGGTGAAGGAAGATCATCCTCGGACGACTTTTGATTTTATATCCAAATTTGAAAAAAAAAATCGGTCCAGTAGTTTCGGAGAATGAGCGGAAGGAGGATGGCGTACGGCGGACGGCGGACGGACAAAAAAATTGAATTCGTTTTTCGAATCTACGTATCCTGATACGTAAAACCTCAAATTTTAAGAGGGTGATAAGTTTTGAATTTTTTGGTCGATCACAATGGTTCATTATTGAAAATAATAAACCAAAAAGACTAAATAAATAATTAAAATAAAATAAATACACTTAAAAATATTAGTAATAAGATAAAATAAATAAACTTTAAAAAAATAATAATAATAAAATAAATAAATGAACTTTAAAAATGAAAAAAATAATAATAATAATAAAATAAATAAATGAACTTTAAAAATGAAAAAAATAATAATAATAAAATATAAAATAAAAGTTCTGCTAAGGATCATTAGTCATAAACACCATATATTTTTTATAAGATTTTCATCATGTACGAACTTCAGTTAAACCTAAATGAAGTTATAACCTGAATTATGAACATATTATTTTATTGAGCGTTTGAAATTTTAATGCACTTCTTAAAATTAAGTAACATTCTTTCATCACAATTAAAGGGTAACAAAATGATGTAGGAGAAACGAATATTACTCAGAAAATGAAATGTTTCCGAGTACATGATGTGAAATTTTACCTTTCTAAAAATGGTAAAACTATGTAGAGGTGTAAATTAAGTTAAATTTTCGATATTTGTTTTCCATAAAGTTAACCCGTTTTGTGTTTATCTGCTTTTCTAATATTAATGTTTAAAAAAAAAATATTTATTTATGACATATGAGATTATAACTGTTTTTCTACTAAAAGTTACTGGCGATACTTATGTAAAAAGACCCAAATATTTATTATTTAACGATCAAGACAATAGAAATCAACATATATTTAAAATTAGAGTTCCTGATTATTTAAAGCATATGAATAAAATCACGATTGTTAAACCCTCTTGAATAGAATAGAAAAATAACTTTATTGTGGAACGAAGTCCCTTTAGAATAACAAAATAGTACAAAAGAAACAACTTAATTTTGGCCGAAATGCTTGGTATTTGATTTCATTAATTTTTTTATTCTATTTAACTTATTTATTGAAAAATATTACAATCTGTTTCAAAGGACATTTATAATAGTGTTCAGAGATAAATACAATAAATGAAATAAATTATACAGAAAAATAATATATATATATATACAATAAATAAGTCATTAAATCAAATACATTTAATGAAATTAGATTAAAAAACACTGAAAACATGAAATAATCTTGCGATATACAAAACATTCAATCATAATTTCATAATAAAATAATCTATTTAAAAAAGAACATAAATGTAAAGAAAGCAAAAATAAAATTCGGAAATATTAAAAAAATCGATCTTCGTAAAATTGAAGCAGACGGCCGAGGCGATGGTATTCTACCAATCAGTCTATGTGCTTTTTGATTTCATGAATCCTTTTTCTTTTTTTTTTTTACCTTATGCTGAAGAGCTGAACTAATGAGCCTCCTCGTCAGAATCACTTATTTTCTATTAAAAAAAATGAATAAGAAAAATATTGAAAACAAATTATTAATATACAAGTTGCGGGAAGCAGGCTCTCTAAACGACTAGGGCAGGCAGAGCGACGGGGCTGCTGTATCGCTTTCAAAGTAACGCCCTCTGTGTGACTGCCCCGGATTAGTTATCGCCGTGAGTATCGCGCGTTATTGTAACGTAACGTCGGATCGCGTTCTGTGTGACCGAGCCTTAAATCCGTCAAGCAATGTATTTATTAGTTTTATAAAACATATAATGGTGTGAAGATTTCTCTTTTCTTGGACCGTAACTTGGGGCTTCATAAATTCAGTAGGATGATACTTAGCTGGACTAAAATGAAATATATATACAATATTACACCTAAGTCTATTATTACAAAAATAAAGTCATAATTAACAATCACTGCACTTTTAAGCACCAATTTACCTCTCATTACTTCTTTTGGTTTTGGTCCAAATTGTCTCAAGTTACGGTGGCTGGTTCAAATCAAGCATATCCACATCACCTCAAGTATTTATATAAGATATCGAATAGTAGCAACAAATGAAAAAAAAATTAGTTGTGGAAAACAAACCAAGATTCATGGTGGAATAAGAAAAGATATTAACTGAAATGATTAATTTACATTATTCATCAAGTTAGCAGTCATATTTATTAGTGAAGAAATCATTTATTTACCTAGACAAAGATTTATCATAAAACCTCAATAATTCCAACATATCGTTGCTTATTAAAGTATTTTTCCTAATCATATTCTTTCTTAAGGTATCGAAGTAATTAACTAGTTATATTTGTAACTGCGATTTCGCTTTTATAGTAAAATTAGACTCCGATGAGAATTGACCATAGATAGACTTTTTAGCGTACCAACTTCATGCCAAAACAGCAACCATATCTAAAGATGCAAAAAAATTTTATAACTTTCAATCATCTATATATTTTTATTTATTTTTTTTTTTGTCCTCCTCTACCTCGCCTTTAAGGCTATACAGGGGTTTTCCCGGGCCAGAGAGTGTGGGCGGGGATTTTAAAAACTCCTCCGGGCATCGGGACGCGAACTCGTGACTATTTTTTTATCAAAGTGTTATGTATCAGGTTGCCGGGCAACGGCGGTGCAGTGCACACGCGTTAGCCCATTTGGCCACCCCGCCCACCATTTATCTATATATGCATTATATAGTAAGAGTAAGTATTGCGATCGTGAACATTTTCAAATCTGAGTTTTTCAACGTAAATACATGTTTCGAACTCTCCCGAATCCAAATAACCAACTCCCGCAATAGTATGTGAGTTTTTACATATGTTATCAGTATAGCTCAAAATGAAAAATCGTATAAAAGTTAAATTGAATGTTTAAGGTTTTTATAAGCCTTCCATGTTATAGTAACATTTTCGTCGAAATCATCAAATTGGAAGTGGTAAGTTAAATAATCAATTTAATACATTTTTACGATTTTCTCAAAATATATAAAAGTATATCAGTGTATTATTTTAGCAGTTTTTAATATAATGTAGGTTTTATTCTCATTGATGTTCTCTAATAGGGCTTAAATGGCTATTTTCAATATTAGCTTCCTCTAACGCACCTTTAATTTTTTTTTTATTTGAAATAATTAATTATTTTACATTAATCTTTGATATGAAAAATATATTTTTTTTTATATTTTATTTTATGCAATTTGCACCTGCGCGGCTGCGCATCTGGCAAATTTGTTGTGTTTTTACAGTCTTGGTGTTTTTTCTTGATCTGCTTTTTATTGACGTAGTAGGTCTCTTCGCCATTTTCGTCTTAATCTTCGTTGTTCAGGTAACAGGTAGCAGGAGATAGAAAGAACCAGAGGATTGGAGTGATTTATTGTTTGTGTATTTTGTTTATGTGTGTTTGTTTTGCAGAACCCCAAAGTTCTGCTCCATATGTCCATATTGGTCTTAGTAAGGTGTTGTAGATCAGTCGCTTGTTTCGTAAGTTAAGTGAAGATCTGTAGTCCAGAAGATGTGAAAGTTGGCTATGTTGTCTAATAAGTTCTTATCTTTTTAATTTCGTGTGTATGTTCCAAGTAAATCTTTTGTCTAAGTAGAGTCCAAGGTACCGTACATAGTTCTTTGAAGGCACTGTATTATTGGCAATCGTTATGGGTGGACATGAGGCTTTTCTAAGAGAGAAACTAACGTGAGTGGATGTATTACTATTTATTTTTATTTTCCAGTTCTCAAACCACTTTTCAAGATCATGAAGATGGTTTTGTAGGGCAATTGATGCGATAGTAGGATTTTTGTGTGAAGTTAGAATAGCAGTGTCGTCAGCGAAGCAATAAATGATGGTATTAGGGTGCTCAGGGATATCAGAAGTGTATACAGAATAAAGGATTGGGCTTAAAACGCTACCTTGTGGTACGCCTTTGTGTTGGGGAAAGAATTAAGAAACAGAAGAATCTACGGAAGTACAGAAAAATCTATTAAGAAAGTAGGATTGAAGAATTAAAAAATAAGTGGAAGGTAAGTAAGGTTTTAGTTTCCATAATAGGCCCTTGTGCCAGACACTATCAAATGCTTTCTATATGTCGAGAAAGACGGCAGAGCAATATTCCTTTTTCTCGAAATTCACAGAGATAGCATCTACTATAGGATGGCACTGCTGCACAGTAGAGTGATAACAGCGAAAGCCAAACTGGTGTTTTGGTATCACTTCACTATTTTCTAGAATAGGCTTTAGACGGTTTAGTAGTAATTTTTCAAACAAAAATAGTTAAATTTAAAATATGAAAGAATTTTATAATTAACTAAAAGGGAAATAATAGATCGTAAAGGATAATAGTTGTAATAGAGGAATCACCGACCTCATCCGAAAGATTACAACAGGTACGGACTCCGACAATATTATGTATATATACATATGTGATTTTCCTAAATGCTATATTTGGTATTATTTAATATTTATTTATATAGAATACAGCGATTTACAAATTCAAATTTGTATATATAGGGGCATTTAAACAAATAAAAGTGCCCACAATGAAATGTAAATAAATATAGCGTCTATAATTTTTACTTTCACTTCCCCTGTCTCTGATAAGAAGAGGCAGTAAATGAAAATAGTGCGATGCGTCCACCAGATTTATATTGTTTGTTAAGGCCCTCTATTTGGAAATGGCAAACTATTGTGTAAGTTTAAATGCACACACGGAAGCCTCATTATCTTGACACAATGTGGATAGATCAAACATTCACTGTAGCGGTCTAAAATATTAGTAATGAGGCCCGTACAATCCTTGCCTTCCATCAAATCCTCCGGCAATTTGAGAATGAGCAATCAAGACCGCTGCTTTGGAGGATGACCACAATGCTGATGGATTCTACTCTAAGTGCTTGTCCGATATCAAAAGAGCCCAAAGAGAGCATTATGTGAGATTGGATAATGTGTTTGTTCTCTGCTCGTTTTCGTTTTGGAGGGAACATTCGCTGACAAAGCATTGAATATTTTTTCCTAATTAAGAAGTAAGTTTTTTTTTTAACATCATTGAAAAGATTTAAGTAAATCGTAATTGTTTATATACGCATATAAATATGCGATTTTCCTAAACGCTGTCGTTGGTATTATTTAATATTTAATTGTGTACAATTCAGTGATATAAAAATTAAAATTTGCATTTTTAAGGGTATTTAAACAAATACCCACAATTAAATGTATATGAATACTTGTTTGAAAATACTTATTTCTGCTAAGAGACTGGTAAGTGAGAGTCGTGTGATGATTATTTTTTTATTTTTAAAAAGGAGAAAATAGTACCTTTTTATGTTTGAAAAACAATACAAACTTTTTAAAGTTTATTGTTTTCAGTATTGTTGGCTTTATGTTTGCGGAATATTGAATCGAGAAAATGTATTATCGTGATGAACGAACTAACCGTTGCCCAGACTGGAACAGAGTGACAGGCACAAAGAAAGCTAGGAGAGAGGTATAAATATCAATTTGGCAGTGTTTTGCCGAGGCGGCATCAGTTGTTTGGTCCAAGCTCTGCAATTAGATCCCGGGAGAGATGGATATGTTTTCGTTCGGAGCAGCTTTTTGCTTTCTCCGCTCTTCGTCCGGCTTTTTGTTCCTGTCCGTCATCCGCTAATTTCATTCTGCTTTGGATTAGTGTCCTCTGTATTGCCCGTCTTCTTCAACGTCGGAAGCTGCTGAAGAACTTTTATGAGGGATGTGGAGGCGTCATTCATATCTCTTCTCCTCCGAAGACGAGATCTAATTACCTCTCAATGGAAAAAATACCGAAAAAAGAAATCTGTCTACCGAGTTTGGTCAATATTGTTTCCTCACCGTTTCTGTTGTCCATTTTTTTTTCTTTTTAATAATTTAAAAACAAATTTTAACTGCTTAAAGTTCTCTGCTCTCTGAACGAATATAAAAATGTGCTGTAGTGTCCTTTACTTCCTGGATAACTAAGAAACGAATTTTAATAATTCAAAGTAATGGAAAATTGGCTTCGATAAACAAATACAAAAATGTAACATGGTGTCTTTAGGATACAAATACATTAACGCGGAAGTATTGATCCTTATTAGGTTCTCGATAACGATAAATTTTGATTAATAAGGTTGAGAAATTTGAAGATATTGAGAAGTTTCGAATGTTGGCAAATGACGAAAGAGTAAATTGTGTAAAAATTTTGAGGTTTTTTGAATTTAGTTAAAAGCTTCCTAAACCTCTCTTCATTTCGTGATACTGCACGGGTGGTATCTCTTTCTCCAGGCTGTACTACTACTAATTGCTAAATAATTCATACTTATCAATTATATATTAATAGCTACATAAAATACTTCAAGTATTTTTATTTTTAATTGTTTAATAATGTAAGCCTCTCACCTTTTCTAGAGCGGTCTCTTGCGACAACTATGTTTTCATAAACAGTTTCTGTTAATCGTAAACTTCTAGACTATTTTATTTCTCAAAGTATTGTAAACATATGATTAATGTTTAATTATAATTTAGATTTTGTGAAAGAAGAATATTTCTGATTGTATGAAAAGTGCATTTTTATAAAAATATTTATGTTTACAAAAAATACATCCCAATCCCTCTAAAAATATGGCTCTTCAACTATCTTTGGGATTTAGTAGCCGGGTAAAAAGTGGGAGAGGCAGTAATTAAATAGGTGGCCGGGCCAAATTGAATCAGAGGAGCCGATTGGTCAGCTGCCATCAGTCACTTCCTTGGCTAGCTCGCTGATTGGTCGAAAGTACCCTTCTTATGTGTCTGCTCTTTTAATTGGTCCGCTGTAACTTGGTCAGCTCGGCACTCAATCTTAGAACAAGCGTCCACTCAACTTCGTCCCCTCTCTTTCGTTTCTGTTCTTGGAGGATATTGCCGTAAATATTTCATGTGGAGGTCAATATCTCTTGTTAGCAATTTCAGATTGGTCTATCAGTTATTTTCAAAAGTTAGCAGATATTTATTCCTCACCTGTATATAACGACAAATAGATAAGATATGTAACTATTGTTTGGCCCGTGCAAAAAAAAAAAATTGCAAAGTTTATTGGCAAGTGAACAGATGGCTGTATAATATGTAAATTCAATTTATTAGAAGAAACAGAAATTATTATTTTTTTTCTTACTCGATTCATTTAAGAAAATAAATCATAACGTGTGTACAAATCACAATTTGTAATGGCTGTATCTTTACTAAATGAATCCGATTTTAATGATTTTTTTTCATTATCTATGAAACTTAAAATATTTGTATACTCGTAGATAAATCCTGTGCCCCAGAGGTAAAGGGCAGCAATAAATAATTAATTTATTTACTAATAAATTAATTTTAATAGCTCAAAGTTATGGAAAATGGGCTTCCCAGAACAAATACAAAAATGGACATGGTGTTCTTTACCCGGGTCGGGGTGGTCGAGCGGGCTAACGTGTGTGCACAGCACCGTGTGTTGTCTGCCAACTAATTTTTTTTCAATAAAAATATGAATGGAGATTTTTTTTGGTATCCCCTTCGTAGTCTTTTAGGCAACACGGGTTTTTTCAGGGCCGTGGGTGAGGGCGGGGTAATTACGCCGAGTTAAAAGTCCCAGCGGGTATCGGAATTCGAACTCGTAATAATTTGTTTATCTCAAAATTTCAAATCGCAGTGCCCGGTGGGACTTTTAAATCGGCACAATGCCCCCGCCCTCTCCACCATCTTGGAAGAAACCCGGTGTAGCCTAAAGGTAAGGGAGGGGTACAAAAAAAATATATTCTTTACCTCCGGGGTAGAGAATTTATAATTAAAGAGTTATTTATTTAGTTATTCCGTGAGATTCATTTCCGTAGTGATCTGTGTTTATCAGTAACTGGTTACACAGGTAGGCATTTCATTAATTGAAAATGACACTGATTCTAATGAATAAGTGAGAAAGGTAAAAGAGTAAAGTATTGTTTTTTTTTTCCTTTTTATAAAATTATTCCAATCTAAAATTCAGCCCCTACTAATAACCTCTGATACTTGTGATAAGAGCAGAAATTTAAAAAAAAATATTTTTTTTGTTGCATGCAGTCAGTGTATTAAGCAATGCGTATAGCATTGATTGATGCAAAGACTGGTGAGAGATCAAAGACAATGTTGACTGTAGAGGGTCAAATACTTGTGGATTGTCGCAGGTACCTCCGCCTCGACAAAGAGCAATTGATTTATTCGCTATTGAGATTGACAGATTCCCCGCCACTTCATTCCCTCATTTGTCAACCGTCCTGGCAAATCGTCGCTTTTTTTTTCTGTTCTTTCTTTTCTTTTTTTTTTACGTTTTCCTCTTTTCATTTTTTTTTCCATCACCTTACTTGACGAATTGCCACCCGGACTCTTCGCTCCACTGGTTAGACTCCCTTTGATTCCCTTCAGCAGATTGGGAATTCATCCCCCTGGGGAGTAATATTGGACGTAGCAATCATGACAATCCTTAAGAGAGAACACAAAGGGCAGGAATTCGAATCCTTGCGAATATATAACGTCCAATGGAACTTCTCTGAGTTGTCCCAATCATTTTGGAAAATTGTGAGGAATTTCTCCGCATTGTGCTTTCAAAATGGCTGTCTTTTTATATTTCTTTTATTCAAAACAAATAATTTATTGTACAATAGTAAAGATACGATTATAATATGATTCATCGATTCCAATTAGTAAATAGGTATCAAAATTAATTATTACAGAATCGATATCCTTATATTAAATATTGAAATTTATTTATATTCTTACAATACTTTCGAAAAATGTAAATATTTTTATTCATCAGAGAATAAACAGCGTTTCCAATAAAATCATAAAGTAACAATAAATAATTTACTATTTCTGATTACTTATTTTCTTTGCGCTGCAATTTATTTATTTATTTATTAGATTCTTACAACAATCCACAACAATGGTCATGTTTCTCAGCGAACAATAGTTATGCTTAAGTAGTAGTTTAACACTAATTATTTATTAAATTTTAATAATTATTCATTAGTTTATGTTGTATGAATAAATATGAGAATTCCCAAAGAAAAAAAAATATTAATTTTTAATTCCTTTCCTCATTAAAATACTCAACCCTTTGAATTATTAAAAATGGTTCCGACAATTACCAGCGTATCTGTATTAAAATGAAATATTTTGATTTTATGAATATAAAATATTTTAAATTTATTTTTGAAACAAAATTAAAAAATAAACTATATATGTAATAAATAGTAATGGGAAATAAGAGTTTATTTTTATACTAAATCCAGATTTGATAAGAAAAGTCGTATTTTTAGGTTAGCGAATAAACGTTCATTTATTTTATTTTTTAAATAATTGGATTTGTTTCTGTCTTTTTTTCCGTTGACAAACATTATCAGTATTACATATTCAAAATGTTATATTTTGTATACATTTGTATGTTAATTATATCTCTATAATTTTTATATGTTACCATTTTCTTAATATTATTAGCTTAAAATGTGTTATTTTAACTGTCAGTTTTAAATATTTTAATATTTCTAAAAATCAGTTCAATTGGTCTACATTACTGTCATGATTTAAACAAAAACGTTAAGTTGGTTATGGCAATAATAAATTTTAACTTCCAAATGAATGAAAAAAAAATCATTAATTAAATAAACTTGGAAGGATACTATAAATTTATTTGTTTTTTTATTTATACATATCATTATATATATTTTACATATTATTATTATGTTTATTATTTTACTATAAAATATTATAGAAAAACTAATGTACTCAAACCAAGATGATCACATCCAATATAATCCGATGGAATTTGTAAATAAATGTTTGGAAAAACATTATTCTAGCAGAGTATTTTAAATATATTATATGTATATATGGTATGAGTGAACTTATTTAGTCTTGTTAATCGTTGCCCTTCAATGTGATTGATTGTACTATTCACTGTTCAATAATAAAAAAAATGTTTAAATATTTTCTTTAAAAATCTTACGAAACCTGTGCTCTCTCTGGACAGAGGCACACTGCTACATTTTACCAAAATTATAATACAAATACGAGACCACTAGCTTAGAGAGTATCTTCTCAGGGGACCGAGGAGAATTGTAAAATTTAAAGTAGAGCAAAATCTCTAGCTAGATTACCCATGTAGGTGCTGGCTGCAGTATAAATAGGTGAGTAAGCGTTCGTACAAAATATATCTAGATTAGTATATTGTATTAAAATTGGGTGGACAGAATAACATTTTATTTTATTACTCAACTACAGTGAAGTCATAAGTGTGTACTATTTTAGCGAAAGGTAGGACTGAATTTTCAAGAGGTATGGCTCAAATCACTCAGTGGGATTTCACGAGTATTTTGAAACATTTTGAGCTCAAAAAGCTATTTAAAAAATTTAATAATTGATATTAATTTCATATTCTGTATAAAACCACGGTCAACCAATGGTGATTTTTACCAAATTGGCAGAAACTTGGAGAAATTACAATTAATGACCCTGCAACTTGGAAATGAGTTCCTAAAGAGGAAAAACCCATAGAATCAAAATTGTACAGCATCAAATTTTGCGCCCAGTGAGAACCAATTAATTTAATGTAGGTCAATTACTCCGAAAAAAATCGGTAATCTCCTGATGGTTAGAAATTGTAATGAAGGTAAACGTGATTTTCAATATTTCAATAGTAAGGGTGTATATTCTACTGAGTTAATTTTGTTAAAGTCTATTACATTCAGTACAAGCCTCTTTTTTACCTCTAAAAAGTGAAGGATTTTGACAAATGATGCGTCGAAAGTTACCGAATTTCATGAAGGAATAACGAATCCCAAATCGAGATATATAGTATGTCTAAAATAAGTATGTCCATACTCAGTAGACGCAAAATTTAATGCTCTACAACTTTGATTCTGTGGATATTTCCTCTTAAGGAACTCATTCCCATGTTGCTAAGCCATTTATAGTAATTTTTCCCAGTTTTTGACAAATTTGGTAAAAAATCAGTGTTGGTTGACCGTGGTTTTACCACGTAAATCATAAATTTTATTTACTCATTAGACGCAAAATTGTTAATGTATTACCGGTATGTATTATGTATTAATGTATTATTATTTTTGTTATTTAATGTATTACCGGGTAAAATGTTCGCTTTGATGCATCGTTTAGGAGTTATAGGTGAAAAAAACAGAAAAATATCTAAAAAATGGCTCGTGTCAAAAATTTTGTTTTTTATATGTCGAAGCCCATATATACACGTTAAAAAAATAAAATCTTTTCTCACATTTTTCGCAATGGATTTCCCGTTTCGATCCACAAATTACTGGCCTTATTATATTCTTTAAATCAACCGCCATGTGCGAAAGCAGCGGCCCTGGAAGGTAGACATGGTTCTTTTTACTCAGAATAGCATTCACTTCCTTAATTTACATCCAAACCTCCGCTTGCGATGAGGTCGGTTTTTGGGCCCTGGTTTCAGGGCTATCAGAACTTAAGAGGTCCACATCATAATATCATAGAAGAATATTTCTACCTAGACTGTAAAACTACCGTATATAAAGGACTCACTTAAGATTTTTTTTCTGCTTAATCCTGCATCATTCGTCAATATTTCATAACATCTATGGGAGATATAAAAACATTTCCACCTTTCTTTGATTTGAGTCTATATATTACATTTTTTTTTTTAAATTCTTATCAGCAGATACATTTGTTGACTTAATGAAATTTGATAGCCAAGACAACTGTATATCTCCCATGGAAGTTTTGAAATTTGTCGAAAAATGCAGGAGAAGAAAAATCTTAAGTCCTTAATCTATGATAATTTTACTATCTTCGCTGAAATAATCTTCTATGACAATATGATGTCGAGCAGTTAGGTTCTGACGATATTACAAGTTCGGCATTTACTCAGACCGAGACTGTCTTGAGAAGAAAAGAAGAAATTGAAAAGTAAACATAAGGTGGCGCCTGTCCTTAATTATAGGGCAAGCTACAGAAGAAATTAGTCAAATAAAAAATACTGCACAAGACTGCGCGTAGGCCTTGTCTTACCTGTCTTTGTCGTCGGCTCCTCATTCACTTTTTCAACTTCCTTCGCGTCTCTTTCTTCTGCTATTTACTTCTATTCTATTTCCATTTACGATCGACAGACTGTAAGGGACATCCTTTAACCAGTCTTTACCGAATCTCAATAGCCACCTTCGTAGTTTAATTGCCTCCACTAATAAACATGGCTTTTCTTTTTTGTTCTTAATGTTGGGTCTCTCGTCATTTTTTTTTTTTTTTATTTTTTTTATTTTAACATTTCTACAGATCCCTCACATGCATTGTATTGAATTAGACAAACTACCTTTGATGGGCACTCCTGCCCAGAAACGAATTTCATGACGCAAATCCAGCCATCCAAAATTTTGAGGGGAACACACTTTGACGGGATTTTGAATTTTCCAAGAGATCAAATTTTGATGGGGTCATGAATTTCGGAAAGAACAATTTCATACCAAGGAGTCAGGGGGAAAGATGGAACTGATCACATCAATTTTTTTTTTTATTTATTTGTTTTCCACCCTCCCATGCCATCAGGGCAACACGGGTGTATGCAGTAGTGTGATGTTAAGCATTAATGCATAATAACACACTACTGCCATAATATCAGTTTACAAAATTCTAAGCTGTGCACACAGCTAGCTCTTCTACTTTTTCCTGGCTCCTTTAGACCTGGCTTCCCGAATCCGGAGGTCTTCCTGGGACTGGTCCTCTTCTCCTTCTGCGTGCACCTAGGTTGAAGTGAGCTGGGCCCACCGCCGTCTTCCAGCCATTTATAAAGTCTTTGAACCGCGGAAAGTTTTCTTCACTCACCAACTGAGGAAACTCCTCCTCAGTGAGGACGTAAATTCCCGTCGTTCTCATTAACCTCGCTCTTAATTCGTCGAAAGCAGTGCAGGCCGTGACCACATGCTCAACAGTCTCCGGAACACCACAAGCGGGGCAGTGGGGATCTATATCCTGTCCGAAGCCATGGAGTTTAGCTCTGAAACCCCCATGCCCCGTGAGAAATTGTGAAACCCAATAGTCCGGGAGGACCCATTTCGCCTGTAACCGAGATTCAACGGTGGGGAAGTATTTTCTTAAGGTACTGCCTTTCGGAGTCATCACCCACCGTCTGCTCCAATCTTCAATTGTTTCCTCCCGGATAATCTTTTTCCATTTATTTGGGTTTTCAATAATCCTCATCCGTAGGTTCTCCGACAGACTTGTTGAGCCCTCCTTCTTGTAGTCGTACCTTGTTAAGGCTAAGACTTGCACTGCTTCATGCGACGTAGACCTATATGCTCTGGTGACCCGAAGCAGAGCAGTCCTCCGAGTCGACGCTAGCCTATTTCTTCGTCTGAGTGTGAGGTTTCGGAACCAGAAGGGAGACGCATACCTAAGGATACCCTCCACCACACCCTTATAAATAGTGATAGTGGCTGGATACCTAAGGCCCCAAAATGCACCCCCCACACGACTTAGACCGTTCATTGCTAGGGCCACCCTACCTGCCAGATATTCCAAATGAGGCGTCATATTGAGGCCCCCACCTAACCGAACCCCTAGGTAGGTTACCACCTCACTTGGACGTATCCTCTGACCTTCTATGTACATCGTTATAGGGTGTGCCCTATCAGTCTTTCCCTTAAGGAGGATGGCTTGAGTCTTGGCAGCAGCCATCCTCATCTTCTTCCCCTCACACCATCTAGCGACTAGGCTGGCGCATCGCTCTGCTTCTCTCTTGACTCCAGCTCTGCTGTTGGAGGCCACCACAGCAGCTAGGTCGTCAACGTAAGCAGTGGCAGGAAACCGCTCCTCCTCTAACACTCCCAGTAACTCATCAAAGACGAGCTTCCATAGAGCAGGACCAAGCACCGATCCCTGGGGGCAACCTCTCTCTATGGAAGCTTCTACCTCGTAGTAATTGCCTCTAATCTTGACACTTCTGTTCTTGAGATAACTTCTTACTAGTGTGTATAAGTTACTAGGAGCATCATACCTCTGCAGCTGCTGGAGCACGCTAGGCCACCATCCGCTGTCGAAGGCGGAGGATATGTCGAAAAGAAGCAACATGACATACCGCTCCGCCCTCTCCTCAACATCTCTGCGCACTCTCAGCAGGGCATCAGCAGTTCCTCTGCCTCTGGTTGATCCATATTGCCGTGGATGACTTGCTCTAGCGAAAACAGGCCGTAAACCTGATCACATCAAATGTAAATGTACTAAGATTTTTTAAAAGTTTACTTTCTCTTGCTCTGTTTTTTAAAAAAACAGGAGTAATAAATATCTTGAGAACCCCCTCTCAAGATTCATGCGCCCAAACCAAGGTTCATGCGCCATCCTTCATAATGGGGTGTATGAGCATCCTTGATAAAAACTATGATTTCGATTAAAGCATTTTAGATTCACATCAGCCCAAAGTAAATAAAAAAAAAAGTTCAATAATTGTTTTCTTCTTTCTATATTCTTTGGCATTTATCTTTTGAAGTAAAAAATCTTCTGTTATGAAACGTTTTGGCAGAATTAAAATCATGCACGTGAAAAAGATATATATAAAAGTGAAAAAGATTTCGCAATCACAAATATATCGAATAGTTGCATTCCAAAATTGTATAGGAATAAATAGTAAAAAAATTACTCAAAATATTTGATTATATGACCCAACTTTATTTAATACAACCACATAGGTACTGATGGTCTCATTTGAGGGGATATTTTAATTTTTTCTATTCTTAGTTTTGGTATTTCAAAAATAAGTCTAAAAATACAAATTTTGTATAAGTAAAAAAAATATTTTTCTATGCTCGGTTAATAATTTTTAATGGTATCCAGATGGTTGACCGTGCATTCTAATTTCAGAAGAAGTTGGTCGGTGTTATGGTAAAAAAATACTATATTGTATAATAGTATATTTATTATATTCTCCAACGTTTCGACCTACGATGTAGGTATTTTTCAGGGCTATATAAGATAAAAACAATATATATTTGTTATTTACAGATTTACAGGATATGTAGATGACTAAGATATATAAATAACTCGTCATATAAATATCCTGTAAATTTCTACCATTAATATATATTGTTCATATATAATCAAATAACTAATATATATATTGTTTGTATGTTATGTAGCCCTGAAGAAGACCTACAACGTAGATCGAAACGTTGGACAATGTAATAAATATAGTATTGTATATCATATTTTTTTTGTATACTTCTAAATAACAACCATTTTTATCAAGACTTCTCCCTTAATTAATTTCTCTGGGCTGTTTTTCAGTTTTACATAAGTATGCTTTAACAAATTTTGTAAATGGTCAATCAATTACCAAATTAAATAATAAGCAATATTTTAAAAGTAAACTCAGAAATATTTTAAATACTATGTTGTTTTTTGTTTTGTTTTTTACTTCTTGCTGATATTTCTAATTTAACTAAATAAACTCTCATAATTTTTCTGTTTTCTTTATTGGTGATACACTATAGCTTTCTTCTGCAAATAAGCTTTCTGCTCCAGTATTGAAGAGTCCTGTTAAAAGTTTGTTCATGATATAAGAATAACGACATGTTATTTGACGAAACGTTGATTTATTTAATTTGTTAAATTATACGCATCAGCATGAAATGAGAAAAAGTAATTAATGAAGAAACACCAAAACTAATAAATTAAATAATGCATATGTTTTTTTTTTCTTATTCTACGTTTTATTTTTAAACTATTAAAATATAAGTCTATCTACAATATCTATCTATCTATCTATCTAATATAATTGCATGCAAATTAAACATATATGTATACATTGCTGCATAGTATGTATATATATTTGAATAAATTAATGAAGTTAAATATTAAAAAATTAACAGTTAAAAATTTTTTTGTTATTGAAATATTCATAAATAAAAGGGAAAACAATCTGGTTGTGTTTGAAGGATTTAAACAAGCTTCATTATTTTTGGGATTACGTTTAAAATTTACCACTTATCCCTGTTGAACAAATCCGATACCTTGGACTTCATTTGTTTGGACAAACGTCTAACTTGGAATCCTCATACCAGACTGAAACGACAAGAAACCGCTCGACGTTTCCGACTACTCCAACACTTACTAGACAAACGCTCTAAACTTCCCTTTAATTACAAAAGACTCATATACTTGACTATAATAAGACCTATTTGGACTTACGGAGTTGAGCTATGGGGCTCCAGTAAACCATCGAATTCCTCTCGCATCCAATCCAAAATCCTTCGTAAAATCCTCAATGCTCCTTACTTTGTCACTAATAAAATAATCCATAAAGACCTCAATGTTCCATATGTTTATCGATTTGGCCAAATCCAGATACCTGTCCTTCCATAATAAACTTCATAACCATCCGAATCCTCTTGTTTCTAACATTGCTTCCTCTTCGATTCCTGATAACCCTCCAAGGCGTCTGAAAAGAAGATGGCCTCGTGATCTTCTCATGTAAACAAATTATTAGAGTGCTACCAGTGGGTAGTTTCTCAACAAGCGTGTTTCATGTAGTAATATTTCTCTGTACAAATTTACTAGATGTATTCATACTAATACAGTTGTAAATATCATAATAAAAGTTAAAAAAAAAAAAAAAAAAGTTTAAAATTTCAGATCGATTTTTTTTTTTTAAAAAGAATAAAAAAATATAAATGTAACAGAAGAATGTATTTAATCTGCAAGTAAATGTTTACGAAACGTCTCTACCATCTCGGAGTAAATAAGGATAAAATTAATATAAACAGATGCTAATACTTATGAAATATGTAGGAGGGGGGTAAAAAAGGAGGAAGATGTGAATAAACTGCTAAAGGAAGAAATGAAGGAGTCCGGAGAAGACGTCCTTTATCCATGCAATATTTATTTATAAAGTTTTCCTCCTTTAATATAAAGACAAGGCCTCCGAACCGGAGGTTATTTGCAGTTAGGGCCGATTGTATAATGTGATTGACACTCTTTCTCTTTAATTAATTCTACGGAGGGCTTAAGGCTGAGGTTCTGGAGGGGAGTAGGTGGGGGGCAGCAGATGAGAGGAGGGGGAAGGACTTTTTATACGTAAAGTTTTAACAAGGAGCACTTCCATACGAGAGAATTTTCTAATTACTCAAGCCGCCTTCCCGTTGTTTTTGTTAATATGGGGATGCATAAATAATGCCCTAATGTCAGTTGCCGGCGACAAGTTTGCTCCATTTCGAGACAAGTTGGCCTGGTAATGTTCTTCGGCCAACTCCCAGAGCTCTGTCCCTCAGTCACTTTATTAACGCAACTTAATTAATAAAGGGATTTTATCTTGGTGGAGGTCTGGGGTCTTATTAAGGAAAGTATGGCTATGGTCAGGGTCATTAGTCGAACGGCAATCGTTAAAATATTCTATAAAATAAAATCAATAAATAAATAGGCCATTGAAAGAGAGTAAGTATGAAAGCAAAGTAAACCGGAGTTTACGTTTTTTCCCGGTCCAGGGGAGAAGATGGGGTAATCTTTGGCTTATCAGGTTGCCAAGCAACTAGTGTTGCCTAAATACGAGACCGAGACGAGTCTTGGTCTTGCAAACTCAGTCTTGGTCATGGTCTTTGTCTTGCACAATAGTCTCCCAACAGTCTTACAGTTACTTATTAGCTTATTACTATAGAGATATTTCTATATTTTTTTAGATAGGTGAAACCTAACAAAGCCCGAATGATAAATTAGAGGAGTTAAATGCAAAAGTATATTGATTATACCAATTATTAACATATAGTAACTAAGATTGTCAAGTATTAGTAACTATTTTGCTTTAATTTTTATTTTAAAAAATCGATTTCTTTCCTGGTCTTGGTCTTGCAACAGTTAGACGGCCTTGGTATTGGTTTTGGGCAACATTACAAGCAATGCGTAATTTATACACTCGGTAGCTTTCTCGCTCATCCCACCTCTTAAAGTAAACCGGACTTGGCATTCGTTACTTTTTTATATAGATAGCTACTCAGTTGCATTAAACATAAGTAAAACATTTTACAGCCAAAACCATTCTTACTCTCTGAAGTTCATTCTTCTTTCTCTGAAAAGTCATAGGTCTTCATTAGAATCGTTCATTCGTTGTTAGTGGAACTGATTGAAAGTGCAACAAAAATGAAATAAGGATTTTCTTCAGTAGTTGATTTTCTCCTTTTGAAGTATTCAAATTAACTGCATCTTTGCAACTCGAAGTAGATTCTCTGCAATGGCTTCTTTAGATCAAGTTGGAAATCTTGTGCATCTTTCAAATAGCAAATGATTTTAACAGCTTTGCTATGCGTTCCCATGTTTCCTGGCTTTTAAAAATATTTTTTCATCCACTCTTTACTAACAACAATAATCTTCGAATCACCATTTACATAGGGGGTGATTGAACTTATTATTTTCCTATTGGATATATATGAACTTATATGAACTACTGTCACGTTATTTTTTTTTTGTCACTGGCTTTTTACTTAGTTTTCTACAAACATATGATCTCCATACAAGAGATAATGAGATTACCATTGAAAATCTCTACAATTAATTTGAAAAGTCTTCAGATAATAATTTTATTGGTAGAGTACACATGGTACCAATTAATAGAATGATATAATATGTCTCATGCTTTCATCTTCCACAGCCAAAATTCTTTTAAATAAATTGGTTAGTCTAAAAATAATAGACGAAAACGCTTACTATAATTAACATTCTTCATATTCAGATTCTATAAAATTCTGTATAACCACAAAAATTTAACTTCTACTGTTCTCTCCATGTTCGTTGTAAATTACTTCGACACCAGGGTGCCCGTCCCTCCTCTCCCCAAGATCTATGGCGCATGAACCCCTCCGACTCCTCGCAAGATATTTGATTGCTCTCATCTTCTTAAAACAGTGCAAGTTAAGGAATAATTTTAAACATCATAGGCTACATAAATCACATTTTCATTGGTCTGTCTGGAGGAAAGCATACCTCATGTCTCCTAGTTTGTAACTTTTCATTTCGAAAATTCATATTTTCTTTGAAATGTGCCCTTCTGAAAAATTCAAAACCCCGTCAAATTGTCTCCCCCTTTAAACTCGCCCTTCTGGGCACCGCTGTTCGGCACTTTTTAATTTTCGTATCAAATACAGTAGTGCTATGTTCCTGGCCTCGCGTTTCTACGGCGAGTAAGGGGTTCCAGGAACCGCATTTATTTGTATTTATATGTATTTATATCGGTCCCAGAAGGGAACCGATCAACTTAAAATATATTAATGATGTATTTAAATGTTAGATACCACAGACCCCCTACTGTAGTATCCTAGATTGAACCATATACTCTTTATTGGATTTCCTTTCTCAAGGTATCATGTTTATAAATGTACTATTTGTTTCTATTACTAATTGGTGGCATGCAAGGTAAATGTAAAAGTACTACGTTGGTTTACTAACTATTATATTTACAAGCTTAAATAAAACCAAAAACATCTATATACAAAATAATAACTAAACCTATATACATAATGAATAGTTAAGAATCATACTGGAGGAGAATGCTTGATGTTTGATTAAAGTTACGTGTTATATTGATTATATTAATTAATGATGTATGGTTGCCAACACAAATTTACATTAGTATAACTAAATGCTTGTTACCACTTAGCTGGTCCTTCATAGTGTTTCTTGGTGTTTCTAGCCGTCATATCTGGATTCCCTGTCTCTGCTCTCCTTCAGCGTCTAGTCCGTCCATCTGCTCTCTCCGGCTGTCTTCGTCTTCCTCCCTCGACTCCCCCGCTTGAAGTCCCAAGAGCAAGTGTTCTCAGCTGCGTCCCAAGAAGAAGTGTCCAGTCCCAATTCTCTATTTCCCACCTTTCTTCATCCCCCTCTCTTTTGGTAGTCTTTTTCCTGATTGGCTGAATATTCTCAGCCTAAGGGATGACCACGCCCTCTCCCCCAGGCCAAGGTAAAGCAGCAGGTACAGACTTAGGTATTTCTGGTGGAAGGTGTGAAAAGGTCTTTCGGGATCCTGTTTAAACACTCAGTTGTCGGTCTTTGTCGGTGGTTATTAAAGGTTTTTATTACCACTTACAAAAGGTTGGGCTTGTGGGTCGTTACCTTCGGTCAGGTACCGCCAGATGTGAACACTTATGATGTTTATTTATACATTTAAAATAATTATTCCACCGGCGGTCTTTACAATACATAGCATTAGTTAGTATTGTAAATTCTATTATAGTTATAGTTTGTATATTTCTGCTATATTTATAGCTTTCTGTATATAGTATCTAGATAGAACATTTAAAAAATGAGTTCATTTAAGAGATTTTTTTTTTATGTTTGTCAGAAAAATTTATTTAATTTCAGATTAGCATGCGCTTTTCCGAAATATAATAATACAAAAAGGATGTAATCGTTTCATTCAATATAAGTAATCTATTAAAAACAAAAGTAGTAGGTCCAGTTCAGATTAAATTGATGTGTAATTTCAAAGATTTTTATAATGCTTTGCTTTCTATTTTTGTGACGAATTTCTAGATCATTGTATTTTTTTTTTTTTTTTCATTAAACGATATACAGGGATCCAATTCTGGACATGTGTGAGTGAGCTGTATCAGAGTACCTTTTCTACCTGAAATGAGGGTCCTTGAGTAGGTCAGATGAAGGCGCTGGACTGATTGTGGTCCTCCGAGCCGGATCAGAGGACCATATAAGACGTCGCAGCGACCTTCTGGAGCAGATTGATCGGGAGGGGACAGACTAATTACAGATTCCGTTCTCGACCGACATGTCCGCTCCAGGCACAGGCTCTGTCTCGGTCAGTTCTGGCCAGTCCTCATATCTTCGAGGGGGGAGCAGGACTTTTGACAACCCTTCGTCCGGTTGCCCCCTTGTTAGTAATACTGCTAACAAGGGGCATGTTTGCCATGAAGAATATTAAGATTTACATTAATTAATCTGATTTTTGATTGGATTCTACAAATTAAGAAGTGCATAAATCGCGAAGTATTGCAAACACAACAGTTGTAGAATATTCGAAAGTTGGAAAGAACGTTGACCAAAACGTATAATTTATATTTAAAGTTAATATCTATATAGAAAAAAATAATGGTATGTCCAAAAACTAATTTTGTTCATTAACATTGCAACAAGAAATTTCTTTTACAGCAAACTTAAAACAAATTTAACTTGTTTTGAAAGTAGGATAGAAAGTGAAAAAAATACATATGAGAAAAATGTAATTCAACACCTAAATAGGATGTTTATGAAAAATAGATAGGGATTTCACCTTGAGAGGCCACTGGTTCTCATTATTTTATTTAAGAAAATTCTCGGAAATGAGCGTTTTCAATCTGTACATCTGTAAAAATTCTCTATTCAATAAGATAATAAAAACTCATGAAACCTATTATCTTTACATTTGAATTGTGAGATAATTTGATCTCAGAATCGAGAAAAAAGGGTGGCCTACAAAAACATTGGGCCGTTTGGCAAGTCCACACCCAATAAGAACGTTATATAAGTCAAACGGCCCAATATTTTTATAAGCCACCATTTTCTCGATTTTTTGATCAAATTATCTGACGTTAAGTGAAAATTAAATGGTCATTCGTGCGTTGTTAGTGACTCATTAAATAGAACAAGTTTAGCAATCTCTAAATCGATAACATATCTTAGAAAATTGTCCGAGCTTGAATCCATCAAAGTCCTCGCATCGCCTCCGGGGATATTGGCGAGCTCTGCAACCAGAAACCTTGAAGAGATTGTTGAAATTTCTGAAACAATACAGTCGATTCGCATAAAACACTTAACAAAGCAATCACACCGGAAACATCACAATCTTTTATAGATATATTTTTATTTTAATAAAATTTAACAAGGCCTCTCTCTATAACAGATGTTGTTATAGTATTGACAATAAGCACATTTGATATCATTGTAAAGAAAATTCTCATTTAAGGCATGAGGAAGATTAGTACCCAGCAGTACCTCTGGTCTCGGTCTACTTTATAATTTAGGAAAGGAGATCTCTCATCCAGCTCCTCTTTAGTCGCCTCCTCTTGGACATGTCAGCTGTGGCCATGTCGTTGATAAGTCCGTTGAGATGTCCGTGTAGTTTAAGATGAAATCGGAAATAGAGAATACGTATGTGCAGGTCGATAGTTGGTTGTTGTAAGTCGGTATGTAAAGTTTTGTTGTTTACGTACCAGGGAGCTGCTGTTATTAGTCTTAAAATTTTGGATTGAAAAGATGGTAGTTTTTGTAAGTGCGTACAAATTCATTTTTTTTAAAGTGCACTTTTTTTTTTAATTATTGCATTTGTCGCAGATAGTTCTTTTTTTAATTTAAGGCCATGTATCACGAGACTTCAATAGCTTGGTTTGACCTTGTCAAATTAGAAAACCGATAAAAGGTCATGATTGCGGAAGTAAACATTGCTTTGCCACGTCGTATGACACTATCATGACTCAGCCAACATAGAGTTGTCAGGAGCGGCCCAATAAATCTAGAAGACAATGGAGATACGGGAGGATTAGAACTGCCCTCCGAAGTGCAATAACGTAAGGAGAATCTGGTGGAGAATGTCCTGGAGACAGGACGAGGTGCTAAGCGGTTGTCCCATTGGTGGGAGAATTATTGGTCGTTAATCCTGGTTGGTGGACCGGAGTCCCATCAATCCTAGGGCGCAGGCGCGGCGGGACTTTTAATTAAAGCGCTGATGCTAGCAGCTGATAGGGCTATGACGCCAATGTGCCTGATTTAGTGGCGGCAGCGAAGAGATTTGTGGCCCGTCCTCCGAGTCTGACGAAATCCTAATGTTTAGGCAATTAGGGGGAATGTAGCTCTGTGTCCCCCGCTCGAGGGGGGAAATTCGCGGCGAAAATTCTTCCAGCTAAAAGCTAGATCTTGCTAGGGTATAGCGGGTATGTTCTATAATAGATCCTTCCGGATGCTATAATCATGAAACGATTGAAAAGATTTAAACGAGTTCAGATTTAAAAGGCAGTGATTCTCGACCCTTAATTAAGTTCAGCTATGGCATTGGGACTGAAAATAAAAATCGATAAAAAATGTGTTCGTTAACAAAAAACTATTAATTTTAACACTGTTAAGGTGTAATGGTAACGGTATTATTTTTCTAGTAATTGAAAGAAAAACGTATATCATTAAAAGTGTAATAAGGAAGAGGATTTGTAGACTTGACCTTCAACACAGATGCTATAATCCTGAGGCAATTATAAGAAGTTCAGATTTAAGAAGCTTGTATGATGAATTATTTATTTATGAAAAGAAATACCTGTACAAATAAATATATAGATATCATAAGCAATCTTAGATTTTGAGTCTAGTTCTGAAGTTACATTAAGACACTTATAGACATTTCACAAACTATAGAACACAAAATTATTTAACCTAATTAATAGCGACATTATCGCTAGTAGACTTTTATATTTTTCTTACTACCAAAATTAGATGGAAAACATTAAAAACAAGAAACAAAAACACAAACAATTAGTTTAAAAACTTCATAAATATTAGTTTGGTAATTAATACTAGACAAGCTTCATAGTAAACTTGACAAAATTTCCTTTAAAGGTATTAGATTATGTGTTTTCAAAATCATTTAAACTACGCTATGTTCGTTTTTCCATAAAATTATCAATTTTTCTTCATCACTCTAAAATTTGACTACAGTTATCCAATTTTCGTAAAATCCTCTCTGTTCGAAATTATTTAAGTCTATATTAAGTAAGTGGGAGTTTGTTACCGATTAAGTTGAGATTTTTCTCTAGTTGTTTAAAAAAATTATTTGATTGGATTAGTGTTGCCCAAAATCGGTCTTGGTCTTGCTCTTTGCAAGACCAAGCCCAAGGCTACCTAACTATTTCAAGACCAGGACTGATAAAAAAAAATCGATTTTTTTAATAAAAATTAAGGCAAAATACTAATACTCGACAATCTTAGTTACTATATGTTAATAATTGGTATAACCAATGTACTTAAGCATTTAACTCCTCTAATTTTTCATTCGGTTCAAGTTAGGTTTCTTCTATCTAAAAAATTACAGGAATATCTCTATAGTAATAAGCTAATAAGTAATTGCAAGACTCTTGCGCAAGACCAAGACTCGTCTCGGTCTCGCATTTAAGCAACACTAGAAACGATGTTCTGTCACTCTAGAGTACCCGAGTTTTCAGCAAAAAGAACTACAATAAATTATTAAAAAGTTTTAAATTTCTGTTTTCCTGTGACTTGGATTCATGGATGCATTATAGTAAATTGTTTACGGTAATAACCTTTTTATTAATTAAATAATTTGTAGCGAATGTACTTCCTTTTCAGAAATTTATTTTCTAAAATGGTGGTGAACTAGTGTTTTTAAACAGATCTCTTTTATGAGAAATGCTCCTTATGATATTAAGCTACCAACTAAATGTCCCTTAGGGTGATGAAAAAAATCGCGAATAATTTATGATTTTATGAAAAACAGAACATAGCGTAGTTTAGTCGTTTACATTTCATACCATCGTTCATAAATCGTGTCCAAAGTAAAGTAAATTTTGAAAATGACCTATTTTTATATTTATCCATTCACACTTCTCCTATAATATTATGCAGGCATAGATCTCAATAAAAAAAAGGTATTCTAAGAAAGATGAAGATGTTGATGGTGGAAAGGTTCAACAAACAACCATTATTATCAGTGTACGTCCTAAGATAGGGGGCCACTCAAGGCAACATCAGTGATCTTCAGTCAAGAGTTCAATAGCCTCGGGGTAAATTGATTTTAAATGTAAAAACTCAACACTTTGGCAGCATTATATTGAATGAAAAATGGCTGCGTTTTGCGTCCGTGAAATTTCAGGTCATAGGTTATTTGAAAAGCAACCAGAGCCAGCAAACACGTTAAATCAGAAATTTGGTTAATTATTTTCAATAATCAACCATTTTGATCGACCAAAAAATTCAAAAACTTTTCACGTTTCAGGATGCTTAGAATTCGAAAAACGAATACAAATTTTTTTGTCCGTCCGCCATCCGCCGTCCGCACTTTTTTTCCGAAACTACTGGACCGATTTTTGTCAAATTTGGATATAAAATCAAAGGTCACCCGAGGATGATCCTCCTTCATCGAAATTACTATCCGCCTTTTATTTTTAAAATGGCGCCCGAAAAACCTGCGTAGCTATGGACTGTAGCTCCTAAACGAATGTACCGATTTCAATTAAACTTCGCTATAGTCATTTTCTCGACCCCTTCTGAATCTTTTATATAACATACATCAACGTAAAGAAGCTGAAAAAAAAATTAACACACAAAAAAAAAAATCGTTAAAATCGGATAATTAGGAGCAAAGATATGGTCTCAAGTTTTTTTTTTTTTTGTATGTTCTACTACAAATGATATAATATCCTTTAGTTTTTAAATTTTGAATGTGTTACTGAACTAATGCTATTTTTTTTAGCATATTACTAATGATGAAAAAAAAAGTTTAGTCCAATAATTGTCTCAGTTCTGCGCATGCGTTAGCCCTAGTTAAACATACGTCAGGTCGTCTCTTATAAAAATCTCATTTATCAGTGGCAGTATACAAGTTTAATGTGAACAATTAGTGCTATCAGTTACATTAACAATTACGTTTATACTGGACAAAAAAAATAAGGTGAGTAATCACTTATTTACAACACAAGAGTGAACAGTGTAAATAGACCTTAGGTTAGTTAGATAACGGCCAGCCATAAGCTGCAACAGTCGTTAATACCAGTAGGCTAGATCCCTCCGTCGGAGGCAGGTCTGTGCTCTCCAAGAGCGCGTCTATATTTTCGTGTTCAATAAAATTTCTTTCTTTTTCCTCTCTTCACTTTTATCAATTTTTCTTTTAAAAATAAATATGAAATGCGATATTATCACATGCTAATGTCGAGTAAGGGCAAAAACACTAGGTCCAGGAGCCTGGATACTACAATTAGTTCTCCCATTAAAAAAAAGACAAGGCATTCGAAAAGAAACACTCCACCAGCCACACCAGGGAGCTCCATAGAAGAAGTGGAACCCCAACCTGGCTCCTCACAACAACCCAACAATTATGAGACAACTCAAGCTATGGGTGAAGAATCGCCGTTTTTCACTTCGAATCCATTTGAAGTGCTTTCAAATATAAACAACGAACAAATGGAAGCAGCATCCATCCCCAGAGAACCCAAACCCCCACCAATATTTGTTAGAAATATTAAAAATTTTCAATTGATGTGTAATCAATTGAATAATCTGGTAGGTTCAGGAAAATATTTATGCCAAAGCCGCACCAATGACACTAAGTTAATGCCCGACACTCCAGAAACCTATAGAAAAATCATAAAATATTTATCTGACACCAAGGCTGATTACCACACGTATCAACTGCGTCAAGAGAGGGCGCTCAGGGTCGTTATCAGAAGACTGCACCCATCTACGCCAACAGATGCTATAAAAGAAGAGCTCACGGGTATGGGATTCCATGTTCGCCAGATAGTGAACATATTTAAGGAGGATAGAGAACAGCCTGGAATAAAAAATAAAATACCTCTTCCACTATTCTTCGTTGACCTTGACCGAACACCTGATGTCGAAAACATCTACAAGGTCACACGCCTTTATTATACAAGCGTTGTTGTAGAAAAGCCCTACAGCAAGCGCGACATCGTTCAATGCCATAACTGCCAGGCTTATGGCCATACGAAACGGTATTGTCATCACATTCCTAGATGTGTGAGGTGTGGTGAGCAACACAAAACAGAGGACTGTAGGAAGTCTAGAACTTCACCTGCAGTATGCGCTTTATGCCACCAAGGACACCCAGCCAACTACAAGGGTTGTCAAACTTACAAAGATTTGAAAACACGAATGTACGCAACGCCTAGAGAAGAAGGGACATCCAGGCCACCAAGACAACCCTATAGAACAGTGAACGGAAGAGTGTCCTATGCTCAGATGTTCAAAGGAGACACTGTAAACACTCAATCTCAGGCCCTGCCACAAGAATCTAAACCTCAAGAATTCACACATCAACCTCAAGACCCATATCCCTCCATCCCTGAACGTAGGTTAAATACTCACACATTCATTCCTCCTCCTTCCAATTCCACTGACCTCACAAGCCTATTGACATCTTTCCTTTCCGAATTTAGATCTCTCATTACCCCCCTTATTTCGCTACTTACCAATGTTATATCCAACCTCATTCCACTGCCAAGAAATCCATAAATGTCCTCAACCAAATTCCTCTCCATTCTCCTCTGGAATGCGAATGGTATTCGGAACCACATCAACGAACTGACAATCTTATTACATGACAAAAACATCGACATAGCACTAATAACTGAAACTCGACTAACCAACAAACGACAAATCAACGTGCCCGGCTACAATATTTATCGAACCGACCATCCTGATGGAACAGCACATGGTGGCACTGCCATAATTATCCATCGATCCGTTTCCCATCATTTGTTTCCCTTACCAAGCCATAATTTCCTACAATCCACAGCCGTAATAATCCAAACACCCCTTTACCCAATAACACTAGTTGCGGCATATTCCCCACCTAAAACACCCATTTCCGAATCCCAAATAATTTCCTTCCTGAATTCCTTAGGACACCACTTCCTCCTAGGTGCAGATCTAAATGCAAAACACCAGCAATGGGGAGCCAGATCCACAAATTCCCGAGGCCGAACATTGCTATCTGCACTTAATTCCCATCGCAGCAACATCCTTTCACCTAATACACCCACATACTGGCCAACAGATCCCAACCGCAATCCCGACCTTCTAGACTTTTTCCTCCACAAAGGTCTAGGATCACTACACTGTTCTATTTCAAGGTTTGATGATCTTTCCTCAGACCATAGTCCTCTAGTCCTAACCGTTTCCACATCTCCCATTCCCAAATCATCCCCACCTTCATTTATCAGGGGGCCAGTTAACTGGAACCTTTTCCGTCAAATACTGGAAGATAATATTGACCTCAGAGTTTCCTTAAAAACACCTGAAGACCTCGACGATGCAGTGCATTCCTTCACTACCCTGATCCAGCAAGCAGCTTGGACTGCATCCTCACCTGATCGTCCCAAAAAATACCATAACATAAATCCTTTACCTCAAGATCTATTGGACCTAATCCATAGCAAACGTTGCTCTAGGACCCTTTGGCAAAGAACTAGGCATCCTGATGACCGGAAATCGTATAATTATTATTCCAAACAGGTAAAAAAGAAACTGGAAACTTTTAAAACCCAATCCTACAATTCCTACCTCTCCTCATTATCCGCTAGTGATAACTCCCTCTGGAACGTAACCAAAAAAATCCTTAAATTCCAGTCCATTTCCCATCCACTTCGCCGTGATGATGGTTCCTGGGCTTCGTCAGATGCGAATAGAGCAGAGGAGTTTGCTAAACATTTATCCTACACATTCACCCCTCACCCCGAACTCCATCCCAGCCACACTGCTGAAGTTGAAGAATTCCTCTCTTCACCAATTCCTCTCTCTCTACCTCCAAAACCTGTTAACCCCTCTGAGGTCAAATTCCTTATAAACAAATTAAAACCCCGAAAATCCCCTGGATATGATCTCCTCACTTCACAAATCCTCAGACAACTTCCCAAAAAAGCAATCATATTCCTTACCTATCTATACAACTGCATCCTTCGCACAACCAACTTTCCTTTGGTGTGGAAACATTCCATAATCATCCTGTTTCCAAAACCAGGTAAACCTGTTAATAACACATCATCCTATAGACCGATAAGCTTACTCCCGATCCTCTCAAAAATCTTTGAGAAAATCCTTCTCAAACGCATCCTACCCATAATCGAATCCCACAACATCCCTTCTCATCAGTTTGGATTCCGCTCAAGACATTCCACTGTCCAACAAGGCCTTCGTGTTGTGGACCATATATCCTCTGCACTTGAAAACAAGCATTATTGCACTGGTGCCTTTCTGGACGTAGCACAAGCTTTCGACCGGGTGTGGCACGATGGCTTGCTTTTCAAGCTCAAAACCCATTTACCCCAATCCTTATACCTAGTCCTCAAATCCTACCTCTCAAATCGTTCCTTTCAAGTCCGTTGTGACACCGCATTCTCCACTTACTATCCAGTTGAGGCTGGTGTTCCACAAGGCAGTGTCTTGGGCCCAGTTCTCTATATCCTCTTCACTTCCGATATCCCTTCCAATCCCGATACATTTCTAGCTACATTTGCTGATGATACTGCCATTCTATCTTCCCACTCAGATCCTCAAATAGCATCTCTAAACCTACAATCTCACCTCTCTTTGATTGAGCAGTGGTGCAACAACTGGCGCATCAAAATCAATGAATCAAAATGCAAACATATCACTTTTACCCTGCGACGCAGATCCTGTCCGTCAATCCTTTTTAATTCAATTCCACTTCCCTACTCAGACACAGTCCGTTACCTTGGCTTCCTTCTTGACAAAAGACTAACTTGGAACCCACATACCAGACTTAAAAGACAAGAACTTAACCGACGATATGGCCAGCTGTATAGATTACTAAGTAGGACATCCCATCTTTCGATTGAAAATAAACTTTTAATCTACAAGACCATACTGAAACCTATCTGGACCTACGGACTTGAACTGTGGGGAACTGCTAAACATTCGAATATCAAACGCATCCAATCCTTCCAGTCCAAAGTACTTAGAACAATAGTCAATGCCCCATATTATGTCACAAACAAGACCCTACACCATGACCTTAACATCCCATTTGTCCTCGACATCATCCCAACCAGATTCTCAAACTTTCACCAAAACCTTATCCATCATCCAAATCCTCTAGCTCAATCCCTATCCAGCTCCCTTCATCCCTACAATCCTCCACGAAGGTTAAAACGGCAGTGGCCCAGAGATCTCTTGTAAATATGCTTCTGGAGTCCTGGCAATGGCCAGCTTCTCCACTCATGTCCCGAGCGTCTGTGGCTCTAGTGCCCTCTTTCAGTCTCCATTGGCTTCTAATACCAGTGATGCGGCTGGAAAAGTGGCACTGGAATCTCCTGGAGTCTTGCTTTGCCTTCCACATGTGGGGGAAAAAGCCTGGCTCGGAGATTCTTGGGCGAATGTATATATTGTATATAGGTATGATTGTGTTTATAAGTTTCTTTTTATGTTATTGTTTATTTTTTTTTCTTTTATTTTCTTTCTTCATCAGTATTATTTATTTCATTTTTATATTTATATTTATTTCTCTATTATTTGTATATATTGTTTGAATGAGAACTCTTAGCCCTAATACTTATAGCCCTCCAGTGGCTGATTGTATTATTATTCAATAAATAGATAAAAAAAAAAAAAAAGTCCAATAATTGTAATCACCTGTTATTTATTTTTCTTTGTAACTAGAAAAGTAACGTTACTTTAGATGCATAATTGTTTGGAAATAATAAACCATTGTAAAATTATTTGGAGCGTTTTTTTATTATATTCGATTATCATATATATTTTTAGACATTTTTCTCAAACTTCTTATACCTTTTTTTTCAAGTTTTAACATTTTATTGAGAATTATTACATTATGTCACAGTTAAGGACACTTACAATAGAGTTCAGAGAGTACATCTTATATTATATATATATTAAAAAAAAAATGTTTTATTATTTTTTACTCTTTCTATCCACACAGAGAAGTTTTTCCCCGAAATTAAACAATTCGACAATAATAAAATGGTTCATTACACAAAAGGTAAGCAACTATATTTTTTTTTTCGGAGCTCCCTCGGCTGACTGTAAATATTATAAATAACTATGAATGTGTTTTTTATTTATTTATTTATTTTTTTTATTTATTCTTGTATCATGTTTGATTTATTCTGTTACTCCAAGTTTGTTTTATTTTATTTTGTTATAATCTTGTTTTTTTTTATTGTATATATGGTATGTTTGTGCTTCATTCATCCTAAATACTCAATGCCCTTAATTGAGGCAAATTGTATTTTTTTCTCAATAAAATATTACATTTTAACAAAAAAATCTGGATTTATCGATATTATGTTACAATAACATGATAATGTAACGAATGTTATAGATTTTATAAGTTTTTAACTTGTTTCTTTACTTCACCAATATTATTAAATTTTGTCATTTGTTTGAAGAAACAAACCTTAGCTACAAAAAATGGAAACAGAAAACTTCAATATTTTTCTTTCGAAAAGTTTCCAATTCATAAAGTTTTTAATTGAACAATGCGTCTTTTCGTGAGCTTATTTATTACTTGAATTAACAACACAAGTTTTCTAAAAAAAATAAAGTCGATTGATAAAACATATCTACAGTTAAACATTAATTAAATAAAGTGTTCATTCAAATGCCTCTGGATTGAAGCAGACTATGACCAATAAACGAAATAGCAATTATCGAAATAAATACTGATATTTAATTATTGAAAGAGATCAAAAGGAGTTCGTCAAAAAAAAAAAAAAATAAATAAAAATAAGAGACAAATCAAATCAGTACAAACTGTCTACCAGCAGCTACATATAATTTATACAATACAACGGCCGTTTTCAAAACATAATTAATTTAATGAAAATTAAAACACTTCAACCCCCGGACACAAACATCATTTATACCGGCATCCATTATACCTATCCAATCTGGATTAATAGACTGTCCACAATTCAATAGCTAGCTATAATTAAAACGGACTGGTTCATTTTGACTGAAACAGTTTTGTTCCAAATATATACTCCTCGACATTTTGCCTCCAAATCATTTGATTAAATAAAGATTTTAATTCAATCCGATTTATGTTGGAAAATCGATTCTGCTCCGGGACAGATTACACCTCTCCTTCCAGTTTGTTTAAACGTGCCGCTACAGCCCGTCAATTAGTTTTCACATCATTCTCAAAATAATCCATCGTGTTAAAACTCGCTGCGTTGCGAGGTGCGGCAAAAAGTGTAAAAACATTGAAATAAATAAAATCTTTAAGATTGTTTAAATAAATGTATTCAATTTATCAAATATGTATTTTTTTATTTATTTCTCCCTCCCCATTATCAAACGTATAGTAACCGAATCGGGAAACTGGAAATTCATGCCATGGATCTGAAACTCAATTTCAACCCATCTAGGATAAATCTGAGAATCAGTGCTACTAGATTCATGGATTTTATTTATTTATTTATTGCCATCCTCCCATGCCACTAGGGTAATACGGGTGTATGCAGTTAGTGTGATGTTAACCATTGCATTATATTACACTACTTCAATGATAACGTTTTACGAAATTCCCTGATGAGCACTCTTTTTACTTCATCGGTTAATTAAGATTGGCTTTCAAAATCCAGAGATCTTCCAGGCACTACTCCTCTCCTTCTGCGATCTCCTAGGTTGAAATGAGCTGGACCCATCACCGCCTTCCAGCAATTTATGAAGTCTTCCACCTACCGAGAACCACGAGAAGTTTTCCTCACACCGATCGAGGAAACTCATCCTAGTTAAGGACGTAAATTGCCGTGGTTCTCATTAACGTGGCTCTTAATCCGTCGAAAGCTGTGCAGCTGTGACCTCATGCTCAACTGTCTCCGAAACATCGCAAGCGGGACATTGAGGATCTATATCATCATGGATCCTAAGGTGATGCTTTAGATCTCTTGGCCATCACGGCCTCCAAACACCTGTAGACGCTTAAAGGTTTTTTTTTAACAGTCTTAACCCGCTCTCTCACCACGGTTCCTCGTGTTACATGTATTATGTGAGTTTCGTATAGAATAAATTTGACTTTTTTGGTACTCTCGTTTTCCAATGGGATGCGTCGGTATTGAAAACACTGTTAATATAAGTGTTAACAATGGTACATATTTCATTATCGTGTAAAATCTTATAATCGTCAGTGTTAAAAAAAATAATGCTTCCGATAATATAATAATGGACATCCATAGGCGATGGTGATAATATTTTTTATAAAAATTTCCTTCGATAATATAGTGGTTATGAATATATTAGTTGAAAAATATGAGTTGCGTTGATAACACTATATATATATATATATATATATATATATATATATATATATATATATATATATATATATATATATATATATATATATATATATATATATATATATAGTGAATGGGGTAGCTCAGTGGTATGGCGCTGACTTCGAATGCTAAAGGTTCCAAGTTCGAGTCCGGCTGATGACAGATAAATTATTTATTCTGTTTCGTCGGCCGTGGATCGAACCTGGGATCGGAAGATCCTTCGGGAGCACACTCTGTGGATACTCTTGATTAAATAATTGACTAAGGGGGGAATCTGGTTGTTAGGGATCATATGAGAGGTTTAAGTTTATCCATCGTTTACTGAAAACTTAGATTTCGTCACTTATACCCCTTTGCTTCAGGGGGCATCATACGTAAATGTTTATATATATATATATATATATATATATATATATATATATATATATATATATTAAAAATTAAAACTTTCATTTTTTTAAATATTTCTTTAGGAACTCTCAGCTTATTATGTAGAATTTCAATTACAATACACTTAGATAGAATATAAATCAGGTTTAATGTCTAATTTTTATTGATTTCGATGTCAAATTATGATTTCTTCCAGCTGAAACTGGCATTTCAAATGGGGTTCAATTTGAAGCCGGCCTGACACTTAAGGTTGGGAGGGTGCGCATATCATCTGGGCTAGCGTCCGTCCAGGGAAGACTGCCCTCACAAAAGACGAAGGAAATATCGAGCGGTCGCCCTGACAACGTCTATATACAGGCTAATGTGACAGACAGGACAGTCCGAGGTTGTCATGGCGACAGGAGTCGATACCTCAGTCCCTCTTATCACCTCACTGTCTCGTAGACTTTTTCTCGCGGGCGGGCACCGTCCGGTTGATCCGAATCGTCATCGTGACGGCATCTTCTTAGTCCAATTATCTGACCCTTAATATCCGCCATTCCAAATTTCGTTATGAGAAAAAAAAAAATTTTTTTTTAAGAAATTATTTTCATAACGAGGAAAATCAGGTCAAGATCTCTAAGACGACTGAAGCAAGTTGCATCAATCTCTGTTGGGACGGTGATGACACTTTTCAAATTACTACCATATGTTAGAAATCCATATGTTCGATTCATCCTCACGAAATAATTCCGATGATCAGTATATTTATGTTCCTGTATGAGCATAAAATAAATTAAATTCCTACATAGTATTATTAACAAATTGATGCTTGTAAGTTCACTATTGGGTCAACCCATATAAATTTATCCAATTTTTTTAAAGTTCAGGGGGATTTTTATTTTAATTGCATC
This sequence comes from Nezara viridula, assembly GCA_928085145.1. Classification (NCBI taxonomy): domain Eukaryota; kingdom Metazoa; phylum Arthropoda; class Insecta; order Hemiptera; family Pentatomidae; genus Nezara; species Nezara viridula. Next base: position 51,614,836 of record OV725082.1, on the reverse strand, counting down.
GCTTAACATCTCGTTTTAAGTCAATTTTCATTTTATAGTTGTCAATTTTTTTATCGTCTCTCTCGACTACTTAGAGGATGTATTATAAGGAAAAAAATGTACAGCAAAAACATCGAATGACATTTTGTCAGTCAATTCTGTAAGAGAACATACAAGGAAATACTAAACCTGTATAAATATAATTGATTTCCTCCGACTCTTTGAGACTCACTGGTTTCCTTCTCTCTGTTATGTAGAAAGTTATCAACGAAAATAATTTAATCAAATTTGTCTGCGTCCGTTATTGAGAGCGTCAGGTATGCCGAAAACCCGAATACTATTGAATCATTTAAAAATTTATAGGGGGTCTATAAAATTTCTCGCTAAAGAGAAGAGTCTGCTGAGGGAAGTTTCATTAAATGATATACTCCTCCCTGCCTCCCCCATGATTGAGACATGATATTGGCCACATGTCAACCACTCAACAAAACCATTACAAATTTTTTGTAATATATTCTTACACTAACATAGTGTTCAAAACACAACTAATAATCTGAATCTTCATATCCCATTCTAGGCCGAACTAACCAATTCTACTTCTTATTTTTTTTTATTGAGAAAAAATAAAATTTACCTCAATTAAAATCAATGAGTTTTTGGGATGTATGAAACAATCATACCATATATACAATAAAATAAAAATAATAGATAGTTATAACAAAAGAAAAGAACAGAAAACTTAGAATAACAGAATAAATCAAACATGAGACAACATAAATATATTAAAAACACATTCATACTTAATTATACTTAAGAATACAGAACGGATCAAATCCAGCGTTGTGGATCATTCTCTGAAAATAGGGAAATTTTGTATGTCGAAATTTTCGGAAATCGAAGTCGAATCCCAAAAATATTGTTTGTTGGTATATTTGTTTAAAACAATTTCATGAAAATGCAATGGACATTTTTCATCATACAAATTTATATTTGTATACAAATTTTGAGTTCAGTAGAAATTTTAGTTAATGGTTTATGTGAAAGAGGAAACATGCCAGGGAAAGAGATTTCTCATCACTCTTCTTCTTGCTGAACGTATAATGTTACTGTTTTCGATGTTCTAGATATCTCTTTTTTAAATTCTGAGACTTTTCTTTTTCGGTACAATTTTCGTCTCATTTTTTTTTATTAGCTTATTATTATTATTATTATTACCATTTACTTTTATTTTATGTTTCATTTCAAATCGAGTAGGATTTCTTTACATGAATTAAAGGTTTTTTTTTTTTGTCATACTCTTTTTTTCGATGTGTGTTCTTGTTGAATATAGTCTCCTAGTCCCTTCAGCAAATTTAAATATTGCCTACATGTACTAATGAATTTTGGAATAATTCTTATTTTATTTCTATTGAACTTTAATTTAATTATGTATTTCCAATAATTTTTTCTTTATTACTTATTCATATATATTCATTAATCGGTGAAGCTCATAAATTATAGAAGTAATCCTTGAAGGAAGTTAGTCGACTGTTCTACATATCATGGGTGATAAATATTCAGGACGCAGTCTTATTTAATTTTTGCCAACGTTTTAACCCAAACATGTGGATCATCTTCAGGGCTAAAAATGTTTTTTAAAATTACAATCAGAGATATAATAGTATACGACCGCTAATTATAAATAATAAACTATAGTGATTGATGGCACATGGATCTTAACTAATATTGTAATACACATATTAAAATAGTTATACAAACTAAAAAAAAAAAAAAAAAATGTATATAATTTTATTTTTATTTTGTATAACTATTTAATATTTAATTTTAATATGTGTATTACAATATTAATTAAGATTCATCTGCCATCAATCACTATAGTTTATTATTTATAATTAGCGGTCGTATACTATTATATCTCTGATTGTAATTTTAAAAAACATTTTCAGCCCTGACGATGACCCACATGTTTGGGTTGAAACGTTGGTAAAAATAAAAAAAATTAATTAAGACTGCGTCCTGAATATTTATCACCCATGATATAGAAGTAATCATTACAAATTATTATTATTATGTTATAAATTTGTTTGTTCATTTTTTTATTATTTGTCGTTAGTTCTCTATATTCGTTTTTCTATTCTGTATAAATTGTTTGAATTTATAACTTTAGAAGTGATACTTATTGCTCTTAGGTGTGACATATTGTATTATAGTCAGTGGTACTTTTTTCCTTTTTATCAAATTATTAACATCCGTCTGAACTTAGTGAATAGCTTTATCTCATCGTAACCTACAACTATTTTATTAACGAAAACTCTTGGAATTGGGGCGCTTTCAATCTCGGGGGGCGAGTTCGGAAAACTTTGTCTATTTAATTAGGTACAAAAAAATCGTAAATACTCATTTCCTTTCCACTTAGATCATAAGATAATTAGATCACAAATCCATAAAAAACGTGGCCTACGAAAATATTGGACCAGTTGCCCTATATAACCTCGTTATTTTGATATTTTGGGGATGTAGGTCATGCCAAACGGCTCAATAATTTTTAAGTGATCTGTACCACGGTCTATCATTATTCTATAAATAATAATAATAAAATAATAGGGGCTTATATGTAGTTGAGAGCATTATAACACTTTTGATCGTCCAAATTATTTTATGAAGACACAACGTCTATGATCCTTTGCAACACTGATACGATATGCCAAACAGCCTTCATGAGATTCGTTTAATTTTTTGAGAACCATCTATTCGATTTACTTGCGTGATCGGAAGTGCTTATTCGTCCCCCATCCCAAGTACCCTTACACCCCCCGAACCACCCCAAGACAAACACCCTCTCCCATAATTGCCTCTAGACGTCACTGACCAGTAGAGGTGGTGTGAATTTCAATCGCACAAGTGTCCGCCGTCCAATTCCAACTTGAGATTGAAGTCTCTTTATCCCTGTTCCTGGCGTTGGTCCTCATCCTGATTAAATCTCCAACTGTTTTCCATACCCCCAAGAAGTTAGAGGTTCGCGTTGACAGATGAGAGGCTGGTCATTGTTCTATGTATTTCTGGAATTCATTACCATTCACAAAGGTATGTCTACAAAATAAAATAATTTATTTCAAAGGCATTTTATTTTATTTATGTGAAAATTACAACAGTATTAAATAAATATAACCAGTAAAGATGAACAAAACAAGAATAGTGACATTAAGAGATTCGTCGAGATATTACCCAATGGTAGCTCGCTCTCAATAATTCTTAGTAAGAATATCTCGAAGCCATCTTCTTTTCAGGGGTTTAGGAGGATATTTTCAGGAAGCAAGGCTGGAAAAAAGTGCATTCGGATATGTTCGGAGTTTATTATAAAAGGATAAATATCTGCATCGAGCCAAAGCAGCAACATATCAAACATGAAGGTCTTTATGAATAATTTTATTTGTGAAAATATATGAAACATAAGTATTTTGCAAAGAACTTTGGCTTGCAAGGATTGGATACCATAGGAATTCTATGGTTTGGTATAACGCCAAAGCTAAAATCCCAATATCCATTTAGGCCTCATTATAGTAACAAAATTAACCTTTTTAATTAATTGAAAGCTTAGAAGGTTTGTCTAATAAGTATCGGAGCAGCCGGATCTAAGGTTAGCCATTGTCTTAATAAGTTTATTTATTTTTTCTCCATTTCTCTATCAATAGTCACAGATTAAAATGAAGGATTAGGGAAGAATAGTACCCGGTAGCAGGTCTTCATTAATTCTCTGTATTCGTGAAAGAAGGTCTCCAATACAACTCTTTTTCAGTTGCCAGCATTCCAATAAGTTTTTCGATTGCATTCATCCCGTTAATCAATTCTGTCGTTATGTCAAAGAAGCAAATTATGGAAACGGGAATAAAGGGCATTCATTTATCAATGGTTGGTTTTTGTAAGTCTGTATTGTTTTATTTAAGTACAAAGAAGCGCCTGCTTTATATTTTAAACTGAAAAGTGTTTTGTCATTATATATATTTTTTTTGGAATCATAATTTTTATATAATCATATGTTTTTTGTCATTGTTTTTTTTTTCGGAATCATAAATGAATGAGTTATATGTGAATATGGGTGTTAATAAGTGTTTCAATTAGTTTAGTTTCTGTTTAATTTTCAGTTTTGATGATTTAGAAAAGATAGTTGGTTACCTAAAAAACTAAAAAAAAAACTTTAAATTTGTACGCAATATTTTATGTCTTTGTCTTTCTTCTTTTTTCGATCCATCTTGTCTTTCTTCACAGTATTAGGTATGATGACCAATATTGTTTTATTTCGGTATCATTTTAAACAACTAACAAATGCAATTCTAACAACAATGTTAAACTATGATGAACATTATAAAAACTCTTTGTTTTATCAAAATATATTAATTCTTCAATCCAATTGAGCATTTCAATATCTTATAGCCTCCTTTAATTAAATTTGTATTCTGCGATGGGACGCTTTCCTAAGCTGCCGACAATATTTGCATATTGCAAATTTCTTGTTAAGCCAAATATCTTTTTGTGGTAAATAGATAAATGAAATGCTTTTGTTAAAGATTATTCATATGTAAGCCATCCTTCTTGAAAATGTTGATAAAACTGACAATAAACCATATTTACAATGAACAAGCAATAAAAAAAAATTTTAGAGATGGGTAAGTAGTCGACTGATCAATTATAAGGATGAAGCAATATTTTTAGGAATTACAGTCAAGATATTTTTATCGGGTTAGCCGACGTTTCAAACCGAACGTGTGGATTATCCTCAGGGCTATAGTTTGAAATTCGAAACAAAAACTTTTGGCCAGATAACAAAAAGCAGTTCTTGGTCGAATTTCAAACTATAGTCCATTGCATTGATTAGGTGGATTTTAAATACTTTCTACAAACGTAAAAATATTATTTAAAGTTTACATTTAGATAGTAAAATTTCATTTAATTTCCTTAAAAACATGTGATTTACGTTAAATATTATCAGTTTTCAAAAATTATTGTTTATAATTTTTACGCCACTCTCCGTTACCTTCTACAACTTTCTGTATTAGATATCGTTTTATTTTTCTCCAAAATTCTCCGCTTTCCAACTATATATTATAAGTATACGTTCTGACTTGTATTTCCGGAGATTCATTTTCTACCTGTATAAGCATTTTTATTCTTTTCTCCTTTATTCAATTATCAAATTCTTTCAAAAGTTATATTTAGCATTTTTCGTCACTTTTAATAATGAGAGATAGTTGATTATTTAAAATAAACCATATGAAAGGTACTTTAGAAGAAGACGCATATGAACATTAGGCATTTAAGCCCTGTAAAGTGACATCATCGGGGATAAGACCTAAATTATATCAAAGGCTACTTAATTATTCAATGATAAACCGAGTTTGATCAAAATCGTTAGAGCCGTTTTTGAGAAAATTGTAAAAATGTGTTTCAGCGTTGCTATAAATTGGCACTTTCGGTTAGCCGACTTTAAGGAAAAAGTTGCCAGGACATCTAAGGCATGTATCTATCTTAAATATGTAATATCAGTTTCGTTCGACTTTTCGGTTTCAAGCATGAGTGTTAACAGACACACAGACCATTTTTCGGTAATTCGTCATTTGGACTCAGGGGACCTTAAAACATGTTGAATTTTCCGTTGAAAATTCAGATTCCAAAATTTTCACGACCGCAATTCCTACACTTACTATATATACTAAATATATATTACATATTTAGGTAAGTGAAAGTAAAAATGAAATCAAATATTAAACTAACGAAAAAAAAAGGTGAAATCTTTCAGGTTTATGAACTTCATAATTATGCGTAATAATTTTAAGCTTGGTGGAAATTAGTATGTGATGGTGATTAGTGATGACACTTTCGTAGAATCACTTGCTTTGAATTTTGGTATTAGGGATGATTATTTATTATATGTAATTGGCCTCTCATCTCCCCCAAACTTCTTCCATCAGGTTGTTAGAGATGGTTATCTGGAACATCAATGCTGGCCCACAAAGTCTAAAAACTTCAACTCTTTTTTCATTGCAACCAGTGTTTGTTTCCATATTGTTTTTAGAAGTTCAGAAGTTAATCCAGGAACACATAAAATGAGACAGGAATAGTGAAATATCTATAGAGTTCGCTTTAAAACTAATCAGAGAACAAGTTATGGTATAGTGATAAGCAATCCAATCTTCCAAAGTTGACGTTGATATGAAAATCAGAGGATTATCTCTAACACAGGTCCATGTGAAGAGTCAGTGGATGTTAACTAGTGCCATCAGTGGGAATGAGGAATGATCATTCGGATCGTTGAATTAACAAATAGTTAGACTCGGTTGTCAACTGATGTCCAACTGACAGCTTCCCTCCAAACGAAAATAGTTCCCGCCAAATCGTCTAATTTTAATCACCGCCTAGTTGGTCGGGTATCGATTTGTACTTATCAGTGCCGGAAGTCCGCTTTAAATCACTGAAATAGTTTTGTAGTGGCCTACAACTTCAGCGGACAGGTATAACAATTTAAATAAAAAAGCTCAACCGTAGAATACATCGAAAATTGCAAGATGTCTATGAAATAAAATAAAAAATGCTATTCATCTATTTGTTGATTCCAAGTTTAAAAAACCCTGATAATTTCTTTCAGATTACTTTAAATATTTATCCCTCATATATCGTATTCTATAGCTCTCTGACAAGTTATTATGATTATAAATAGAGGAAATTCGATAATCTGTCGGAAGTTCTTATCATTAATCTCCACAGTCACTCAAAAAGGTAGCTAATATTTGTTCGTTCTCTTAAAAACATTAATCACCTTACTCAATACATAGTACATAAGTACTACATGTGTTAGTGTTGATTTGTCGGAGTTTCGTTCAATTATTTTTTTTTCAGAACCTAAAATAAAATAGGCCTATACTCAATTTTTATTGCCTGATGTTTTCTCTACTTTTGATGCAATTTTGTTAAGTACTAAAAATAAAGTCATTTTATTACGTATAAGAACAGATAAGAAAGATAACAAGTTATGACTTAGTCCAAATATCAAATATAAAGAAAATATCATTTCGAACCATGCTTTTTGAGATTTAATCTTTTATTTCATGTCCATTGAAGAATGACGTCACGTACATGAGATGTTCTGGTGGAAATAATGGAAATTAGATGCCAGGCATGTTCATGAATAGAACCCAACAGTGCCTCTCACGGTTTGTTAAGGAAGGAGATCACTCACCCAGTGTCTTTTCAGTCACCTCCCCGTATCCATGGGCATGTCAGTGAAAGCCAGATGTCTTATTAGTATGTTAGTATGCTCCAACGAATTATTATGAAATCATTGGTAAAAAGTCCTTGACATATAGTTTTGCCCAAAATCGGTCTTGGTCTTGCACTTTGCAGCACCAAAACCAAGGCCGCCTATCTGTTGCAAGAACAAGACCAGGACTTGTAAAAAAAATCGATTTTTTAATTAAAAATTAAGGCAAACTAGTTCCTAATACTTGACAATCTTAGTTACTATGCTTTAATAATTGGTATAACCAATATACTTTTGCATTTAATTTTTAATTTGGGCTTAGTTAGGTTTCCCCAATCTAAAGAATTACAGTAATATCTCTATAGTAAGAAGCTAATAAGTAACTGCAAGACTGTTGCGAGACACTTGCACAAGACCAAGACCATGACTAAGACTGAGTTTGCAAGACCAAGCTCATCTTGGTCTCGCATTTGGGCAACACTATTGACATATCTAATCAGCATATATAAATATGTTATCTTATCTTTTCCAGTCTTCACGATGCCTGAACTGTTGGTTTCTTAGTTACTGATCTTTAACATGTTACTACTTTCTGATCTTCCAATGATACCTTAAATATAAGTTCTATTTCTTTTCCTGAAACATCGCTTTCATTAATTATCACTTGTAAAATTTCATAGGTAAGAATCTACAAAAATTGGATTCGGCCCTTAAACTATTGCAGTTGTAGAGCATTGGATGAAATTCCGAACATCGGAAGCGTCCCTTCCAGAGCGTTGCCTAGCCCCGAACACTAAATCTGCCGGATCAACGTCGGCCAGTAAATATGCTACCTGGCAGAGCATAAGTCAACCCGGTGACACAATGGCAGCCGGACTTACATAGCTCCCACCGTCAGTTGTGCCGTTTTATCTCTCCATCAAAGTTGCGCATACCTCCACCAGGCTGTGGTGATTTGTTGCCGGCACTTCGGATGGTCAGTGATATATCGGCGGCGAGTGTTCCTGAATGAGGTGTTGGTAGGGAAATTCTGTCTTTCGTCATACCTGTCCGCAGTTGTATTCGCTATTCACTGTCCCGACGAACGGAGCGAGGGATCCACGATTTCCGAAAAGCCATAAGGGAGGAATTCAATCTTGGATACTTATTCACTAAAACTACAGACGTTTTCTAGTGTCTTCCTAGTGAAAAATTAATGAATAAAGCAATAAAAATATTAAATCATTGGACATTTTTATTTACAGATATTAAGAGACTGGGTAACTTGACAGATTTGCGTGCATTGAAAGCATTTGACTACAGTCCGCGGTACAGATTCCTTTTTATCAAATTAATAATTATTAATGCCCGTCTAAAACTAAAGTGACTATATATTTAGTCATGACTTACAACTATTTATCTAAAGTTATTTTTTATCTGAAATTCTCAGATATAGGATTTTTATCGCTCGTCCAGAGGGACAATGACGAAGCTGTTATTAATATAATTTTATAGTAAGGCCAAATAATTATAGTATGCGATACAGACACCATTTTATCAAAATATTAACATCCGCTTCTTAAATTTCGTGAATACCTTCATATTTTCGTAACGTCAATCTGGAGACCGGTAAACTTCGTCTATTAAATGTGTTACTAAAATCCCATGGACACCCATTTGTCTTCCAGTTAAATCCTGAGATAATTAGAATAAAAAATCGAGGGAAAAATATAACCTACATAAATATTTTGGCGTGACCTTCACCTCACAGATGGCAAAATAAGTATTTAATTTTGACCAAACGGCCCAATATTTTTTTTGACCAATTTTCTTCTCGATTTTGTGATCGAATCGTCTTATTATAATGTGGAAAGCAAATCGGTATTTAGTCCCTGATTAGATTAATCGATTTTTACATAATTACATTTTTTTTTTTTTTTTTTTTTTTGTTAGCCTCAAGACTTGTCAAAGCAAGTCATATTTTCCAAAGATGTCCTATTACGACAAAATGAAGTACTGCGAACCATTATAGGATATTATTTGGAAGAATACATTACAAAGACTTAATGAAACACTCAATTTCAAAAAATACTTAAGAACTCATTATTGTATCAGTTCATTATTTTTTTGTACTCAACCTAATGAATTAGTAGTCTGAATCAGAAAAATTAAAATTTTAAATCAAATTAATTTCTGTAATTTGTCTGTTTGGATTTTTGGAATAATGCATATTCCCTGATGCCTTTGTGCGTTTAGAATTTCCTAAATGATTAATATCCGATTGATTTGAACACCCGAAAATACTCATTTTTCGAGTCCTTATATCTAAAATATACTTTTGTATGGGTGTCGGTTTCAGCTTAATCAAATTTTTGGATTTAAGTATATTTTTTTTTCTTGCAAGTATCATCAAATCAAATATCTTGGCGGTTTAAAACAAAATCGAAATCGATGTAGAGAATTCCCAGAATCCTTTTGTGTCACTGACATTTTTATCGATGTCTGAAATCATCAATAAAATGTGACGAATCTAGCTCACGACATGAACACTTCGAAGATCAAAGAACCTTTGTGACAATGTCTTATCATTTTCATTTTCTATTTCATCGTAATATTTTTAACGTCACGACTAGCTAGCTCATTGTAATAACAATTGTCATCAAAATTATTATGAAAGGTGTTAAATAGGATTGATTTTTTTTTCATATTTCTTTATATGGTGATTCTTTTTTAATTATATATATATATATATATATATATATATATATATATATATATATAAATCCAATACCTATTATCGAGAACAAAAATAGTACTCGAAGTACTCCCATGGTCGAATTTTTCCTCGATAACCACTCTGGTATGGCATCAGTTGTCACTGATCAAATGTCACCAGAGTGGTTATCGACGAAAAATTCGATCATGGGAGTACTTCGAGTACTATTTTTGTTCTCGATAATAGGTATTGGATTTCCGATCAATGCTATATTAAAATGATATTATCGTCAAGAATAAATTTTAGAATGGGTGGTGTTGATTGGGTACGTCATCAGGAACTGACGAAGATGGTTTTAAAAATATTCCTTAGAAGATACTGTTAAACATTACATATAAACAAAAGTTTTATGTATATTACTCATGTATTTTACGTATAGCTCCCCATAATATTTCTTTGTTTCTAGCACCATTTCTAGTTAAATAAACGTTATTAACAAATGTAATAGTTCATCATTGTAGTAAATCGATATCTTCTGGGATATGGAGAAGTTGATTACATTACAAAATATTTAAAAAATAAATAATAAGAAATATGAAAACAGAAATTGAAAATATTGTATTGCAGCCCAGATGCCAAAATAATAATATTCGGACTTATAATAATATAAAACCTAAAATAGAATTTTAGTGTTTTAATTAAATACTGGAGTGATGATCAGACTGTACCTGTCCACACAAAATCATATTATTTTTTTCCATTTCCTTCCGAAACTTCATAAATAGCTTCATATAATCGTAACCTATAAAAATTTCATTTGCAGGAATTCTAGGAATTCAAGCGTTTTCAATCTGGAAATCAACAAACTTTGTCTATTTAATTAGTTACTTAAAACTAATGAATACCCATTTCCTTTCCACTTGAGTGGTAAAATAATATGATCACAAATTCGAAATATAAGATGGCCTAAAAAAATATTTGTCAGTTTCAGTCATCCACCCCCAAAATATCAAAATATTGAAGCTATATATAGGCCAAACGGCCCAATATGTTTGTAGACCACCTTTTTTTTTTTTTGGATTTTCTGATCATATTATCTTACGATTCAAGTGGAAAGTGAATGGGTAGTCATGGTTTTTAAGTTTTTTGGTACCTAATTAAATATACAATGTTTGGCAATCTACATATTTAAACACACAATTCCCAGAATTTTCGCAAAGAAAATGTTTGTAGGTTACGATGAGATGAAGGTATTTATGATTATTCGAGCGGATGTTAATAATTTGATAAAAAGGCATCTGTAACATGGACTACGATTTTATTTTATAACTTTTAATTAGCATTTCATAAATTAAATAATGTCAATAATTTGACATTTCTTGCCTTTGCTATTTCTAACAGTTAAACCACGATATAGAAACGGTGAAACAAGGAAAAATTTATCGGACTGAGTGCCACTGTTCCCCCTCAGGGAAAGAATAAGAGGAGAAGAGACTGACTAGGGGCCGCAGTATCGCAGAATGGTACCAATAAAGTGGTGTTGAGTTATCATCCCTGCGCAACCCCCGGTTAAAACAACTAAACCCTTATGGAGGACATTGTTGAGAAGTTATTCTCGAATTATGTTTCGCCTTCACTGGCTATTATTCCAGCCGCTCACCAAATACAATGAGCCCTGCGTATTTCAAACAACTTTTCTCTCCTCCTCCCCCCCCCCTCTACCGACCCGCCCTTCCTCCACCGCCAATTTCATCCGTCTCTTCTATCCCACCTTACATTTGTGCCCATACTTTTCAGATATCTCCCGCGGCCATCTTCCCTCATCCCGGTGAAATGGTTCCGAGTAACCGAGTAATAGCATCAAAAAGTTTCTCGCTTTTTCTTTATGCTTATATCTAAACCATCTTATCCTAGAGTTATTATTATTATTTTTTTCTTTTTGTAAAAGCATGTCCATTGTTCTCCCTAATTAAATAACACAAATGCGTAAAATATATGAAGGGGAAATAGCTCTATGTATTTTACATTGTCCGTTGTTTAGAATGAATGGCAATTAATTAGAAATAAGATCAGAAAAAAATCTCCTTTTTTTTAATTTAAAATTTTGTAATAATTTTTAATTTTTTTCGGAGGAAGTATATTTTTTAATGAACTACGTAGACAACCTACGAAAATCGAATTAATGCACAAAAGAGAAGATGAGATATTATAAATGGACATCAATAGACAGGAACTGAAAAATAAATGAATGAATTAATAATTGAAATAAATGACGAAAATACAAAATAAAATTGTCTAACTTAAATTTTGTTTATCCATATACCTACCTTTCCATAATAATAAACTTCAGAATCATCCCAACCCTCTCGTTTCTAATCTTGCTTCCTCTTCGATTCCTGATAACCTTCCGAGGCATCTGAAAAGAAGATGGCCACATGATCTCCTAATGTAGACATATTATTTGAGCGGTTTGGGTAGTATCTCAAAAAGTGTTTTCAAGTCATTATATCCATATGTTCAAATTCACTAAATGTATTTCTTTAATACAGTTGTAAATATCATTAATAAATAAATTTTTTAAAAAATTGTTTCCTTTTCCACAAAAATATGTTTATTTTGCCTGTATTTTTTTTTTAAAGGACTAATTTAGATATGAGAAAACCAATGAAAGTCTGCTTTTGATCAAAAGTATTTTTAATACATTCAAGATTAACGAATGTTTTAAAGATTTTTTAATTTGACGATCTTTTTCTGCCATGGTTGTCAAATAAATACAACGGTAAGGCTGACATTTAGTGTTGTCCAAAATCGGTCTTGGTCTTGCACTTTGCAAGACTAAGACCATGATTGCCTTACTATTGCAAGACCAAGACCAAAGCTGTTAAGAAAAATCGATTTTTCGAATAAATATCAAGGCGAAATTGCTGCTAATACTTGACAATTTTATTTAATATATGTAAAGAATTATTATAACCAATATACTTTTGCATTTGACTCTTCTAATTTTTCATTTGGGCTTAGTTAGGTTTCTTCTATCTAAAAAAATATAGTAATATCTCTGTAGTAATAAGCTAATAAGTAACTGCAAGACTGTTGCGTGTCTCTAGCGCAAGACCAAGACTAAGCCCAAGACTGGGTGCGCAAGACCAGTCTTGGTCCCGCATTTGGGCAACACTGACATTATTCAAATTTTATATTAATATCAAACTATATTACACTATATTTTTAAACGTATACACTAAATATATACTTAAACACTTAATTTTTCTTCAGGATTTGAGAAATTTCATACTAATAAAATACAGAAACGAGTTAAGACAACGACAAGATGTATACTTCGATTTATATCTACTATAAGTAAAGGAAACAGGAACACGAAGACGTAAGGGGAGAAGGTGAAAATAAAAAGGCGACGGTAGAAGACGAAGCAAAAAACAAACTGACTCGGGTATGGTGTTGACGGTAAGACAATGGCATGGTCAATTAGAAACGTGTTGAGGCTATTATTGCTTGACAATAATTAGCAGCCTTCAAAGACAATAAATTGTAATTACCCTTCCTTAGTTCTAGTATCTATTGTGTCTGTCTCCACCTTCTTTTCTTTTGTCCTTAGGGATATTTTTAAGTGGACTCTTGTGTAGTGCTGGAATGCCGGGGTAGCTCCTGATTCCTTTTCTGGATAAGGCCTCTTCCCGGATTTATTATTTGCTCCCCCTTTATCTCTCCTCTATCGGTTCTACACCTCGGCCCTGTCCCTACTGATTTAGAAGGCTACACCGCGGCACTTGTAATCGGTTTCGCTTATAAGTTTTCTTCTTTGACGACCAATTTCGTCATAGGTATGACCCAATGCGAATAGCTCTCGAAAAGTTTAGATATAAGAAAATCATCCCTGTTTTTAAGAATAGCTGATTCCCAAATATAAGACTTCAATCACATTGAAGTTTTTGAAGTGAAAACTTAAGGCGCGTTTTGCACTCTTTTTGAGGGAGAGTGAATTATATTTAGCCGTCAGATCCCGATGCGGAACGCTCGGTTATAGTCGGCTGGAGTCGATTAATTGAAGTGTTTTTGCATATGGATTAAAATATCTCAAAAACTAAAAATCGGAGCTGGATACTGTAATGGGCTATTACGCAAAATTGTATCTTTAACGCGATGCCGTGTTAGAGGGGCGAAAAGGAAAAAATAGCGTTGAAAACCAAATGATAGGGAGTTTTATGGAAGATAAGGTATAAAATATCTCAGAAACTAAAAATCGGATCTACATATTGTCATTCAGGGAAATATTCAGCAGTTCATTTCCTTTGTAAGGAGCTGCTATTTATAATTTATATTAATAATATGGCCTAGCTGATGTTTTTACTTCTATCGTGTGGTCTACAGCACCCACCTTAATTTTTTTTTACAGAATATTTACCAAAGTCAATGAAAAGCTACTTAAAAAAATGAAATACAAAATGTTAAACTAACCATATCATACAACCATTAGTATGTGCTATGTATCGTAGATGATGTAGATAATGTAGAGTTATTTAGGGTAGAAAAATTTAAAAAATAGATAGGGGAACTAGGTGTTTTGCTAAGATAACGTTTTCTCCCGACAATCAACTTACAACTTAATAAAATATAGAACTTGGCCTATCTCTTATAGATCAAAGGGTTGCCCGATGAATTTCAATAAACAAAAAATAAACGCCAGCAGAAATGTAGAACGGGTAGTCCCGTCCTACTTCGAAACATCGACCAATAGAAAATAGCCAAAAAATAGAGAATAAAAAACTAAATGAAAATACTTGTCGATAGAAACCGAATCAGTTAGAGAGACTTGAGAAGAATAGCCTGAGGAAGTCCCTTGAAGAAGAGGTGTGAAAGAAACAGCCAGTGAAGCAATTTAGAATATACCTCGAAGCGAAGGCAGAACAAGAAACCAGAAATTAATAGCTGACGACTTCACCATGTTGCCCCGAACCAGATAAGTCATTTAGAATTCATATAGCATTGATTTAGATCTTATTTATTTCATCTGTGTGGACAATCTGTAAAATACTGGAGTCATTAGTCATGTACAAATCAATCTACTCCATGCAATATTCCAAATGCACTGAAAATGTTTAAAATCACAAATAGGTCATTTTTTTACAAGGTTATCACCATTTAGATATATTAACACACATAGTAAATTGGTAACACGATACTCTTAGAAATGACACCTAATATGAAATATAAATTAATATAAAGGAAGGAGATGGTCCGGGGTTGCGGTCATAAAAAGGCTAAATAGTGGTAAAACTATTTTATTGAAAGCCATACCTAGGTAATACAAGGTAATACAAGGTAATAAAGCCATACATGAGTAGGATTTCAATAAAATAGTTTTACCACTATTTAGCCTTTTTATGACCGCAACCCCGGACCATCTCCTTCCTTTATAATGCAACGGTCAACTATTAAATATTCAATAAATTAATATAGTTTATCACAAAAGAGGTCTGTGATATCTAGCTTTCAAATACATAATTATTATATTTTTAAATTGATGAGTTCTCTTCCAAACCCTATAGAAATAAAATATATATATATATATATAATTATTTTTCGTTTTTCTTAAAATAAATGGCGTTTTCAAAATCCACTAACTGTCTTCAAAAATCAGATAGTGAGTTGAATTTGACGCCGTTTCGAAATGCAATGAAAAACTACCTAATAAATTGTTTATTTATATCTCTCTCCCGCATTGTCGAAAGATTGTATACAACAATAAAATTTTATTGTATACAACAATAAAATTTATATCTTTTCCTATATTATTCCTCTTTGATTATTATGCTGGAGTCACTATGGATTGAGATTGTGGAATTCAACTTCTTATTCCTATATTGCGAAAATTGAAATATAAAATACTAAACAATTCAGCTCATATGATCGTAACTATTATAACATTCATTCGATGGAATATATCTAATGAACGATATGTACAAACATTATCTTATTTATATGATCCATACCTCTGTAGTCTCTGGGAGGTCTTGAGTGTTCAGCACCTTACGTTTATTGTTTATTTATTTGCTGTTTATGGGTCAATAGTTGTGAAAAAAATTAATCGACTGATCTTCTTCAATCACAAGAATTATTTAATTAAATGTAACTAGTTTATAGAGGTTAGTTGGTCCCCAAGATCTCTCGACAACTGGTTCGATAAACGGCAGATGAATAAATTATTTATAATGAACATAACAAATAATTATAACTTAATAAGTATACTGTTTATTGATAGTAATTAATGGACAAAATAAATAATTATCGGTCACATCCGTATTCCTATACCTGGACCAAATGAACACAGTATTACACTGAATTAACCCTTCCTGGATATGGAAACTACTTTGTCCAATAGTGTCCTAATAAGACCACATTTTTGAATGAAATTATAGTACAATATGAGAAAACTTTGAATAGTTAGAATAATTTTACACAGATACTATCAATTTAAAATAATATGTGATGCATACAATAATAATTCTGATAGTCCGTAGTACAGTTCTTTTTCCATCAAATTATTAATGCTTTTCTGAAAGTTTGTAAATGGCTTAAGTTTTTCGTAATTAATGAATTTTTACTTACAAATATTCTCCGAATTTGAGCGTTTTCAATCTGGAGTTCGGTAAACTTTTTAGCCGTTTCGGTCTATATAATCTCGTTATTTTGACATGTCGAGGCAACAATATTTTTGTTCCTCGATTTTGTAGTCAAATTATATAACGAATCAAGTGGAAAATAAAAGGATGTTCATGCGTTTTTAGTACCTCAATAAATTAATAACGTATACCGAAATCCATATTTCGCACGCTTTGTTTCTGGGAATTTTTTAAATAAAAAAATTGTAGGTTTCTATAAAATGAAGTAATTCCTGAAGTTATAGATGAGTTTCTATTGCTCTATTGCTCTAGTGCCTTCTATCAGTATCCACTGATTTCCGACAAGCGTATCGGGAAAGAAGCAGTGGGATCTCCTGGAACTCCGCTTTGGCTTCCACACTTGGGTGATAAGTCGAAGGAACAAAAAATTGGCTTATTTATTTTTATTTTTCCTTTGCCTGTAAATATTTTTTGAAAGAATACTGTAGCTCTTGTACCACTGTCCTGCAGTGTGGTAGACTGTATTAATATTCAATAAAATCGTTAAAAAAAAAGAATTTGAGAAAAATGGGTTTGTACCGCATACTATGATTTTTTGCCTATCTTTTAAAATTGTGTTATTTGTAGTATCGTCATCGTTCAATTTGACGAGGGATATATAAGTAACATTTTAAGAGTGTAATATTTATCTGCGAGTTGAGCTGTTCCTGGCCTGTATCTGCTGTGTCTCAAAGAAGACAGATGTCAACAAGGCAACAACAAACAGATCCCATGCGGCTTGATCTTGTTGAAAGGTTTTCTTCTCAACGAAGGCATTCTGTCCGCAGCTTCTGCTATCTAAACTATATGAGCCTCTCAGTTGACAGAATGACTAGCTCCAATTTCAACATTTTTAGTAAGTCATTTTAGGGATGTTTCTAGCTTGAAAATTTACAATATCTTTACAGACAGTAAGCTCATTCCAGTGTTAAAATATAGGACTGTGAATAACTGAATAAACTAGAAATATCACTAAAATAATAATAAAAAATGTTGAAATTGGAGTTAGCCATTCTGTCAACTGGAGTATAGATAGGCTTTCCGGTTCTCAGGAGCAATATATTTGGTTAAAAGAATTTTCAAGGGAAAGAAAATTTCTTGGAGAAGTGTCGAATTCCTGTTAATGTCGATTATTAAACTCAAACTTTTAATAAAACTCATTAAAAAATTAGAAGATTTCAAATGAACGAATTGATACGAGATCAATTGTGTTTTAAAGATTCCAACACTCTCATTGAGACCCATTGTAGTTCCAAATAATTCATAAAGCCTTGCTCCTTAATCTCGGAAAATGTTCCGTTTTCGAGAATAATCATAATTTTTAATGAATGCTTCTAAGAGACTATAGTTGTAGTGGGATACTTTTAACGTGTTTAGATTTTAAAACTTAAGATATTGTTTTTTGTGTCAAGTCCTCTACGAACTAAACATGTATTGAAAAGTTTGGTGGTGGAGAATAGTTGCTTGGACGCTTGGAATAATATAGATAGAAAGTCTTTAATATATTTAATAAATAATTGAAAAATATGAAAATATGACTTCTATGAGGTCAGTAATAGAATCATACTGTCTTAAAGAGAAAACCACAGGTCAAGGCTCTAATACATCAAACATCGATTACAACAATGGATTGGTATAAGTTCAGAGATAGTTATGTATTATTGGTTAACTATTAAACTGCATTGATGTTTTCCATTGGGACAAAATAATCACTTATTAAATACATTTTTACTTCAAATTTTGTGTATTGAATAGATTATCTTAATAAGATTATATATTAACCTCTAGTACAACTCCCCGTATGTCTGATATGGCGAAGTAGGAGTAACGATATACAATATATATATGATATAATATAATATAAGGGTTCAGGATAATATATAACTGACCGTTATATTTGATCCCAGGGTTCGAATAAAATAAATTTTAGTCCTCTGAAATGAAATAAACTCACTTTTATTCCAGCACAAAACATTTCAAAGAGGTTTTAGACTTTTTTCACTCAATTTACTACAATAATAGTTTTTTCACATCTGACTATTAACAGTGTGAAATAATTTGAATATTTAAAAAATAAACACCAGTTTTAACTGATTTCCTAACAATATATATATATATATATATAGGCGTTTTTTGCTTCTGTTACAGTTTGTGTTTGCGTGTGTGTACATATTTAAAATTGTATGTGGTAAGAAATTTTTGGCAACCGTGGCATCAAGATTCACTATAGCTAGTATATGGAATACATTATCTCAAAAACTGTACATTTTAGAGTCTTTAAAGAACTATACCTGGTCATGATGTTCACATCAAAATATTTAGTTCACAATTTATCCCGTCTCTTTTGAAACTCTATATTTTGGAACAGCGTGTATTTCAATGTTTTTTTTGTAATTGTAATGCGATTAAAAGATCTGAAATTATAATTAGTCACTTCTTATTTTGATACATCATTCATCTTGCATACTCAGTCTTGGTCATGGTCTTGGTCTTGCACAAGAGTCTCGCAACAATCTTGCAGTTACTTATTAGCTTATTACTGTAGAGATATTAATGTAATTTTTTTTAGAAGAATCTTAATTAAGCCCGAATGAAAAATGAGAGGAATTAAATGAAAAAGTATATTGGTTATACCAATTTCTAACATATTGTAAATAAGATTGTCGAGTATTGGTAACTATTTTGCCTTATTTTTTATTTAAAAAATCGATTTTTTTTATCAGTCTTGGTCTTGGTCTTGCAAAGTGACCACCGATTTTGGGCAATACTACTCATTATAGCCGAAAAGATCTTTACTACCATATTATTATTGTTTCATTTGTCAACACTTCTACAAAAGGTTTTTTTTTGTTTACTCGAGAGGGGGAGAATCAACTCCAACCACCTCAGGTATGTTCAATTTTAATTACTATTGAATGTTGAGAAAGCTTCTTACAATTCTGGCAGTATTCAGCAGCACCGCTTTCTGAGCTTCCTTTATTACATGAGTTGGGAGGCCCAGCCTGTCAGTAGCTTCCACAGTAGACACCGGTACCAGGCCATTGCTGGAGATCACGATGCCCCTAACGGTTACTTTATTAAGTTTATACAAACTTTTTAACTCAGCTGCTAGACCTTGATATTTCCGAATTTTTTCTGCGCAGACTGAGTTAATGTTTCCGTCATTTGGCACAGCGATATCTATAATTTCAGCCACCTTAATATTACCGTCAATTAATACAATATCAGGTCTGTTGTGGATCACGAGATGGTCTGTTATGAACGATTGGTTCCAATATAATTTTAAGTCATCTTTCTGGCAAATACCTTTAGGGCAATATTTATAGTAGGGCTTCGAGTCGTTTAATAATTTAATTTTTAGACCAATTGCCTGGTGATAGACTTTGGCAACATCGTCATGTCTTTTTAGATATTCTGTACCTGCAAGAGCTCCGCAGCCTCCAGTTATGTGTTTAATGGACTCATATGTGCTTGCACAGAGCCTACATTTGTCCGATACATTCTGTTGCTTCAAGACGTGTCGCCAGTAGGATCTGGTAGCTATAACCTGGTCCTGGATTGCAGTTAAAAAACCTTCAGTCTCGGGAAACAGACTTCCTCCTACCAGCCAGCTAACAGACAAAGATTTATCTATTTCAGTCTGCTGAAGCTGGTGATTCCATTCTTCCATGCGGTCTTTGTCGGTAACAAAGATTGGCGCAGTTTCATGAGAGGCTAATTGTAGAGCAGTGTGCCAGCGATCGAGATTGCAGATTATCTTATGGCACGGCACTGCGCTTTGTTTAAAGTACTCCCTTAGTTTCTTTTCTTGATTTCGACAAGACTCTTCAATATTTGTAAGACCTCTCCGTCCTTCCTTTCTTGGCAGGTAAAGCCTTGCCATAGATGCAGTCGGGTGGTGCATTCTGGAACCCGCCATACTTGTTCTTATTAACCTATCTAATTCCTGGAGTGACGTTGTGGACCATTTTAGAATTCCAAAGCTGTAAGATAAGGAAGGAATAACCCATGTATTTATAGCTTTTATCATTAAACCTGAAGAAAGATGTGTTCTAAGGATGATCTTTAGTCTTTTTTTAAATGAACCTATCAATTTACCTTTTACATCCTTTCTAGCTATTTTTAAATGCTGTTCTATCCCTAGATATTTATACTTATCTTCTTTCTGAAGGTTCTTAATATGATATTCTTCATTAAACAAGTTTTCGGAATTATTTGGTTTTCCTTTTATAACGTGAAGAACTGCGCATTTCTCAGTCCCAAGGGACATCTGTATGGAGTCACTAAAGTGGCTGACTGTCTTTAGCATAGACTGGAGCTGGGATTTATTCTTTGCGTAGAGTTTTAAATCGTCCATATAAAAGCTATGACTGATCATTGCACTTAATTCATTAAATTTTACTTTGTATCCATTTTCTTCACGATTTAATAAAATTGACAATGGAGCCATCGCAAGACAAAACCAAAGGGGGCTGAGGCAGTCTCCCTGGTATATACCTCTTGAAATGGTAATATATTCAGGTGATTGCTTATCTCCTATTTTCAGTTTTGTTTTCCAGTTGTCCATCAATTTCCTCAGAAGTTCTTTAATATAAGGATGGATTTTATATAAATCCAGAACTTATTATTGTTATTATTATTATTATATATGGTGTAGATTTGATATTTTTTTTAGTTATGAATGATCTGTCTACTTGTCTGAAGGTCTATTATATTTCCTACATCAAAAAGTAGAGTTTCGACTTTTTAATTAGTTTCTCTTGATATAATTTGATGGGGATGGCATGGCCTAATCCCTCGGGAGCTGATGATACAATGGCCCTATGAAGACCCCTGGAAGACGAGAAGACTGGAGTGTGTATATTGGCGAGGCGTGCCTTGGATTCCTCATTATCACTCCCTGATTCGGTCCGTTTTATTCACAAGATTCCTGGCATTGTTCGGAGGTTAATATAAGTCCGTTCCTGGCCGCATTACCATACGCTTCGATCCTCCACTTCACCCTGTCCTGTCCTTTAGCCAAGTCCTATCTCGGCTTGCATCAATAGCTCTTACACTTGCAGACATCATAATATAATACTGTACCTGAAAAATAAACAATGTTTAAGATTAAAAAAAAAATATGTAAAAAAACAAAAGTTTCTATCCAAATAAAATTACTAGTGTCATGAAGATTTTATTAGTCAATAATAGTTCGTAGTACAGACCCCTTTTTATCGAATTATCAACATTTTAGTAAATAGTTTCATCTCATCGTAACCTAAAACTATTTTATTTACGAAAACTCATGGAATTGGTTCGTTTTCAATCTGGAGGGGAGCATACTTTATATATTTAATTAGTTTCTAATAACTAGAAAATACTCATTTTCTTTCTACTTGGATCGTAAGATAATTTGATCACAAAATCGAAGGAAATGGTGGCCTTCAAAAATATTGAGCAGTTTACACCCCAAATTTTCAAAATACCGAGGTTATATAGGAAAAACGGCCCAATATTTTTGAATGCCATCTTTCCTTCGATTTTGTGATCAAATTATCTTACGATCAAAGTAGGAAGTAAATGGGTATATACGGATTTTTAGTGCCTAATTAAAGAGAAAAGGTTTGATCCTCTCCAGATTGAAATCGCTCCAATTCTAAGAGTTTCCGCAAATAAAATAGTCGTTATTTTAACACCAATATTTTATTTACGAAAAATCTTGGAATTGGGCCGTTTTCAATTGGCCCTCCCGATTGAAAACGCCCCAATTCCAAAAATTTTCGAAAATAAAATGGTTGTAGGTTACGATGGGATAAAACTATTTACGAAGTTTCAGGGGTTTGTTAATAATTCCATAAAAGGGGATCTGTACAACGGACTGTAAGGCTGATTTAACTCCTCGAGTTAAGTAGCATGAAGGTTTTGTTCAAGGCATAAAACTAACAAACAATTGAAATAGAACTCAAGACTTTGTCAAGTGAAATTGTTTTAAAACTATTTTATGGAGTAACATAACATTCTGTCACAATTTGGATAATAGTTAGAGTGAGAAAAGAGTTCATTCACTCCATATTTACAGAAAATATAAATAAATATTAAGATAAGTAAAGCGAAATAATAGCTATACACACTATTCACAATCACCCAGAGGAATTCCGTACTTTGCTTGTCCCTCTGGCATAGTTAGAACTGGCCTTATTATGGCATTGTATACTCTTAATTTTTTGAGATTTTTCGTGACTTCAAAAACTTTAAAAGAAAGTCTTGTTTGTTGATGTTATATACTGGTCTATTTCCTATTGTTGTTGTTATTGTCGGTCATTCATTGATGTTATTCGAGTTATTACAATTTTTCTACTTTCGGGAACGATTTCCTCTCTACGTAGATGTTGATTTTGGGGTGGGATTTTCGGTATATAGCTCAGCTTCTCTTATCAGAGTTTTAGCCAGTTTCTTAAAGTATTTTTTATTAATTCCAATTACATGATTGGGTGTATATTTCATTTATAAATTATGAATTAGAGACGTACGTATATACGTGTATCTTTAGAAATAGATATATTGTGAGTGAGAAAGGAAAATAGAGGGGAATGCTAACTTGACCGATAGAAAGTTGATTGATCGTATGATTATTACATTGTTATCCATATAACTGATCCTGTTATAGCTTTCCACGAATGGAATGGGTATTACCTTCGACAGAGGAAAAAAAAATTGATGAAGGTCGTCGGATCCTTGTTAAATAGCAACGATCAAGAGAGGACATGCCTGTCTCCCTGTCCTTGCGGAACCCCTGCTTTTGTGTCTCTTAACGAGTTCGTCCCTCAATGCACCTCTCATCGCTCTCAGTTAAGGTATTCATGAGAGATTTTACCCCATCAGCAAGTTTTCGATTCTCGTTTAGTCCTCCTATACATTTCTAAATGCATACAAAATACCTTTTTTTTCTATAGTCACAAAGTAATAAAATTTACAATCTATGCAATTAAATTGTGGGTAAATGGTTGACTGTCGTGAATAATGAAGAGAAGAATGGTTGGGGTGATCAGTGAAATAAGAAGGCAAGCATTGTTTCGATTTACATCTTTGCAGTCAGTCCTGATGATGAACTGAACTTCAGGTCGAAACGTGCCAAAATAAATATTATCATTTATTTTTGCCTTCTTATTTGACTGATCACTCCAACTATTCACAATACAATTAAAATTGTGTATAAATTACTCTATTAAACTCAGCTCTGACTGATCCCCATTTGTAGCATACTCTCAAAAGAATACAATAGGTTTGTGATAACTAAAATAAGTGATGAATACTTTTGATAGAAATTTATTTGCTAATATCTAAAGACAATTCCATTTTTTTTTTTTTATTTAACTTCTGTAACGGGAGTCTGTTTAACTTTAACTTTAAATTTATCTTCTGTTTGCAACAGAAAATCGTCTAGAAAAACTTAATTTCTTATTTTTATGACTAATTAAAAAAAAATTGACTTTCGCGAATTGGTTTCTGTATTCCCAGAGGTATTAAAATTTTGAGATATTTTAGTCCAAATGTTCTAAACATTCATTATTTTTTTTGTGCTATCTTTTTCCTTCTCCGACTATCTTACTCGGGGTCCCGTCAACATACAGTTGGACAAAGTCTCATCCGCGACCCACGGAAACAGTCCAAAGTGCGCCCAAAGAAGTTTTCACTTTAAAAAATCGAAATAATAAAAATCTATTTAGTAAAACAACCCTGAAAGGCTAATCAGGAGATGCAAAACAGAGACAAAGACATTCACAAGCACTCAGATTCAAAAATGAAACATGGCCTCACAAACGACAAAAGCAACCAAATGCCTCAAGGGCAATTCCTACTTGTCCAAATATACGTCCCCCAATTTATTTGTTCCCTTTTCATGCCACAGAGAGGAGTGGGCTACCAAAGGTGTATAAAGATACAAAGAATCTAAGCCCGATGGTACATGGAAGTTGCTCTTGTCATAAGTTTTTTTTATGAGAAATGTCAAATGCAGAATAATTCCAACAAAAAACAAAAATTAAAAATATTAAATTTATCATATCCTAGGTTAAGGCTTACACACACACACACACACACACACACACACACATATATATATATATATATATATATATATATATATATATATATATATATATATATATATTGTTATGTTCTAACAATAGTTACGTTGGATAATTATTTAGATGTATAATAAAAAAGAGATATTCAATATAATATTTGGTCCACGTTTAATTGAACTCTAATGCCAAAGGTTTTTCAATTTTAATTTAGTTAATGTTTTGTGGTTTTTATTTTTCCAATTATGTGCATTACCTTTATTGGTTATAGAAAATACAGTTGACAGATGTTAACAACAATTTTATTTAAAAAACCTGATTTATTCACTTAACACATATTTACTCAATACTAACAATAAATAGGGTGTTTCGTCTATAAAAAATTGAGATATTAAGGTTAGAATAATAATACAAATAAATACATGATTCAGCTAGTATCATTTGGAATACTGCCATAAATAAAATATTTTAACATTAATTTACTGTAGCTTTAGAACAAACAGGTATGAATGTGTATATGAAGATTATTTGTATTTACTAACTTATACTAAATAAAAGAAATATGTTTTCTTCCTTCAAAATGATCTGATATTAAAGCATTATTAATGAAACAATAACGTTGAAAATAGCTGATTTGTTGGTCATTATAGTCAATTATATTTTTGCTAGCTAATGGCCATACGGGACGGCAGGAGTGAAATATTAAATGGTTCAACACGAGGTACAATTAATTACGGATGATACAAACGGTGCCGGCCTTAGACATTCGTCACCTCTGTTCAATGGCATCATCTACTTCCCTTAAAAATTAAATCTCTTTATTTAAAAAAAAAAATAAGTATATTTTGTCAGACTTTGATTTTATTTCCTTCAACAATTTTATTTTATTTTATTTATTTATTTATTTTATTATTTTTTTTTACAAGTGCTAAGAGCCTTTGAAGATCGGCCCACACCACCAACGGACACCCCGGAACAATTACCCCTCCTTAAGGCCAACGTTGGGTAGAAACATAAGTAAAACCCCTCTAGAGAAATCTAAAGTTAATGCGGAGAGAAGATGTGATTCTTACCTACCTAAGAATCGGCCCAAGTCGATTCATGCATGGTTCTATAATGATAAAAGAAGAACCGTTGACATGTTCCTGTGCGTAATTTAAAAGTACTACACGTACTTTCATGAGTGAATAGCTCATATGACTCAGACAGATTCTCTACAGGTCCTGAGCATATGTTGAGAGAGAGAAAGGATCTTGAAGTGATTACAAACATTATGCATTTTATAAAAATTATTAAGATTTATAACCAAACAGGGTGAACCACAAGTTAAATGACCCGTGTTTTGTGTCTTTTATTTTATTTTTTTAAATAAACATCATTAATAATAGTACATATCTCTTAGAAAGTCAGCTGTACAATTTATTTGAGTGAGTCATCCTGGGAACAAATAAAATCTCCCAAAGCGGTCACAATGTGATTCCATAAACATATTTGAGAGAAGTCACAAATCTGACACAAAGGGTCAACAAAAACTGGCTCTTGGCTGAATGAGGTCCCCAAGCATTAGGCTAATTGGGCCCTGGCTATGTTTTATTGCGCGCAAGGAACTTGCTAATTGATACACAAATCCAAGGCACGATCAGCATCCTTCAGAGTATCATGGGTCCTCTTCAGGCTGGAAGGATAGGAATCAAAAATATTACGAAACATATAAGTCTTGAACGTACATTGAATATATTTTTTACAGACATACATTGTATAGACATAGCTTTTTTAAAGTGGTTTAATCATATTCTTTTATTTTCCGTTACCTACAATCTCATTCGAGTCGACTAATTGAAATGTATTTGCATACGGATTAAACTAAAAAACGTTTTTTAAAATTATTTAATAGCTGCAATATCAATCTTATGTACGACAAGAAATCACTGAAACCGTAAACACACAAACGGAACAAGAACATACTCACAAAATGAAAAAAAAATCAATTACTGAATAATCAAGTTTATTTACGATAATTTTTTTCTATTGGCTTTGCAGATCATGTAAATTTTTTGCCACCTTAACAAGCCCGCTTCATCTTTGCCTGTCTTGGGCTATTTCGTTCCATTTCTCTCCACGCAGCTCTGTTGATTCTATGTATCCATCTGCTTTATGGCCTTCCACGAGGTCTTTTGCATTGCACCAGGTCTATTGGGCATTCATTGTTAGTAGAGGCTTGCAGATGGATTGCTACGAGCTACATGCCCCATCCATCTTAACCTCTGTGCCTTCATATCATGGGATATTGATTTACCAGTTTCTGTAAGCAGTTATTTGTTGGCGTTTCTTCTCCGTGTGTTAGTATTCTGATTCGAGATCGCTCCGGTT
This sequence comes from Nezara viridula, assembly GCA_928085145.1. Lineage (NCBI taxonomy): Eukaryota > Metazoa > Arthropoda > Insecta > Hemiptera > Pentatomidae > Nezara > Nezara viridula. The sequence goes on along the minus strand of OV725082.1, from coordinate 51,587,797 downwards.
ATCATCAGGAGGATTTTCCTTTCAAATCTTCCAACTTTTTTCCTATAATTATGACCTGTGTCCAGGTCTCACAGCCATATTTAGAACTGAATTTATTATAGCATTGTACAGACTTAGTTTGATATTTTTCGGGATTTCAATACATTAGAAAGGTAGAAGAAAGCTCTGTTCGCGCTAGTTATACGCTGGTCTATTTCTGCCCGTTGTTCATTCATTGAGGTTATTGTGGAGCCGAAGTATTTGAATTTTTCTACTCTCAGGAATTATTTCCCTTCTAAGCAGATCGTGTTATTGGGGTGGAATTGACGGCATATCATCACATATTTTGTTTTGTCTTCATTTACTTATAGGCTCTGCCTCTCTTATCAGTGTCGTAGCGAGTTTCTCGATGTCTTCTTGATTACTTCCAAGGACAGCTATATCACCTGCGTATCCAATAATTTTATGAATCATTTCGACGCGGAGTCCTCCATTTTTTTGTAATGTTGCTCTTACTGCCTTCTCCAGGGCTAAGTTGAACAACATCGGAGATAGACGATCTCCTTGCCATAAGCCCGTTCGAACTTTGGAGGCTTCAGATACTTCTCCTTGTATTAGGACTTTGCATTTGGGGTCATTTGCACACGCATTTACGACAACTTAACGATTTTATAACTAGAGACAAATAATCAACTACAAACTCATGAAAAAAAAAATTGTCGTGGAACAATTACTTAATTATAATTGTAAGATATATAATGTGGGTGTTTGAGTGTTAAGATATTTATAGTTTTCTATTGTCTATACACTATATTATATCGTATGCCATTATATCGTATGCCATATAATGACAGTAATTTAGTTTGTATTTTTATATATTATTTAGATTTTTCCTCTGTAAAAAAAAATGTCTCTGTCCTACATAGCAATCACACCAATATTACATGTGTAAGATAATTGTTACCACAAGCATCTAATCGTGTGTCAGTATAAGTGTAGATACAATTTTTTTATCATGATTTTTTACGTCTTTTATCACATGAATTCAACTGCAGCTTAAATATATACTTTTTTTTCCATGTATGTACCCAGCTCTATTTTTTTTTCTGGGACCCACCACCCAATGTGCTGGGCCATCACTTGCTCCACGATATACTTAACAATATATATATTGAATTGAGATTACAATCTGTCACATCTAAGGTCAATAGTAATAGTGACGTAAGAGTAGCTCAGTCACACTAATTTCATGAAATAAAAATAAGTAAAGAGCAAAATAATAGTACTAAAATTAAATGTATATAAACAAAATAAAAAGAAACTAAACAAATCAAAATAACTAATTAAATACACACATGGTTTTACTCAGCATTTCAAAAATTTATTCATTCAAGATCTCCGAGCCTAAGCCTAAGCCTAGCTTTTGTGCTAATTTGACTGACCTATAAGTGTCCTGAGGTATTTCAAGAAATTCCTATGGTAGGTCAAGTAATTATTTTTTTCTATTTCGGTCAAATTTCACTAACGCTGTTGGCGCGTTATATTAACCCAAACTTGAGTTAGAGGACTAAAGGACTTTAGCAGGAACAGAAGCGGCGCAATCTGGAGACCTGTCAGTCACATTGAGATCCGCTGTCATGTCACCTCTCCTGTAGTCACCAGCGTTAATAGAATCATCTAGTCGTATTAATTGTCTCCTTGATTGCTTCAGATAATTACGGATCCGTCCGAGCGACCATCCTTTTTACGCCATGACACCAAAATATGGAAGTCGTGATAGAGACCGATTTTGTCTGTCATTTACGAATTTACAGCCTAAACAAAAAAAAAAAAAAAAAAAGAAAAAAAAACATATACATAAATATGTCTTACTTTATTAAAATAATTATATTTCCGAAACAAAATGTATAGTTGGATCTTTTGCCACTTCAAATTTTGGTGAATCGAATGAAGAAATGTTTGGTTACCACAAATAATTCTCATTATGGATCTCCCAGTGGTAAACCTATTGATCATCTATTTTTTTTCTTTTAGAAAACTAATTCTATTTTAGGGAGTGGGGTAGCTCAGTGGTAGGGTACTGAGCTTCCAATGCTAAAGGTCCCAGGTTCGAACCCCGGCTCATGGCCGAAAATTTATTTATCTGTTTCATTAGCCGTGGGGCGACCCTGGGAGACTCTCCTGTGGCACACCCAGCCTCTATAAAGTGGATACCCTTAATTAAAAAATTGATTAAGGGGAAAACCTGGCGGTTGAGCGTGATATCGGTCAAATCACCTCCTTGCACAACCGTTGACCTAGAAACAGTGCTTTCCCTAAATAGTACTGAACCCCAGACCCTTTATGGGCTGTAGTGGTACGGTTTTTTGTTTTTAAATTCTATTTTAACATTTTCTTACAGCAATTTAAAGGCTAACTCAAAGTTTTCCAGAAAACTAAGTTTGAAGAAGTGTTTTACATAGTGTTGTCCAAAATCTAACTGTTGCAAGACCAAGACCAGGACTGGCAAATAAAAAATGATTTCTTCAATAAAAATTAAGACAAAATCGTTAATAATACTCGACAATCTTAGTTACTATTAATGTAAAGAATTGATCTAACCAATATACTTTTACATTAAACTCTTCTAATTTTTCATTCGGGTTTAGCTAGGTTTCTCCTATCTAAAAAATTGCATTAATATCTCTTCAGTCATAAGCTAATAAGTAACTGCAAGATTGTTGCGAGACCCTTGCGCAAGACCAAGACCATGACCAAGAATGAGTTTGCAAGACCAAGATTCGTCTCGTTCCCGCATTTGGGCAATACTAGTTTTACACGTCTTAATAAAAAAAATACCCTCCAAGATATTCTTAAGTACTCGATCTCAAAAGCTATCGGCGTATACAAACTAAAATAATTAAAAAGGAAAAAAAAAAAAGAACAACAATAAAATAAAGACTTAATATCGACAAATATTCTTTAATTAATACATACATACACCAATAAAAATTAACTAATTTTCGAATAAGATATAAATTCATCTAAAAAAAATTATTTAAAATAAAATGAATCATCTTGAAAAACATTCATGTTTGTGAATAATTATCTGTCCATAATTTGCACACAACAAATTGTTCCCACTTATTTTCCCGTTCGATCCTTACAGAAAGGAACTTTGTTTAGTTCTGTATTTCGTAATAGTTGTGATTCCAAGCCCACTGTCCGACATAATGATCCTCCATCCGGAACAGTCAACTTGGTGAAGATCGAAGAAACCGGATATGACCAAGAACACTTGAGATATAATGGAAATCGTGATTGGAAACACCAACTTCGGATTTACTGTAGTGGCCGAGAATTGTCTTTTCGGCCGTTCCTCGAGCTGTCACTGTTTAAAAATTACTGCGGTGGTCAAAAGATTGTTTAAAAAATAAATAAATAGATCATTATATAAATAGGTAATAGCAAAATAGCTCAGTCCCTTTTTCTTTTCTCTGCCTCAACCGATTTTCATTTTCTTTTTTTTTTTTTTGTTTAATAGCTATTTATGAGTTTTAGTGTTATCAATAGAACGAATTTGGAACCAATGTTTATTTATAAATGTTAATATGTTTAAAACCGCTAATCTCCGAAAGTTCTTTAGTGACTGTTTCGAAATTTCAAAACAACGCTGCAATCAAATTCAGGAGTGTTCTTATAAACATTTTATTACCATCCAGCCTTTCGTTACGATTTATTTTAAAGAAGTAACTATGGGCTCATATTTTTATTTCCCATTAACTCAAAATGTACAAAAATGGTGCTCCATTCTTTTCTTTTGTAAGTACAAGTGGATATACGAATATACTAATTTGTTGGAAAGAAACAAATTAATTTGTTTTAATGATCACTATTAAATTGGTCGAATTTAGACCACTTGATGCTACGAATATTAAATATAAATAAAATTTGTTCCTATTTATAAATTTTTATTCTATTATTTCATTTTATTTCCCAGGCATATTAATTTACTCATTTTATTTTTCTATATTTCTTTTTCTTTATTATCTCTATCTTAGTTATTATTTGTATGTACATATTGTGTGAATGATTAATGTAGCCTTAATATTAATACCCTTCAATGTGGCAGAATGTATTAATATTCAATAAAATAATTCTAAAAAATGTTTACCTGTAGCTATGAATATAAATAATGTCATTTTAGTTTTCAATGGTTTTCAGTCATCATCAGAGGTTGTTGGTTTTCCAATAATTTTATATGTTTTTTTTTTTGTAAACAAGTTTATTCACAATCGTAATTACAAAAATTAAAACCATATTTACAATATAAAAGCAAATTTTAAAAAATGACGTTTCAAGCTTTTGTTTGACTTTTTTTAAACTCTTTCTCATTTTAATTGAAAAAGTACTAAAAAAAAAACTCTCAAAGAAAATTAATAAAATAAATGAAAACAAAATCAGGACTTGGAATGGAAATTTCATTTTTTTTTTTTTTTTTGTAAAATTTAGGAATCAGTATTTTTTTTTCTCTTGGAAAAGGGATTTACCGAGCCTTTTAGATTTTTAATTGAAATAAAATTGTAATAAATTTTACTAAAAGGTTCTTCTAAAGCAAGTTATTTCGTAAAAAAAAAATATTAATATGAGAATGTGGCAATTAATTAAAGATACTTATATCTATAATCTAAGCGCAATTGCTGTATATTTCTCATTTGACGTAACTTTTTTTTAATCTTCAACCACAGCATAAAATATATACGGTAATTTCAAATTTTTTATAGAACAATATGTTTCAATATCTTGTGTTAATATCGTCTTATAAGGTAAATATGCTCTATAGCAGTTGACAAACTCCCTTATAAGTTGATGTGCACTGTTTCAAGATGATTTGATTTAAATCTATTCTTATTTCATAAATAAAATATAGTATTATTGAATTTTGTATTGCATATATTCGAAATATAACAAGGTTTTATTATAGGTAACGATAATGGTACTTACTTATTTACCCAGTTCGTCATCGGGGATCAGTAGTGTAGAAATTCTCTTCCAAGTTTTTCATGAACAGTGGTTTCATCGTGATTAAGACACACTGTTTCTTAAGCATTGACTATATGAATGCTCTTAAAAATTATTTATTGGGATGCCTTTGGATGCTTACTGTGACTAATTATTCACAACTATTTAAAATATAAAAATATTGAAATATATAGGTATTATACTTTTTGTTCCAGGTTCAATTGGATTACTTTGACTAAGATTTGTTTTGTATTTTTCAGTTCAAATTACGTGCATTACCAATATACCAATGGCATATGTAGGTAGCAGAAATTAACCAGGACCTCATTATAAAATTTATTTATTCCTTTAACGTTCACTCAATAACGGAATCATATCTCTATAAAAAGATAAAAATGCAAATTGATGTTATAATAATACTTTGAATAGATATATGATTAAGCTTTAATGAATGCAGGATGTTTAACTCCTTCTTTCTCTAGTAGACGTGAATTTGTTAGAACTGTAATCAATGACCCTATCTATCAGTGGCTGGATAAAAGAATCAATTTTTTAAGTAAGCTGTTCCTTGAATGGATAACAATGACGAATAACAGGCCATCTTGGAAAACTCCTCAGGTGTTTCATTTGTGTAATTTTATTTTGACAGACCTATGTCACTGTCAATTATGGGGCTTCTACTGGGAAGGCTAACGATAAACTTATTTTATTTAGTTAAGTTAAATGCTTTCTCGAAAAAAACGAAAACATTTGCAAGTGTGGTTATCTTATTTCACTAAGTTGGGAGGTCTGCTAATCCAATCTGCCTGGATTGTATGTACTGGAAATCTAATAGCTGATGTGGGTTATATCAACTGTAAAATTTTTTGTTATAATATTAAATTTATACTTTTTTGATCTAATGGTTGATACCATTCTTTATACAAATAAAAAGATAACTTCTGGAAGGGATACAATTTTTATAACAGAAATCAGAATTCACCCTGAACATCAGATTTTTTCCATCCGACACCTTCAGAACAAATATCGTGAAACGAAATATTTATCTCCTCTATTCCCGAGCTGTATTCCGTTACTCCTCACCCTTCTCTTCTCCGACAGTAGATCACCTGAACCATGTGGGCCGTTGAATTTTCCGTTCCCCTTCGGATATCCTCCTACGCCTGGGATCGTCGATACTTCACCGCCAGCGGTTTTTCACTCAAGCAAGGAAGCGGAGAGAGCATAAACATAATTTATGAGCCGGCCTGGGGGCGGGGCGTTGAAGGTAAGGAGAGGTGTGATTGGCTTATCGAGGGAGCGCCTATTTATGGGACCCATTAGGGTGGTGCTTAAATCATCGGCGAGCCCATTATGGTGCCACCCCTTGGATTTATCGCCGCCTCCTATTAAAGAGCTACCGTCCGTCCTCTTCAGGTCGATAGCGCCTTCTTGGCCTCTTTTGACTGCGCATCCACGTCCGAGGCCATGGGTCACTTCTTCGGCGGTTCGGCCTTACACATTAGTGGCAACCCGGACGATCCGCCTCGGCGAACCGGTCATATTACTCCGGGACGACCATACATCAGCGAAGAAAGAATAAAATGACAGTAGGAGAAATTTACGTAGAGTTATTTAAGAATTTAAATTTATAAATTCGAACCCACAAGTATGTAGCCATGTCAATTATTGTCAGTTTAAGTTACTAATGTTACGAACTATCAACATAATCAATATTACTTAGAATTATATCAGATAATCATAACTGCTACGTTTTGGGGTGTGTGAAATTTATCGGGATGCCACTGGATAATTAATGATGATAATTATCCAGAAATGTTTAATAAAACATTAGTAAAATAAAATTGGATCTATAATATATTGATTGGTCCATAACTAATTAATTGGATTTCTTTTACCAAAGGCTGGTTTGTGTTTATCATGCTTTCTAATTACCAACATTGCCTGTGATTATCATGATATATGTGGGTGGCAGAATTAAAATAACTTTTAGTAAACAAATTAATTTATTTCTATGTTTAATAAAGAATTATATACAAATAACTTAGAAATTTCAATGTTCAAATACTATATACTATAAACTAAATACATGATTCGAAGAATTTAATAATTAACTGTGATTTCAGATGGACTATTTGAGAGTTATATTGCCATGAAATATTCTAGCATTGGTAAATTTATTGTTGGGAATAACGCTTATCTATTGTATATGAAGTTTTGTGGTTGGTAGATTTCACCGCTGCATCTGCTGATCCGAACTCATCTGGTCGAGCCCAAGTCCAAAAACTTCTCAAGACGGTCATCTGTCATAGTCTATGTAGGGCCAAGGCTTCAGTCCCTAAGCCGGAAGAAAACATAATATCCATCATCAAGGCCGGAACTCAACATAAGACCTAAGCCCAAGGCCGGACATCAACATAAGACCTCTTTTCTTACTTCTCGGCTTATTATATGCATATATTCAGGGTGGGGCATGAATGGTTTTCATTAGTTCTTAACATCACCCTATTACTTCACAATAACTGGTAACAACCTAAAAGGAACCAGTTATTTAGCCCATTATTAGTTTTTACTCTGAGCCTACCCCGGGTTCAGGTATAGGTCGGTTCTTATCTACCTGCTCTCTGACCCTTGAAGCTTTTTTTGATGTCAGAAGTCGATTTAAACTGTGTTTTCGCCATAAATAATTTTTAAAAACTTATTTGTTATGTTGAATACATAGCATAACATAATTCACACAGTAGGTAAATATCATTTTCTGTAATTCATTCAATATATATAACATCAGCGAAACAAGTTTTTTTTATATACAATATATTATAATGCCAAGATAGTCCATTCAAGACAAAAATCTGAATTAATATTTTAATAATGATTAGCCTGCCCTATTGGAAAATAACCCTCCAGTTTAGTAAATGAACGATACGACATTTTTCCTCTTTACAGCTAAACTTTCATACCTGTACTGGGTAAGGATTGAGATCGGGTCAAATAACCCATGTGCGGTTTTCGACGGATGTTTCAGAGCTCCCACAGTCCGAAAAACTCATTTCAGTCATTGGTCTGTCTGTCTGTGCCAAGAGTACCTCGGGAACTAGATGACCGATTTAGTTTTTTTTTTATAGGGTTTTGACAACTGATGTCTGTGACACAAATTGAGTGCTTCTTGCGCAATAGCGGCTCCGCAATTAGTGAAAAACACATTCTTTTCTTTTTATCTGTACACTGTAGCACAAAAACGGCTTTGGCAATTTTGATGAAACTTTCCTACGAGTCTCTAATTAATGTCATTTTAATGTTTGTACATGTTTTGGGAGCTAACTCGCTATGTATATATTCTATGGTAAAATTTATATAAAAACTTTTGAAAGGTAATTAAATTGCGTACAAAACAAAAATAAAAATAATAGGAATCGCAGCAGTATTAGCAATGACACAGCGTATTCTATTTTCTATACATTTTTAATTTATTACTTTCTTACCTATAATAGGTAGGTAAAGTATTGCGATCGGGTCAAATTTCCGATATGAGGTTTTCGAAGGATCTGTATGTTTGAAAAAACTTTAGTCCCGAAATCACACAAGTTTCTCTGATTCCTCTACTTTTAACAGAGGATGTTTGAAAACATTAGGCTGTGCCAAATATTTTTTATTTGTAATATTAGAGTGTATTACAAGTTCGTTTACGTTGCTTTAGTTTATCGAAGAAATCGTACTCAAATCTCTTCTTTGATCAATTTTCAGGAAAACAAATCTAATATGATTTTTTTTTAATATTTAATAGTTGACCGTTGCATTATAAAGGAAGGAGATGGTCCGAGGTGGTGGTCATAAATAGGCTAAATATTGGTAAAACTATTATATTAAAAGCCAACGTTTCTACCCGACTTTGCAGGTCTTCTTCAGGGCTAGAACGGACAAGATAAAGAAAGATAGAGAATTGTGGATGTTACATAATATTAAGACAAAAATTATAAATAATGTGAATAAGTTTATTAAAATTATAAACAGTAAGTACATTCAAATATGAACAGAGTAAGCTAAGTAACAAGATCCTAAACTAAAGTAAATAGATGCTAACAATTGTAGTCTAATATATAATAAATGCAAACGTGAATATACTTCTACAGATCTACAGGAGAGATTGAAAGGAAAGGAAAAAGGGATATAATAATAGTCATTAAGGAATGTGGGGAAAGAAAAGAAAAAGAAAATTAAATAAAATTAGAAGAATAAAATTAGAGACTTACATGTGTGTTCAGCTAGGAGTTTCACTTAGAACTGGAAAACCAGGGTAAAGGCAGGTATTTGGGAAGTCGGGTCAAAACGTTGGCTTTTAAGAAAATAGCTTTACCACTATTTAGCCTATTTATGACCGCCAGCCCGGATCATCTTCCATTATGATTTTTTTTTTGTTTCCTAATGGACATATATAAAGACAAAAAAACTTTTCTGAAATAGGTATTAAAATTATATATCCCCATTATATATTATATATATCCATATACCCATTATATATACACAATTCGTTTGGGAAAATTAAGAAAATTTCACCGGGGAAAGAACTGTATTTCAATTGCGAAATGCCTCTCGCCCCAACAACAGGTAAAAACGAATTGAAGTTTGTAAAATCAACAGTAGAACTTTGTTTGCCAATTTCTGTTTGATTTCATCAAGTAATAATTTCATGATCCATGATACTAATAACAAGGTAAGCGTACATTTATTATTATAAACCTGTAAAACTTCGCAAAAAAAACCCTGAACTAATAGCAATTTTTTTCTACCATGAGAATGAGCCTAAGAGGACAATGTATACTTTATAGCGGCTTTTTCTATGTTTTTTTATTGGTTTATAATTTTCAAATTTCTTTATTTAATCAAAATTTACTTATAGCTCAGAGAACTTAGCCCCTTCGGTTATTACTACAGAGGACACTTAGATAGAAAGGAGATTTATTCTGGGGCGGGTTCCAGGATGCAGGAAGGACAGACGGACAGCTCCCAGAGATAGGCCTGCGGAAGGACCACTCCTATCTCGAAATTTATTAGTGTCCTCTTTTTCAGTCCGTCCGTTGATAGCAGGTCTAGCCGAGTCTTAATTATCAAAAGTTAACAAAAATGAAATCTTTCGGAATATCAGGCATGCTATTTGAGTACAGGAAGGTACCAAAAAAAAAAAAAAATGTTTTTTAAAATTTATTTATTGAACTTTATATTAAACTAAAAATACAACCATCAATTTTTTTTTAAATTATTTCTTAAACCCCCATACCAGACTGAAACGACTAGAAACCGCCCGACGTTTTCGACTACTGCAGCACTTACTAGACAAACGCTTTAAGCTCACAATCAATTACAAACGACTCAAATATATGACAATAATAAGGCCTATTTGGACTTAACGAATTGAGCTTTGGGGCTCCACTAAACCATCGCATTCCTCTCGTATCCAATCCTTACAATCCAAAATCCTTCGTAAAATCCTCAACGCTTCTTACTTTGTCACAAATAAAATCATTATTAAAGATCTTAATGTTCCATATGTTTCCGATTTGGCCCAATCCAGATATCTATCCTTCCATAACAAACTGCAGAACCATCCGAATCATCTCGTTTCAAGCCTTGCTTCCTCCTCGATCCCTGATAATCTTCGAGGCGTCTGAAAAGAATATGGCCTCGGGACCTTCTAATATCTAAGTTGAGTTCTAGCAATGGGTAGTTTCTCTTCATATTGTACATGCCATGTTACCAATGGCACATTTACTTATTGTATATTCTATGTAATACAATTGTAAATCTCAATAAAATAAAATATTTAAAAAAAATTATTTCTTAATGATATTTACAACTGTATTATATAAATACATCTAGTAAATTTGAACATATGGATATAATGACATGAAAACACTTGCTTAGTAACTACCCAATGGTAGCACTCTAATGATATGTCTACATTATAAGATCACGGGGCCATCTTCTTTTCAGACGCCTCGGAGGGTTATCAGGAATTGAAGAGGAAGCGAGGTTAAAAATGAGAGGGTTGGAATGATTCTGAAGTTTATTATGGAACGATAGGTATCCGGATTAGGCCAGATCTGAAACAAAAGAAACATTAAGGTCATTATGGATGTTTATATTTGTAACAAAGTAGGAAGAATCGATGATTTTACGAAGGATTTTGGATTGTAATGATTTCATACAAGAGGAATTCGATGGTTTAGTGGAGCCCCATAGCTCAACTCCCTAAGTCCAAATAGGCCTTATTATTGTCATATATATGAGTATTTTGTAATTAATTGGAAGTTTAGAGCGTTTATCTAGCAAGTGCTGAAGTAATCGGAAACGTGGAGCGGTTTCTTGTCGTTTCAGTCTGGTATGAGGATTCCAAGTTTGTCGTTTGTCCAGATGGAGTCCTAGTTAGCGGTTATCAAATTTAAATTGGTAATATAATCTGATAATAGAACTATAAAATATTATTATTTATTTATTTTTTTACTTTCTTTATTGAATATTAATACATTCTGCTACATTAAAGAGCATTGGTATTAAGGCTACATGATTCATTCACACAATATTTATATACAATTAATAGTAAAATATTATAGTATTAGAAGGTCCCGAAGCTATCTTCTTTGCTGATGAATTGGAAGAATGCCAGGAATCGAAGAGGAAGTAAGGAGAGAAACTGGCGAGTTTGGATGAGCCTGATGTTTATTATGGAAGAATAGGTATCTTAGATTGGGCTCTGTAACATATGGAACGTTTTAAGTTTATCATGGATATTTTTTTTTTTTTTTTGTGACAAAGCAGGGAGTATTAAGGTTGTAATTTTGATTCGATACAAGAGGAATTTGATGATTTGGTGGATCCCCAAAGTCCAACTCCATAGGTTCACGTAGGCCTTATTATAGTCATGTAAATGAATCTTTTATAGATTATTTGAAGTTTAGAGCGTTTGTATATTAAGTGTTGTATTAGCCGCAAACGTTTGGCGTTTACTTTAAATTCCAAGATTACGGATATGTTTAAAAATGATACGTGGAATATTATTGAATAGTACTGTAGGACAGAAAGTGACACGTTTACTAGAAAAAAAGAAGCTAGTGTGCTTTAGACCACTCACATGCTTCCACTAGAAGTGAAAACATCAGCAAGACGAAATTATTAATATGAAATGTAAATTATAAATATAGGTCATTACAATGAGGATTAAATGATGAACATTTCCCTCGCTAACAATATTCAAATCCAATTTTTAGTTTTTGAGATATTTTAATCCATATGCAAAAACACTTCAATTAGTCGACTCCAGCCGACTTTACCCGAGCGTTACACATCGGAAATTTAACGGCTCAATCTAAATTACTCTCCATAAAAAAAAAAAACGCCTATAGAAGTTTTAATTAAAAAAAAAAAAAAAAATAATACTGATGTTTGCCAAGTATATCAAAACTTCAGTAGCATTGATATAATCAAATATTTTAAATTAACAGGAAACCTAAAGTTTATGGTTTATAATCGTAAAAGATGCATACTTTTAAAAGTTTATTCGCCTAACTAAATTTATTAATTAAGAAATATTACTTAAGAACTTGGAAATATAAACTTCTTTCAATGCGAGGATATGTTGTATTTTTCACATTTTCTTCCGATCTTCCGAACTCTTCCTTGCTTCACTTATAATCAATTTCTATTGTATTTTTTCTCCTTTATCTTAGTTTATACATTGGACATCTGTCTATAATTGGATATATGTCTGCAAGATATCTTCTTGGATATCTGTAAACAGATATCCAATTGTTAGTGTATTACTGTGGTTGATCTGGATAACACTTTTTAAAAAAAATATTTAAACACATATCATAGAAATTGATTATAAGTGAATGCAAGGAAAATTTCTAAAGAATGGAAAGAAGTCTCGGAAAGTCAACAATAAGAAAATTTGGAAATTAGAACATTTTCTAGTATTAAAGGATTATTTTATTGCCAACCTCCTATTTAATACGAACGCAAAAGAAGAGAGGAATCAATAGAGAAATGTTACAATCTGTCTCAATTAAGAGCTGTAGGACAGTGGCTACGATTACTATTACCTAATTAAAAACTTCAAGTTATTGCATAAGAAAGAAATTTGGTTAAATCTATATCGCGTAAACCTCAGAAACAATAAAAACTTATTCTGAATAATAACAATAAAAAGAAAAATTGAAAATAAGTATTTTGATTTTTAATCCGGCTGCGACGATGCCACACGAAGGATTATAAATTTGGGTTCTCTACTTTATGATATGTAACGATTTTTTTAGCGTACGGTTGGGCTGGTCTTTAACTTTTATAGCTAACATTATTCGGTTAGATCCCATGAATATTTTGAAAGAATTTGAACACATATCCCGAACAAACTATTATATAAAAGGTGATGTGGTAATAATTCCGCTAAAAGTTATGTAACGATTTGTTTAATGGATGGTTCGATGGATTTTTAAGTTAGGTGGTTCCAATGCCTCATTGTGATATCAATAATGCTAACGAAAGAATTTTATTATATTTTAACCATTCTCAATGTTTTGTTGGCTTCATATCATATCATGTATAAGATAGTGAACATATGTATTCTATATGTATACAAATAAAACCCGAATAAAGAAATCCTATCCATTCCAAGGGATGTACATAAATAACTTTTCAGATCGTTGAGGAAATACGCGAACATTTAAACTTGGTAGGATGCCTTGTACTTCTGAAGAATCTTTGTCTTGACGGATGTTGACATGCTAGTGGGAAGAAATCTACTTCCCAAGAGCCACAAGCTGCACTGGATGGACTTGACTGAAACACCACTGATGTCAATTTTCTTAACAATCTGTCAAATACATCCCCTTGTGTAAATTGATAAGGTTTCCCGACTTCTGTAGTCTGGCTTATCATCTTTTTTTTTTTTTTTGGCTATAGAAATTTATTGGCGCCTTTTTCAACTTTTTGCAATCAATCAGAAAATGTATCTGTAAATACAAGGTAATATATAAATGACATGTCAGGTACGCGGAAGCAAAGTACCCAGCAGAACCTCTTCTCTGACTTGTTTCAATTGCTTAGGTTGTTTTAAGGAAAACGATCACTCATCCAATGTCTTTTTAGTCTCCTCCTCGTGTTCTAGTGTATGTAACCTCTTATCAATCTATCGTTTTGTCCGTTCAAATTAGTATAAAATCGTTGGTGAAGAGTGTTTATATGCTGGTCAACTGTTTGAAGGTGTAGTTTTGCTAGCCGCGGACCAAGATGCTTTTGTTATGAGTCGCAATAATTTGGTTAGAGGGTTTGAAGTTTTTGTAGGTGGGACTTTTTAGCGTATACTTGTGATGAGTACGTCCATATGAGTTTAAGTATGTAAATGTGTTCAGTTTCTTTCTCAGTTTCAGTTCTGATGATTTAGCAAAAAGAGGGTATAGTAGTTTGATTCATTTGTTAAGTGTCCTACGTTTCATTTTTACATTTGGGCGCATTAATATTCTTCTTTTGAAGGTGGGTTCAAGATAAAGTACCGTGTCCGTTTGAGGAATTTGATTGCTATCAATATAAACTGGAGGGCAGGTGTTTCATCGAAGAGTAAATGTGTATATATTTCTGCAAATCGCGTTTTTAAGGCGTGTAGAGGGTTCCAGGAGGCGCATTTATCTCTCTTGTCTTTATTAGATATATCTAATTGTAATTCTATCGGCTCCAGAAGATACTCCGTCATATATACAAATATCGGCACAAGACCCAAAAAAGGACGGATTCAAGGGACCAGAGCAGCAGCGGAGTCTAGGAACTGACACAATTTAAGGAGAGAGTCTGATATAGCAAGTCGGATGGAGACAACAGAGAGTTGAAGGAGTCAGCAATATGGAAGCAGAGCAGCCAGTAGAAGAACTGAAGACTGAATTAGAAGACTATACAGTAGAGGACGGCAATACTCCACACCATTAAGAAACATCAGCTAAGTCATAACATCCATAGTCGTCCGGGCATAATAATCTAGCAATTTATCGCCCTAAAACCTTACCTACCCACCACAGTCATAATATCCAGATACCACAGTCATAATATCAGATCTAGACCGTAGTATTCTAGATTGAATAATATAATTTTCATTGGATATATTTTCAAAATGTCCCTTCTTTCCGCAGACAATATTTCCTCGGATCTTTCCTATTCCAAACAATCAACACCAGACACCCTTCTTACATCTACAGTCTCCTACAGTTTAAACCCGTGGTGCACTCCCAGAAAACAAGATCCCGTGTTTCCGACCTTTATATCCCTTCCCATAGTTTGAATATTCCTTTATTTCCCGATACACAGCCTTCTGGAATTCCTTGCCATCTGAAATCCGCCATGCCTCCTCCTTGTCCTCATTTAAATATCATCTCTACCAATTCCTTCTCACATCCTAAAATGACGTTATACAATAAAATAAATATTATGAAACAGATTTTGACTGAGGTAAATGGTTGATAAAATTTATTGAGTCTTAATTTTAAAAATCAACCCATGCTTATTTTATTTTTATTTTTTATTTTCATCTAAATAATGTTTTTTTTTATTTCGTTTTTTCTCAAAATTTTATTTTATTTTTACTTGTTTTAATTTAACATCACTGAAGATACTGTATATATTCTTTAATATTGATTAATGTAATTTTTGGCCAGATGTAGTTTTTATTCCTTTGTTCATATCTGTTATTCATAAGGGACCTTGTCCCAGAATAAAGTTTACTTTCTATCTATCTATCTATCTATTTGTATCAATATCTAAATGGTGGCACACAAGAGTGATTGTTAAAATATCAAGATGAATAATAATTAATCTATTTATAAATTAGTATATTTAGGAGTTTTGGCAATGCCAAATTCTCCACTCAAGCCATGTATGTATGATTATAGAACCTCTACTGGTCTTTAATACCAGTAGCGCGGCTGAGTGAGGGGTGCTGGGATCTCCTTGAGTTCTGCCTTTCCTTCCACGAGTGGAAGGCTCGGCTCGGAGAACTTGAGAGAATGATTTTTTTATATATATATACATATATATATACTATATATATATATATATTGTATAGAAGCTGTATGTATTTGAGATTTTACATTCATCAGCTAGTTCCTTTTTGTTTAGTTTAATTTATATACATTTACTTTTACTATTATTAATTGTCTGTATTATTTATTGTGAATGTGCTCTTTGAACACTATTATAAATGTCCTTAATTGTGACAGATTGTAATATCAATCAATAAACAAGTTTAAAAAAAAATTATAGATGCAAACAAAACATATATCTACAATAATTATTGATGAATCATATTAGAGGAGAATGATGTTTTGAATCGGGCTGATTGAGGTTACTAATGATCTATCGATTTAATTATTGCTATTGAATGCCAACACAAGTTTACATAGGTATAACTATAACTAAGTGGATGTTATGACTTAGCTATTGTTTCTTTATGGTGTGGGGTATCGCCGTCCTCTAAAGGTCTCTTCTCCTAGCTGCTCTGCTCCCAGCTTGCTTGTCCTAGACTGCCTCCTCCAACTCTCTGTTGTCGACTACCTATATCAAACTCTCTCCTTCAAATGTGTCAGTTCCCAGACTCTGCTGCCCCTCTGCCACCTTGAACCCGTCCTTTTTTGTGTCTTGTGCCGATATTTATACTGGCCGTCCTTACAAAATGCTGCATGCCCTGAGGATTTGCTACTCTCCCTCAGGTCACCGGACATGTGTTAGCAATTATTATACTGTTTTATATTTATTTATATTAAATAATTGAATATATTCTAAAGATAGCCCTTACGATATATAGCAAATTTTATATGTTTGGATTCGGATTGATTAAAAAATAGTCACTTTTAGAGTATCTCTAAAAGTGAAAATTAAAGTTTTGTTAAAGGATATTTTTTCTAGGTCGATAACAAAGATTCACTGTATTATATAACAAACCAAAATTTGAGTATTTTGTTCCAAGAATATCATGTGATTTTAGGACCTTTTTCGCTAATACAAATAAGTTACTATGAAAGTATGAGAATAGGAACTGGGTAAAACAAAGGGAGACGTATTCATTGCCAGGTATTGCTATCAGGGAGCCCTAACTCTTGCGCGCAATGTAAATTTATCACAAGGGACGGGCCGGAAGGAGGAGCCTCCTAGATTATGATTAATACGGAAGCAGCGGCCTGGCCTCGAGTAATTATTTATCATGAAATACAGAGGGCCGTTGATAATCAGCATAAATTGGGTGTGTGATAGCGTAGAGTGCCCTCCCCGAGGCCAAGATAACCGTTACAGCTCCTCTAGCCTGTTCCTGCTTCTTTGCATTATTACTGCTTTTGACCGAGTTGCCGTAGCTGTTCCATCGTCGGAGGGTGCCGTTCCAAGATAACCATAAAAATACTTCTTATCATAATCAATAACTGGTCTGGACTGTATTTCATTATAATTTGATGTGTAGATCCCTTTTCCTCCTATTCCTAACATCCATTTAAAGCGTCGTGAGCGGCTTCAACTTATCATTAACTAGAATATTTTTGTATACAAAAAATCTCGTTTACATGAACTATAAGCAAATAATCATAAGTATTTGTAAGATTGCGGGATATGTTTTCCAACAGTCAGGATTCGTACGTAGTTATTTTTTGAGTGTGACTATCAGCTTGACGACAAAACTCTAGAGAAATATGTTTTATTTCTAGAAATAAAATCTTATTTCATTTTATTAGTTTTAATGAAAACTAAAATGGGTTTCAAAAATGAGGGCAGGGTGGCCAAGCTGAAAACACGTGTACACTGCACCTATACGTTATGAATTTCAACCTGATAACAAAAATTGAGAAAAAAAATTGAGTCGTGTGTCCACTCAAACGACTTCTCTACCTATTTCAGAAAAGTTTTTAAATCTTTATATATGTTTATCAAGAAACAAAAAAAAAATTAATCGGATTTATTTTCCTGAAACTTGATTAAAAAAAAGATTTGAGTGTGATTTATTTGATAAACTAAAGCAATGTAAACCGGCTTAAGGTAAATCAGTGTAAACATTTCAATACTCTCTAATATTGCTGATCAAAAACTTTTGCCGTAGGTTAATTTTGTCAAACAATAATGTATATTAAAAGTAGAGGAAATAGTGAAGCTTGTGTGATAAGGGCAACAGATTTTCATACTTTTACATAGCCATATTTTTCCTCTCATTCACCCCTTTTTGACACCGGGATATGAACCCGTAATCTTACATTGGAAATTGAGTAGCTGTAACCTCGTTAATAGTTGTCTAAAATGAACGATTTTTTTATATAGTGTTTTAGGGAATTTCATTACCTTGACATTAGACCAAAGGGCTAAAAATGTGTTTTTCGGACTCAGGGGGCTCTGAAACGTAGACACCCGTCGAAAACCGCATATCGGAAATTTGATCCGATTGTAATACTTTCCTAACTAATTATAGGCACGAAAGTAATAAATTAAAACATGTGTAGAAAATAAAATAAGCTCTATCATATCTAATGCTGGTTCGATTCCGATGGTTTTTTTTTTTTTGTTTTGTTGAAAATTTAATTACCTTTCAAAAGTATTATTATAAATTTTACCATATAATATATACTTAGCTAGCTAAGCACCAAACCATTTTTCTTTTCTTTATAACTTTTCTTTCTGAATTTTCTCGGTAATTAAGTCCATATACGAAAATTAAAAGAAAAATTATTAGAACATTACAGGAAAGTTTCATCAAAATCGTTAGAGCAGTTTTCGCGCTACAATCTCTAGACCAACATGTTTTTCATTTATTGCGCAACAGCTATTGAGCATGGATCACGCAATTTCTGTCACAGGCATCAGTTGTCAAAATCCTACAAAATAAAAAAAGAAGCAACAAAATCAGTTCAGTCGTTCACGAGAAAATCTTGGCATAGACAGATAGACAGGCTAGTGGTTAAACATGTGTTTTTCGGACTCAAGCTGGATATCTGATGTTTGACCCGATCGCAATACTTTCCTTACCTAATATAGGTTGGAAAGTAAAAATTAATTCGCGTCCCTTTGCAGGTGGGATTGATTGTTCTTCAACTAATGGCCAGCGACAAATATGTGCACATCAAATATATCATATATAGGTTGAAGAAGTTTTACTACTAATCCACTTCTCTCTGGGGAGAAGAAGAGAAGTTTCACCGGAGAGGGAGGGGAGGGGAATAAATAGAAGAAAAGCAGATTTGGCATAAGTGAAGAGGCGAGCAAATGCTCTGTGTGCTCAGCTGGGGGAAGAGAAATATAATTGTTTAAAAATTCAACAGTAGGTTGTTATGTAACAGTAACATCCCACTGCTGCATATACCCGTATTGCTTGAGGCAGGGGAGGCTTGAAAAGAAATAAATAAGTTTTAATAACAACTTTTTTTTATGGAGAAATTTTAAAAGATTGATTATCCTTCTACGTAATCAGTAATAATTTGTTCGTGGGTACTGGGACTAGTAAGAATATGTCCATTTTTACTTTTAATTGCCTATATGTGTAATATATAGCAAGGGAGAGTATTGCGATCTTGAAATTTTCGAATCCGAATATCCAAGTCTCGCAAAATGGTCTGTGTGTGTATGTGATCAGTCCAGCTCAACTTCGAAGTTGAAAGAAACTGATATTACATATTTAAGATAAGGTATACGCACGAGATGTTACAGCAACTTTTTCCTGGAAATCGGCTAACCGGAAGTGGCACTTCATATGAGCGATGCTACACATTTTCACGATTTTTTCAATAACGGCTCTAACGATTTTGATTGATCGGTATATCAGTATATTATTAAATGGTCTTTAAGATCAGCTAGGTCTTATCCACATTGATCTCCCCTTACAGAGCTTAAATCCCCAATGTTCAATATGTAAATTTGTGAATTAAAACTCTCTAGTACCTTAAGTTTGGTTTATTTAAAAAAAATAACTGTCTCTAATTATCATTAAAAATAAAAAAAAATAGCTGAATATAAAGTATGAAAGAATTTGTTTATTGGGTAAAAGGGAAAAAAGGAAAAATGTGTTTTTAGGTGGAAAATTCAAATACATTTAAAAAGTGATAGAGATTTAATTCCTATAATTTTTATGAAACAGTATGATCTTACTTATTCATAATTAAATACATGTATTTTCAAATCTCTCATTGTTTATAGTGCTCAAAGACTTGAGTAATGTGATTCAAATAGACTGACGCAGTTATAAGGTTTTTATTGTCTACAACGGATGTAATAAATAGAGTTTTTTTATATTTAATTTAATGGTCTAGATGAGTTTTTTATTTATGATATTGTTCAAGGTTTACCTCCAGTAAAAACGCGCTTCAAGAAATTCCTATAATAGTCAAATTTGACCAGACAAGAGTTGCTTTTCGAAATAGAGCAGTAAGTGAAAGTTATGTGTTGCAAGCACCATTTTTTTTAATTTGTTCAGGGAGTCCAATTTGGAACAAATTTAAGCAATTATAATTTGTTTTTTAGTTACTAAATCTGTATTCCGGAGGTAAAGTACACGCTGTCACATTTTCTATGTTTGTTCAGGGAGACAATTATCCATAACTTTGAGCTATTAAAATTTGTTTCTTAGTTACTAAATAATTTAATAAATAAAATGGGCATGAAATGCTTTACCCCTGGGGCACAGATTTTAAAGTTATAATTAAATTTAAATTATATTTCAAATTAAAATATACATACTTTTTTTCTTAATGACACTTTGTAAGAAAAAGATCTCTTTATCCCTTTCCCTCTATCTCCCACCGCCAGCAGGACACAGATAATAGAAAATAAAACAAATGCGAACAATCAATTATTTTATGAAAAACAAAATTTATCGTAGTTTATTCATTTAAAATTCCACTATGCTGTAATTGGTAATTAAATATGTATTTTGTTACCGTTTCCTATTTAATAAAATTTCTGATTTACTTTAAAAAACACGTAGACCGTGGTACAGACCCAATATATTCTGTGGGATGTTTTCAATCTTTAGATCGATTAACTTTTCTATTTGATGAGGTACTTACAACTCAGGTTTCCATCTAATCACCAGCTGTCTGAATTTACCCGTATTAACGAACCCCACACCAAACCCGTATGTGTTCTCACGGCAGCTTTAAAATATGGTGTGGTTCTTCTTCTGCATTATGCCTTGGCCCGTCCACCGGATATGCTGGATGGCAACTATGTCCAATTTGTAAAAACCTATTTGATCTAGGAGCAGTTTCAGTGCTCCAGATCGGTATAAGGACAAGATGTTCCGATATCCTATGTCAAAGTTCTTACCAGTAGGGTCGATTCTTGAGAGACTGATCAATTCCGAGGCTGTTTTAGGTTTTAGGTTTCCATTGAGCTGGAATCAGGAGCGACTCCTATTAATGACTTCCGACTCCATGACATCAGGACTCTTTGATTCCAGCTAATCATTCATTTTACAAAGAGTCCAGTAATTCAAAAATGACTTTTTAAAATCTCTTGGATCATATAAGGTGAATCATTCAAATGTTCTGGAAGATGAAATTCAGTATGTATGATTATGTTAGTACTTACCAAGGTGCTTTAACTATGATTCGCAATATTTTTGGTTGGAAAATTTTGGAAAAATCTTCATTTTGTAGCCGTTCTTTTTAGTTATAACGTATATCTGTGAGGACTGTATATGTGCAGGTGTGTTTACGTACATATGAATTTATTTTCTGCCTTATTTATAGGTTTGAAGATCTGCAAAAAAAAAGTGAATGAACTAGTTTATAATAAGTTTTGAAAAGAGAAGGAGAGATATATATCTCAACTGTACATTACGCCTGAAGAAGTATATATTATAAAACAAAATCTATTGTCGCCTTCATCCCTTATTCGTAAGCGGACCTATTTCCTAATAACTATTGACCTATTTTGGGTAAAATTTCAGAAACAGGTGATGAAGAAACCACTGGGTTTACGCCGGATTGACATTTTTTTTTGGCATGGGTGCAAAGGGAGACGCAGTGAATGCACTAGCCACATATGATAGAGCTATCTTGACAGCCGCTGACACAGCAGTGACAGTCTGACACACAGATAGCCAGTCAGTATCGAAGGCTGTGTCACATCCATACGTCCATTGAACAGGAATCGAACATAAGGCCAGGTTAACTGCCAACCGTTTATGGTTATAATTAGTTGGATATAATCCTCTGTGTAACATATACTGCTGAAGGAACACTTTATTCGAGACAATACTTTAGGTAAAGATAGCAAACTCCCTGTATTAACAATATATTTATGTTTTAATGAAACTACAGATTTCTTCGGGTCTTAAAATTAAACATTTTTGATGATATTGAAAAAAATCGAATTCAGTTTCGTTTGGATATGGGTCAACTTGGATCGAACTGGTACTACACTAATTTTGAAAAAAAAAAAACTAGTCTCATTATCAGTTAACAATAATGACGTTCCAAATTGATGATGAACATATGCATCTAGTTATTTTTATAAATTATGTATACATTTACATATTTCTTTTTTAAATATGATTTGGCCAAAATTATTTTCATTCTTTTTCTCAATTATGCTATTCAAAAAGATTTCTTATAAGAATCAATGACTACAATCAATCAATCAAAGAATATTTCTCAAGTAAACCAATTTTTAAAAACGTTTTTAGGTAATCTAGTTTGGCCATTGTGGAAAATTCATTTTCTATATGAAAAAGCTGTTAGTTGGGTACTCTATCCTTCAAAAACTAATAATAAAACAAACAGATCATATATAACAAGTACCGAATCCTATAAATTTTATGGTGTGGTAGCTGTCCAGGTTTCAGGTAGATATTTAGGTTTAATTTATCTGTTCCATAACCTGTTACATAACTTTTATTTTGCTTCTCAATTTCTTCAGCAATAATCTAGAAATTTCACTAGCTGAAACTGCTTTCATGGTTTGTCTAAAATCGAAAAGAAACTGGATGAAAGATTAAATACACATAAAATTTGCATTTGATTTAACCTTAATTAAAATAAATATAGTTAAAATAAGTTTATTGTTGCAAAACAAATATATAAATGCGCATCGAATATTTTAATTCTCACAGAAGGCAAAGATAACGCAAAGACGCTGTTGATTTAAAACGAAAACTCAAAACTTTCATTTAGTATTTATAAATAAATTTTGATTCAAAAATAAATTAATATTTTAACGAATCTGTAAATGGAACTAAGAAAAGAAATTCCATAATATAGTTTTCTCTTAGGTGTGGTGACAACCAAAAACTCAAAAATAATTATTATTACACCAATCAGCTCAAATACATTTTTGCCATATTCGGTGGAGAAACTTTTGTAATCTTAATCAATTCGTAATTATACCAGTTGGGGCTAATACAGTCTCGCTCAATCTCCATTGGCTTGAATGTTGTCCAAAATCGGTCTTGGTCTGGCACTTTGAAAGACCAAGACCAAACCCGCCTAGCTGTTTGCAAGACCAAGACCAGAATTGGTGAAAAAAATCGATTTTTTTAATAAAAATTAAAATAGTTACTAATATTCGACAATCTTAGTCACTATATGTTAATAATTGGTATAACCAATATACTTTTACGTTAAATTCCTCTACTTTTTCATTTTGTTATGTTTCTCCTATCTAAAAAATTACAGTAAAATCCCTTTAATAATAAGCTAATAAGTAACTGCGAGACTCTTGCGCAAGACCAAGACTATGACCAAGACTGAGTTTGTAAGACCAACACTCGGCTCGGTCTCGTATTTGGTAATAATTGGTAGTAACACTAACTGGCTTTATCACCAGTGGCGCGGTTGAGAGAGTAGCGCAAGGATTTCTTGGGGTCCTGCTTTTTCCTCTATAGTTGGAGTTATTGATTTCCTGCCTGATTGTATATATTGTATATAGGTATGACTGTGTTTTTGATTTTTATGTTTATAATTTATTTATCTTTAAATTATTTTATTTTTTATTGCTTATATTTATTGATTAATATTTAGTTGCTGTTTTGCTTTGGTTTATTTTATGTTTTCTGTATATATGATGTGAATGTGTTCATATCTCACTATAATTATTGTCCTTATGACAGATTATTATATTTTTGAATAAAAAAAAAAATGTAACCAGTAAGTCAACATTTTCAAGTTTAAACATAAAAATGTTGACTTATCGAACCGATATGAACTTAGTCATGAATCATAATTACAATATAATTTAATATTGAGATTTAAAAATATATTTATGTCCATGGATTGATTCTAATATGAACTGATTAATGTATTATGTATTTAGAAGCACTGTGTAGCAGAGCAACACATCTTGTTAATAATTTTTTTTTTATTATAGTATTTACAGCTGTATTAGTATAAATACATCAAGTAAATGTGTACAGAGGGACATAAACACACGAAAACGCTTGTTGGGGAACTACTCATTTGTAGTACTCCAATAATATGTCTACATGAGTAGATCACGTGGCCATCTTCTTTTCAGACACCTCGGAGGGTTTTCAGGAATTGAAGAAGAAGCAAGGCTAGAACTAAAGGATTCGGATGGTTATGAGG
The DNA here is from genome assembly GCA_928085145.1 of Nezara viridula. NCBI lineage: Eukaryota > Metazoa > Arthropoda > Insecta > Hemiptera > Pentatomidae > Nezara > Nezara viridula. The sequence continues at coordinate 51,563,231 of OV725082.1, read as the reverse complement.
TTTATTATGCAAGGATAGGTATCTGGATTGGGCCAAATCTGAAACATGGAATATTAAGGTCTTTATGGATTATTTTATTTGTAACAAAGTAAGAAGCATCGAGGATTTTACCAAAGATTCTGGATTGTAAGGATTGGATACGAGAGGAATTTAATGGTTTGGTGGAGTCTCATAGCTTAACTCCGTTAGTCCAAATAGGTATTATTATAGTCATGTATATGAGTATTTTTTAATTAATTGCAAGTTTAGAGAATTTTTCCAGTAAGCGTTGGAGTAAGCGGAACCGTCGAGCAGTTTCTCATCGTTTCAGTCTTGTATGAGGATTCCAAGTGAGACGTTTGTCCAGGTGGAGTCCTAGGTATCGAATTTGTTCTACAGGGAAAAGTGGGGTGTTATTAAAGGATACTGTAGGACAGAAAGCCATAGATTTTCGACGAAGGTTAAAGGTGATTTGATGGGATTTATTGGAATTTATTTTAATCCTCCAGTTTTTACACCATTCTTCAAGGTTTGTGATGTGTGATTGAAGAGTTTGCGATGCAATTGATTCATCATTATTAACTGACAGGATATAATAAAATATTTAATTTTCATAATTATACGATACCGTATTGTGTGCAATTATCCGTATTATCTTGTCCAGACTGCTTTCAACATTTGCAAGTTGTCCTGTTAAATACGTTTTGATAAAATAGAATATAATCATAACGTTTTCTTAAAATCGTTTCATAGTGTTTTTTTTTTACTATCAATTAACACTTCCCATGCTAAGATCGGAGTGACACAGGGTTGAATGAGTGGTTAAAAAATTCATCAATGAATTTGGCTTTAATAGCGCTTTTTCTCATAGAAATAATAATGAAAACTCATGTAAGTCGAATTTTTCTATAAGTTAAAACTTATTAAGGCGGGCTTTTGCTCTTCTTTTTGTGGTGTAGCGAATGAGATTGAGCCGTCACGCACGGATATATAACGCTCATTCGGGTAAAGTCGGCTCTAGTCGACTAATGGAAATGTTAATGCATTTGCACTTAAACATCTCAGCAACCATAAATCAAACTTTCATACTGTAAGCGAAGGAAATTTCCAGTATCTGAAGCTATTTTTCATAAATTATAATTCAAAATTTTAAATTGACGTAACGCCGAGTTAGAGAGCCAGAAATAAAAAAAGATATCCCGAACAAATAACAAAAGTTGTATTACAGTTACAGAAGTTGTATTTTAAAAAATGACGAAGTTTTTGTTCGATATTTATAGGTTAGCATTATAGGTTAGCGCGCTATACTAGTAAAGCAAAGATCATAGGATCGAATCCCGGCCCTAGTTAACCCTTAATTGGAGGGTTACAAGTTGTAAGACTTGTATGAACAGGCTGTAGAAAAAAAAAATTCTTCACATATGTTTGTTATCAAAAACCTAATTTCAATCCTTTTTAGAGTATGATACAAATTACTACCAGTCCGAGTGAAGTTTACTAGAGTAATTTATGCACAATTATAGTTTTATATATTGAAAATATTATTAATTTGTAAATATATACTGAAACAAATTAAAATTTATATTATTAATCACGCCCTGTTGATGTTTTCACTTCTATCGTGTGATCTTGAACACACACCCAATTTTTTTTTTTTTTTTTCAATTTTCTTGAATTGCGATCAGTTACATATTTTGTTTATGGGATCGATCGTCACTTCATGGTTCAATTTAAAAAAAAAATGGAATTGAGTTTTCGTTTTTATAACTATAAGTGATCTTCTGGAGTTACATATTCTGCACGGATTTTCGTCTTGCATGTTGCATGCCAGAACTAAATCACTTAGATTAATATTATGTTTTAAAGAAGTGAGCGACAGTTGATGAAGTTTAAATTTTCTTTCTGACTAAAAACAATTTGTGAAGATTAGGTTATCAAAAATAGAAATTGTTGAAAATAAATTATATTTCCAAAGATAATTTACGTTTCAGAAGTGTGGTGAGAAATGAGCTACGTCGTGAGCGCTATATTTATATATGACATATAGCGCCATAAAATATTTGGCTATCATACAGAACATTAATGTGTTTTATGGGCTTTTAGATATTCATGTTATAATTTAATGCTGAGCGATGTTTGAAAGCATCGCGTCACGTCATGCTATAGTCGAACCTGGCCACTCCTCACCACAACTTCCAAACGCCTGGTCATATCAATGTTTCAAAAACATTAATCTTTTTTATTTTTTAAAAAGTTCAATCTCATTCTTACATACGTTCTTCATCGCTTAAAGTTTATCGCACCTATTTTTTTCCAATTCAAGTAACTAATTATTATTAGAGAACTGTAACATAGCCCAAGAATCTTGTTAGAATTAAATTTATTTAATTCCTCGACCACAGAATGTATTAATTCAACCTATAAAAGTGGCCACCTTATGAAGTTACTGTATGATCTTAAAATTTAACTTGGTATTTATATATATAGTTTGTTTATTAATTAAATTTATTAGTGTTATGTAAAAATAAGAATTAAACTCTTTATTCATTTTTTTGTTAGCTACTTTTCTGTTTCTATCCCATTGTATCTCTTTTTATCATGCTTGTATTGTGTGTTTGTAGTGTTGCACTTAGCAAGACCAAGACCACGACCGCCTAACTGTTGTAAGACCAAGACCCAGACTAGTAAATGGAATCGATTTTTCGAATAAAATTTAAGGCAAAATATTTACTAATACTTGGCAATTTTAGTTACTATATCATCGGTATAACCAATATACTTTTGCATTTAACTCTTCTGATTTTTCATTCCGGCTTAGTTCGATTCCTCCTATCTAAAAAATCACGATTTTATCTCTATAGTAAAAAGCTAATAGGTAACTGCAAGACTGTAGCGAGACTCTCGCAGCTACCTAGAGGAGGCCAAGAGAAAGACGGAGTTCGCAAGACTAAGACTCGTCTTGGTCTCGCATTTGGGCAACACTATGTGTTTGTGATAACATTAAGTGATAAGATCTAATATATTATATTCCATCCAACATTTCTAAACTTCTTGTTGATACAGTACTTTTGACCTTTGAGCTTATGTATATTCCAGCAAAGTAGTATTCGTTTAAGGTACTGCGAAGCTCTAAAAAAAAAAATGTTAGCTCTGTTATCAATAAGCATACTTTCCTTGTGCAGACTCTCGATCTCTATTTTTTTTATATCTCACAATAAATTTTATGATTCGATTTGTTGAAGAAGATATTCCAATAGTTTTCGAAACTCGAACTGACCAATGGCAGCTTATCGAACAATGCCAATCCTCAAGACCTTGGAAGATCCGAAGTGGACAATGGTCGGAATGACAAATCGAGGGGCAACTATTGTAATCAAATATAGCTGCCATCAATCCAGGGTCGATAAATTAGTTTTAGCTAATTCGGAAATTAATTGATGAGGGTTGTGTCAGCCTCGAGCTGCGTTTAATTTTCGTCATCCTGATGGCCCCCTTCCACTTCGGCTAGTTGTCATTCAGCGAGGCGAGGGTCCTCAGCTCTCCTCTCCTGTCCCCTAAGGTAATGTCCCATTGACGCTTTGTTACATCGGATTTAGCGAACTTTCGGTAATTAGCCATAATCCTACCTGTTATTTTTCTTCATATTTTAAAACCAAATATTCTAATTAAAATTTTCGGAAAAAAAACTAGTTACCCAAATAAATAAAATGCGTTTCGATAGGTGCGATTGTCTTTGTGTGTGTGAGCAGCATAGCTCATAAATTAAAAGAAGTGCTTCCCAGATGTTGAGTATTTCATTTGTAAGATTCTACTAATACTGGGGAAACAGTAATGGGTTTCCATAACTAGTTAAGCCCTAATTTTTGTCCTAGTAATGGACAACTCCCAAAAGTCCTTGAAAATGGTCATTTCGTGGAAATTTAATGCGAAAATCGAATTTGATTTTAAAATAGTAAAATGGGTATTTTATTGGTAAAAACCCTAAAATTTAAAGAGGTATAAACGTAAATGTAAAATAAACTATTGTCAGTACGGTTAATAGAAATCCATCCAACACCCAGTTCCGAAATGCTCTGTAGAAACTACACTCATAGCTCTTTTTAAATCTACTTTTGGGAATTTCCTTATAATTGTCAAAAAAAGAGCATTGCTCTTCAGCTGAGGAAAAGACAGGAACTGTGAACCGAGCAGAATTACAATTAAAGAACAAAAGTGTCCATCACTGGGTCTCCTGTCCATAACTGGTGGGCTTACCTTCAAGGGAACCGTTTTTGTTAGTTGAATGATAATATTATTGTTTAAAAAACTACGTTAATTTCAATTTTATCGGAAAAGAAATTTGTTCTTTTTCTATTTCTATCTCTTATAATCCGGGCCCAAAAGGTTTAGTTAGGCCACTAAAAAAATGTATCAAATTGATATATTTTTTTTTTAATGTAAAAATAAAGGGTACGTTTAAGAATGCGTAAGAAGAAATTATGGATGGAATTTGACAAAATTGATACGTGATCCCTTGAGCCATAGAATCTTATATCCATCACAAGGATTTATTGAGAAATCAATAAACAGATTGACCGGCTGAATTTCGTTCCTAAATGTCCAGAATGATGTTTTTTTCTGGGGAATGTTATTAAGGAATGATGCCTTCATTAAGGTTCATTTATATATATGTTAAATCAGAAATGTTCATTTAGGAATGGTTTGTTAATATGTGGAGAATAATAGAATTTCATTCCCTAATGTACGGATGAGCAACTTCTTAAGGTTCTTGAAAATAAAGTATTACTTAGAATATTCGGACCGAAGAAGGATGAGTCGATCGAAAAATTTAGGCGGTTATACAACGTTGAATTGTATGAACTGTTCCCAGGCAATATAATTGAGATGAATATGTTGAGGCACATAAAATGGGCATGTAAAATTGTTGGAATTAGTAGCAAAACAATTCTTAAAAAGTTAAGATGCACTGTTCCGAATGGTAAGTGTCCGAGGGATAGACCGAAGCAAAGGTGAGGAGATTGCGTTAAGATTGATTTAACGGGGTTTGGACGTCACCCGATTTATGGAAGAGTGTAGAAATCGATTGGTTGTATTGGCATCGAACCTTCGGGTTCGCTTAACTTTATTATAATTTTTAATGTCCGGAATGTAAAACACGAGTAGAAATATTAATTTATGAAAACAATTTTTTTTTTACATCTTACATTATAATGAATCTTCCATATCATCGTTCGTGAGGAATCAATACAGATGCAAAAAACTAATATAGTATAAATAAATGAAAATGTATAACGAAAATGAGAAAAATATTTACAAAGAACATGGGGGAAAGAAAACAGATTTAATAATAAAGTCTCCTCCGAGGCGTCTGAAAAGAAGATGGCCTCGGGATCTTCTAATATAGAACTTTAATTTGAGTTCTACCAATGGGTAGTTTCTCTTCATGTTGTACATGCCATGTTACAAATTTCTCATTTACTTATTGTATTCTCTATGTAATACAGTTGTAAATTCCATTGAAATAATAAAAAATAAAAAAAATAATAAAGTAAAGTTATAAATACTAGTGCGGTAATGTATTGGTATCCTTAACATTAAATAGTTTTTTTGTGGTTTATTTATTCAAAAAGATCGGTTTCCATTCTATATAATCTGTCGTAAAATGGTAAAACTGTTTACATTTATCTTCCATCCTATTGGCTGAAACTATTTTCTGTAAATATGTATACCTCCGTATACCTATTTCAAATCCACTGAAATTAAAATGCTACTCACGTTTAAGTAATTTGACCCCATCCATCTATCTGCAACCGACTGCACACTGTTTTCTGTTGACTGGCAATATGCAATCCATCGGGTTATAGCAACGATTAAGCTCCTTATAGTTTTGTACTATGCACTTTGTGCACTCTTACGTAGAATTGTACAACTCCTTAATGTCTTCTGCAAGCCACCGAATAATACCTAACGTAATCTGACAAAACTCCTTATAGCAGATTGCTATCAACTGCATACTGTCTTTAACTACGGCACAAAGGTCCATTTATATATTCTTTTATATATATATATATATATATATATATATATATATTGACCTCGTGTTTTCGTTTTCGTATTATTTACAATATCATTTAAATCTTATTCTTATAGTTTATTTTTGTTGTTCCAGTTATATATACTCATATTATTCTTATACTACACTGAAAAGACAAGGAACCGCTCGACGTTTCCGGTTACTTCAGCACTTGCTAGACAAACGCTCTAAACTTCCAATTAAATACAAAAGACTCGTATACATGACTATAATAAGGCCTATTTGGACTTACGGAGTTGAGCTATTTAATAATGTTTCTTATGTTTCAGATCTGGCCCAATCCAGATAAGTATCCTTCCATAATAAACTTCAGAATCCAAGAATTCCAAACCTCTCGTTTCTAACCTTGCTTCCTCTTCAATTCCTAATAATACTCCGAGGCGTCTGAAAAGAAGATGGCATCGTGATCTCCTTATGTAGACAAATCATCAGAGTGCTACCATTGGGTAGTTACTCATCAAGTGTTTTCACGTCATTATATCCATATATTCAAATTTACTAAATGTATTTCTTTAATAAAGTTGTAAATATCATTAAGAAATAATAAAAAATATTATTCTTATCTTATCATATTGTATTCACAAAACCTGAATATTTGAAAAAAATTTAAACATTTGTAAATCTTATTGATTATTATCTAAAATCAAAATTCTATAAGCTCTGTTATACATATTTGCTTTGGCCATCAAAGGATTGGAATAGAAGAGGGAGTGAAAAGAAACCATAAAGAAATTGTTTCGCTTTGTTTTGTTTAGAAAGTATTTCGCTTCTTTCTATCTATTATAGATTTTCGATTGTGTGGATAAAGGAATTTTCTCCTTCCATTGCTAAGACGACCCTCTAAATCTAGAATCGGTTTCATAGGAATATTCCATTTCAAGAAATCCTCTACGCCTCATTCGCCATACTAAATGACTAGCAGATCTAAAGGATTTATAAATTGTTGAGATAACCGACGAAGAGGGTTGAAGAAACGGAGAATATTAGCAGAACCCCGTGGAGACTAAGACGGACGTGTGTCCCTCCATTTTCATAATTCGCTCGTTCCTATGCTAGAAAATACCCGCCCCTCCCCACCCCCCATGATTTACGGGGCCCCCACACTTAATGCGCAGCTCCAGGACCCTCACTAATTACGAAACCATTATAAATCTCCGATGAGAAGGGCTATAAAATGCATCAAGATTACCGCCCTGACGGAAGCCGCATGCTCTCTGGATTATTTCTTATCGACTGGTTAATGTGCCAACTCTGTTCAAATTGATATCATTGCTCCCTTCTACCGTCTCATACTGACGATACAAGAAGCACTTAATACAATATTTTCTTGAAATCAAAACATAATTTTAATCCTCAATTCTAATTAAGATAATGAAGAAATCGAAGTTCGTCGATTGTTCGGTATGAGTTATCATCAGGGATGAAAATGCTTTGTAATGTCAGAGATAGAAAACTGATTTAAGCAGTAACAGTGATAGGGGAGAGCGAGGCTAAAAGTTGATCCGTGTGAGATAGGTCCAAAACGTAAGGAGATAAATTTAGGCTTTGTTACAAAATTTTAATTAACTCAAAAATCTATCCAGCCGTTCGCTAAAAAAGCGTTACGTACCCTAGTGGATAGCCCGAACTCATGACCCTCGTGTCGTTTCGCTCTATAAAAACTCTCGGGACCTCACCGAATAATATAATACATCAAACTTAAAAATCGTGTCCAGCCTGCTTGATATAGCTTGAAAAAGCTTTACATATCTTTTAGCAAATTGATTAAATACATTTTACTTATTGACGGTTCAGTATTTTTAGCTCAAATTGTTGTAAAACAGTCAGAGGATCTCACTGAATAATTTGAGAAATGAACCGTATTAAAATTACTAGAACTGGGTTGTTGTCTTTCAAACGGTAGCCCTCAGGAAGACCCATACGGTCGAAACGTCGGCTAACCCAATACAAATATCTTGACTGAAATTCCTGACAATTTTGGCTCATTACCATAAAAGTAATAAAGCCAAGCGAACCCTAAGGTTCCATGCCGATACCATTTATCGATGTTTACATTCTTCCCTCCATCGAGCGCCGTTATCCAGTCCTGTCAGATTAGGCTTAACGCGATCTTCCCACTTTCGCTTCGGTCAACCAATCGAACGCTTACCAGTCACATTCCAACATTGTATGAGTTCTTTCGTTACAAAGCTGAGCAATTTTACATACCGATTTTACTTGTCTTGACGTCTTCAACCCAATTATATTAACCGGGAACAGTTCGCGTGATTCAGCGTTGTATAACCGCCTATATTCTCTGGTATAAAGACACATCTTTCTTCGGTCCGAATATTCTACAACTTATTAAAAAACTTATTTTAAAAAACTTCAAGACAATTTCATTTCCTGATGTAAGCGGCCACGTTTCGCATTTGTAAAAAAACGTAGGAAGAATAATTGATTTGTAAATCATAATTTTTAAGTTTCCTTTCAACAGCCATATGTAAGTTAATTTAAACAGTTTCGCAACAGAAAATATTTCCCGCCATCAAGCTAGCCTTAACTTCTGCTTCAATTTCGTTCTTTCTTGTGATCGTAGACCCTAAATATCCTATAACACCGAAATTGTTCGCCGTTTTTGCTGCTGATCATATATTTATTATGTTTTGTCAGAATTCATTTCGAGCTCTAGTTCTTTACCGACTTTCATTAACGTTGTTGTGTTTAGTTTTATTGTTTCCGTGTCTTCGCTCAATAACATCAAATCATCAGCATATCCAAGCACGGATATTGTTCCACCCGGATTCAAACCATTTTCAGCATGTATCACCTCGCCGGTGCCATGTAATGTCAGATTAAACTGGACAGGTGAAAGAAAATCACCTTTTTTTAAGCACATACGAATCCCAAGTTTCTCAGATAAATAATTATCGTTTCTAACTTTATTGAATGTTCTGAACATACACGTTGATCTACTATTTTTTTTTATTATTATTTTTGTTCAACTCCCATCTCAATTAGAATATTATATGGTTTCTGGCATACACATACACACACACACACACACACACACACACACATATATATATATATATATATATATATATATATATATATATATATATATATATTTGTTACATCCCATTTAAAATTCGCCATGCACCATCCTTATCCACATTTAAAACCCTCTTATTCCAATTCCTCGTAACAATTCAATCAGACGTTGGATAGCCATTTATAATGTATACTATAAATGTATATAATCTCCCCTATGTGTATATTATCTTTTCTTTTTCTCCAATCAATCAACATCATGATATTTAGATTATATAGAACTTGTATAATGTTTACAATACTATTATTGTATTCTGCGAACACACTAAGATACATATTTATATCATTTAAGGTAAATGTTTGTCCACTCTTTTATAATTATTTTTTTTCATTGATACAATGGCATGACAACAAAAGTTATTTGTCGCTCATTTATAATTCCATAGCTTATTGTTTATAGCAGCTATTTTGTAGTATTAGGACCTTATTGCTCATATTATGTCTTTACTATATCTGTACAGTTATGTAAATACTTCTTTTATCCCTTATTGCTTCCTCACTACCGAAGGTGGGGAAGCATTGTGTTCGTGCGAGAGATTAAAAACTTTTTTTTTGCTCAAGTCGAAAATTTTCACTTGCGTTTTACGTTTCAGACATCAAGGATCAAATTTGGTTCGGTGTTTGTCTGTCTGTAGTCAAATTTTTCAAAAATTTTCTCACGAACTCTACGAAGTGGGGGTATTTATCTTCCTCCATCAGTCGAGGAAGATAATCTTCGTCTAGGGCGTACAGTCCCGTCCTCCACATCAATATGCCTCTTGCTTGCTCCATCGCGGTGCATGATATAACCACGTGCTCCGCCGTATCAGGGCCACCGCAGTCGGGACATGAGGGGTCGATGTTCATCCCATGCTTCCTGAGTTTGTCCCTAAACCCCCCATTTCCCTTCAGGATCTGTGAGGTCCAGTAGTCCGGCTCGACCCAATGTGCTTCCAATCTGGAATAAACGGTGGGGAAGTATTTTCTCAAGATGGCTCCATTCTCACTTACAATCCACTGCCCATTCCACTCCTCTAGTGTCGCCTCACGAACTATGCCACCCTATCTTCCTGGATCCTCACAGACCCTCCGTTGAAGCCCCTCTGGGAGTGCCTCCAGGCCCTGCCTCGTAAGGTCATTCCTCCAAGCGTCCTCCTGAAGGACGAAATCGATGTGATTTGTAGTCAAATCGATGTGACGGGCATATCACCTAGTACCGTTCATCCTATATTCATGAAATTTTCAGGGATTATGCTGATTGGTGCCTAGATGGTCCCATATCAAATATGCCACGATTTTATCAAATTCCATCCACTTCCGCTTACGCACGCGCAAACGTATATATATATATATATATATATATATATATATATATATATATATATATATATATATATACACGGACAGGAAAAATAATTCCACCCACTTGTTACCCATTAAGGGTAACGTTGGAAAGGTTGGCTCTGGGAAAAATTACAGGCTGCATATCTTTTGTTTCTTCTTCTCCACACCCTTTCACGCCCGTCTGGAGATCGAAGAGCGAATCTTGATTCATCTGTAAAAGGTACAGCACTCCATTCGTCCATAGTCCAATGGCTATGTTCTCGAACAAAAGACAGCCGTGTTACTCTGTGAGTTCTGGTCAACTCTGTTCCTCTTACTGGACGAAAAGCCATTAATCCATACTCATTTAATCTTCTCCGAGCGGTACGTTTAGAAATTTGCACACCTCGAACTTCTTCGAGCTGATGAATCGCTAGAACAACGGTAAGGTGCCGGTTTCGTAAATTTCTCAAAGTCAATAACCGGTCATCCCGTGGTTCTGTTACCCTAAGCCGTCCAGAACCGGGCCTTCTATTGTAAGAACCAGTTTCCTGAAAACGCCCGACGGCGTCTCGTAAAGTTTCATACGGAACTCCGATGGCATTAGCTCCATATCTAATGGAACGTCCATCATCAATAAGTGCCACACCACGCGCAACATCCTCACCACTAAGAGTCATTTTTAAACTCAATATTGAAAAAATTAAAAGCCGGAGACTAAGAAATGTGCTGCAAGAAACGGCACTGAACTAATGATACTGAATAAACATTTTAATTCCATAGAAACATTGGAATCTAGAATCATTTCATTAAATTAAGGATTAAGGGTTATTGTCCTCTATATTAACATTCCTAATTGAAAACAAACAAAAAGATTACCTTTGTATTCATTAAAAACAATAGACCAATCCATAGCAGAAATATTTTTAGATGAAAACATGAAAAAATCAAGAGGGTGGAATTTTGTGCCTGTCAGTGTATATCAAGTAGCACAACTTAAATGTTTTTTAGTTAGTAATTTTGAACTTAATTCCCGGACTGGTATTCTTTTAGCATATTTAATTACAATTATAATTTTTAAAAATTTATATGACCTGCAGAAAAATAAAAACGTGAAATTGAAGCACTATTAGTCTGCTGAGAGTTGATAAAAATGTAGTCAAGGCTAGCGTATCGACACCCACCCCTTAAATTTTGACACCCCCAACCTATCACCCTCGGCTGTATTAACGCCCTCATCACATCGACTAAATATTTAACCCCCAACTCAAGAGTCATAATCTCCCGTTGACGGACCATGGCATCAGGTGGGCCAGGGAAAGTAGTCTCTAAGTGTGCCTACTACTTAGCTTAAATTTGGGCTTGTGCATTTTTAAAGCCCCACGTAACCTGGCAGCTGTAATTATAAGCTCACTACTTAACACATTACACCTCCTCCCCTCCCCCCAGTAATGGTTACCATCCTCTTACCTTTGGATTTAAAATATCCCTAAAAGTTTATTTTGTTGAAACTGAACTGGATTCAACTAATAGGACCTTCCTTAAAAGAATTGGCTGTGTATTTTCAAAGATCGTTAACCAAACGAAGTAGGCCCCTGTCTACAAATTAACGAACTCGTACAACAGTGAAGACTTTGAAATATACTTTTATTGTGAAATATAAAGTTATATTGACATAATCTTAGTGAACTTCTTACAAACTAGCCTTGTGAGGCCTAAACTAATGTTACATAAGTTACATCTAGTGATTTACAGATGGAATGATGGAATTGAATGGAATGAATTTCTCTAAGATTAAGGGCGGTAATATAGCCCAACTCTGGGGTGGGGATAGGATTGGCCGGAGTAGGAGAGGGGGTGATAGGTGTTATCTTGGTTTCTAGGAACCAACTAAGGGTAGGTGCCGGTAGGGATACTGGACAAAGGATATTCAGAAGTAAAGTAATAAAACTTCTCTAAGGGCGGAAGCCTTGACAGTTCAAAAGGAATCCGATGGACAAATGCCTGATATTCGGGGTTGTGACATTGACAGCTTTTAGAATTAGGGCGGATGCACGTCACATAAATATACCAAATGGTCAAGATGCCCAACCCACGGAGAAGGGTCACAGGATACTATAACTCAGTGGTCAAAGCGAGCGTGCTTAATTGGAAAAAGATGTGCCTTGAACCAAGGATATAGCAATATTCAAAGAATTGTATTTACAAAGGCTATTGTCTTTTATCTTACATATATGTATCTTAATATCGTAATGTAGGTGTATACGTAAATATTTATCTGATTTCAGCTAGTTATAATTTAGAAAAAAATATTTTACAAGTTATTTTGATTGATTAAAATTTATAAGTACAGGCCCAACTCGACTACTTGGATCACTACGGAGCAGGTTCGATTCCCGCATAGAGACGTCCCCACCCTGAGATTCATAGCTTGTTGAGCAGCCCCTAAGTCTTAAACCATAGTCCTGGTCCTCCAAGTTAGTGGTTGGGTACACTAGCAGATCCAGGATTTAATTTTTTTGGGGGGAGAGGGTCTGCAGCCCGAAAGCTTTTGTTTTCATATATATATATATATATATATATATATATATATATATATATATATATATATATACATATACATATATATAAAACGATAATTAATTTAAAAAGAAAATAACCGCCTATATGACATGGTGTTTAAGTGATTATTGAAGTTCTATTGAATGTAATCACACGAACAATAATACTAATACAATAGTTTTTAATATTTTTTTTCTATAAAACATAGTTAGATTTTACAATTTTTTTGGGGGGGGAGAGAGATTAGCGGAGCTTCAGTCCGAAAGGTCTCCCTCCCCGTTCGGTATAGGGCTTAAAATCCCCTATTCCATATAAAAGTGGATGGATGATTGAAGCCAACCATCCTTCAGGAAAGTTCCTGATGAAGCGGGAGTGAAATGTGATCGCTTCTGGATAGTATACCACGTACTCCTTGAATATCTAGAAGAAGAGAGAACCAAACGATCACTATTGTCACCTAAAACAGCCCCAAGTTGATTTAAGAGGCTCCGACTTTAAAAGTCGAACTCGACAGGCTTAGGCAAAAAAATTGATTGATTGAAAAAAAAAGCCATATCCCTACTTCACCTATTTGAGCATATGGTTCTAGAGATAATTACCAAACCAATTCTAACCTGATTGGGGAGATCGAGATTCATTCTGTGTGTCCGTCTCGAGAAAAATTTTAATCCACCCAGAGAGGATTCGAATCGGCGTCTTTGGTTTGGGCGAGAATGTTTAAATTTACGCACTAACCGGTTCGGGCTTACGGCATTAATTTTGATAATCACCTATTTTTTTTAATACATTCATTTATTGATATTCACTATTGAATACATGTATACAAATTAATGTGCTAAAAGAATATAAAAACATGATAAGAACTTGTGAAGAAGCTATCCCTTGAAACTGGTAATCATCTTAATTTTGGTTTGCGCAGGAGTCTTACTTATTAGAATAAATCTAAAATACAAATTGAAAATTCGTTTATATCCTTTCGTTCACCCCTCTTCCGTCCACTCCTTCACAACATAAACAGACGCTTATCTAAAATGAAAGCCCTAGGTTATGACTTTTCTGTAGCTCCCTCCAGCAAATGTCCAGAAAAGCCCTTGCATTCCCTACAACGTTGTGCTACTATATCCGGAAGACTGAATTCTCCTTCAGTACAGAACGAATATTCCCATATCAAAATGGTGACCAAAAGGGACAAAAAAACATTTCCAATTCGTCATCCAACGGACCCATCAGTCTCTTTCCGACATATTGTTCTAAATTTTTCTATAAATTAATAAACAAAACATTATTTGACAAACTGACTGAATAAAGAACATCAATTCGGATGTTCGGATTTATGCACATTGCATTCAACAACATTGCAATTACATACTTAAATACGATTTGTTGTTTCCAGTCCTGCAAATCCTAATTCTCAATTGTTTGTGTGTCGCTATTATAGTTGTTTTATGTGTTTTTATTGCTTAAACTAAATAAAATATTGGTTATATTTAGTAAATCAAATTATGATGAAATAAAAAAAATTTGGATAAAATCATACTCTGTTATTTGGAAAAATCCATATTTGTTATTATAACACTTCTTAAGACGTTCCTAATTTTTTATTTGGCCCCTCTAATTAAATAATAGATAAGAAATCATAATAATATTTTATTTTAGTTTTTCCAATGTGACCTCAAGGACGTAGGTATTTTCGATTATGTGCTATATAAGCTTATCCTTTAGGGAGAAAAAAATGTAAAAAAAAAATATATTTATCGGAAATCAATATATTTTGATTGGGGAGGAATTATTTCTCGGTCGTAATTATTCTTTTAAATGTATACATTTATATTTTTTTTTAATTTATAAATTAAAATATAAAAACAAAAAACAAACAATCGACACCAATATGTTAGTCCATATGTTTTGATCATTTGTCGTTATTTGCTAAGAGTAAAGAATGCCAGGTTCCCTTCACTAACTTGCCTGATCATCCACTGTTTCTAGCCAAATTTGTCTGAAGCCAAGAACGATGAAGACCATTCTATTGCTCCTATTTACAATGCATCAGACGTTTTTCTTTTCAAGTAAGTTTTACTGAAGTATTACAAATTGTTTAACGAATCCTTTTGTTAATCATAGGTCATTAGGAACCGGAAGGACCGAACCACATTGAATGATTAGCCAATAAAATTCTCCCTGTAATTATAAGAAATACGATACAAAGTAGCATTTGAAACCGAAAATCATTTTGATATAGTATCGGATCTTTTGAAAAGGTTAATTAATGTATGAAAAAAAAAATTCAATTGGGGACTTTGGATAAAATTGTATTATGAACCACTTATAAAAATTCGGGCTCACAAACATTTACTTCTATATTATAGATAGTTATAAATTTAATTTTAATATGAAGCCAAGTCATTGCCGACGATATATTATAATTTTATTTATAAAATTTATCATAGCTTTTTTTGTTTTTAATATTTTTTTAATATTTTAAACCTTAAAAAGAAAAAGGAAATAAGCGAATAATACACATAAAACAATCTTTCCAAAGGTAACTTTTTGAATTAATTTTTTTTTTCACAGGTAATCTAAAAAGTTTTAAGTTTTCTTCGGAGAAGTAATATAAAATTTTACCATATGATTTTTAAAAGCTGACCGTAAAATTGTTTTTCGATGTTATTAGACTAAAATCTTTAAAATATTCAATGTTTTTGATAATTCTTAATATTTTTGAAATTTCTATGGCTATCAACATATAATGAAAATATTATTATGCAGAAAATATTATCGTCATATTATGCAGTTTTTAGATTGATTTTCAGACAAATGTTAAAATTAATTTTCACTAACGACCCAATTAACTACTTTGGTCCAGATGAGGTCTTGATAGACCTGTGTTGTTGGTTAAAACATTTATGGTTAAACATTTAATTAATATCTTCCTACTACTTTATGTTCTTCCCTGATCCAACAAATGGTCAACCATCAATACATAATAAATTTATCTATTTATTTTGTAAATAATAGTTAATAGTTATATTTTAAAAATAAAACTTTTTAAAGAATAGAAACATAATCACCGATTTTTTAACATTTCTAACAAGAATGAATTTTAAAACCCTATTACTTCTCAAAATACATCTGACCCGCAAAATGCAACCCAAGAAAGGTTATATACTATAATTGGTAAGAATTTTCCGTTGCATTCGATTCATTACGATACCTTTGTTGTAATCATCGATGAATAACTCCGACGTAACCTCTTGATATCAACAAGTTACAGTACAGATAAAATTCAAAAAGTGGAACGTTACATTAAAAATGAAGATATGGAAGTATATTTTTTGGAGAAGAAAGGATTTCTCGATTTTAATAGCCTGTTTTTAGTTTCGATTTTTTTAAATCAAATTTTTAAGTTCTATTGATTATGGTATCAGCAGCATCGCTTTAAAATTAAGAAATGATAGGCTTTATTTATTTAATTTAAATGAATTATGATTAAGATTGAAAACTCAATAGTTCTGCCCATAAAAGTTACGTCATAGATCAGCCGTTTATTTCGTCAGATAAATAAGGATATGCAGTCCAAAAGGTTGAAATAAATAGCTAGCCAATTTACCCGATGCCTTTCTATGTTGAATAACCATTTTCGTATTTGGTTTTGGCACATTAATGAGTTGGAACAGAAAAATGCATTATCATTCCTTTCAACACATTAATCTATTTTTTTTTCTCTATCTTTCCAGGCGCACTGAAATGTTATGAATGCGCAGGAGACTGCAAATCCCCTAAAGAAGTTGATTGCGCCGCGGACATCAAATGTTGCTATTCCTCAGGTAAGATCATCATATCCTTAGCGATCTTATTTGGCTAAGTTACTCTGTTTACGTACTTTTATGGTTACGTACATTTTTTTAATTTACAAACAATTTTTTTTTCATAAAATTTATACGATACAAAACTAAGAGACTCAGCAATCATCAGAGGAACCACCCCGCGCCCTCCACCTTCCCGCTGGATCTATTGAATACATTTCCGCCAAATGGAAAGTTTCGAAATGCTTCGTTTATTTCCGGAGCGAATCTTGATAAATATCGAGCCTTATTTAAAAACACTGAATAAATTCGATGGTGAAATTTTATTTTTCCAAATTGAACCTAAATAATAACTAAAAAATTATGTAGATATAAGTTTATTTCCGAAATCGGAAAAAAACTTTATTTAAATTTTAAATACTGTAATAGTTTCTTCTCGTCCTTCTTGTGGGATATCTGGAATGAAAAAAAAAAGGCTTCAATCCAACTCTAAAGAATCCTCACGGTATCATATAGAACTGCTTCATTTGTTGGACAGTTCTTTCCTTCAGCCCTTCAGATGTAATTTTCATATAATATTCTAGGATTTTAGTCCTAGTGGTCTCTTAGTGGTCCCTTTCCAGGAGTTCCTTACTTTTCTGGAGTTCTCGGTCCTTGCCAATCGAATATTGATTTCTTTTTTCCAGGGTGGATTTTAGCGCAAGTATTTTCAGCTCCTTCCTAATCCTTTCTTGAACTCTTCTAGATTTTCCTCGCACCCAACATCATTTCAGCTTTTATAATTCAGCTTATTTTATTCATAGCTTTTGTTGCCAAGCATGACCTAGCTCTAGCTCCCATATTAAATGTAGGGAACTATATTGATTTGTTTATATGAAGCTTGGCTTTGTGCCTCAAAACTCGGTCTAAAAATTCCGGTGCATATGCTATAGTAGATTCGGTTGAGCTATTTGCTATTTACCATATTTTGTCCTGCCTACTCAGGTGGGTGCCAAAATAGTTAAAGTTCTAAACGACTTCAAGAACTCCTCCGTTACAACCCATCTTCAATGCCTCCTCTTCTCAGGAAAGGACCAGTACCTTACTCATGGAGACATTGATCTCCATCCTTTTTAGCTGAAGTTCTGAAGTTCCTCCTGCCATTCCAGTAAAACCTTCTGCCGCTTCACTTTCGTATCTGAGTCCGGTCCTCATGTTCAACTTAGTATGATAGTTCAGACTGTTTGCCTTTTACAAATTTTCGTCCATATATATGGTAAATAAGAGCGAACCTGGGCTATCCTCCCGCTTGACACCTATATCAATAGGAAAAGAAGCTGATACTTCCCTTGATTATATGGTAGTAATGAGATCCCTTGGAACATTTGTAAGTACTAAGTTTTTCTATCGTTTATATTTATGATGGGACCGGTAGGATATAGTGGTTAGCACGCTACACTTGTAAAGTAAAGATTATATGATTGAATCCCGACATAGGGGCTTATTCTTCCCAGTATGGGTGTAGTTGCTGATCCTCGCGAGGAATTAGACCAATTACTCCCTTAATTAGGGGAGGCCTACTTGAAGGAATAGGCTAGTAATAAAAAAGTAAAATGTATTTTTGATGAATAAAATATAAATCAAACACAGTGCCTTATAATATTTTTGTTTGCGTCCTCCGTAATTACAGCTTCTGAACCCGCACTTCATATCGTTCCACATTGACTCTGAAAAAGAGCAATCTCTTTTTATTTAAGTAATATTATTATAAAATAATAGAACATATCTGCAAACTAAACATTTAATATGGTACAATATAACAAAATAAAGAAGAAACATCAAATTACATATGAAAACAGAAAAAATAATGAGGGTGTGATTGAAATCGAGGTTGGGCCTTCTTGTACAGCATGGTTGACATGTTTTTCCATTACTGCCACGGCGAAAACCAAAAGTGCATTTAGACATTTCAAAAACCATGGACACAACACACATACAACTTAACTTACAGAGAAATCAGCGTAAAGTCAACGTTTGTTTTTTTCAAATTTCTTTTGTTGCGACAGCAGGTGGAAGACATCAAAAACATTATCATAGGGGAAAAACATTTAAATATTTGTGTTTGCTATAAGTTTGTGAAATGTTTAAACGCTCCTTAATATATATAAGTAATCATATATCTATTTACTCACTTCCCAACTGAGAACCGTTAGTACATCCTCCGTTTACAATCAAAGAACATTACGATTCTTATACTTCCGATATTGATACATTTCCACTATCTTTTCAGGATTATTGATTAAATTTTCTGGTACTGTAGAGGAAATAAGTGTTTCTTAGCTCACTTTTTTTCAGTGCTCCATAACTTCTAAAATAACAATGATTTTTAATTTATATGATTTTTTTATTATTATTTCTTAATGACATTTACAACTGTATTACATAAATACATCTAGTAAATTTGGACATAATAGATATAATGACATGAATACACTTGCTGAGTAACTACCCAATGGTAGCACTCTAATGATATGACTACATTAGGAGATCACGGGGCCATCTCCTTTTCAGACGCTTCGGAGGGTTATCAGGAATGGAAGAGGAAGCAATGTTAGAAACGAGAGGGTTGGGATAATTCTGAAGTTTATTATGGAAGGATAGGTATCTGGATTGGGCCAGATCTGAAACATAAGGAACATTAAGATCTTAATGGATAATTTTATTAGTGACAAAATAAGGAGCATTGAGGATTTTACGAAGGATTTTGGATTGTAAGGATTGGATGCGAGAGGAATTCGATGGTTTAGTGGAGCCACTTAACTCAACTCCGTAAGTCCAAATAGGTCTTATTATAGTCAAGTATATGAGTCTTTTGTAATTAATGGAAGGTTTAGAGCGTTTGCCTAATAAGTGCTGAAGTAATCGGAAACGTCGAGTGGTTTCTTGTCGTTTCAGTCTAGTATGAGGATTATATGATTATAAGTTCAAAATAGAATTTTGTTTCATGCTTTGCAGATACCATGTTAATTTTTAAATTATTTATTACTAGATTTTGACTGCGAAGAAAAAAATCATTTTTAAAAATACTAATTGATCAAAGGTACAGTTACTATAGCCTTGGGCCACTCTATATCATACCTTGGGCAACTACTTATTCTTTGGGCTACGAATTGTATCTTGGACAATATTTTTCATCTCTCCTTCTTCGATAGCTGTACAGTCTTGGTCTCGCAGCAATTAGGCGGCCTTGGTTTTGGTCTTGCAGCCTGATTTTGGGCGACACTAGCCCAGACCAACCAATTGTGCGTTTAGCTTACTGAGCCTCTGTGAGCAGACTAGTTATCGCCATTGATAGCGATAGGATCAAAAGCTCTTAGGAAAGGACTGCCATTGATAAAGGATCTTTAAAACATTTTTTTTTTCAGTTGCTGCCGTCGGTGGCGGCGCTGCCGGCGGTGGAGCCGCTGCAGGAGAAACCACAGTAACACCCACTGCCGCACCACCTCCGCGTAAGTAAATCTTGAGCTACTTTTAATACTTTGATTTTTATAATTTTAATTTTTGATGTGTCAAAATACAAGCTTTTCAAATTTTGAGTAATTTCTATGAAAAATATTGAATAAAATGTTTAACAAAATGGTGGCTAAAATCCACTACATCCATACATTCAGTTTACCACATTTTTTTCAAAAATCGATAGAAATCAATTACACTGAATTTTTTTTCTAATTAGTTGTATGACTAATGTATCACTGCAAAACTTTAGTACATTCCTCAAAAGAGAAAACATAGTCATATAAAGTAGGCTTTCATGAAAATGAGTTTACAAACTTGAAAATATTCATTTTTATTTCATAAGCATTTGTCTAATGAACATATGTATATATATATGTATAAATAAATATTTGTTTTTGTTTATAGGAATGAAGAGGGATGGCCGTTGTAAGTAACAGGTTGTTTAGTTAATAATTAGTTTAGTTAATATTATCAATATCTCAAAATAAAAAAATATTTATTTTAAGACACCATACAATTTTACTAGAGCCACAAATGAAAACAATTTTTGGTGGAAGGAGATGGTTCGGGGTGGCGATCAGATATATAATAAAATAGTGGCAAAACTATTTTATTGAAAGCCAACGTTTCGACCCGACTTTGCGGGTCTTCTTCAGGGAGGTGTGCTCAGCAAGGAGTTTCACTCAAAACTTAAAACTCAGTTTTAAGTGAAACTCCTTGTTGAGCACACCTCCCTGAAGAAGACTCGCAAAGTCGGGTCGAAACGTTGGCTTTCAATGAAATAGTTTTGCCACTATTTTATTATATATCTGATCGCCACCCCGAACCATCTCCTTCCTCTATAATACAACGGTCAACTATTAAGTATTCAATACGAAAACAATTTTTTTTTTTTTTTTTTTTTGTTGGACCAAATATTATACAGTTTATGTTATTTGTCCAAGAAACACCCAAGTTATTTTCTCTGACACTTGTTACCGGTAGACCACCAAGAGTATTAATTGTTGGTTATGTGCATTTGATATGGGCGAATGCTACGCTGAGTACCGAGTACCAAATATTTTACTTAAATTGAATCACTATTTGATACACTCGTCCTGTCTTAATAACTTCCTGAAAATAAGTGAAAAATTATTAATTCGAAGGTTTCATTCTGTAGTTCTAGAATTTCAATTTCAATTGCTTCAATTTGCGTTTTCTTTTACCAAAATTTTATAATTTCAGAGTATCTTTAATTATATTTAAAAAAAACTCTCGAATTCAACTGCACGTTCCTACTTTAAATTTATAAATATCACGTTTTAACTTCACATTTGTTTTCTCAATTTTACAATCGAGGAAATGGCAATGAATATCTAGTCCTAGGTGTTTTCTACTCTCTGTACATATTCCCTATATCTTCATATTTATTTCATTTCCTATATTACTTTTATAATATCTTGGGTTATTACATAAAAAAAATAATATCCGTGTTCAAATAATATTTGCCTTCAAAATTATTTCGCCACTTCTCGTATTTTTTTCATTTTAGAAAAACATACTGAACAAAACATCAATAGGTGGTTATTCAAAGGTTTACTTTAAAATTTTAGACGGACTGATGACTTCACCATTATCCACTACAGGTAAGTTCTGAGCCAGTGAATTAATTTAGGTGACTGAAAGGAAATATTTTTTGTATTATATTGGAAATTTATTACCCGTTAACTTTAGCGACGGTAATAATCCAATTTCACCAAAAATTGTCGTCTTCATCAACACATCAATATCAGAAACAAAATTTTTTACGGGATTATATTAACTTCCGTTATGTTAGAAGAGGTTTGAAACATTTTGATTTTGCTCTTGTATTATATTCACAGTTTTAAAAACTCGTATGTTGTTATAAGAAATATCACTGTTTATATTTTGAATAACAGATACTTTATTTTCAACATGTTTATTTTAATGGACAGTTGACCGTGCACCAGTATTATGTCTATGAAGTAAATATAGTTCCTAAAGTAATCTAAATTTTTAAATAATTTTGTTTGCTTTCATTTTTTTTTAATTATAAACTATTCTTTTTTTTCAATGTGATCAATTAGTGACCTGAATCTTTTTATTAGACAATCTGAGATTCACCATTTTCAATCTGCATTTGTTTTGTTTTTTATTTACCGCTATTATAGAGGTGATCCAAGACTTTGGAGTTTTTAAACAAAAAACCTATTTGCAGTTTATTTTATTTTACCTTTTTTTTTTGTGAGTTTATTTATATATCTATTTTTAAACTCAAGAAAAGGTGAAAACACAGAATACCGGTGTGGATTAACGCAACCAACAGAAATAAGTTGTATATTGTTTCATTCCACCTTCTTATTAAATAAAGAAATGAAGACCTTAATTCAATAGCTGGTCTGGATTGAATATTAGAAATACGCATTAGCAAAATAATGAATATAAGAATGGAAAAAAAAAAGAAGCTTTAAAAGCAGATATCGCCCTACTTTAGATGAACATTTTCATCTTATTTTATAGTTTTAACTTCATTTTCGATATAATCCATGGTACTGAATCCATTTTATCAAATTATTAACATCCATCTAAAAATCTCATAAATGACTTCAACATATTTAGCATTAATCTGTAACTTTTTTATTTACGAAAATTATCGGAAATGGGACATTTTCGATCTGGAGATTGATAATTTGTTTCTATTTAATGAGATACTAAAAACGCATAAACAGCCATTTACCATTTACCTCCCATCTGAATCATAATTTAATTTAGTCAGAAAAACGACAAAATAGGTGACCTACAAAAATATTGGGCCATTTGCCGTGACCTCCAACCCCAACGTGTCAAAATAAAAGATTTTATACAGGGTGTTTCAGGGTTAAGTGACCAAACTGCGGAAATGAACTAAGGACCTCAAAACAAGAAAACATTTCCGCTGAAGGTGTGTCCGCAAACGATTTGTTTAGGTGATATTAACACCTAAAGATTTTCGTTTTGAATTATTTACGTTATATGAAATAAATAAAACCTATTTATTTGTTCTAACTACTTTATTAATTAAATATAAACACTAACATTCATATTAAATGTTGTTCAAAGAGATTTCCTTCAGTATTAAGACAGGCTCGCCATCTTTCTTCAACAGCAGCAGTGGCAGAACGACACTGGATATTGTTTCACAAGATTCAATTATCCTTCTTCGTAAGGAATTAAGGTCATTGACCGGACTTGCATAGACTTTTTGTTTAATTTCACACCAAACAAAAAATAAAATCCAGTGACAAGTGATATTTGCGTGTTTTTTTTGTGTGTTTTTTTTTGGGGGGGGGGAGAGGGTGACATTATTCCTAGCCTCTCCTAATGCTCAAGAAAATTGCTTTGAACAATATTTAATATAAATGCTAGTGTTTACATTTAATTAATTAAGTAGTTATAACAAATAAATAGGTTTTATTTATTTCATATAACGTAAATAATTCATAACAACGAAAATCTTTAGGTGTGAATATCTCTTAAACAAAGCTTTTCTCAGTTCATTTTTACAGTTTGGCCACTTAACACTGAACCCGCACTATATACGCTAAAGGGACCAATACTTTTTATAACACTTTTTTCTCGATTTTGTTATGACATTATCGTCCAATTCAAGTGGAAAGCAAATAGCTGTTGATGAATTTTTAATATCTCATTTAATCGATTAATATAATAAGGAAACTTTCCATTTCTGAGAATTTTCGTTGATCAAATAGTTTATGTTACGATAATATGAAGCCATTTACGAAGTTTTAGACGGGTGTTAATATTTGAAAAAGGGGTTCTGTGCCACAGATCGCTTACTCTATATTTATTTTTAATTCGAAATTCAGCCAAACTCATCTTTATCTTTTTTCATTACTTGAATAATAGTTTTGGTACTAAATTTTCAAAAAAAAATCTCTTTAAAAAATAAATAATAAAAATGTTAAAATGAAATTGATTGGTTTTGAAATTTTTTAAATTTTTTATTCCAACCGATCAAATGTAAACTCTTTATTTCTTTTCCACTGTTATTATTTTTTTTCTTTCTATTCAAAAATTTTTATGTCTCCCTATTATGTTCATAATTATTATGGTTTGTTCTTTTCCCTGAAGATGGCCCATGGTATGGGTAGTGTTTCCCAAATGCGAGATCATGATTAGTCAAATGCACTCGGTCTTGGTCTTGGTATTGGGCAAAGGTCTAGCAATTACCTATTAGCCTATTACTATAGAGATATTACTGTAATTTTTCAGATAGGGAAAACCTAACTAAGCCCGAGTGAAAAATTGGAAGAGTTAAATACAAAAGTATATTGGTTAGACCAATTCTTTACGTATAGTTACTAAAACTATCAAGTATAAGTAACTATTTTGCCTTAGATTTATCCACAAAAACATTTTTTTTTTTCTTGGTCTTGCAACAGTCAGGCGTTCATGGTCTTGGTCTTGCAAAGTGACCTAGACCAATTTTGGGTAACACTACATCTATGGGCTGAACATTTTTCAGTTATAGTTTATTGATTGTTTTTATTATTATTATTTTATTAAGGAACCGTTACTATTCCTACGCCAAGTTCAAATGCTGGTATGGAACCTAC
The DNA here is from genome assembly GCA_928085145.1 of Nezara viridula. Classification (NCBI taxonomy): domain Eukaryota; kingdom Metazoa; phylum Arthropoda; class Insecta; order Hemiptera; family Pentatomidae; genus Nezara; species Nezara viridula. The sequence goes on along the minus strand of OV725082.1, from coordinate 51,538,287 downwards.
AGTACATTCATCCAAAATGTTTATGGGCAGTTTCATCGAAATCAGTTCTGATAATAACAGGTAGTGAGGAGGACAAAGCAGCTGATCGACCACGAAGAACCTCTGAGTACGCCTATTCGAATTTTCATCGGAATCGGTCGGATCCTATGTCTTGGATCCGATTCCTTGTGAATAGCAGTCCTTATGCTAACCCGTTAATACATCCATACGAAGCGTGTACCGATTCTACAAAACCGTTCTAGTCGTTCTAATACTAACGATTCTTTTTGTTTGGTCAGCTGTATACCCACTGAGAAACTGTAAGTACTTCTATGCAAGTTTTCATCGTAATCGGTCGAATCCTATGCCTAACGATTCCTTGCGTACTGCAGGACTAGGCTTAGAGCCATTAGTATGCCTCGCTTGTTTCTAAGAAACCTATTGCTAAGGTTCGTTTAGTGTGGTACAGGTGATCTAGCACTAAGGGAGCGTTGGTACGACCCGGTAAAGTTTCGTCGCAATCGAACGTAGACTGTTACTAACGATTGAAGGAAAGGTGTTATAAAACTAAGGGGCCTTAGTAAGCCTATACGAAACTCGTTTCTATCGTATATTCGAAATCGTTCGTGTCGTTTTATTACTGACGGTTCTCTTTGTTGGCCAACTGAATTACAACTAAAGCACGAATTGCACCTCCTGAATACGTGGATTTGGCAAGCCATTAATCCAGTTCAATGTTTAGATTGAATAACGCTTTCACTGTTCCATTAACCAATTTTTTATCACTAAATCAAATAAAATTGACATTAATAAAGAGTTTTAATAATAACTACCATTTCCAACAGCATAAAAATAGTACTAAATGCGTGAGCATAAATATTGATTGTCCCTATTATTGCTTCTGACATTTTACGCTGTTAGAAATAGCATTTAACTTGCTTAAAATTGTGTAACTTAACTGTTTCGTTTTGGTACTTAGCCCGTTATTCGTGCCCAACCTTCAATTGTAATAAAGAAGACAAATAATAGAGCCCTTGCGAAATAATGTCATTAGCTGAAGAAAAATTTGAAAGCATTTTTTTAATATTCTATAACCATAGGCTACCTAAACGAATTTTAGTCCTGTAATTCGGTTGATTGATTACAAAAAATGTTGTTAAAGTTTATTTATTTTTTTCTCCTTCAATTCCTAAACGGTGCATCGAAGCAAAAAATGTACTCTTAAAGAACGTTAACTCGACCATGGTCAACGATCATTGATTTACCGCATATGTCAAAAACTATGGAAAAGTACTACAAACGGGTATATAGCTTGGAAATGAGTTTTCTAAGAAAAAAAATTATAGAATAAAGGTTGTGTAGAGTATAAAATTCCGTGTCAACTGAGTACCAACTGTTTTAATATAGGTCAGATAATCCGCTCGAAATCGGCCATGTCCCGAAGTCTAGGAATTGGTAATGAAGTTATCTGTGTTTAAAATATCCAAAGTGAAAATGCAAGTGATCTGATGGTATTCTTACATTAATATTCTTTACCACTTCGTACCAGACCAGCATTCGGTAGGTGTAATTCAGCCTGAAGGAACCGTTAGTACGCCAATGCGAAGTTTCATCCGAATCGGTCGTGTCCTAATACTAACGATTCTTTGGTAAGAACAGCTGTTTGAACTCTTTAGAAGCGTTAGTACGTCTATACTTGGTTATATCCTAACGAGTCCGTGGCCTACTACTAACGATTCTTAGTTTATACCAGCAGTCCGAACACTTTCGTAGCGTTATTAAGCCTATGCGAAGTTTCATCCGAATCGGCCGTGTCCTAATACTAACGATTCTTTGGTTAGAACAGCTGTATGAACTCTTTAAAAGCGTTAGTACGTCTATACGTAGTTTTATCCTAACGGATCGTCCCCTGATACTAGCGATTCTTCGATAAGAACAGCTGTTCGTACACTTTAGAAGCGTTAGTGAACGTATGCGAAATTTCTTCCGAATAGATTGTGTGATAAAACAAAGATTTCTTACGTTCCATATCTCCGTGTATAACGTTTCATCAAAATCGGTCGAATATTTTTAAAATGATGTTGGTCTTTCACTGTTTGTAATCAAAATATAAACCTAAGGGACCTGAAGTAATAACCAACGTTTAGTAAGTATATTAAAATATTACTATGTTTATTAGAAATGCTAACTTATGTAGCTATTATACAAAAATGTTATAATAATATAATTAGTAATGTCCATACTTACTTTGTAAGTATTTTAAAAAAATTTATATTTTATTTGAAATTGTTAACTAATATCCTATTTTTTATTAATTATGTTACAATATTCTGTATCATTTATCACTAAATATGTTGTTTGCTTCAGCCGAGGATGTTACAAGAAAAAGCTTTTTCACAGGTGAGTATTTTCGTTGTTACCAATTAATTATTTATGCATGTACCAATTTGAATATATAAATAGAATAAGTATAAAGTGAACAAATATTCATTGTATATCAGATTTGTAGGAAACATCAGCAATAACTTTGTGGAATGACAATTTTACGAATATGTCAAACTTCCTACGGTTGTGTTTAATATAAGGTTATAAACATATATTCCTAACACGAGTATATCCAGGTGAGAGTGCTGGGATCTCTCAGAGATTGTTTTTTAATCAAAACATCTTCCTTTTTTAATCATATGTCGAAAATAGTATTGCCGCTACAGAAAGATGAAGAATATATCCCTACTCATACCTGCACTGCATCTTGCAACACCGCTATTTATGTTCTGGTAAGTCTAAACTGAGACACCTGGTAAATCTTTTTGGTTTTGGCTAGGCAACGGTCATCCTCAATCTTCAACTCAAACCATTCTCCAACCATGATGTCGCTCAGTTCAGCTTAAAATTCCAATCTAGCTCTGTTATTTGAGGCCACCACACAGACCAGATTATGAACATGAATTTTCCACCAACTCTCCCAGAAGTGCGTCAATGGTAAATATGTGTAAATTCTAACTATAAAAATTATTACGCATGTTTATTCAGGTAATGGAAGTTAATATTATCCATCGTGTCCCACTTGCCGCAATTTATGTTGATCTCAGTTGGCTTTGTCTGCAGAGATTTCACAATCAATGATATTTCAATACTCCTCGTTTTCTTCTGTCTTTGTTGATTATAGTGTTGGGTGGATCCATAAGTTCGTTCGTTTTTTTTAAGTTTGAAATAAAACATTTCTTTTTTTTTTTTCAAGTTAAGAACCAATTTTATTCTATAATGTATTTGCCGTTTCTGTTAATGATCTCTTGCCATCATTCTAATAATTTCATTATTCCACTCTAGTAAAACACCTGGAGCTTAGTAGCGAAAAATGGATCGAAATACGTTTTCACATCTCTCTCATCATCGAAAGATTTCTCACTGAAGGATTTTTGGAGGGACCGCAATAAATGATAGCCGGATGGTGCAAGGTCTGGTGAATACGGTGGATGTAATAAAACATTCCAGCCAAGTTGCACTAACTTTTACTGTGTGATCATTGCTTAGTGTGGTCTGGCATTGTCATAATGGAATACAACACCTTTGGACCGACTAGTTCCGTCGCAATGATGGTTCAACTTCGTTAGTTCCGTGCAATAGAATCAATCGGTTTTCCTTCGCGTGGAAGCAACTGGTAAAACAGTACGCCGCGATAGTTCTGCTATCTAGATAGAAAAATATTTTCCAGGGGTGGCATTAGGCGGTTGTCCACGATATCTCGCACACGACCTGGTCTCAGATGATCCACTCATCACTATCGATTGAGAATGGATCCCTTATGTTCCGGTGCATTGGTTGGCCAGATTTGCTGTAGTCAGCTTGTATGACCCCCGAACATCGAGGTGGGACACGTATCTTTGAGATTCGTATCTCCGGAACGAAACTTGGCAAACCATTTTTGAGCAGTATGTTCTGTTAACGCATCATCCTTGTGTATCTTACACATCTTTCGATGGAACTTCGAAGATTGCTCGTCTTTTTTAAAATAAAAAATACCGAAAATGCACTTTATCATTTGAAATATTCACTAGAATGTAGCACAAACAAAACTAATGTCGATGAAACCAAACATAACAATTTCGAAGAGTGGACATTAACTTTTTCAATAAGTATCATTATTGTACAAAAACAAGTGGAGATATTTGAATGCAATTCACACTACTTATGGATTCACCTAATTCTTTTCCTCATTTATTTTCTTGGTCTTAGGTTTTTTTTTATTTCCTTGGCCTTCTTGCTTCTTTTACTTAGGACCACCTCAAGTCTCAAAGGCTACCGAAAGGCGAGCTCTGTCTTTACGCCAAATTAAAAAATTGTCAATCTCCTCCCCCCCCCCCTCCTTGGAAAATTCAAATCATGAAATGTTTTGTTTACTTCTAGTTAATGAAACTAAAAGCTTGAGCTTTAGTCTAGTAAACTACTTATTATGTAAGTAGTTTACATTTTTTATAGAATATTTTATTGCTATATAGACAACATGCCAATTGACAATATATTTACATTATTTCTGTTTATAGAGAGAATGGAAGAAATAAGGAAATCAAAGGACATAGAAGGAGATGCCTTAGTTACTGGTTTTCAACAGAAATTTGAAAGGGGTAAAGATTATTAAATATAAAAATAATATGACACTTAGATATGATAGCAGTAGGTACAGAAGTAAAACCTTCGGGTATAAATAAATCGGAAATCTCAGATACGATTTTGCGATAATGATTAGAGTTCACTTTGGAGCAAACAGGCTTAATTGATATATTAAGGAATTGATTGTCAGAAAGAGACATTTTGTTAATGATTCCACTTTGATGGGTTCGTTGTTTGGACGAATGTGGTCCTATTTCTCACCGGGAGGAGGAAGGTTATTGAAAAAAAAACAACGGAAATATCTTAAAATATAAGAATAATCTCATATAAAAAGTTACAATTATTATTAGGATTTATCTTGGAACAAAAGAGACTCAATTGATGTATTAAGAGATTTATTATATAAAAGAAATGAAATGAAAATATTTTTAATTATTCTGGCACTGTTGTTCTAATACATGAAACATTATTATTATTAAATGATTGCGGTAAGTTTTGTTTCGAATTATCCCGAGAGTCCACCGTACACCATACAGCCTTAGTCAAAGTGGAAGAAAGCAAGAGAGGAAACTAGGAATTGGCTTGACTTGCATGGAAGGAGATGGCGTAGACGGTTGATCTGTTTCAGGGTAAAAATAATACGACGGGAAATTTGGGAGATGTATGGTTTCCAGGAGAGGGTTTGATCAAACGAACACCAAGGTTACTTCTTCATTACTGGAGGTTTAAATGATGATCCCTCCATTAATTCTTTCCAATCGTACACGAAAGCCTCGTAGTTCAGATAGGTAGCCTTACTAGTTGAACGAAATCCTTCTCCGTGTTGATGAAGAATTCGGTTTCCCTCAGTAGTTTAGAACTTATTACCTCAAAAGCTGTATAATTGGTGACGACATGCTCGCAGTTTTCGAAACACCTCAACGGGGACTTTAAGGACTTGAGGGTTGATTTCCTTCCCAATAGCATGGAGCTTGGCGCGAAACCATCCATGCTCTGTCAGGAATCGTGACACTCAATAATGAGGGAGGGCCCATTTCCCTTTCAACCTTGAATAAACGATAGGAAAGTATTTTCGCAAGGTAAAGCCTTTCTGAGTCGTTACCCACCCCCGATTCCACTGCTCAGCATATAACAGTTAAGTCTATACAGTCTAGCTGTGTTATAAATGTAGTTTAATTAGCCGAATCAAAAGCATTGAAAAGATAAATACCATAGAAGTTGAGAATATTACGAGTGAAATACGCCTTTTATCACATGCGCTTTAACAGCCGGTTAACCATCTCACATGTTAACGTGTCTTCATGGGGAACATAGAAAATTTAATGTTCTTTCAAATTGATTACAATGAATTTCTTCGAAAAAAAAGACGAAAACAAATATTTCTTGTCAAATAGACAGTCAACATTCTCTAACCCCTCACGCGTTGGCCCTACATCAAAAATCTACATATACAATAGATATTTTATCTTCCTCAACTTTGTATATATTAATAATTTAGGAGTCGTGTTAAAAAACTAAAAAAAGTTCAGAAATGTCAGTTTTTTGCATATATATCGCAACGCAATGCAAAATTTCCTTCGGGAACATCAAGTTCAGATTCAGCATTTCAAAAAATATAAAATACCGATAACAGAAACCGACTATTTCATTTTTTTTTTCTTCATCCAACATTCCTAATTTGATTACTTTGTCGCGTCAGTTTTCAAAATGCAACAGAGTACATCGTGAGCCATGTTGAATTATCCTTAAGGGACATATTCTTAACATCATATTAAAATTCCAGCCGTTTGTTCTTCCGTTAAATGAACCGTCAAATTAAGCTTCTTTTATTTAAATTTTCGCATAGAAAGCAACGGCTTGTTGCAACCGACTGACCGAAGTTTTGTATTAAGATAAGGTTTATCTATAATACAAAATGGTTACTAGCACTAAGTCCTTTCGTTAAATGAAATGGTCGCTAGCTCCTGTGGATGGTTAACTCTGTCGGGGTGTGATCGGATACTTGTTAGTATTAGGTATTCCAAGGCTTTGATCATCGCAGGGAGGAGACAGATTGGTCTGAATGGTTTAGAGAGTTGTGCTCTTGCCTTGTAGAACACTCTCAAATCGGCAATCTTCCACACTCTCGGAAAGTAACCAATGTCTTAACAGTCATTGAACATGTTCAATAGCCGTTCGTCATTGCATGGGGTATTGTTCTTCAACACTACAGCATCAATACAGCTTAGTCCGAGAGCTCGACCGATGCCTATTCTCAACACGTCGGAGATCATGCATGCCCCTTGGTGGAAACAAGTCCGTTCTAGATGGATATACTGTAGCGCGTAAAATATAATATACTGTAGTGCCACAGTTGCTTTAAGATTTAACCTCGTTATCTAGTATTCATTACCGCTATATTGAGTAGTTTAAACACAATACGGCTAGAAATAGACAATAGGCAGTCATTATCCTTCCGCACACACCTGTACCATTAACATGTACGCGCAAATATATTTAAACATATTTTACTGGGAATATTTTCTTCGCATGATATTAGATATTCTCATATATTGATGTCGAGTACAGCCAAAGCCTCGAAAAAGTTTTCCAGTCAAGAGGAAGACCAGGCGCTCGAAAAGAATTGCACTTCCAGTAATAGAAATGGCAAATCAACCCGGTACTTAGACCCAAGCTATGGCAGAAGAATCGTAATTCATTATTCAACTTCAATCCCTACCCAGTGTAATCGAACACCACAAACATAGAAAATATGGAAGCACCCATTCCCAGTCGGACCTCTCCCAGTGTTGGGCAATTACTGCAAAAAATGGGTAATAATTAATCAGTTATTAAATTGATTCAATGGGTAATTATTATAATTAAATTGCGCATTGCTCCCATTGAATGAGAATGATTTCTAATAAATATTGGAGGAGGCCAGAGTTGGGCAATGACCCGAATGAAGGAGTAATTAAATTAATTCAATGATTGTAAGTGATGAGTGATAACTCTTAATTGTTTAGCTATGAGTAAATCGCTCATCACTCTTTTTATCACCATGAGTAATGATAGTAAAAGGTTTTATACTTAGCTTCTTATTTGGGGATCAAACCAATAAAATAAAATCTCTTGTAATGAATTGAAAAATCAACCAAATTAATAATTAAAAATGCGTCATCTTCTATGGTGGTCTCGTTAGTGGATTCAGTAATTACATTTTGAAACTCCGGATTTTCTATAGTAACTGAAACTTTAAATATATTTTGTAAATATTACTAACCGTAGGATGCGTTATCACTTAGCAGCCATCTTTTGAATCGTGGGTAGGAGAATGCTGCAATAGAATTTCTCAGAAAGTACAGTGTTGAATGAGAAGAATTCTTCACTACGTTGCTGAAGATTTATTAGATTAAATAAAAGATTCTTTTTTTTTTTATAATTACTATAATGAGTGATTTACTCATGGCTTAGCAATTAAGATTGATCACTCATTACTTTCAATCATTGAATTAATTTAATTATTCCTTCATTCGGGTCATTGCCCAACTCTGGCCTCCTCCAGTATTTATTAGAAATATAAAAAATTCTCTACTCTTGTGCCAATTAAATAAGGTAGTTGGTACAGAAAAATACACAGGCCAATGCCTCCTACCAAAAAATCGTGAAATATACACTGACACCAACGCAGATTTTCACATATATCAACTACTTCTTGAGAGAGAGCTCAGGATCGTAATCAGGCGACTTCACTCCTCAACGCCATTAGATGTTATTCAAGAAGTATTAACGGGCAAGGGATTCCATGTTCGTCAAATTGTGAATGTAAATTGAAAAGAGGACCTATCGGAGATTTAAGATTAAAATTTACCGGTATTCTTGGTCGACTTGAAGTCGTGATGAAGTCTGTGGTCAAGGACATTTATAAAGTCAATAGTCTCTGTTATACCACAATAATTATCGTAAATTCCATAATATATATATATATATATATATATATATATATATATATATATATATATATATATATATATATATTTCAGTGCCATAACTATCAGGTTCATTGTCTCACAAAACATTATTGTCACCACCTACCTTGTCACGTCGCTCCTCTCTGAATTCAGATCCTTTAATTCTCATGTTATCAACCTACTAAGAAACATTGAATCGCAAACAATCAAATCACCGGAAAATTCTTAAGTGACCGATTTCTTAAGTTGTTCGAAATCATACGACGATTTTACTAAATGGCAGCAATATTGACATAGTCGTCATTAGGGCCTGATTGACTATTCACCATAGCGAACTACCAAATTTATCGAACTCTGTCATCATCTATCAATCCATCTTCCAGGACGTGTTCCACTCACCTGTCCTTAAATTTCTACAGCCCACTCCAGTTACAATTAAATCCCAATTTAATACATTAATTTCGAAATCCCAACTAAAATCTTTTCTTGATTGCTTTGGAAATCATTCCCTTCCTGGTGTAGAGCTAAATGCTAAGCACCAGTAATGGGGAGTCAGTACCACGAGCTCCCGAGACGAACATTGTTATCTGCGCTATAGCGAAATTCTCTCACCCAACATTCCCACATACTAACTGTCCTAGCCAATCCTAACCGAAATCTCGACCTCTTTGACTTTTTCATTCACAAAGGTCTAGGGTCACTGAACTATTCCGTTTCAGTTTTCGATCTTTTCTCTGACCATAATCCCTAGTACTAACCATTCCCACATCACCAACTCCCAGTTAACTGAAACTTTTTTCGACGACGAATAAAAATTGACCTATGAGTATCTCTAAAAACCCTCTTAAGACCAACATGATGCCAAAAATGTCTTCACTACCTCGATCCAACAAGAAGGTTTCACCTTTTTCTTTCATGAAATATCTTAAGAAAGATCATTTCTTCCAGGAGATTGCATACCTCATTAATGCCAAACGATGTTCCAGAACCCACTGCCAAATAACTGGGCATCCCGTCAGCCGAAAATCGTACAAACCCTTTCAATACTCTCCTCGCTCTCTACTTCTGATAACCCGCATTGGAAAGTAACAAAAAGCATCCTAAACAACATACTTTCTCCTATCACCTCCGACATGATAATGACTTTTGTAGGCTTCGTCAGATGATAACAGTTCAGAGGAATTTGCTAATCATCTATCCAAAGCATTTTATTTTTTTCTTGCCAGAAGGCACAGGCGGATCTATGAGGGGAAGGGAGCTTTCAGACTGAAGTCCCTCTCCCCAAATGGTAAAATCAAACCATGTTTTATGGTAAAAAATTTTAAAAATTAATCTCTTAAAGTATTATTGTTCTTGTAATTACATTTAATAGGACTTCATAAACACCATTTTTAATATGTTTAGTTGGTATCTTCCTTTTTTTTCTAGAGCAGTTATCGTTATATATATTTTTAAAAAAAGCTTTCAGGCTTTTTAGGAGGGTAGAACCCTCCTACCCCAAAAATGAAATCCTGGATCCGCTAGTGCCAGAAGGTTATCCTGAATGGATATATTTCTTGAGGATATCTAGACCCTCATGCTCTGAATGCTAGAGCTCTCTTGTCTGTTGACTAGAGAGGAAGTCCTTCCACGACCTTCATTGTGTTCAAGGCTGAAGTCTCCTCCCGAAATATTTAGAACCACCGTTGCACTCATTAATGCTGCTCTCGTCCCAGACTTGATTGATGTTTCTGGTTCAGATTTAGTTGTGGTGAAATGTTGCTTTCACGTGGCTAACGATTTCATTTAAATCTCTTGTTCATCAACATCGTAATTTTCGGTTTAAGGAAGGAGTGAACATCTGAATCAAGGACCAAGAAAATCTGAAGCAATCATATATCTATCGGAGACATATTCAATTACTAAATCACATCGTTGTACATTTAGCATCATTATTTTTATGCGCATAGATGCATCATTTAGAGGCTTCTCAAACAGTGCATTCAATGCTTAATGATCTCTCTCAATGAACTTGGGACTTTTTAAAATATATTTGTGGAAACTTATACATTCAAAAACTATCGCAAAGATGTTTCTTTAAATCTGGGCATATCATTTTGATTCATCTAATACCTTTGAAGCATCTTCTGAGAACCTTCTGAGCAAGTATCTACTGAATTAGTCATCTCTTTATTGGGTTCAAATGTCCACAACAAATGAGCTTCAATTGAAATATCCTTTTTATTGATATTTATACTTAATAAAGGCAATATCGTTTAAATTAGCGGACAAAAAAAGGGACACAGCCACTCTATCCTTTACTAACTGTTCCTTCGTGGTCCCAGAATTACATATTTATTGCTTTTATAACTCTATTTAACCTTTTATTAGCTTGCTAAGCTGTTTTTTTTTATTTTTGCTTGATCAGTGGTTAGTTGTCTAGCTACTGAAATCCTCAGTCTGAGTGTGCAATCATTGAGATTAGAGTCAACTCAAAATTTTCTTATGATGAAATATTATATAACCGTTTACAATATTATTATTTTAGTCTGTATGACCCTCCTATCTTTGAACCTCCATTCTCTGTGCTGTGTTGTTCTTCTCTTCATGTTATCTCTGTAAAATGTTGATTCACCACAAAGTTTGCAGAGTTCCCCATACGTTCATTACCGAACCAAAAATTGCTCACAGAACCTCAAAGTTCTTTTTCGTCGTTCTTGGATAGGTACATACTGTGATATATTATGAAGTACTTGGAGCGTTTGGGCTTCACTTCTTGATATGAAATCATATTTGCAATATAGATAGTAGAAATAACTACCTCTATCTGTATTTGCATACAATGCCACTTTTTTCGCGGTAAGCGGCTTTCGGTCCAGCCTACCTGAATCTGATGAAGAAAAGGAAAAACTGAGATGAGAGACACCTGTGTGGTTTCTGCACTTTCAATTATTCCTTTTCTTTAAAATGCGTTATATTACCAAAATTTCATTGCATATGGGTATGTTTTTAATCCTTTCGTAGTAGGTTGAGAAGGTGCTGAAATATCTCGAATCCTTTTTTCTTTTGTTGTTTAGTCATCTCCAGAGTTATTTTGACAATTCTTTGCCCAGTTTTAGGGGGGGGGGTGATTAAATCAATAGTATTTCTGCTCAGCTAGGTAGTTCACTTCCTTTCGTTTTGCAGGTTGACTGAGTTTGTGTACTATCAAATCGTCTTTCATTATTTAGTTCATACTTATAGTTATCTACTTCCTCGATCTGTTCCAAATCGAAACCTGATATCTCCAGTAGCACAATGTCGGTTTCGTTAATGATACCTCTTTTGTCTTAAAGAATTGATCTATTCAATATTAGTGGTATTTCGAGTAAACTTATTTCATTTTGTAATAATAGGTGTATCAAAAATTACCGTTTTATCAAATTCAAGATTTCAAAGGACTGGAAATATTTTAATCCTTTTTAATACTTATTAATCCCTGTAGAACATTCTTTGAGCTTGCTTAATCCAATTCGACCTCTTAAAAAAAAAACTCAGTTTAGTTATTTGTTTCAAAGAAGAAACATGACATTTAAAGATATTACTAGAAAAAACATTTCACAGCCGCTGACGCAACTTGTGAAATTATTAAACATTAAGGGAAAGGTGTCCTTGACCAGCACACTGTGTGGCGTTGGTTTGAAACATTTCGCAGTGGATATACTACATTGGAAAGGAAGAAGGGCTCCGGGCGACCATTGATGGATTTGATGAGGTTCTGCAGGAAGCTGTTGAGTTAAATCCGTCCACTATTACTCGCGAACATGCCAGGAAGCGTGATGTGTCGAAAGATCCGGTTAGTCGCCATCTATTCTTCATGGAGAAGGTGAACAAGAGGCAGTATGGTCCCTCTCGAACTTACTCAACAAAAATCAGCTAGGTAGTTAGAAATTTGTGAAAATATATTGGAAAACCCTTCTGATATGAGATTTTACCGGAAAATTGTCATCTGTGATGAAAAATGGTTTTACTGGCGAAATCCGAATTCCGGCGAAATGGTTAGATCGCGGTCAAACTGCTTTTCCGGTTGCTGCAAGGGGTAAAGGAAAAAAATCCATGCTTTGCATTTTCTTTGGGATATTGAAGGTGTTATTCATTACGAATTTGCTCCTCATGGATGCTCTATGAATTCCGAACTCCACTGTGAACAACTAGAAAAATTTTACGCGAAGTCGTCAGAGTGTTATCCTGCTTTGATCAACCGAAAAGGAATTTCATTCCAAAAAGATAATGCTCGACCTCACACTTTCCGTCGAACCTGAGAAAAGTTTAAAGAATCGCATAGGCTCCAACTCCTTCCTTATTCACCATTTATTGCAGACCTCGTACCATCGGATTACTACTTGGAGATTACGTGTGTGTGATCTAGCAATTGGCTAGCAGATGCCTAATGACGGCAGATAACAATGGATTATACTTTTGAGTATTAATTATATTTTATATCAAAGACACAATAATACAAATGTTTGGTTGGAAAACGGTTCTTTTTTTATACACCCTGTGTTATATGGAGCATATTCTACCAATTTGGGGACCTATCAATAATCGATTGTTTATTGACTTTTGTAACTGATGGTAGTTTTTGCGCTATTCATATATCCGATAAAAGATATTAACTTGTTATATTTTGGTGTGTGAATATTTGAGGATACAAGCTTTTTCTTTTGTATTTGTTATAGTTGTACAATGGTTAAATTACTTGAACAGTCTTTATGGATTTTATAAAATTAATTATATTTAGAATTTTATCTTCGACAACCTCAAGTGCTCCAGTCATAAGTGAAATGTATTTTGCGTTTTTTTCTGTGGTAAGATTAAACTCTGGAAGTTGTTATTATATGTTTCATTGTATTGATTCCATTTTATTTGCGACATCTCCAGTTAGATGAATCACTGTCGTCTCGTTTGTTTTCCTCCTGGCGAAGTTTAAAGCCGCCTAGTCTGCAGGTTGATTTCTGCATATACTTGTGTGATTGTGAATCTGTGGCCGTATCCATGCTAGCACGAAATCTCTATTCGATGATTCCTGCATCTCCAATAGATAATTTTTGATTTTCCTAGAAATACCATTATCGGAGATACCTCCAGCAATCCGCAGCTAGAATCTTATGTTCTTCGGTTTTATTAAGAACAAGAATAGTTCGCTTGTGCAACACAATGTTCATTTAGAACTCATTAGAAAGTACTGCTATACAAATAACAAGTGTTTTCGATGCATCCGTGAAGAGGGTTGTGTATTCGAAGTACTTTATATACACTTTTTTTTACAACTGATTGTCATTTTTTATTTTCTGAACAAGTATGATTTTATGAATAAGATGTTCCATCGAAGGAATAAAGTGTCATCTACTGTCATTATGTTGCCCAGTCCAAGAGTTGAAGGGGTTAGTGGGTTCTTCCTGTATGCGACCTGGGTTCAGTTTTGAAACTACGAACGAGGCATACGATAAAGTAAGGTATCCCCTTCTTAAAACTAAGTTCGGCTCCCGATTAGGTGTTAGCATAGAATAATATCTTAATATATATATATGGTTCATATATATATAATTCGGCATTCTAGTGAATAACGAAACTGGACTTAAAGGTATTAAAATGATGATTTTTCTTTTCAGCCTTCCTCATTGGTGACCATTCGCTCGCCAGTAAACCAGAGCACAATTTCAAAGGTTGTTGTACTGATAAGACAACAAAGGATACATGCAAGGATGATAGTTGCTACCTGTGCGAATCCGACCTCTGCAACAAGGGCAACAGTGGAGCCACTGCCGTCCTGGCATCAATCCTCAACATTCTTCTTCCTTTGGCCGCAATTGCAGTAGTCATCGGTAGTCCTAAGAAATTCTTAAACTAGCACTTTCCTTTTTTCCTTCATGGTAGTAGCTTGTTTGGAATAATTATTAGTTTTGTGTAGTAGATGAAACAAAAATAAAGGCATCATATTGAATTGATATAGTATAATTTATTCTTTTATAGAGTTTACATAACTAAATTAAGAACAAAATGTATGCAACAAGTGAAACATCTTTTCTCCCTTCATCATGGCCTCAATCCCGAACTGCTTGCTTTCTGTGGCCATAATTGGAGTATTATAGTTCTAAGAAACACTTAATTTAGTTATTTTAGTTGCTATGGAATAGTTATCTAATTAATTTTGTAATAAATCAAATAAAAATAAAGGCATCCAATTAAATTGACATTTTTTTAAAATAATTTACTTTATGAATTCATTAAATACGTTAGAATTATATTATATTAGATTAAGTGGCTTTCCAATGGGTTCCAAGCCATTGCGGGCTACCAGGAAACGAAAAAGCTGATGAGCTCGCACGGATCGCCTCGGAAATGCCACAAACTAATCCCCCGCTGCCCTGCGATTCTGTTAAAAGGATTTTAAAATCATTTTACTAAGAAGAGAATAAGAGTTGTCAAAAGCGACAGGCAGCTGGAAAAAATGGGAATGTTTAACAGATGAGCCGATAAAACAAACCAAAAATAGGAAAGAATCGGTGGCAAACTTCCGCATGGCAACAGGGCACGATTACCTGCAAAGGCATTTACATAGGATCGGAGTGGTGGAAAGCTCTGTGTGCCCTCTTTGCCAACAGGACGAGATGTACGACCTGCACCTCCCAGTTTGCCCCGCTCTGTCAGATGTCCGCAGTACTTCTGATGGGATCGGAACAAATGTAAACAAACGATTCATGGCGGAATTGTACTGGGCTGCCAGAAGCCGAATGGCCTAATAGCCAACGGCAGGACGTTTAATAAAAAAAAAAATATATATATATATATTAGATGTAGTCATAAAATGATTTATTTTATAAAATCTACTTAGTTATTTTTAATGTAAATTTAATTAATAGATTTATTTAACTTTAGTTGGGAGAATAACTTAGTTATTTAATAAAGTATTGAATTTGAATAATTTTCGAAACTTCAATTTAATTGAGATATTTAAATTAGTTGAAGCTTGTGTTAATTACGGATGGTCTTTACTGAACATACTTAAGAATAGTGTTTAATTAAGAATTACAGTAAATCAATTAGGTAAGCAATTTATGTTTAACATATGCTTAATAATGTAATTTGTAGAATTTAATTAATTTCGTTTTGTTGAATTTACTTAAGCTAATGTTGTATTAATAGATCTTTAATTAGTTTGAAATTTAATCATTTAATTTTAAGAACAAATATTTTATTTTGAGTTAGAATTTCATTGAGATGTATTAGTCAAGAAAAGGTTTTAGCTGTTGTATCTTAATATAGTTAGAAATAGTATACAATCCCCAATTATGAATCAATCAAATTGGCAAAGTGAGTACATTTCTGTTAAACATTTTCCTATTATTAAATTAGCAACTTTTTTTCTCTTTCATGCAATTTAATTATTTTTTCTAGTATATTATTTACATTAATAACGTTAAATTTCGTATCAATAAGTTGTACTAGGGTTTTAAGTAATTAAGTTATTTTTCGTCGATTTATTAGCATTTCTTATTAATTGAATCCCTTTCAATGAACTTATTCACTTAATTACCAAGAGAAAAAATAAGAACAAACTTTGAATTAGAGAGGTCAAAGAGGCAAGGTGTGACTTGGTTAATTTCTTCCAGCGGATAGAATTAAGTAGATAATAGAAGTAATAATCCCAGGAAAATATATTTTTACGATAGCTTTTAAAATATTAAAAATATAAATCATTTCCAGGATACATGTTTAAGGAAAAAGGAAGTATGTATATCTCAAACATAATTTTTTTTATAAATATATTTCTTTAAAGCACTGAATAAAAATAGGTGATTTGTCTCATATAACAAAAGGACATCTCTTATTTTTAAAAAGTTGAGAAAAAGGTAATTTTTATTTTGTAGGTCCAACTGTTGACGGTTCAACTTGAACATTCTTAAATTATCATTAAAAAAATGTGTTGACCTATAAAAGAAAAATTTATTTTTTCTACACGTATAATTATCAATATATTTATATCGTCACTGTGAGTGCAAAAAAACAAATTCTTTCGCAAAACCATAAAAACTGATTATTTCATATTTTATTTCCCAATATTTTTTTTTATCAACAGATTGTTTATTGCTAGTTGCAGTCCATAAAATGTCATCTAAAGCACAAATAGAATTTATATTGACAATTTTTCCTAACGATCTTTTGCACTAACATTATCGATATATTATAATAATTATTAATTGTATTATAACTATATTTGAACGTATATAAATTGTTTATTAGCTAAATTTCTTAAGTTATTGCGACAGTTTTTGAAGATGACATTGAGCTCACTTATGTACTGATATCTTCAACTGTATTGATTCTGTCTCATGACTTTTTTTTAATTCCCCCCTAAACAATAAGCACGTTTTCAGAGGGATAATACAAAAAAAAAGTTATTCTTCATGATAGTTTTCTTTTGAGGTTCAAGTCATACATTCAGATTTTTTGGTTCATTTTTTACAATAATGAATGTTTTAACCAAGAAAAAAAATTAAATCGTCCTCTTATCTCGAAACATGGTAAGAATTTTTTGAGGTAGGTTTTAGTTTTTTTCGGGAATACTCTTTTCATAAAAAAAAAACTTTCAACGGTCGCAATACTCTTGCATAAAAAAAAAGAAAATTATGAAAAAATATATATAAAAGAAGAAAAAAAAACTGCCGCAAATTATTAACCAATTATTTATATCCAAACAATCATATATGATTAGTAACATTACTTTCCTTGTCACTTTAAGGAATATATAAAATAAAAGGTTATTCCTAAATAATTTTTATTTTCAACGTTAGTAATTTGCTAAGAAAAATAAGACAGCGTTGGTTCAGTTGATTTACAAATTTCTAAAAATCAATAGTCAAAACAAAGGAAATAAGCTTTTGAGTAGAAGATATTGAAACTTTCAGGACCCGATATCTTTGCACCACATTTTCTGAATTTAACGATTTTTTTTTTATTTTAATTTTTTACAAAATTTCGATCATAAGTGAGCACAAAAAAGTATATTTTTTTTAGTTATTCCGAAATTTAATTGTACCACACCGGGACAGGTTATTCGACCGCCAATTTAATAGGAAAGTATTTTTCGGTAAATTAATGCTACATATATAAATTTAAATGGCTTCAAAGGAGGAGATTTTAGCCATGTTTCATAATAGAGGTACATTCGTTTAAGCACCAGTTTTTACGGTACAGGTTTTTCGGCCGACATCTAGATGGGAAAGTACTTTTCGGTAAATTATGTTGTATAGATAAATTTAAAGGGCTTAGAGGAAAATACTTAGGCATTGTTTCATTAAAATCGGTACATTAGTTTAGACGCTACAGTGTAAATTAACACAAGTTGTTCGGCCGCCATGTAGAAATAAAAGAGAGATTTCTAATGCCGTGGTAGGAGAATCATTTTCGGGTGGCATCTGACTTTTAAATTTAACTTTTTGAGTTTTTTGATCGATTACAATGGATCATTATTGAAGATAATAAACCAAAAATTGAAATCGAGACTGATTTTTTATTCAAAATACAAATATATATATATATATATTTGTATAGGGATTATATAGGGATTTCTTCCCTATGTGATTCCTTATAAGATCGTACTAAAATTCTGTCCCTTCTTCAATATACATTATTCTTCTCATTTTCTTCTCTTTTATGTTCGATCGTCTATCGAATCCATCCAATCCTCTGAAAATTGTGAATGTTTTCTCTTAACTGATAAATATGTATTTTTCTATTAATTTTGTTCTATCTTTTCATTCACTATTAAGTTTACTCTACAGTCCACGTTTTCATACATGTAATATTAATCTAATGGGCCTGGTCCCGCAATAATTATTATTATTATTATAATTATTACATATTTTCTCTGCTTCAGCTTCCCCGCCAGCTATAAGAAGAGGCATGACTGCCGGTGAGTATTTTATTTTTACGCGCATATCAACGTTTTTTTTTTGTTTTATGTACTATTTTCTTTCTGTTTTATGTATGTATAACTAATCATTTATTCATGCGCTGAACTTATTGAAATGTACACATAACATTGTATACCTAATTTCGCCTGCGTTAAAGAATAAATGATTTTTAACTCTGCACTACATTAAAATTTCTAGGATCCATTGCCTTCGCCTAAGCTCTTAAAACATTTTTTTATAAACAACAAATATGAAGTTATAGTCCACGGTACAGGCCCCTTTTTAGCAAATTATTTACATCTAAATCTTATTATAACCGTTAACATTTTTAATTACGAATATTCTCGCAGAAGGGTATTTTCAATCCGTAGATCATTAAACTGTAATGGGATACTAAAATGTACTAAATATGTCGGTTTTATGAGGAACTAAAAAATCATAAAAACCCATTTGGCTTCCACTTGAATCGTAAAATAATTTGATTACAATATCGAGAAAAAGGTGACCTACAAAAATAATGGGCCGTATGGAGTGACCTCCATTACCAGTAAGTCAAAATAACGAGGTTATACAGGCGAATCAGCCCATCATTTTTAGACCACTTGTTTCTTGATTTAGTGAACCAATTATCTTATGATACATATGAAAAGCAAATGGGCTCACGAGTTATTTTCTTGTTACATTAATTAAATGAGAATCGGATTTCTAAGAATTTTCCTACATAAAAAAGTTATAGGTTACGATAAAATGAAGCCATTTACGAAGTTTTAGCAGAGTGTTAATAATTTGATAAAAAGTGGTCTGTACCATGGACTATTTTAAAAATCTTTCAGCTATGGAGGATTTATTGATTTTTGTCACTAGATTCCTGTATTTTAGAGTCCGGTTCCAAATCTGTTGAGAACGTATTTGTACCAGAAAAACAAACATTATAAAAATGCTAATATAATCATAATACGAATATATAATACATATGATAAGCATCATTCATAAGCATCATACTTCATACATAAGTAAAAAATGATAATACAGTCATAATAGTATGATTTTGTGGTTATAGGGGACTGAGGATCTTTCCATGAATACAATAATCATTCATTATTAAATAAATTATATTAATTAATAGATTAATGTATAGTGTTGAAATATTTGAGAAGAAATCCTCCCCACGATAACTGGGACAATTCTGTTAAGAATACTATGGAGAAAAGAACAATAAACAACTGCTTACTTCTGTAAGCTTGTCAATCAATATCACGCGAAATGCTTCCCCACAACAATAGACACCTCAATACAAGGCAAAGGACCACGTAAACATGGAAGACCAAAAATCATACGGATAGATTGAAAAAACAAAGATACAATAGAGCTGTATGCAGATAAATGGAAATAAATTGCCCAAGATAGCAGAAATAGATAAGGTTAATTAAGGCGGCAAAAGATCTACAAGGTCTGTATTGGAAACAAAAAAAATTATTAATGATGGTATCCGATATATATTTTGTACAATAATTTTGCAAACTCTAATAATCTAACAATTACAATCAAAAATGAACTTTAAAACATATACATACTTAGATAAGTATAGCTGGTCATATCATATATCTATGAAATCAAATAGACCATATCTGAATTCAAGATTTGCGGTTAAATAGTATGTTCAAACTATTTCCAAATCCATTAGGTGTGTCGCCAAACTTTCCGTACATGTTCTGAGGAAAAGGTAATACCAAAACTGCTTGTTAAATTATGTCGAATAAATCTTGTTTTCGGTTTTGCCGCTTATGGTGGACTGTGATTTTTTTTTTCTTTAATGTTCGGTTCTTTACACAATTTAATAATCACCCTTAAAAGAAGCATCTGAAACGTTCAGAAAAATATTGAGTATTGAATTTATGTTTTAAACTAAAGGAAAGTGATAATGCTTCCATGAAAACATGCGAAGAAAATGCTTAACAAATACAAAAGGCAAATGGTGGCCCGATTTAGGCGATTCTTTTCTTTTTTTAATTTTTGGTTTTGTAGTGAATTTTATTACCTTTCACACGCGCATGAAGACAATTTACTACAAAATGTTACTACCTCATGAGTTATGTACAAATGAAGTTTTTCTATTTTCCTTGAATTTCCTCGAGAATGTATTTCCTCGAGAACTCTTAAAGACCCGCTTTGGTACACAAAATTCAACACGATTACAATACTTTCTTGCCCTAATAGCTCTTTCAATGTAAAAAGAGATAAAAAAGGAATCGTATTAATAATTAAGATATTTAACATATTCTTTCAATGTGTTATAAAATATTTATTTAAATTTTAAATTAATCTAACAAATTACCGAAGATTGATAACGTATTGCACGAAAACTTGCTCTTATCGATCAAAAATTTCACGTTGAGCGGAAAAAAAAAAGAAGCTTTCTATTCTCTAGACGATCATAAGTTGTAGAATATTTTTATTTACCATGGAATGGTCTAAGAACGTTACGTTTTAAAGAACATAGGAAGAGAGGTCGGTAATAAAGAAGTTTAAAGATTAATTTACGTTTAATACAGTTCAGAAAATTTGAGGATTTTCTTTGAAGTTAATGGATTTTTTTTTTCTTCCCTACCTCGCCTTTCGGCACCGGGACGCGAACTCGTACTTTTTAAATCAGCAATTCGCGGTGCTGTGCACACGCTTTAGCCCATTCGGCCACCCCGCCCCATGAAGTTAATGGACCGTTGACTGGTACAGTGTTCGTGGGTCGTTTCGAAAAGTATGTTACACGATCTACCAGGCCCACTTCCGTGCACCCTCCCCCCACATATTAAAAAATTATCTATCTCTCTTTAAAAAGGAGTTATTTAGCGTAATCCAAAAACGTTTGAAATTTCAAATGGTTTTGAAGCACTGCTGCGAACCCACAAGTCTTCAAGGGCGGAAACTTGGATTTTTATATTCATTACGTGGCTAACAATATAAAAAAATTGAATTATCCAACCTTTTGCAAGTAAACAACTTTTCTTGTAAATTATTATTATCTTTGTCATGTTCTTTAATGAAATTGGCTATTTACTTCGATGGGAAATCCTCGAGAATAAAGTATCACTTTCAATTGTTGATCCTTGGAAGGATGAGTCCAATTGGACCAATATGAGAGGTACACAACAAGGATGCATCCTGTTAGTAAAATCGAAAAAAAACATCATCACGGCGATGTAACGATCATGTTGATATGTCCGGTTTGGTACAAATCACTGTAAAACTGTAATCAGCTACATCAATGGATCAAGTTCCAAGAGCTCAAACATAGATGGCAGGATCGCGAGAGTGTCGATCTTAAGGATTTGTGTCTTGATGAGTTTGTCCGAGGGTATTTATAATTTAATAATAATAATACTTTATTTATAATAATAATAATAATAATACTTTATTTATTCTGGGACAAGTCCTTTTAGAATAATATATAAGGACAGTAATGTGGGCTAAGGAGCCTCAGAGATACATAAAAAGAAATGTTGAGTAATGAAATAGTCATATTAAAAATTATATGTTACTTTCTAACTTAAATAAGTTAATAATAAAAAATTTTAAAGTAAAAATAATGAAGAATAATCTAATAATTTATATAAATATTTACAGTGGTATCTATTTACAATTTTATAGGGACTGGGTGGATAAGAAATGATTGAACAGCCGGGATTTAAAGGTAGGGAAGATTGACGGATGTGGGAAGGGGTGTACTTCCATAAGGATGAAGATCGGATAATGAACGATCTGTCGAAAGCAGTGGTTCGGTAGGTCCACTGCTACTAGAATTTTCTAGAACGCTATCTCATAGCTCTCCCTTATGTATAAATCAGAAGACCTGGAACGAGTATTGCGGGAGCGAACAGAGGATTTGATTTGGAGGAGATCGGAGATGTATGAAGGTCGGTGGGATTGGATGACTTGAAAGAGGAAGGATGCCAGGAAATGCTTACGATTTGTATTTTTTATTCATTTAGATCAGCATGAAGACGAAATTTGGGGGTGTCCGAGCGGGCTAGTGTTCATGCAAAACACATTCTGCGGAGTAGTCTAACATACAGAATATAAGGAAAAACTGTAAAGCCAATTGGCCGATTCAAGGGAGAAAAAAAGTTTTATAAATATAGAATGAGCAAGTCTTATGAACAGAACATGAAGAAACTGCTCATTGGTAATGCTCCGAGCTATCGTAATCGGTCGAATCACTAGGAATCGGTATCGATTATCCAGTCTGAATTTGTCAATCTTTGATTCTTAGGAATCAAATACATAGGAGTGAAGTTTCCAGTCGATTCTAGATGATGCCGCTAGAACGCTATCTCATAGCTTTCTCATTTCTTCTCTGATGCTCACCTTGCTTGTTCAAGGAAATCTTTCAATCCTGGTTCATTGTTTACTGGGTTGATTTCTTTACCTTTAGAATCTACTCTTCCATGATTATTTCACCCTTCGGACATCTTTAGCCTATGATTTGTGTTGTTCATTTGCATTATTGTTTTGTTTATTTATTTATTTTTTCTCTCTGTTTGGTTTATTTCTATACTTTTTTTTTCTCTTTCATCTACTGTTATTTTCAATCACTTATTACTTTGTAAATATTTAATTTAGTGTATGGCCACACGGCCATATTTATATTTTTTTCTAAAAAGATATCAGTCCTAAAATCATTTTTCAATTTATTTACGAATTATAACTCAGACCAAAAGGAATGAAAAATTAAAAAAAAAAAAAAAATCGGTCCAATATTAAGTTGCTTCCTACTTATAAGATTCATAACTTATTATTTGTATATATTTGAACCAGGACTTTTAATTCCAATAAGATAAAAAAAAAAAAAAAATGTTTTTATGAATTACTAATTATATTTGAGAATGTTTGTTAATTTTTTTAAAATTTAAAACAACAAAATCTGGTGTAGTGCGCACAAAACACAACTTTCACGGTATTTTTATATTAAGGTATTTTTGGACAAAGGGAAGAAAAAGTAAAAATCACAGACGGTACAAAATATTTTTTGAAACTATCAATTACCACATGTTTTTTACATCCTTTTCTTTTTTTTTCTTTTTTTTTTTATCCTTCCCTTCCTAGCCGTTAAGTCTATACGGGGTTTTCCCGGGCCAGGGGTTGTGGGCGGGGATATAAAAGAGGCCTTGGCACCGGGACGCGAACTCTTGACTAATGTTTATAACATTTGTCATATATCAGGTTGTTGGGCATATACATAATATACATGTAAATATACATAATTAATAAAGAAGGCTGTTCTAGCCTTCGGCTAAGCTCGGCTGTGCGCTCGGGTTACGTCTGTTCTTGATTAATAACGAATTATATTAGATTGCTTCTCCTTTGGGTAATTATGGAATTCATTCATATTTTACCATCTTTTATATCGTGTTCCAATGTGAAATGATTAATTATTTAAAATAAACCAAATTAAATGTACTTTAGAAAAAGAAATTTTGAAAATTAGGCATTTTAGCCCTGATAGAAAACATCAATGAGAATAACGCCTACATTATAATAAAAAACTTTTGATTGTGCATCGATGTAATGAGTTTAATCAAAAACGTAAGGTCCGTTTTTGAGAAAATTGTAAAAATGTCTAAAATCGACTATATAACTTTCGGTTTGTGGTACTTCCGGTTTGCCAATTTTAACGTAAAATTTTCTATAACATTCCAGCTATATGCAAACCTTAAATACGCAACTTCATTTCCGTACGACTTTTCGGTTTTGAGCTGGACTGTTCACACACACACACACACACACACATACACAGGCCATTTTGCAAGACTGTGTTGTTTGGATTCAGAGGTCCTCAAAACATGTATTTCCTTTGAAAACACAGATCCACAAATTTTCATGATCGTAATACTTTCCCTTACTATATAATACATATATAGTTAAGTGAAATTAACAAGGTGATAATAATCAATTGAAGAATCGATTCACTACAATGATTGAATCGTTGCTAATCGGTTCAGGTAAAGAATCGAATTTCCCATCTCTACTTCAGAAGGTTTTTATGGAACTGTTAAGGACCACATATATTGAATAAAGAAATTAAGGAGAGATTCAGTTTTTATTAATCTGTTGAGTATCCATTTAAAGCCCAATCAATTCCACATACAATTTTTTCAAAAGTATACAGATTGCAAGGATTAAAAACTGTAGAAATGTGATGGCTTAGAACCCCAAATCTTCTGTTAAATTTATTGAAAACTTAATATTAAAGCTAAGACACATTTTTTTTAATAATGAGTATATAATAAAAACAAAGATCATATCTATGGACCCTTCGCCCGGTCGCTCACTTATGATAGCAAAAGGAAGCTTGGAATTGCACCTATATTCAAAGCGATAATAGACATCATTCTTAAAAATGTTCCCGGAATTCTTCATTGCAGGCGGACAAGTTAAACTTATGAAGGAAAGGGTGCTAGTGACGATTTGTCTTCGTGGAGAGCCGTAACAATTTACCGCATATTTAATATTTAATTTACCGCCATGACAATTTAATTCATATTTTTTTGTATCGCATATTGAAAAGGATTTTGATCATGGGCTTCGGGTGAAAATTTCTTTTTACCCAAACCAGAGGAGTTTTGAGATTGTACAACCGGGGTGCCATGTGAGCTCGAGAGTTATTGAGGCTATTCTCAAGCATGCTAAGAATAAACAGATGCTGCAGTCCCATTTTTGGATATAACTGGAGCATTTGGAAATATTGGCCATAATCATATTTTGAAGTCGTTAGAAGGTAAGGGTGTTTCATCTGACTTATGATTGAGTCACAACACTATAAGAATCAATCAGGAGTTCAAAAATACGAGCAATGTCAATTCCATGAGAAGCGTACCACAGGGTAAACCACTCTTCAATGTGAGTATGAATTCTCTGTACATAGAACTGCGTGATCCAAAAGTTGTGGAGGAGTATGGTTACGGTCCCATTTTACTTATACGTTTCGGATGATCAAGTTGTAACCACTTAGTGAGTTGGTACTGTCTGGAAATCCGAAAAAAAAGTTCCGGAATGATCTTAGAAAAGGGAAATTAAGTAAAATCGACGTTTTGCTTCGATACCGGTAAGGTAATTAGGAACATTGAAGAGAGTGACACTCAAATATGCTCAGTATCGGTTCTCTGTGGAGCTTGAGTTTGATGATGGTTTCGTGGCTATAAAGGATCTAAAGAGATGGGAAAAAATGTAAGTTCGAATTTCCTTTAGCCAAAACAGAAAGTCTATATTGTAATCGGTCAATATGTCTTCTCTTCTTATATACCTACTGCAGAGGGCACCATTGGCAAAATTGCCCCGATCGCTATTGGAGCCTATAGACATCGTAGAAGAAGTGTTAAGGGGATTGTAGTTTTATCAGCCAGCAGTTGCTCAGCTATAATATATACACTGCAGTGGTACAGGTGCTTGGATCTTCTACGGTGTCAATGGGAGGCCTCACTTCAGAACTTGTCCAAATTCCAAAATTTGGCCCATGTAACAGATGCTCTGTTTCAGGTGATGTCTTATTTCGAGGATGAAGTAAGAATATCTGCTAATCTGTTAGTGATCGACGCAAGTAATATGGAAACATCGCAAACACTTACGAAAATGAGATAGTCCCTGAGAAAAGTCCTTTCACGATTGCAGCAAATTTAAGTGGCAGCGAATGGGCGTGTCCCATTTTAAATCTAACCTACGGGCTAATAAATTTATTTACGTTAGGAAAGTGCTTACTGGCTCAGAATGGATGAACTCCATGAAATTGAACGTCAATTACGCTCCTCTTCGCGGAGTGCCAGGGGCCGAAGGCCATGCTAATGGAAATTTTGGCTCGTCTGCTGGAAATGTGGTCGAGAGTCGGAAACTCCAGCACACGTATTAGGCAATTTTCCACATAACATGCTTTTATCCTGCTGGCACAATAATATAAAGCATCGTTTAGCCAAATTTCTTGAAATGAAGAACGATAGACATTTCTTTGAAGTATATATTGCCTCGATACAGAAGGCTGAACTAGGTTCATTGACATTTTAACGTTCTATGGGACGGAAAAAGAGGCGCTAATAGTAAATCCTTCTTCGATGTGCATGCAGAAAATGATGAACTCTATACAATACGCATACTTTACTTGAGGTGAAAGTAAAGAGATGAATTCGGCGAGAGAGAATTCTCAGCTAAAGGGCTATGGTTCGGATGTAGGGAAACTATCCCTCTTAATACAAGTAATTGCTTGCAGAGGTTCCGTGTTGGAAGGGGGCAGATGATGACCATAGTAGAAACTATTATTTTATACTCGTTAGGAATCCTTCATAACCACATATATCGAACTTGGCCTTCGCTTATTTGATTCTGTAAACTGTAATTGGCATATTTTCCATTAAAATGGTCCCACCTAACTCTCTCTTGTTGTTTTTTTTTTTTATTTTATCTGTCGACTAATGAATATGTTGTGTGGACTCATACAATCTATACCATATAAAAATCTATTTTGTGTACCTCTGTATATAGGTACTATCTAAACATTTGTAGGCAAAACATATTTATATAGGTACTATATTGAATTGGATCATTGAGGTTTACGGAAAGCTGTTAATTTTTTTAATTCAATGTTTTATTTGTCGTATTTTATCCGATGTGTTGTATTTTATGTTAATCATCAAATCATGACACACTTCTTCAAACTATTTAATTAATGAGACTGGGTTGTAAGAAATGGTTCATTATTAACTGATTATATATATATATAGTATTGACAAGTTTGTGAATAACAAAACGTTTAGTGATCCTATTGTAATAACGGTCGTTTTATAGAATATCTCCAAGATGAGGCTGCGGCGGCGCCCTCTACAGAAGCACCAGCAGCAGCCGCAGGAGACGCAGGAGCCTCAGGAGGCGCAGGAGCCGCAGAACATCCAGCAGCAGCTGACAAAGAAGGCGAGGGAGGAGAGAATGAGCATAAATACAAAGGCTGCTGCGAGGAGTCGATAACGAAGGACACCTGCCCTAACGACGAACACTGCTACCTCTGCGAGGGCGATCTCTGCAACAAGGAGAGCACTTCTTCGGCCTCTGCCGTCCTCGCCTCCATCCTCAATACCTTGCTCCCTCTGGCCATTATTGGAGGAGTCATCGGTAGTCATGAGATATTCATAATCTAGCACTTTCCGTTTTCTCCTCATGTTAGCTTTTTTTCGATATTAATTAGTTAATAAGTAGAACAAACAAAAATAAAGGCATTGTATTAAATTGATGTGTTACGTTTTATTTTTTTGAGAATTTACGTAAACTTTTAATATTTTTTTTGTTTATTTATTAGTATTTGCGACATTTACAACTGTACAAATTGATATTTATTTATTAATACATAATTACAAAAGACTCATATACATGACCATAATAAGATCTATTTGGACTTACGGAGTTGAGCTTTGGAGCTAAACGATCGAATTCCTATCGTTTCCAAGCTTTACCATCCAAAATCCTTAATGCTCCATACTTTGTAACAAATGAAATAATCCATAATGACCTGAATGTTCCATATGTTTCCGATTTGGCCCAATCCAGATATCTATCCTTCCATAATAAACTTCATAACCATCCTAATCCTCTCGTTTCTTACATTGCTTCCTCTTCGATAACTGATAATCCTCCTAGGCGTCTGAAAAGAAAATGGCATCGTGATCTCCTAACTTAGACACTTTATTAGAGTGATATCAATGGGTAGATTCTCTTGCCTTGCCTTTTTTTTTTTGTATCACATTTGTTGAATGTATATCAATTCCTATCGTCTAATCAGCCTTATACCCTGCCTTTCTAAATTATTTGAAAAAATTATTCTTCGTCGTCTCGATTCTCTTCGATCATTCTACTGTTCAACAATGACATCGGTTAGTAGATTATATTCCTAATACTTTAGAATCTAAAAATTATTGTCCTGGAGTTTTCCTTGACATCAGTCAAGCTTTCGATAAAGTTTGGCATGAAGGATTGCTTTCCAAACTTAAAATTTTACTTCCTTCCACCTATTATTTAATACTACTCTTATATTTAACAGACAGACATTTTTTAGTAAAAGTACGGACAGAACATTCAGACATTAAATCTGTAAAAACAGGAGTACCTCAGGGTAGTGTCCTGGGACCAATATTGTTTAATATATATATATATGTCTGACTTACCGCAACACAGTGACACCCTACTGGCTACTACTGCTGACTTGAAAAATTTAATTTGTGATCTGCAAATTTCTTTGCAATGAGCAAATTTTTTGGTAGCTTCACAGCGTTTCATAACAATCCAGGAAATAGTTCAGTTCAGCAGTTCTCTTGGCCACCGCCTACGCAATCTTCGAAGTGGGCTGTACGGGTTTCTAGTGCTTTTAAGGTTTTCTGTCAGAGCATTTGTGTTGTAAGTTAGTCTTTGGTAAAAGTTGTTTAGTTTTTTTGTTTATTTTTTGCAGTGTCTGAAATTTTTGAGATGTTCAAGTCTTTATGTAATCTATCGTTTGCGACATAAAATGGTGCGTCAACTATTTTTCGTAAAATTTCGGATTGAAAAGACTAGATTTTTTTAATATTAGAAGATTTAGCAGAACCCCACAGTTCTATGCAATAAGTCCAAATTGGTTTTAGTAAAACTTTATAGAGTGTTAGTTTGTTAGTCAGAGATAATTTTGAACGTCTGTCAAGTAACCTAGATAAAAGACCGTATTGTCTGTTTAATTCCATACGTTTTTGTCTAATGTGTGTCCTCCAAGTTAGTCTTTTGTCGAAGTAAAAACCTAAATATTTAATTACCTCGGATGCAGGAATTTCAATGTCATTAAAATATATTTCGTGGGAAGGGGTATGATTAAGAGTGAATACTACGTACACACTTTTTTTTCATTCATTTTAATTTTCCACCTTGTGCCCAATCAGCAATATCGTTCAAGTGGTTTTGAAGAGTGGTGGATGCTCGAATAGGATTTTTATCTGAACTGAGGATTGCGGTATCGTCAGCAAAAGTAGCCAGTAGGGTGTCACTGTGTTGCGGTAGGTCAGACATATATATATATTGAACAATATTGGTCCCAGGACACTGCCCTGAGGTACTCCTGCTTTTACAGATTTAATATCCGAATATTCTGTCGCTACTTTTACTACAAAATGTCTGTCTGTTAAATATGAGAGTAGTATTAAATAATAGGTGGAAGGAAGTAAAATTTTAAGTTTGGAAAGCAATCCTTAATGCCAAACTTTATCGAAAGCTTGACTGATGTCAAGGAAAACTCCAGGACAATAATTTTTAGATTCTAAAGTATTAGGAATGTAATCTACTAACCGATGTCATTGTTGAACAGTAGAATGATGCTTTCTGAAACCGAATTGATGATTTGGAATAAATTTAAAGATATCAAGAGAATCGAGACGACGAAGAATATTTTTTTCAAATAATTTAGAAAGGCAGGTATAAGGCTGATTAGACGATAGGAATTGATATACATTCAACAAATGTGATACAAAAAAAAATATGGCAAGGCAAGAGAATCTACCCATTGATATCACTCTAATAAAGTATCTAAGTTAGGAGATCACGATGCCATTTTCTTTTCAGACGCCTAGGAGAATTATCAGTTATCGAAGAGGAAGCAATGTAAGAAACGAGAGGATTAGGATGGTTATGAAGTTTATTATGGAAGGATAGATATCTGGA
This sequence comes from Nezara viridula, assembly GCA_928085145.1. Classification (NCBI taxonomy): domain Eukaryota; kingdom Metazoa; phylum Arthropoda; class Insecta; order Hemiptera; family Pentatomidae; genus Nezara; species Nezara viridula. The sequence goes on along the minus strand of OV725082.1, from coordinate 51,508,103 downwards.
TTGGGCCAAATCGGAAACATATGGAGCATTCAGGTCATTATGGATTATTTCATTTGTTACAAAGTATGGAGCATTAAGGATTTTAGGAAGGATTTTGGATGGTAAAGATTGGAAACGATAGGAATTCGATCGTTTAGCTCCAAAGCTCAACTCCGTAAGTCCAAATAGGTCTTATGATGGTAATGTATATGAGTCTTTTGTAAATAATTGAAAGGTTAGAGCGTTTGTCTAGTAAGTGCTGAAGTAGTCGGAAACGTCGAGCGGTTTCAAGTCGTTTCAGTCTGGTATGATTATTCCAAGTTGGACGTCTGTCGAGGTGGAGTCCTATTTATCGGATTTGCTCAACTTGATTCATAATATAAACTATGTCTTGAAAGACTTTAGCGCTCCATCGCCGCTGGCTTTCCATCAAGCGCTGGGATAGTGAGGAGCATTGAGGATTTTACGAAGGATTTTGGATTATAAGGATTGGATACGAACGGAATTCAAAGGTTTGGTGGAGCCCCATAGCTCAACTTCGTAAAGCCAAATAGGTCTTATTATAGTCATGTATATGAGTCTTTTGTAATTAATTGGAAGGTTAGAGCGTTTGTCTTGTAAGCGTTAAAGTAGTCGGAAACGTCGAGCGGTTTCTTATCGTTTCAGTCTGGTATGAGGATTCCAAGTTAGACGTTTGTCCAACTGGAGTCCTAAGTAATGAATTTGTTCAACAGGAATAAACAATGTATTGTTAAAGGATATTGAAGGACAGGAAGTCATTGGTTTCCGACGAAGGGTAAAGATAATTTGATGAGATTTATTGGAATTTATTTTAATTCTGCAGTTTTGTCACCATTCTTTTAGGTTTGTGATATGTGATTATAGGGTTTGGGATTCAATCGATGGGTCATTATTAACTGATAGGATACATGTATCGTCGGCATACGTGGTTTGGATGTGTTGGAATGTAAGCTGCATAGACTGTGTAAAGGATAGGACCTAGAATACTACCTTGAGGAACGCCTGCAGACTGAGAAAAGCGGGGTGTTGAAAAGGCATTGTTGTGATCTACTTTAAAATATCTATCAATAACGTAAGAACGGATAATGAGGAAGTATGTAGATAATAATAATTTTTGGAGTTTGAACAGCAGTCCCAGGTGCCAAACTCTATCAAACGCCCGTTCAATGTCGAGAAATACTCCCATACAGTACATCCCGCTCTCCAATGCAGAGGATACTAAGTCTACCACACGATGAAAATAAAAAAATTAAAACATATAAGTAAAATAAATTGTATTTTATTGATATGCTCCAGTTAGAACTCGTGTGACATTAAATGGCTCTCCCTCAAGCATTAGACATGTAGTAAGCAATGAAACATGTTTATTCCTATATATAATATTATATTATGAAGAAACACACGCAATTTTTAAAACTTCATACCGAAACCGTTAAGGTAACAATTTACGTTATATGTGATAAATTCTTCCCAATTGCGTTTTATAGTTTAATAGTCAAGCAATAAGAGACAGTCATCGCTGCACAGGCACTAATCGATTAGTGTACTTACTCGATATATATATATTTTTTGGTGCACAACCTTGGATTGTTGTTCTTCCTCTAACTATGACTATAGAAGTTTGTTACTGACAGTATAAAAGTCTACTACTGACAGTATAGAAATCATACTTGGATATTTTTGAAGTGAAATGTGTAATGAAAAGGCCATAACTACTACACATACCTTAAATATTTGTAGACATAAATTCTTCTTTTTTTTTTCTACTTTAAGCACGGCAGGAAATTTTTGAATTTTTTTTTTCGCAAATGGATTAAAATACCTCAGACACTAAAAATCGTACCTGTATACAACAAGCGAGGGAAACATTCAGACTTTTATCTTCTTTTTAATGAGCTATAACTATTTGTAATTGTATCTTAACTTGATACCATGTTAGCGACAATAAAAGATAAAAAAGGAACGATTTTTATTGAAAATAATATCATAATGTTCAGCATTTCATGCTCTCTGCAATTTTCTAATATTCAAAATTGTATCTTGATGCGACGCCCTGTTAGAGATACAAAGAGAGGAAAATAGTGTCAATAATAATAACCAATTTTAATGAGGATATGGATTAAAATATCTCAGAAACTAAAAATCGGACAAGCACAATGTTAGCGAAGGAAATGTTCAGCATTTTATCCTGTTTATAATGGCCTATTATTTATAATTTATATTTCATATTACTCTCGCCTTGTTGGTGTGTTTTTACCCCTATCGTGTGGTCTAAAACACACACCTTAGTTGTTGTTGTTTTTTTTTTATTTATTAAAAATATCGACTGTTTTGTTTGTAGTAGAGTCAATGAGTGATCGAAAAGGGGGTATAGTGTGAAATGGAAGGAACATAATTTATGCTTTGGGACATTGTTCGGTATAGTATGGAATTCAATATGCTAAAAGTCCCCACTTAGTGGTACCACCACCTAGCAATGGTGAGCCAACGATGGGAGGGCACTCACAAGGTCGCCGATTATACCAAGGAAACCATGCATCCTAGTGATAAAGAAATTATACGAAATTAGTGTTGATAAAATTAAAAACAAAGTAAATGTAATTCATTCTTCCAGAGAATTTCGCTTGGATAAGGTCTAGGACAAATGGGATATTAAGGTCATGGTGTAAGGTTTTGTTGGTTACAGAGAATGGAGCATCGACTATTGTTCTAAGGACTTTGGGCTGGAAGGATTGGATACGTTTGAAGTTAGAAAATTCTGCATCTTCCCACAGTTCAAGTCCGTAAGTCCAAGTAGGTTTCAGTATCGTTTTGTAGATAAGTATATTATTTTCAATAGAAAGTTTATATTTTCTATTTAGTAGTCTTTATAGTTGGCCTTATCGTCGGTTAAGTTCCTATATTTTAAGTCTAGTAAGTGGGTTCCACGTTAGCCTTCGGTCTAAGAGAATGCCAAGATACCGGACTGTGTCTGAAAAAGGAAGCTGGATAGAATTCAAGTGGACTGATGGACAAGATATGCGCCGAAGAGTGGAGGTAATTTTTTTGCATTTGTATTCGTTTACTTCTACTTAATCGTTAACTTAAAAAAATAATAGCTAAATTTCTATCTATTGTTTGAGTAGAAAATCTGCTAGTCATCCACTAACACCAATCTTTTAATATTCGAAAATTTCTAGTGCTGCAAAAAATGCTATGGACAAACTACTCAACTTAAAGTTGTTGAACATCTTACTATTCAAAAGGTATATGAATTAAAATTTTATGTCAACTCCTAATAATTGAGTTACTGGCAATTTACAAACTTGCTGGTTGTGTTCTCAGCAAACAAGCCTGATCTGACACTTTGCAATTGAGGTGTAAATGCAACGAGGACAATAGCGATCTTCTTCATTCAAGTCCCTAACCTGGCCATCTAAAGCAAGAACATAGAATGAGAAGAAGTATTGTTATATTCTACATTTCCATGTACATGTGCAGTTTCTAAATGTAAATTGTCTGGTCTCATTATATACTATACTGGATTCTCAGAGGCCAGTAGAACTACTTTTGGAGTTCCATTTATCACTATAGTATTGATAAATTATTAGAACTTCTCCAACTAAAAATGACAACTTTTAAAAACTGAAAAATATTTTTTGTTTCTTAGTTTGTCATCATCATCATATGTGGCACGACATCCCGTTACCGAGACTGGGTCTCCTCCAAGAGCCTCCGCCAGTTGGCTCTATCTTTTGCTGCACCTCTCCAGTTCCGTACACCAAGCAGGGTTCTCGCATCATAGGCCACGTTGTCCAACCATCTCGTCCTCGGCCTTCCTACCCGTCTTACGAGGTGCAGCTCCTCCATCATTGGTATTTCAACGGTGCTCATTCTGGCCACATGCCCTGCCCACCTTAGTCTGGCCAGTTTAATATACTTTCTTAGTTTGTACAATCTTATAATAAAAATACAACGTTTTCACAGTACGATCAGCTATGTGAAAATGTCCATAAAAAGCATTCTCTATTATATATATATATATATATATATATATATATATATATATATATATATATATATATATACACACACACACACACTTAAATATCTATATTTAATTACTTACCTATATTATTATAATTACCTATATTATTAATTAAATACCTATATTATCAAATACCTATATTTGATTGACCCCAAAATTCGAAAAATAAAGGTAAAATTTGTCAGAAATTGTTCCCAAACCTCCCCATAATAACTGGTGAAAATTCCCAAAGAATCTCGCTTCGGGTTTGATGTGGGGGAGGAGGGGGGAAAGACAGAAAACTGACATTTTTTGATAATATCTAAAAAAACTATGATGTTTTTCGCAAAAAATGTCCAGTAAAATATTAAATTGCTTTAAAATCTCTATAAAAATGAACCTATACTTATTTTATAGGACCTGTATTGATTGTACTTATATAATTGTTCCAAACATGAAATTGATCTTGTCGTTGTAGATGACGCCGTTTTGAGTAACTTGAGAATAATCTCCAATTGAGTAAAAAAGGTTATTAATACGATAAAATTATATTTACTCTATACATGTAAACTCAGCTTACTCTGTATCAAACTTCAACTTGATTAATGCAGACATTAAGCTTATCAAACAAGGAAATTTACCTAAAAGTGTGGTATCTTCAGTCCAGTTTGGGGGGTTATGAAAAACCGAACTTACCTTAGTTTAAATGCTCAAAATTTCACTTTATATGGTTTTAAAAATGACAAAATTTATTTTCGTTTAATGTAAATTTTAACTAGATTAATATGAAGTAATTGGTTGTAACCTAAGTTTAATCATTTTTTTATTGCTTTGTATTCAGCAAAAAACATAGTTAGCTTAAAAAATATAAAATTAAAATTTCCTGGATCTCCCTATGGAATCGGACCAGGATTTATAGTAACTTTTTTAACGATTTTATAGTCTGCTATAACATAATATCAATTATATGAAATCAATATAAATCTAAACTTCATATCAATATCACAAAATTCCTCATTGATTGATATCGAATACAATTGTTTTGTCAATGACTTATAAGAATCATCAAAACAAAAAGAACTTTTAATTATAATTAGAACGGTAGAAAATATTTTAAAAAAAATTAACTTTAAAATTGCATCATCTACTAAGACAAAATCAATTTCATGATTTGGAGTACTTTTTGCTTAAAGTGGAAATACAATAAATATAATCACATAAATATCTCCGAATCTTTATTATTTTATTTTATTTTTTTATCTTCCCTATCTCGCATTTTAGGCTATACGAGGTTTTCCCAGGCCGAGGGAGGTTGAAGGAGGAGAATTTAAAGTCCCCTCCGTTACGGAAACGCGAACTCGTACATTTTTAATCTTCGGTTATCTGGTTTTAGCAATTAGCCCATTCGGCCACCCCGCCCCCTGATAAGCGAAGTTTTGAGATAAAGTGGGTAACCTTAATTAAATAATTAATTAAGGGGGGAAATCTGGCGGTTGGGCGTGATCTTGGTCAAATCACCTCCTTTCTCAACCGTTGACCTAGAAACAGTGCTTTCCCTAAATAGTACTGAACCCCAAACAGACCCTTCATGGGTTGTAGTAGTACAGGTTTTTTTTTTCTTTCTTTCTATATTATCTTTAGTGGCCAATACCTTATCATAAATCATCCATTTACATTTTCATTAGAATACTAGTCTCTCTATTAGTAGATCGTTCTATCATTTTTTTTTTTTTAACTTGTAAGTTTCTGATTTATAATATTATCGTATTTTATTCTTAGTGAAGAAATGAAGTGTGTACAAAAACTTAAATTAATTAGGGCAAATTAAATAACATACTTAATTTTCAAGTAATTTTCGGAGGAATGGAGAGGGATGTGCTTTAAAGCTTAAAAAAAGGTTCAAGTTTATTAATTTAACATTGGTTTCGAAAATAATTCACCTTTGAGTTCTAGCGTCTATATATATATATATATATATATATATATATGTGAGTTATATAAGATGAGGTCAATCCAAGAGGAAAAGATAAGATGATTGATACATCAGTGGGCCAAGCCCTCCTCGGCAAACTAATTAAGAAGACTCGAGGACAAGTGGAACAATAGGAGGGGGATATTGGGGACGCCGCCCCACCCCCCTTATCGCCTCATATTGCGTCTTTGACGCAATATTGACAAAAGTGCCCCGCCATTATGAAAGAGAAGCAATAACTAGGGACAAATATCTCTATCCAGTTTGGCTTAACTGCTCAATCCGGCACAACTGCACCTTAAATTTTCAATATCTCGCTCAGCTGCTGTGTAGCGAGAGAAGAAAATCGATTTCCGATATGAGTGATGCATCTCAGGGACGATTAGGATTGTTCTAATAACTATTTCTACTATATTAATAAACATTAAAAAAATATATGCGTATTATATTGGCAATGAATAAATAATATAATGCAATGCATTGCAAAAATAAAATAAATAAGTAATTTTTTTTTTTTTTTTTTTTTTGACTTGATTCTTCAACTCACACCTGTCAGAAGTTCCGACAATCAGCGGGTGTGATGTCAAGATGAAGAGATTGGTCTTGGAATAGGCGTGAGGGAGAGGAGTACCCAGCGGCGTCCTTCCTGTCTTGATCGTAATATTTCTAGTTAGTGGAGGAGATCCCTCATCCAGCTTCTTTTAAGCCTCCTTCGGGTGCTATCGGGCATGTTAGTTGTGGCCATGCCTCGAATCAATGAGTTTGTATGTCCGTGTAAGTTATTATGAAATCGTAAATAAGTAATTTTAAAACAAAAATATGTATAACAAAATATATTTTTGAAGTGAAAACTTCTGGCGCGTTTTGCACTTTTTTTTGTGGAGCCTTTTTTTTGTCATATCTCTCTCGTGTAACGCTCGGGTAAAGTCGGCTGGAGTCGACTAATTCAAGTATTTTTGGTTTATTATTTTCAATAATGAAACATTGTGATCGACCAAAAAATTCAAAAACACAACCCCCTCTCAACATTTGAGGTTTCACATTTCAAGACGCGTAAAATTCGAAAACCGAATAAAAAATTTTTTTGTCCGTCCGCCGTCTGCGCATTTTCTCCGAAACTACTGGACCGATTTTTTTTCAAATTTTGATATAAAATCAGAGGTCACCCGAGGATGATCCTCCTTCATCGACATTACTCTCCGCCAATAACTTTCAAAATGGTGGCCGAAAAAACCTGCGTTGCTATAGACTGTAGCTCCTAAACGAATGTACAGATTTCAATGAAACTTCGCTAAAGTCATTTTCTCGACGTCCTTTAAATTTATCTATATAACATACTTGAACGAAAAGAAGCTGGAAAAAAAGTTACGAGGGATGGTAAAATTAAATTCCGAATAACTTGAAAACTTTTTTTTGATATTGTATATAGTTTTTTAAAAGTTTACGAAATTTCCTAAAAAACAAAAAAAAAACGTTAAAATCGGACAATTAGGAGCAAAGATAAGGTCTCCGGGTTTTTTTATGTGTTCTACTCCAAATGTTATATCCTTGGTTTGGTTTTTAAATTTTAAATGAGTTACTGAACTAATGCTATTTTTTTTTATCATATTACTAATGATTAAAGAAAAAAAGTTTAGTCCAATAATTGGAATCAACTTTTTTTTTTTTTTTTTTTGTAACTCGGAAGGTAATGTTACTTTAGACGTATAATTTTTTGAAAATAATAAATCTTTGTGAAATAATTTGCAGCGTTTATCGTATGGATTAAAAATATCTCAACAACTAAAAATTTTACCAACATATTGTAAACGATGAAAATGTTCATCATTTCATCCACTTTATTGTTAACTATTATTCCAAATTTTATATTAACGCGACGCCGTGTTAGAGAGGCAAAAAGGAAAAAATAGTGAAGAAAACCAAGTAATATCCAGTTTTGTGTAAGACATGGATCAAAATATCTCAGAAAATAAAAATCGGACCTGCATACTGTAAGCGAGGGAAATGTTCAACATTCATTCACTTTATAATGAGCTATTATTTATAATTAATATTTCATGTCGTTGATCGTGTTGATGTTTTCCTTTGTATCGTAGATTCTAAGCACACACCTTAGTTTTTTTTGTTTTTTTTTTTCAATCATAGCCCAGAACAAATGAACTATTTTCTTCCCTTAATATGATTCGATTCAATAAGGTTGATAGGATTCTGAGAGAAAAATGGTGAATGATTGGTAGGAAAAATTAACTTTTCGTTAACAAAAACTTTACAATAAAATTTATTTAGTTTTAATTTCATCGGAATAAAACGTTTAAAGAATCTTCTGTTGAATTATTTTAAGAGTGCCTAAGAAATGCAAGTTTTATTACATCCCTTGAAATAAAAAAGGTAGGTTATTTCACACCACCTTTTTAATATTTGAGTTCGTTAAAAAAAAAAAAAAATACTCTCCAAATCATTATGTAGTTTTACCGGAATTCGTCATAGTTTTTAATAAGTAGACTAGGCTTCACTTTTAAAATAAGCGACTGAGTTCAGCAATGCAGTAGGTAGATATTCCATTTTATTATTTTTTTTTTTTCATTTTACATGTGTTTTGTAGCAATCATACAGTGATAACTTTCCGTTGAAATTCCCAAACTCAGTATAAATCGCTATCCATAGTTGGATTCAATCGATTTATGGATCCCATCGATGAAATTAGCTTTTCCTTTAGTTAGTAGCTGGAAAATGATGCAAATATTTTCCGTTTCTGACAACTTGATGATAATATATCATAATATTTTTAAATATATTGTTTTAATTATAGCAGTTTCTCATTAAATTAACAATTTAAACAATGTAATGGAATCTTCTTTAGAATTTAGGGATTTAGTCAAAACCGTGAGAAGGGGTTGCTGGTTAGTATTCATTAAAAAAAATTATAGGGCAAAAAAATATGACTGTAGTAAGATCCCAAAAAATTATTATAAATCATAAAATGAAATACTTAAATGTAATAGGCCCCTTATAAGATTCGGAATTCTAGCCCGTGCTACAGTACTGCTCTGCGTTTAGCATAACCAAAGCAGTTGCGGCGTATTGAAGCCTGGTGTCAAGTTACCCTGTAGCTTCGGTATTCAAGGGAGCGTACGCCTCAGATAAAATCTTAATGTTAATACTTATTTATTAATATCCATATGGACCTACTCTTGATAAATTTATAAGCTTGCAAATAAGATATTTGCTAAGAAAATATAAACGTTCCGATCACAATTTCCAGGACGAGTCAAAGACCTCAACACTTATGTTTTGACGGATTCCCTTCACATCGACTCGTGCTTACCGACTGCGACAAATCATATCCATAAATTACAAAACGGTTTCACAACAAAAAATTACGTATACCTAACAAAATTACAATATAATTACATGGGGGAAACGTAAATAAAGAAAAAGAAAATGGATTAGAGATCTATCTGAAGATTTAATTTTTGTGATAAGAATTATCAGAGCATTATCGAATGGCTTCAAGATAGCTGAACTGAAATTGAGTAAACTTTTGAAGAAAAAAATATATCTTTCTTTAAAAATAAGCCACCCGTAAGAAACTAAAAGAAGCTGGGTGAGAGATCTCCTCCACTATAGGACGCCACTGTGCCTTCAATACTCTTCAAAAAATATATATAAATTTTAATTAAATATTCAATAATATGAGTAAAGCTTAATTAATTTAAATGAAAACATTCCACGAGAAAAGTATTGCATGATTATACTCCGCTTTAGTCATTCAAACCTTTTTAACAGTGGCACACATGAAATGAAATGAAAATATATTTTATTATTCTGGGGCTGTTGTCCCTTTAGAACGAATTATAAGTACAGATTGCATGTCTGTGTGGCCATAAATAAATAAAATATTTACAATATTAGTTAATTAAAAATAAAAATAGAGAAGAAGAATAAACAAAAATACATGCAGAAATATCCATTCATATACAATTGATTAATTTAAGATAAAAACTTATTTATAAATATTTATAAAAATCATATCTATTGTTTTTAATATATATATTTTTTTACACCATGGTTGTTACAATAAAACTGAGATAATAAATGAATAAGAGGACTGTTGGTCATAAACTACATTAATGAAGGTATTAATTTTTAATTTATAAATTTACGAGCCCTAAAACGAGAAAATGGTACAACGCCAACTCGTACAGTTCAATAAAAAGCCTGTTATGTTTTTTTATGAAACCTTTTGATTTCTATAAATCAGTAAAAATTATGTGAGTATGCAACGATCACGATTTTTTTTTTAATTAATAATGACGGACTAATATTTGGCAGAAGGATGACCTGGGGCCCACACGTCAAAATGAAAAGAAAGATTGAACAAGCTACTGAAAATACTATACTCAGTGTTTTCTAAATCAAAATTGAAAATAGACAAAACTAAATACATACACTTACCTGCTCAAACCCATTTGGACATACACCTCACAGATTTACGGTTCAGCAAAAAAGACTCACTTACAAAAACTACAAACCTTTCAATCAAAAATATTAAGACTAATAACTGCAGCTCCCTGAACTTTACATACCGACCTAAGTCAACCAACCATTGACCAGCACATACGTACTCTTTACTCCCGATTCCATCTAAAACTACACGGACATCACAATGGACTTATCAACGGCATGGCCACGGCTGAAATGCTCATCAGGAGGCGACTGAAAAGGAGCTGAATGAGAGATCTCCTTTCCTGATTTTAGGATGTAAACAGGCCAGGAAGAGGTGCTGCTGGGCTCCATTCTTCGTCATGCCTATCATGCAATTTTCAACTTAACAGCAAATCTGCTAATTGTCACTACCGTGACAGGTGCGGATGAAGAATAAAGACAAAAAAAAAATAATAATGACGAACAATATTTAAACAACAAACCACACATATTATAATACTAAATAGTACAATACTATTTTAAGGTGAATTTATACTTTTCGCATTGAAACATACAAACATCTGAATGTTTGTTACCCTATTTTAGTGTTTTTGTTTCTTGTTTTAGTGCTTTAGATAAGATTATCTTTGTCAAAAGGTTTGACAATAGTGCAATAACATAAATCTGTACAATAACACACACACACACACATACATATACTATATATACATATATATACATATATACTACATATACTATACATATATATATATATATATATATATATATAATAAAAAAATATAATTAAAATAAAGATAATCTTATGTGAAGCAGAAAAATAACAATTTTCACGATCACAATAATTTCCCTTAGTATAAGGTATTTTACATATATAGAAAAGTAAACAGTTGTATTAAGTTTAACGTAGGATATAATAGACCTAGAATCCTCAAAGGATTTTAAAATAAAATTAAAATAATAATTAATTTATAAATTGAAAAATTTTACAAATGCCTGTTGGCATATTTTGTAACCATGATGTAAACTTTCTTTTCGACATTAACGTGAATACTTGATTGGAGAAACCTTCCATTGAGGCACTTCTAATCTGAAGTTCTTCTTAATGTAGTAGATCTCTTGCCCAGCGACGTTTAAGTCTTATTTATCATTGTCGGATTCTGGGGTAGTATGTCCCTAAGTAATGTCTTTAAAAGTGGATCAGGATGTCCAATTTTTACTCACTTGGAGTAATAAAAATTTTCGAAATATTTCTTAATTACGTCAGTCACATGTGTTGTATTTTTTTTTTATCAATGATTTATTCCTTTCACATACGAGATATGTGATAAATAGTAACAAAAATTTTTGCGATCTTGAAAATTTTCGAATTTGAGTTTTTAACGGAAATACGCGTTTTAAAATCCTTGAGTACAAGTAACGAAGTCCCGCAAAATGTATTTATGTTAGCAGCCGCGCGTAACCCATGTGGTCCTCATTCAAATATTTAACCTAATTAACAACTAATGTTAACAGATAACGAGAAAACCATTAATTACTCTGTACATATATAACAACAATTATTCAAAGAAATATAATAAAAATAGTTACTTTGTCTGTTAAAAAGTAATGAAAACCTCTAGTAGCGTTAATATCGCGCGATGCGTTATCAATATTGTTAATTACTTTCGGACATGTACAACATGCATTTCTTCCTTATATACATATCGGTAATTCCTTATAGTTTCGCTAATATGGCGACTGTGACAACCATATCCTGACAAAACCGTACTAGGATAATGTATTAGGTGTTATCGAAATATCTATATTTTCCTCCTGATATTCGATATTTTACCATCGATATACCTACTTCGATATTATCTATTATCGATATCGTCTTTCGATATTTTAAAACTCAAGTTTTAAAATAAAAATTAAAACTATCGTTTCCGTTAAGCACTGGGAATTATATATGGATCTTATCGCTAGATAAAAAATTATACTCACCCTACTTGCTTCATGTAGAATGTAGTGAAGGAAAATGTTTATTTCAAACATTATAGGAAAAAGGTTTATCTCAATCATTAAATTAATTAATTAAATTTTGATTTTCTTACATTTTTTTATATATATTTTTCATGTATTGATTTATTATTTTAGCCATTCAATTAATTTTTCTCTAGTTCTAATTTGAACGTTATTATCCTGTATAGTGTAGATATATATGAGCCTTTCAGTTAACTCAATGTCTAACTCCAATTTCACTATTTTATAATAATGTCATTTTAGTGATATTTCTATTTGGAAAATTTATTTTCCAAGACAGTGAGTAAGTTTATTCCAGAGTAGGTTTACATTTTCCTACTAGAAATATAAATAAAATTAATAATCAAAATGTTGAAATTGGTGTTAGTCATTCTGCCAAAGTTAGTCAGAAAGGCTCATATATTCATGATATTTTTGGATATTGAAATCCACATTCAAAGATTAAATTGAGATAAATATATCAAAATGTCAATAAATTAAAGATATTTTTGTTTAAATATCAATCCGACAGATTTTTTCCTCAATATTTACATAAGTACAGGATTGGGTACAAAATATCCCAGTTAAGATTTTATAAATTATTATTTTTTTTTTTTTAAGATTGTATCAAATCCATTTTTCTGTGGCTTACTAATCGACTACTAATGTGATATGATTCGGTTATCGAATATCGAAGACCATCCTTATGTATAGTTGGATAGCGCGCGTGGGACTCTTCTCAATCAGTAAACTCAATTTGCTCATTTTTTATTTTTCGTTAGAACCTTCTCAAAACAAGGCCACGAATTGTCAAAGAAATCTATGTAGAATGCAAATTAATTAGAATTTCCCAGAATCCGATATATGGGTGAATGAGAGGTATAATTATTTGAACGGAAATTTCTGGAAAAACTGAGGACGGAGAAGATGGACGGACAGGAATTAGAAAATTAATTTCAATAATAAATGAATTGATATTTCCATTAACTAATTTAAAGGGGAAATAAAAACATCTTTGATGCGTTCATTTGCTGTGCAAGAGAAGCAATATTCATAATGATATTCATGAAGAGAAGTATAGCTGGGATGATCAGTCGAAATACAAATGGCAAAACATTTTACTTTAATGTTCACCTAGCTACTTCATTTTTTTTTTTACCTAGATTGTTTATGTTTCTCATACCAATTGCTATCTGGTTCTTTTCTCAGCCCTGATGAAGGCCTGAACTTCGGGTCGATACGTCGGCAAAAGTTAAAATAAATATTATTATTCATTTTTGCCATTTTTATTTTGACTGAACACCACAACTCTCCTTCTCTTCATTATTCACTACAGTCAACCATCGATCCACAATTATATTTGATATTCATATTTCAAAAAAATGTTTATAATATCGATGAATATATCGACTATTGATATTCCAAGTCCGATATTTTGATGGCATCGGTAATTATATGACAATGATGATAGTTATAGTTATTGACAAGTATGACAGTTATGTCCCATCCCAAAACCGTAACAAGGAACCGCTACTGAATTCGGTACTTCTAGGATTCGGTATCTAGTTGAATATCTGGTTATTCCACAATCGGTTGAACTAATACAGACTGGTAAATTCCTAGAAATCACAGCAGATCAGAACACTGGGCAGTTAGACAACTTTGACGGAGCCTGGTGTTTGTCGCTTACAACTGGGTCAAGCAGTTCTTGCCGGTTATTGTCGCGTTCGAACTGAGGAGTATCATCGTCCAACTGAATATGAATAAGGTGCAAGTTCTTGGGCTCAATTGAACAGATAATCTCGAATTGGCGCAGTATGGTACAAGAACGATCTTACATAAAGTTCTTACTTTTCGAATATTAGCGTTCGGACATTAGTCGAAATTCCAACCTGATTATTATTGAAAATTTGAAGAATTTGCATGTTTACTTTTTTACTTTCACTTACGTATATATGTAATATATAGTAAGTGTAAGTATTGCGGTCGAGAAAATTTTTGAATCTGAGTTTTCGACGGATTTATACGTTTTGAGGTACCCTGAGTCGAAATGACCGAATCCCGACAAATGGTCTGTGTGTCTGTGTGTTTGTATGTTAGCAGTCTAGTTAAAAAACGAAAAATCCTATGAAACTGATATCACGTATTTAGGATAGGTATATGCCTTAGTTGTGACGGCAACTTTTTCCTTAAAATCGGCTAACCGGAAGTGCCACTTTATATCAACGCTGAAACACATTTTCACAGTTTTCTCAAAAACGGCTCTAACGATTTTGATTAAACTCGGTGTATCATTGTATAATTAAGTGGTCTTTAATATAAATTAAATTTTTTTAAAACATTTTTTGGGAATGGTGTATATGGTTTTTTAAAAGTTTATGGAATAGCCTAAAAAAACAAAAAAAAAATCGCTAAAATCGGATAATTAGGAGATAAGATATGGTCTCTAGTTTTTTTAATACGTTCTGCTGCAATGGTTATATCCTTTGTTTCGGTTTTTGAATTTTGAATGTGTTAATAAGGTAATGCTATTTTTTTTTTAAATGCAATTTAAAACATTTTATAATAGCCTAACATGGCCAGAAAATAATTTTTATTCAAAGTTCAAAGAGTAAGTGAAAGTTGTGTGTTGCGCGCACCAGATTTTTTTTTTCTACTCTCGTACACTGGTCCATTGTATATATAAGAAAAAAAAGTTTTATTTATAGTTACTATACAAAACAGTTCAATAATATTTGATTTATTCGCTGATAAAATTCTGAATCCATCATTGCTTATTTTTGTCAGGCTCTTTTCGGGGAACAATGATATATAAATTAAAAAGGCTTCATGGACAAGACTTCGGCAAAGTTTCATTAAAATTGTAACATTCCACAGTCTAATTAAATAGTTACAGCTGTTCTGGCGCTGCAGTCCAAAGTGGCTCACTTCGAAAACAAAGGCACATCATAATGAAATGTATATAAAACATACTTATTCTTTTTCTCATTTTCCTTTTTCTTCTATGCCTCTCAGCGTAGAGGTATATAAAAACACTTCTGAGAATTGCAACATTTTATCCATATTTCAATCCAATACGTGTAGAACTTTAGGACAGTGGTTTCGAACAAGCTCATATTTAAATTTTTATTTATATAAACTGTTTTCAATTTTTTTTTTATTAATAATCAAGCTGGTCAACAGAAACTTAAAAAAAAAAATAGAAAATCGGTTGTGACAATTTTTTTTCTTTGCCTCTTTATATAATGATCATTTTATTTTATTTCGAAATCTCACTAAATTACATTGGCTTTGAAACGCAAATTTGACAGAATTAATAGTAATAAACTATTATTGCATTATATTAATTCATTGCACCATCGAAACCCACATATTAAACACTACCTTGTTTATTGGAAGATATAAAATCCTACTTCTAATTTCTTGGCCACCCACATATTCTTGTATAAGCAAAACAATTCATAAGATTTTATTTTACTATATTTATTTATTTATTTTATCAACAATCGATATCGAATGTTAATTTTATATCACATGTAGTTAAATAACATGTTCTGAGTGTTATTCTATATATTATTTCTAAAAGGTGTTTTTGTGTCGCTACGCCGTAACGTCGTCAATTCTTCCAATCCAATGATCCAAATCCAATGATTGACCACTCACTTTGAAGATATTCTTCTCTTTCACATGCGAAAAATACCCCTATTCCCCGCAATTTCTGGAAAAAAAGTTATGAAGGAAAAGAAACTTTATTTACGAATATCTCGAAAAGTATACATATATATCATGATTGTAATCAGGTGATCCTATCACATTTCTATAATATAAATAAATAATTGCATGATGTAAAGTAAATATGACAAATATTATATTGCTATTGAATAAAGTAGAATATTGCCGTGGTTATTAACTTTTAATTGTTATTTAATATTAAAGAATATTTCACATCAATCGAATCACTTTTTATTCTGAGCTGATTTAAAGGGGACCCTACACGGTCAATCGGAATTGCACTAATGACGTTCCGAATTGTCGTGTAAGGTAGTGAATGAAGTACTGATGGTGGTGCGCTGCGGATTTCCGAACATCCGGAAATCAAAGGTTCATTCACGAGAAGTGGAGGGGGGACTGAGGTAAAAGTAGTGGGGAGACTAACCATACTGCTGGATAGGTTAGGTTACCTAGGCCTCACAACCATTATACATTTCTGATTTTCATTATATGTAAATAGTTAAATAATTTTTCATATCCCTTGTTTATAATTTAAAACCATCTTCAACTATTTCTTTTAAATAGTCAAGTGGGCAACAAATTAAAAAAAAAAATGAGGAAACTTCACAATTTACTTTAGGAAAAAAAAACTTTAACGTTGTGTATATTTATCAGTTCTTTTCCCATTTTCCTCAACAAATTTATTATTTTCGTAATATGTTTCCTTAATTTTTGTAAGTAGCAGACTTATATTTTACTAACTTTTGTCAAAACGATATGATACTAACCTTACAACTAGATAGACTGCTTTACCTAGGTCTCGTTATTAAGTAAATAATTTCATAAAAGTAAATAGTTGTTTATATCCCTAGTCTATATTATTATTAACCATTTTCAACTATTTTTTCTTTAAATAGTCAAGTAGGCAATAAATTGGAGAGAAAAAAAAGTGGAAACTTCACATAAGTAATGATCAGTAATGATTGAAGGTGTAAGGGTCTTCATGATCAAAGCGATAGCGGGCAATCTTGGAACTTCTTGTGAGGTTTATTCATGAATTACCGTGTAGGGTCTGCTTAACACAAAACAAACAATATAGGAATAGTTTAATTTCTAATTATTAATAAAACATGTGTTTTTTGGTTATTCATAGGCTAAATAATATGTCTCACTGTAGCCAATCATAACATCTTCTTCCTCAGGCTAATAATATAGGATATATAATGCAAAATAAATAATTATACAATAAAACGAAAGAAATAATACTAAAAATAATACATTAAAGATTAATCAAAATGTTTTTAAGTGAAAATTTCTTTAGGCGCGTTTTACATTTTTTTATGGAGAGTGAATTAGACTAAGCCGTCCGATCTATGATATTTGACGATTGAGTAAAAATACTGGAGTCGACTTATTCAAGTGTTTTTTGCATGTGGATTAAAATATCTCAAAAACTAATCATCGGACTTGCATACTCTAAGCTAGGGAATTGTTCAACATTCCATCTTCTCCGTAATGCGCTATTATTCAAAATCATAACGCAACGCCGTGTGAAAGAGGCGAAAATGAAAAATAGTGTCGAAAACCAAATGATAACTAATTTTATTGAAGATATGGATTAAAATTTCTCAGAAACTAAAATTCGGACCTGCATGCAGTAAGCGAGAGAATTTCGTCTTCTTTATAATGAGCTGTGCTTTATAATTTATATTTCATATTATTAATCCCGCTCTGTTGATGTTTTCACTTCTATCGTGTGGTCTAAGGCATGTACCTTAGTTTTTTTTTTAGCTATCTCTATTCTATAGGTTCATAATATTGTAATTGTTGTCTCTTTTGTATTATTATTTTTTTTTTTTTTTTATGAAAATTGAGTTCCTTTTATATAATCAAACTCTAATCCTCACGATGAAGGACCAGAACTTTATTTTTTTTACGAAATCGGCTTCTGATTAAAGTTTACTGAACTTGACTTTAACAAGAACTTGTTCATCCTCGATATGCTCATCAGGGTCTTTACTATGCTGATTATGGTAAGCTTCCTGGCAATCCTCATCACATATCTTAGGGCCTTTTACTATGAATGGCTTAAAATTATGACCTTGAAGGAGTTGAGGAAAGTAACTAAGCCCTGCTTCAGGGTAATTCCGATGATTGAGCAAATACTAATCTAAATCATCTTTTTTAGAATGTTATTTTAACATGGATTTCATCACACCTACTGCTTTTTCAGCTGGACCATTACATTTAGGGTAGAATGGGCTTGTTCTACATATATTAAAATGACATTTATTGGAAAAACTTTTTCAGTTCAAGATGGCTAAAGGGATAATTATCTGCAATGACAAGCTTTGGAATCCCAAACGAAGATAAAATAGACTTGAGACACCGAAATATTGTTTTGTTCGATTTATCTTTTAACTATTTTAACTCAATCCACATAGAGTAATAATCTTTTACTATCAACAAATATTTACCACCGAATTCAAGAATAGTCTAATTTCTAATTAATATTAAAACATTTGTTTTTGGTTAAGTTATTATAAGGTTATACAATATGTTGGAATATGGCCAATCCTAACATTAAAGGGGACCCTACACGGTCAATCGGAATTGCACTAATGACGTTCTGAATTGTTGTGTAAGGTAGTGAATGAAGTACTGATGGTGGTGCGCTGCGGATTTCCGAACATCCGGAAATCAAAGGTTCATTCACGATAATGCTGGATAGGTTAGGTTACCTAGGCCTCACAGCCATTATACAATTTCTAATTTTCATTATATGTAAATATTTAAATAATTTTTCATATCCCTTGTTTATAATTTTAAACCATCTTCAACTATTTCTTTTAAATAGTCAAGTGGGCAACAAATTAAAAAAAAAAATGAGGAAACTTCACAATTTTCTTTAGAAAAAAAAAAACTTTAACGTTGTGTATATTTATCAGTTATTTTCCCATTTTCCTCAACAAATTTATTATTTTCGCAATACCTTTCCTTAATTTTTGTAAGTAGTAGACTTATATTTTACTAACTTTTGTCAAAACGATTTTCTATGAGATTAACCTTACTACTAGATAGGTTAGTTTACCTAGGCCTCATTTTTTAGTAAATAATTTCATAAAAGTATATAGTTATATCCCTAGTTTATATTCTTATAAACCATTTTCAACTATTTTTTCTTTAAATAGTCAAGTAGGCAATAAATTGGAGAGAAAAAAAGTGGAAACTTCACAATTTACTTATAGAAAAAAAATCTTTAACTGTTGTGTTTATTTGCCATTAATTTTTCCATTTTTCTTAACAAATTGATTATTTTCGCAATGCTTTAACTAGATTTTTGTATGTAGTTGACTTATATTTTTCTAACTTTGGTCTAAATGATTTTCAGGCACTAGGAAGTAATTATTATATCTCCGTTTTTCTCTTGATGCCCAATATTATAAATGACAATGTCCAAATAAGCATATCTATGCTGTTTCTTTGTTTACAACTGCGCTAAATTGGTATCAGCAACGATAAGTAATAATCAGTAATGATTGAACGTGTAAGGGTCTTCATGATCAAAGCGATAGCGGGCAATCTTGGAACTTCTTGTGACGTTCATTCATGAATTACCGTGTAGGGTCCCCTTAACATTAACCATGTAATCATTGATTCTAATTTTTCTTAGGTCTGCTTTATATATAGAATTTTCTTTACATTTTGTAGACATTCAACAGGTTAATTACATAACGACATTGCAATTACATGTACTTCATTGTAAGTTTTAGTTCTTTCTTGTATTCCGCATCTCAGAGCCAAGGTTCATTTTTAAATTATCTTCCTATTGGTAGATATGATTTATCATCCTTCTCTTCGCCAAATACCGACTTCCATCGAACTTCTACACATGGCAGAGGACTTCTACAGAACTGAGCACTGACAGACTGCAAACTGCCGTTACGTGTTAGGCCCTCACAGAAATCCGAGCCGAGGAAATGAAATATATGGAGGGGGGGGGGGAGAGAGAGGCAATTTATGATGGCAAGGTGATGCACAGACGTGACCCGCGGCCGATGAACAATTTAGTCTCATTTCTCCTTATGCCCGTCCAGTGGCACTTTCATAACTTGGAGCGTCCCTTAGTCAAAGAACGGTCGTATGTTGAGGGCTACGCAACGGATGAAAAAGTTGAGGGAGAAATAGTACATAATGAACAAGTATGTATAAACAATTCTTATAAATAAATTACGAATGTTTTTTTCTTATAAGAAATATCTTATATAAATTTCTTATGTTGCATATTATACATAGATGCATATACTTATAGATAGATATATCTATCCTTGATGATGGAAAACCTACCCAAACAATCCACTAACCATTAATTATGATTCTCTGTATCAACCATATGACTTCATCTATAGAATAATTGAAACTTCTTTAAATTGAAATATAGCATTTTTTAATTGATTCTCTTCTGTAATTTTATTTTTATTTTATAATAATACCATGTGCCACATCGAAATGTAAAAAGTGTAGAAATATAGATTTTGATTTATACAATAGGTACATAAAAAATAAATATAAATTAAATAAGGATAAGTTAGTTTTTTTTTTTAGACATGACAGATCTTGTAGTTCTTTTGCTACTTAAATAAACCTTTTCCATCTCTATGTTCTATCTTATGCTATCTTGTGTATATTTTATTGCAGCTCTAGTGGATATTTGTATAATTCATCTATCCATCCTGCTTTTTGGACTTCCTACTGAACCAACCTGAACTTATATATATATATATATATATATATATATATATATATATATATATATATATATATATATATATATATATATATAAGTAAAGGTAAAGGAATCTAGTGTGTGTACTTTAGAAAAAAAATCTATAAATAAATAAATTATAATAAAAAAACATGTATTTTGGCAGCTTGAAAGAAAAGATATGGTCATAAATGAAGAAAAAAGTGACATTATGCAGTTTGGTTGAGAAATCGAAGACTTACAAATAAACTGTAGAGGTTATATAATAGACTCTGGAGTCGTGTTGGAAGAAATGGGAAAATAGACCAAGAGATATTCAACATCATTAAAAAAGAAAATAGCATCTATTACCAGATCTGAAATACGGTCCTAGGAAACCATGAGGTGGCAAATATGACTAAGATCCATATATACAACACACTCTACCTTCCAACCCTACTGTACGGTAGTGAGACCTGGGTCCTTTCTATATAGTCACAAAAGTCGATTTACCTCTGCCGAAATGAAATATCTGAGAAGAGTAGCTGGCCGAACTAGAAGCTAACAGATCAGAGATGATAAGGTGCCACGAATGCTGGTAACCGCGGAAAAGAATATGCTGAAATGGCTAGGTCACGTTATGAGGATGAACGAGGAAAGGAAACTTAGAAAATTTCTCGAGACAATACGCAAAGAAAAGAAGGCCAAGGGAATTCCAAGGAAAACTTGGATTGATGAAATAACCTAGCTGGGACAGAAAAGAGGCGAGCAGTTGGGTTATATGAGGAATCTGGCAAGGGACCGTAATTACTGGTGTAAATGGATCAAGGCACTGAAAGACACCAAGGAGGAAGGCAAAGAGGAATAACAAGTATGTTGGCAACTGATATAAAAAACTGGAGTTTAATAAAAATAAAATATATTATAAAAATAAAATAGTTTAAACACGTTCGTAAATATTTATAACTTGTAAATTCTTCAAGAAAATACTGGATGAAGCCTTAACGCTTATTTGTGGAAGGCAACCGGCAGTGACTATGCGAGGGCTCTACCAGATGTGCTCAAGTTTTTTTAATTATTTACATGGTTTTAATTATTATTTTTATCATTACTTATCAACCATTTGTTATTAATTCTTTTAAGTGGTGGGAGTGAATTTTTGACATAATCGACGTATTTCTACAAATTTATATTTTTCGCAAAATTGCCTAAATCCTTCCAATATACGTTGTATCTTGAAAAAAAAAAAAAAAAAAAAAGAGAATCAAGTAAGGTAGCGGACAGCCTAACCACAACCTAATGCCATGAATACTAAAGAGAGCTCATAACAGCCGTAAAACCAAACGGACAGCAGTCAACAAAGGAGCAACCGATAAGTTGGAAGACTTGCCTAACCTTTTGTTCTTGACCGAGCCTTTGTTGCTTGGATTTATTATCCTAGGGTCTGGTTTATTGGGTCCCTCTGTGTGGAATATGATGGATGGCCTCTATCTCCAAGAGCTATAATTAAAAACCAGTTCTCTATCTCAGTTGTCTATTGTTCCCTCCCTGAGTTATAGTCCTAGGTCAGCCATTTAAATATACATTTGATGTTCTCGCCTACCCCCACCTTTAAATATATATATTTGTAACCGAATCCCTTCTCACTTTCTCTATAGCTAGTTTGATTTATTGCGTCAGGACTGGCTAGAAGTCGGTCTAGGTTTCTTCAACGAACATCTGTTATGGGGTTTAAGGTTTATGGTCCGTGAGAAATTGACGCTTATAAAGAAATACCTTCGATACTCTGATGCATACTTGGGCACGAAATAAGGATTAAATGAAGCTTTCTTTACTTTTTTTTTATGAAAGTGTTTAGTACCTTTGAGGCATTTGAGTCCAGTTAATAACCTAAAACCTTCTGAAATGATTCATAATTCAAATGGACTGAAGAATATTTTATAGCTGGGGTGCCAGGGTATTCAGCCCAGAGCAGTATGGTTTCGAGTTCCGCAGTGGTATGAATCTTGATACTCCTGCCTTGCTAAGATCGGGGGCAGGAAGGGGGGGGGGCCTTCTTAGTAGACGCAAATCTCGACATTTTTTAGATGGATATTCATCGACCATTTATGAAATTAGAAAAAAAAATGTATCCTCAGAAGCCCACTAACTAAAATCCATTTCTTCATATTCATCGTATCCTTCGATAATATTCCCCATATTCCTGGTGAATATATCCACTAACGCCTTATTTGGAATCCGCATACAACATTGATACTGTTAGATGGGTTTATCTGCTTCAACACCTACTAGGAAAAACGTTCTAATCTTTGAATTCATTACCAAAGGCTCACTTACATCACTATATAACAAGACAAGAACATAAGGACATGAGTTGAGATTTGGGGCTTCATCAAACCATCGAATTACTCTCGTATGCAGAGCAGTTCAGAAGGGGGTTTCATAATTTTAGAGTGGGGCACATTTCGATGGAGTTATTAATTTTCGGAATGAAAAGTTTCATCAAGAAGGAGAAAACATGAGAACAGACCTCAGCATGTATATTTGTATATAATCTACATTTTTTTTTAATTCTACCTTATCCTGCTCTGTTTTTAAGAAAGGGTGAATAATAAAATATCTTAAGAGTGGGAGGATACTCTTTCTTGCGCAATAGATCTTGGAGAAGATGTATCCAATCCTTACAATCAAAAGTCCCCCCCCCCTGAAGTCCTTAACTCTGTATATTTTTTCATAAATAAAATCATTCGTAAATATATCGTTCCATATGTCGCTGATTTGGAACCATGACATATTCCAGACACATACGATCCCACTTGTTTCCAATCTTATTTCAACTTCGATTCCTGATATTCCTCCTTGGCGTCTGAAAAGAAGATAACCTCGGAATCTTCTAGCTTAATATTATTTGGACAGTGCTACTTTTTGGCACTACATCGAAAAGTCTGTTCATGTCATTATCTAAAGTCTTTTCATTTACTTTGTATACATTATTTAATATAGTCGTAAATTTTAACAAATAAACAAGAATAAATTATAAAGGAAGGAGATGGCCCGGGTTCTCGGTCATAAATAGGCTAATTAGTGGCAAACCTATTTTATTAAAAGCCAACGTTTCGAACCGACTTTGCAGGTCTTCAGCAACTTCAGTTCTAAGTGAAACTCCTAGCTGAACACACCTGCCTGAAGAAGACCTGAATTTACTTCATACACACTCCCATATACACATGATCAACTTAATATACTAATTTTTGAATTTTGGTAACCTAAATAATTAAATATTAATTAATTCTAGAGCTAGATAAATAAAAACGTTTTGAGGGAGTAGGTACGTCATAGAGGCCACATGCGGCTTTGAGGCTACAGGTTCGCCGCCAATGGTATAGAGCAGAGGTCTCTAAACATCGATCATCTAAAGTTTTTGTTTACGTGTTAAAATTTCAAAAATTATTTTTAAAATATGAAATTTAGTAAACAATTCAAACACGAGAATCTTACAACATTTAATCCATGAGTAGTTTTTCTTATAAAGCCATCTTATCTAGTCTGTTATATATGAAAATAGCTTCATCTCATAGCAACCTACAACTGATTTATTTATGAAAATTCTTAGAATTGGAGCCTTTTCAATTTGGAGATCGACAAATTTTGCCTATTTAATTAGGTACTAAAAACTCTTAAATACCCATTTGCTTTTCTCTTAAATCGTAAGATAATTTCAGCACAAAATTCTGAAAAAAAGTGGTCTTCACAAATATTGTGCCCTTTGGCGTTACCCACATCCCCAAAATATCAAAATAACAAAGTTATGTAGGCCAAACGGCCTAATATTTTTGTAGGCCACCTGGGGTAGTTACGCGGTTTTAGTTTCTAATCCTGTTATTTTATTTATCTTGTATATTACTTTGTCTTTTTATTTATATATATCCTTTTTTTTTTCTTTTTTTTTTTTCTTTCTCTTCTTACTTAGTTATTTTTATTTATTTTCCTTTCTTACGTACATATTGTGTGAATGAATAATATAGCCCTCGTACCAATGCCCTTCAGTGTGGCAGACTGTATTAATACTCAATAAAAATTAAGTACCTTATTAAATATACAAAGTTTGCCGATGTCCAAACTGAAAACACCCTAATTCCAATAGTTTTCGTAAATTAAATAGTTGTAGGTTACGATGAGATGAAGCTATTTACGAGGTTTTGGACGGATGTTAATATTTTGATAAAAAGGGGTATGTACCACGGACTACTTATTTCATAGCTGAAGTCTCATTTATAGAAAATGATATTTTTTCTCTTCAAATGGCCCGTATGTCTTAATGGAGTGGAGGTCTTAATGTGATCCGCAAGCCGAAAAGAATCGAGATTCCTGGTATATACTGTCCACTGTGTGCTGTGATAAAATTTAACAGAAGTGAATGTAAGTACAAAAAACCTTAATTAAGAGGTATTTGTGTAAGTTTTTATCGGAGTTTGTAGATGAGTGCTTAATAACTGTACGGCAGAAAAGCGCAAGATAGAAAGGAGGGGGGAGGGAGGGTAAAAAGGCAGCGAGGGAGGGAGGGAGAGGGGATGATCCAACGATTAGAGGAGTACTGAGGATGGACACTATATGCAAGGGCTCAATTGCTGCAGTCCTCTCCTGCAGTAGTCATCGATAGCTCTAGGCTTCCGCCCATAAAATGTTATCGGAATAGTCTTCTTTATTAAACCTTACTCCTTTTACACATGAGATGTAAATGCACATCATTTTATATAACATATCTTTAAATCTAATTGTTTGTTCATTTTTACTCTAAACAAGAAGTGGATGACATTATAACCATCTTTTGGTAAAACCTGTTGAAAAAAAAAATATCTGTCTTAGCACAATAATGAAAAATCTGAAGACCGTACGTATTTCGGTCATTTTATAAAAACTTATAGGAAAATATGTAGTGCTTCAAAATCATAAAGCATCAACAAAACTAAATATTGACAATAAAGTAATTTAAAAAAAACTGTATTACTTCAATTACAAAAGATATTGGGTTGCATACTTTCCAAATAAGTATTTGTTCTGAACCAACTACTGTTTTGCAAGGTCATGATCACACTGCATGAGATTTTTATTTTATTTAAGAATACTCAATGGATGATGGGTGAGTCCCAGGCAGAGATGGAAAAATACTACTCCGGGTATTGAGCACCAAGTATTTTACTCAAATACTAACCTTTTTACGGTATCAAAGAATTTAATTACTATTTTAGTTGATGTCAAAATGATTCGGTAAAATACTTGGTATTCTATACTCAAAGTAGCATTTGCCTATCACAGATACCAGGAAGGTTTTCCTAATCCAGGGAACCGATTGTAGACATAATAGAACAAATAATTATCTGCTACTGCTGTACTCGAATCCGGACGCAGAATAAAAGCAAGTATTATGCACTGAGCTACTGTCTAAATAATTCCACCCACCGACCTCTGCCCGAATTTTAACCATCAGATCCACTTTATTCTCCCACCTTCTCTTTGGTCTACCTCTGGGACGTTTACCAATCGGCACAGAGAACAGTAAAAATTTAGAAAAATTTTTGTTACAAAGCACAATAATCGTACGCAAACATTTTGATCGTCACAATTTAATCACATCAATTATATTTCAGAGAATATTTCCCGAAATTTGACGTTATGTAACCCCCTAAATCATCCATATACGGATGAAATATTCTCTGGAATATGTTATTTTCAATAAAACTTAAGGTAATCCTTTTATATATATACCGCAAACCAGGGTTTTTTTGGGACTAATGTAGAAGAGTTTATTTTAAATTTGAAATCATTCGGCGGACTGGCAAATTGTGTTCTATCAAGACTAAAGGAAAGTTGTCTCAATATAAAAATGTTTTAGGCAGCCAGGTAACTTCATATTCAAAATAAACACCAGTACACAGTAACCCACTAGTCCAAAAATAACCTCGGCTTACTATTTATATATACGCCGTGATTAAGCCAGTTCTGTTGTACGGATGTGAAACCTGGACTCTAACCGGCACACTAGAAGACAGGATTGAGAGATTCAAAATAAAAATTCTCCGTAAGATAACAGGACCAATATGGTACCAGAACCTTGACACATGGAGGAGAAGGAACAATAAAGAACTGCTGAAAGAAACGAGTCAATCAATATCTCATTATATGAAGGCAAAAAAGTTAAAATGAGCGGGACATGTAGCCCGAAGCAGTCCATCAGGGTGCCTTTAAACAACAATGAATGCCAGAGTAGTAGGCAAGAGACCACGTGGGAGGCCAAAAACCAGATGGATAGATAGAATAAACAAGGTGACGACTGAGCTTAATACCACAAACTGGAAAGCAGTAGCCCAAGAAAGGCAGATGGAGAGAAGACTGATTCAGGCGGCCAAAGATCTACAAGGTCTGTAGAGCCAATCGAAAAAATAAAAATTAAAAAAAATTATATATATATATTTTCGACTTTTTTTTTTTTTTTCTAAAAGTATATATTTATATTTTACAATTGTACAGTTTTAAGTGTCTTGGCAAGATTTCAAGAGTTTTGTATGTAGATTTTTTATTTTTTTTATTTTGTATACAGTATGTAAAACTAATATTTTCTTTACTGATTTAGCTTTACCTTTACTTTTTATGTTTGTTTTTATTTGGCCAGATATAACATTTTAATTTTGTAATTCTTTTGTTATTCTGAAGGGACTTCGTCCCAGAATAAAATTATTTTCTATTCTATTCTATATATATATATTGTGTGGATTCCGAAAATGATAACCATTATTTAATAATGTCTGTATTCTAGTAACCTCGAAAATTGTAATGAGTAGTGTTTCTAGTAATCCATCGACGTATAAGAACTGAAGAATTGTTTCTACAAAACGACCTCTTTTAACTATGTATAAAAAATAAATAAAATAATGGAATAAAAATTTCATTCAAGTATTAGTGTATTTTTATGAATCTAAGGAGTTTTATCAAATTAATCATATAATCAAATCCATCGATGTAAACAGGTTTTGCTATTGTTTTCTGCTCGTGATAGCACGATCACCAGAAAAGTTGATTGCTTATCAGATATTAATAGATAAGGTTTGAAACTGTGTTTTTCAACAGACGCCTAAGGAGATGAAATCTTATTGGTTGTAAGTGATCACACAAATGGCATCTGCTTTTTAGGGAATTTACAAGATAAACAACATCAACACATTCTTGTTGAGAGCACAGTAACTGTACTATAATCCAATGATTATTTCTTTAATATTTATTACATCAAGTTCTAACTCGGGTTTTGTTCATTGAGTGCATCACCCTGCATCACCGAATGATGAAACATGTATACAACTTGGATCTCGATGATAGCTTGCAGATTTCCATTCTTTCCCTTCCGTGGCAGGTAACGAGGAAGCTCTCCTATATCCACTTGAGACTGACAACGGTCCGGGACACCTTGCAGGCACTCAGCGGCCGCTGTGGGAAAAAGCGAATCTAATGAATACTTAAAAGGCACTTGAAACTTAAGTTGTCGAAGGGAGGGCTCTCCCTCCCGGTGGCTAAATGGTAATGAGGGGTAATTAAAGTTTCATTGAACGGTCGTACATAAACCGAAACTGGGGCTGACTTACCCTCGCGCGGGGTGCCCCGGCTGGGAATATTAACAAGCTCTTGGCGGAGGAATATTCTTTCTGATCGTCCAAATAGATTAAGAAGGGCATGAAGTCAAATAAGTTGACTTCGTGAAAGATGGGATCCAATCTAGTTCACAGCGTATGAAGAAGTAAGAAATCGATATTTTTGTGATTTAAAGTAGTTATGTACTCGAGGTAAGAATACAAGTGTTTAAGAAAGAGCGGACGTTCAACTCAACTCTATGTACAAAAATTTCGCTATAAAATCATATTCATTTCCTTACTAATTATAATCTCAAATCAGCTGGATAATAAGAATAAACTGGTTCGTTTTTTCCAAAGTGAATCATAATCAATTTTTTTTTTCTAAATCTAGATAATGAAGTCATGACTTGAAAAAATATCATGAAATGGTACATTTATTACTATTATTATTATTATTATTTATTCAAACGAACCTAATATTAAGAAAATTCGTAGGAAAATAAGTTGAATTCCGAAACCGGCCTTTTATTTTAGTTACGAAACTTTTATTTTTCAAGTACATTCTTAATAAAATAATTCATCAAAAGCATTATTTAACAGTTTTATTCCCCCCAAAAAAATTATATTGTAAACTTTTTCTATCCGAATCATTTTTCTCTATATGCCGAACATAAATAAGCCTTTTTTTTTTTTTTTTTTTTTTTGTTCAACTATTGGCTTTGAAGTTTAATTCTTTTCAAAATCGGCTCTATTCAAGTTCCAATATTAATTAAATTACAGTTAAAATAATCAATGATTTTAAGAAATAATTGCTATGAATTTAGAATTCTTCAATTTATTTGTTTAAGTAATTGTTTTTCATATTAAGATTTAAATGAAAAATATAGTTGTTTTTTTCGCATTTCCTGAAACATTTTCAATAATAACTTTTTTTTATGAGATCTTTTTATTGAAAAATAATATATTTCGCCACGCATAAGGGCACTGAGTACTACAGCTGAGCGAGGCACATTTATACCATGTATACAATTAAAAAAAAATAAAATAAAAATAAATACAAGACAAACGACTGCAGTATAAGTAAATACAACTGAAAAAAAATTATATAATTTTTAAAAATAACAGTTCGATCGGATTTTTTTATCTACTCTCTAGTGTCTCCTAAACCTACAAGAGAGAAAAAAATATATCAAGACAATTAGTAAACCAGCTACAGGAAGTTTCTAATTCAGACCAAAATCATACTAGATAAAAATTTGGTTGTGTGATTTTGATAAACTGAAAATCACAGAATCACTTATTTTTTTCAATTATTGTAACTCAATTTATAAGTTTATCTTCATCACAATATTTCCCACTTTAGTGGGTTTGGAATAATAATTATAAACATTTTGGAATCGGTGATTTAAAACTTTAGAAAGGTTTAAATAATACTACTCTCAGATACTATTCTCTTTTCATAAAGAGAATAATATAGTCGATAGCAACTCATAGAGATCTCATAACATTCAGTGATGCAATAAATTTAAATTTAAAAAAAAAAACATTCATTTTAAGGGTCAAATTCTGAGACAACTGAATTCTAATCATCTTAAGGACAGTATCGAATCTATGGGAGTAGAAATAAATAAATATATATCACGACTTTACACATGTTTTTCCTTATAAGTGTTTAATATTTTCAAAGTCACTTGACCTCATTTCTTTAATTGATCCTTCGATTAAGTCCCGTTATAAAACTTTATTTGTTCCATTATCTGTAAACTCCAATAGCGTCGTTACAGTCTTCAATGCTTTTGAAATTTCTTCCAGATTCAATTTCATTATCTGATTTTTTAAGGATAAATGAAAACACTGTTTCCCGAAATCGGTCTAGGTCTTGCACTTTACAATACCAAGACCAAGACCGCCTAATAGTTGCAAGACCAAGACCAAGACTGGACCAAGCGAAACAAAAAAACAACGTTTTTGTGAATAAAATTAAGACAAAATAGTTACCAATAATATGAAATTGCGATTATTATTTGTAGAGAATTGTTATAACCAATATACTTATTCATGGTAGACATATTTAAAATTGAAAAAAAAAAAAAAATGGAAGGAGATGGTCCAGGGTGGGAGTCATAAATAGGCTGAATAGTGGCAAAAATATTTTATTACAAGCCAATGTTTCGACCCGACTTTGCAGGTCTTCTTCAGGGATGTGTGTTGAGCTAGGAGTTTCATTTAGAAATGATCGGGTTAGGGGTGATTTCATTCAAAATTTAATCTTAACGCGATGCCGTGCTAGAGAAGCGAAAGGGTAAAAATTTTGTTGAAAAAAAAAACAAATGTTAACGAGTTTAACGGAAGATGTGTATTAAAATATTTTATAAACTAAAAATTGTACCTGGATACTGTAAGCGAGGGAAATGTTCAGCATTTCATTCTCTTTATAATGAGCTATTATTTATAATTTATTTTTCATATTATTAATCTCGCCATCTTGATGTTCCGAATATCACGCCTTAGTTGTTTTTTTCAATGACAATAAATAACGCTGTTACAGGAATGAATGGATCAATGGTATTCGGTAAGCCTCCATAAAATTTCTTTTCATTTGATATTCCTTACTTCAAAAAGAAATTCATCTCTAGGTACTGCAGTACTATATATAACTTAAATAATTTCCAAGTATGAATAGGAGTACTTCAAGTACTAAAGTAAAATTTAAAAAATATATACGCGTGTTCACCATATGCGTAGTGTTAAATCAAAACAAGCCTGCCCAGCAATGACGATATATCTGTGACTCACGCACCTACTAGCCCATATCTATTTAAGATTATGAGGCATAAAGAGGGGGAGATGAGCCGGTAGGATCTAACAATCGAGAAGAATCACGGTAGGAGATGGAAGAAGACGGGGAGGGAATAGAAGAAGGAAATAAGAAGAGAGAATAAAGACAGAAGTTGGGAGTGAGAAAGCCTTTATCCGAGAGCCATAACTTGGGCCGGCTCCTTGAATAGTAATGCAGGTTAGCATTTACTCCTTTACCAGTATTTATTTTTAAGTCTCCTTTATTTACACCTTCAACTTTCTCTACTCTTCCAAATGCGCTTCTTTAGTTACTCCTTCTGTAATTCCCTCTCCGGGTCTCCCAGTTTATGTCCGGTCCGAGGGCGGAATGAATCCGGCTATTTATTATCCTTCGTGCTCCAGGATTTAAGAATCCCTGTCTCTTTTAATGAGGAAACTCTGAGGGAATTACACTGGGAGGGAAATCTATTCCAGAGCTAATTCCGATACTGATTGGATTCTTAAAATGGTCCGAATAAAAATCGGTGATAGCTAGGTCCGGAAATTCTTTAATCATATTCATAAAAATAAATGGTAATGTTCGTAAGTATGAAACTTCTCGCATATAGTAAAATTTTAAACTACATTATTATAAAGTTTAAACTTCCATAACCATTTATTTTTATACTTCAAACATTTATTTGCACTTAAAAAAAAAATAAGTTGCATGCTTTAGACAACACAATAGATGTAAAAATATCTACAAGGTGAAAGAATGAAATATTAACTAAAAATAATACTTCATTATAAAAAGGATGAAATACTGAACGATTTGCTCGCTTAGAGTATGTAGGTCCGATTTTTAGTTTTTGAGATATTTTAATCCATATCCTCAATAAGACTGGTTATCATTTAGTTTTCGACACTATCTTTTCACGGTAGCACGGCGTTGCGTTGAGATAGACGTTTGAATAATAGCTCATTACAGAGAAGATGAAATGCAGAACAATTCCCTCGCTTACATAATGCAGATCCGAGGTTTAGTTTTTAAGATATTTTAATCCATATGCACTTCAATTAGTCGATTCCAGCCGACTATACCCCAGCTATACACATCGGAGGTCTGACGGCTCAATCTAATTCACTCTCCACAAAAAAAACAAAAAAAAACGCAAAACGGACCTAAAGAAGTTTTCACTACAAACATTTTGGTATTTCAAATCAGGGTTTCAAAAGTCGTCAGACATCCTTAGGAATTAGTATTGCCCAAATGCGAGACCAAGACGAATCTTGGTCGTGCCCACATAGTCTTGTTCTTGGTCTTGGTCTTGCGCAACAATCTTCCAGTTACTTATTATATTGTTGCTATAGAGATATTACTGTAATTGTTTAGATTGGAGAAACCTAACTAAACCCGAATGAAAAATTAGAGGAGTTAAATGCAAAAATGTATTGGTTATACCAATTCATTGCATGTAGTAAATAAAATTATCAAGTATTGCCTTAATTTTTATTTAAAAAATCGATTTCTTTTACCAGTCCAATCGACCAGACCGATGTTGGGCATTCCAAACTGGTCTCTTTTCAGAAGTTTTCAATTCAAAAATAAAGAAAAAATACCGCTTAGGTTAAAGCTATATCTTTTAGGATATTCCCATGTTACTTTACTACTAAATATTTCGCAAATAATGAGAAGTTAAGCCTTGGAGTAAATAACTGATTTCATATGCTGTTTTCGTATTGGTTAAAATAAAGTAGAAATGATAATAAAACTAATGATAAAATTTTAGGTAAAAATTATTAATGAAATATAGAAAGATTGTCTTTGGTCTTTATACATTTAGCAGAAAATTTCTGATTTTTAGGCTATACAAGTTGAAGTGAAAGATCTTGTTAATTTCTTCTCCTTAATTTTGGAGAAGAAGTCTTGGTCTTGTGCAAGAGTCTTGCAATAGTCTTGCAGTTACCTATTAGCTAATTTCTATAGAGATATTACTTTAATTTTTCAGATAGAGGAAACTTAAGCCTAAAATTAGAAGAGTTATATGCAAAGGTTTATTACTTATACCATTTCTTTACATATTGTAACTAAAATTGTCAAGTATTATTAACTGTTTGTCTTAATTTTTATTCAGAAAAAATATTTTTTTTTACAAGTGTTGGTCTTGGTCTTGCAAAGGGCAAGACCGAGACCCATTTTGGGTAACACTATACGTAATGATGTATATTAATTTGCCAATTGTAATTAAGTTGTGATTAACTGGGCTAATGAATCTTGATCTGCGATGTTGCAGTATTGGGGATGGCAGAATAAATGTGGATATTGAGTCTTAAAAATCTATATTCAATTTGTTAAAAGCTATATGATTTTTTTACAGTATGGCATCGGATAACTTTTTTCCTTAAATTACCAATGTTCAATTTGATTATTCTTATGGCGTATTTTATTCTGTAATAAAGTTATTTAAATTTTTTAAAGTGAAAACTAGTTTTGACTTTTTTTGTTAAAAGCTAATTAGATTGAACCGTCATATCTCCTATGTAATGTTCGGGCAAAGTCGGCTGAATTCGGCTAATTGAAGTGTTTTTGCATATGGATTAAAATATCTCAAAAAATAAAAATCGGACCTGCATATTATAAGCGAGAGAAATGTTCATCATTCCATCCTCTTTCTAATGACCTACTATTCAAAATTATATCTTAACACGATGCTGTTTTATAAAAGCAAAAATAGAAATGGAGTGTCGAAAACAAAATTATAACGAGTTTTATGGAAGATATGTTTTAAAATATCTTAATAACTAAAAATCGGACCTGCATACTGTTTTAGGCAAGGGAAATGTTCATCCATCTCATCTTCTTAGTAATGAGCTATTATTCAAAATTGTGTCTTAACGCGACGGCGGGTTAGAGAGGCGAAAATAAAAAAAAAAAAAATGATAAAAAATTGTATTAAAGATTTGTCTAAAATATCTCAGATACTTAAAATCGGACCGGCATACTATAAGCGAGGGAATAGTTGGGCATTTCATCGTCTCTGTTATGGGCTATTTTTTATATTTCATACTATTAATTTGGCCTTTTTGATGTCTTCATTTTCATCTTGTGGTCTAAAGCACACAGTTTAGTTTGTTTTTTTTAATTTGAAATTCTTCTCTTTCGCTTTTTATGATTGGTATTCAACTCCTAACCATTTAGCAGGCGATTCATTCCTCTTGAACCAACCCATCCCACGGAAATGTTACATCATCCTCAAGGACTTTCGACAACGTTTGTCAGCCGAGGACGGATCTCCTGGCCCGGGTTAAGAAAGACGAACGACAGACTCTAATACCCGATCCGTTGACGATATAGAAGTGGTCCTATTTGTTCCTAATCTGTAATATATAGCGGGAGAAGAGAGCTATAAATATATCTTGTGTTTAAGTCGGATCCTGACAAGGGATAGGCGGTGTCAGTCGGTCCGTCTGTCTGCCGCGGAGCATAAATCTGCCAGCGGGGCCGATATTTCACTCTTTAGCGATAATTTATCGTTCATCAGCTCTTGTTATTCTTCCTTTCCTTCCCCATAATTCATCGGCTTACCGATAGTGGTCGTCCTGTTGTGGTCTCACAGAATCCCACACTATTTTACCAATATATTTAAATATTTAAAAAAAAAAAAATATATATATATATATATCGAAAGATGGATTCGACTATTTTAAATTGTACCAATAGTATAAAATCGTTATATATTTATCTTGTTTCTCCTGTTTTTGGATTTTGAAACTGCTGTTGATTGTAACATTTTATAACATATTTTAAATACGTAATAATGGAATGTAATCTATGCAAGAAAGCAAGAAAAGATATAGAATCGACAATCAAGACTTAAATTGCACGTATAAATACATATATAATTATAACTTATCAAAGTATTGTAAATATATCTTAATGTTGAATTATGTGGCATTTAAATGTTATAATTAAAGTAAGTTATTATTGCTCATTATCAGAATCAGCCATATTTAAGCATCATGAGTAATATGATATATAAATAAAATATTATTAAATGTTATCCCAAAATCCTATAAAACCCCGAAAATTAATTTTATTCCTTGATTGGTATGATAGTTTTAATAAAGAGAAAAGTAAGCAAAGTTAACTCGAAGTGAGGTCAGTATAGCTTCCTCGCCGTTTGCTAAAAAATATCTATATTAAAAGGTTTAAAAATGTTCTTATGAGAATAAAATTTCGGGAAGAAGCCGTTTTCTGAAATCAATCCCTCAACATATACGGGCTTGATATCCACGAGTTTTGTTTATCAGCAAATACTAAAAGGCGAAAAAGTTTCGCATTTGTAGATTGCATATTGGATAATTGTTAATTAAAAAAAAAATCAAGTACATACTGAATGTGTATCTCCCTAGTGTCAGTGCAAATGACATATGTAAAAATCAAGTGATCTACAGAAGAGCATAAAAACTAATTATTTCTTTATGATTATTTTTATAATTATTAGTATAATTTTATATTTTATTGTCCTCTGCTATTTTCCATAGCAGTAGACTACATATATCAATTTCAGACTATATGTCAAAAGTAGAATACAAATTTAATGTTTTGATGCGATTTTTAATAAAGAGAAAAGTAAGCTTCAAAGTAATACTTACATAATAGTCCGCTATACAGACTTTTTTTTTTTTAAATTATTAACTTCCTCCTAAAACTTCGTGTATGGCGTCATCTTAACAAAAGACATTTTCATATATGAAAATTCTTAGAAATGGGACGTTTTCTCATTAAATATATTAATTTAATGAGTTACTAAATACTCATTAGTGTTGCCCGTCTAATTGTTGAAAAACCAAGACCAAGATTGGTAAAAAAAAAAAGTGTTTGTGAATAAAAATAAACGCAAAATATTTACTAATACAAGACAATTTTAGTCAATATATAAAACGAATTTTTAGAACCGATTTACAATACTTTTGCATTTAACTCTTCAATTTTTTCATTCGGGTTTTAGTTAGCTGTCCCCATTCTGAAAAACATCTCTATAGTATGTAGTTGTAACATTTTTCAAAAGTTTATTCAATTTTCCTCTAAACTATATATATAAAAAGAATGTCTAAATTGGACTATTTTTAACAACTTTTCTGTGTATTAAATTTTGTACACTGAGTTTAATAAATGTTTACTTGCCCATTTACACTGCTTTAGTTCATCAAATAAATTGCACTTTAATGATTCCTATTGTTGGATATCAGGCAAACTTTATAATGTTCTTTATAATGAAAATATTTAAAACTAAAAAAAAAAAGTTTAAAATCCGTAGGAAAATCGTGTGAGTGGACACACAATTTTTTTTAATTTAAATACAATGGTCATTCAACAAAACTTTCTTGACATTGCTTGGAATCTATTGGCAAGTTAATTTTATTGATTTGGTTGGACATTACTATGTTTATGTCAATAAAACATCCAAATGTGCACATTCTGTAGCATTTTTCTAAAATCTAAAACAGCATATTTAATAAATAGCAATAAGCTAATAGATTACTGCAAGACTCATGCGCAAGACCAACAAGACCAAGATCAAGACAGTGGGCCAGACCAAGAATCGGCTCAGTCCACACCAATGGCGTGGCAACACTGTACCAAAAATCTTTTTACACCCTGAAAATACATTCTAATAATATATTTATATGGTTTTATGTAAGACGGAAAGGAAGCTAATTTAACTCAAAGTAAATGCTTACATAAAGATATTTATTATCATTGTATTTCAATCATTTTATATATTAATTAATAATCGTTCATTTTGTTTTAGTTTCAATTTTATAAATATATTTTTGTTCTTTCTTTGGTTCCGTGTGTGTTCTGTATTCACTTGTATCTGTATCTCACATTTCAAATGTTAAATATTTTTATTTTAGCAATGATGATAATCCACATTCTTGGGATAAAACGTCGGGAAACCTAATAAATCACATCTAGATTGCAAATACGGACAATTTCTCATTTTCATAATATTTAAATAACATTCAACAATACGTCCATCTCCAGATTTTTTTTTCTATTTAATCCTCAAAATTTAATCGGGACGTACTCCAATTCCCGATTTACACCAGAAAATTTAAAACAAAAATGTTATGGAATCTAGAATCTAGAAATCCAGAAACGGTAAACCACTGCAGGTCGAAGAAGCTGCGCAACTGCATACCGAAAGCTTTTAATTTCCTACTGGACACGATGTCAAAATGTGCAAGTGGACTCAAAAAATAGACAAAAATATTGACATCCATTACTTTTTCTTTAAAATATTCCAATATCTAAGAATGGAAATTTCAACAGTTATTCAATTCAATGATTCAACTCGTTAAATATAGACTGCTTAGATGCATTTTTTCTTAAAAGTTATTTTTTTTTTAAATTAAGATTAAATAGTATCAAGCATTAATTCATTGAAAGAGGCGTAGAAGCAAAAATAAAAATATTTAAAGAAATTAGTACAGTATTTTCAGTCATTTGTTCACTCAAGTCTGTCTGTTCACTCTGATGCGTGGGTCCCAGGTCATACTTCTGTCGAAAAGTAGTCCAAGGTAATATACTTTTATTAAACAATAGTGTGTCATATACAAAATATAAACATTTTTTAAAGATATTTATTAAAGTCAATCAACTTTAAGTTAAATATTTATTTAACCATATTACTATTTAACAACTACTAATAGAGGGTTACAGAAAATAAATCTATTTATAGTCTATTTATCTTCTTTTTTTTTACTGAAACTATGAAATTAATAAAGACATTTTTTTTTAAATTTTATTATAGTATTGATTTGTATCAATATTAGACATTTTTCTTTGATTATTGTTGTTGTGACATACCCTACCCTATTGTTTGGGTATATTGGCCCCAAAACAAATTTAAAACATATACAAACCTCCGTTCCCCTTTTATCTAATTGGATTTGCGACGGATCTTGTAATCAATGAACCATGGTAAACCAGTAGGACATTCTCACAGTTAGTGAGCTGTACGTTAGAGATGATAGAACTAGATAAGGCTCTTTCCCCCTTCTTCGGCAATGGAGTTCTGCTGGCTCTAGGGTCAGGTACAGGTACAAGTACAAGCTATTGGTAATCCTAGCCGACGATTGATCTTTCGCTGGGAAGTCACTTCCAATTACTGTTTGAAAAAAACTGAAAGCAAAAAAGACTATTATTAGCCATGCTGTGCTGGGGGGATATGAAACTTCTACAAGAGAATGACAACCTTGAGTGTCCATGTTTTTTTTTTAATATGTTACGAAATATTTTACAATACAAAAAGATGAACAAAATGAAGAATTTCTTTTTTCTTTATACATTTTTTAGTGTTTATTAACCTTCAAACTTTCGATTGAAATCCACCAGGTCGTTCCTAATGTCGTCTACATCGCTGTCCATCTATGCTGGATTCAATCGATTGATGGAATCTCTCGATATAATTTGCGCTTAGTTTAGGAACTTGCCATTTTTTTTTTACTAAGTAATATTATATTTTAAATATTAATAATAATAAAGTGTAAAAAATTCTAATATTTGTAAACATTGTGGTTTAACGTTGCTATTCAGTTTTACCATATTTATTCATGTTAAACACTACAAATACTGTTTACTATTTTTACAAGTGGTTTAAGAATATTTTAGATTTAAAAATAGATTTTATTGATCTAATCATTGGAAAAGTTAGATCTTCTGGTCCGAGCCCTAATTATAACATCCCTGGGTAATGTCCACAATACATTAAAAAACAAAATCAAAACTATGGATCGTGTATTCATTTTAATACATAAGTAACATTTTTTCATAAATTTAAAAATTTTACAGTATAAAAATACATTTACAATGGATGAAAGTGGCTTAATTTTCATAGTATCAATGCTTTTTGTCATCTGGAATTGAACTTTTCACTGATCTTATTTAGCTAGTTTATCCCATTCTGATACACAGGGAAATATTTAAAAGGTTGGTAGTAGATATGAAGATCTACAAAAAAGATCATATAAACAATTTCCACTGGACAAGTATAAAATTTAAGATTTGTGTTATATACCGATTTCGTGTTTTTGTTGAATAGGAAGCGATAACTTAAAAAATATTTTATTTAAATAATTAAATATTGCTTCGTGGATAACTAAAAAAAATTTGCTTTAAACGAAAACAGAGTTTGTCATTGTTAAAACTATTTGAAAAGAACTATTTGGTGGATAAAAGTAGCCTATTTATGTTTAACAAAAAGTCATAAATTATTTCTGATTTTTTCTTTTATCACAATTTAACTGTACGAAATTTACTCCACTTTTAGAGAAACTTCCAAGTTTAATGAGCTTGAAGTCCATATTAATTAATTTGAGTTTTATAAGGTAAAATGTTGAAATTTACCTCAAGTTGTGTAAAGAAATGATGCTATTTTTTATCCATGCACCTTTAAGTACCCATGTTTTCTGTAAAGATGACATCAATTATCCGTTGCAAAGCTTTTATTTCTTGTTTTTAAGTGATATGGGATGTATTCTAATAAACATAATTGCTTAAAAACACATTTTATTTATAAGAATAAAAAATACATAAATAATTGATGATAAACAAACTTCTTTGGGTTTTTCATGCCTTGTGTGAGTTTTTTTAATTATTATTATATTCAATCTATCTATTTTATTTTTTATAAAACCTTTATTTAATCTTAAAACCATGAGCCATTTTCGAAAATACAAATTTTATTTAAAAAAAAAAGACTAGTCGACATTAAAATAATATTTTAACTAAAAATGTTTTTCTTAAAATACATCCGTATATAGAATACTACTCTATGGTAGTACTTCTTTTACTACACATAAAATGCTTTGTTTTGTTTTTTTATTTGTTCCCAAAATCCACAAATTTTCTCTTATTTTTCTCATTTAATCAAAGCTTGATTATTTTTTTCTTTTCTCTCTATCATCATCAATTCACTATGCTGTATTTTAGACTGGAATCAGATTAAATAGGGGTTTTACAAAAAATAATCTTATATAGATTAAATACAATAATGAATATAAAAATAATGATTTTTAAAATATTTTTCAAAGTGGTTATGAAACTACGTTTTTCTACCAGATCTCCGTCAGTGGAATTAATATGCCTTTATCAGTGACAAACTTAATATTTCTTATTAAAATTTACGTTTAAAATAAAGAAACTTAATGATTGCTTCAATTATTTTTATCAAACGTACATATCAGGGCTATAATTAAGTTTGTCACTTATAAATAAATATATACATATTTTATATATATGTTTAAAAACAAACATAAAAAGTAAAAATAAAGAAAATATTAGTTATACATACTATACACAAAATAAAATAAAAAAATCTATACACAAAACTCTTGAAACCTTGCCAAGACACATAAAATTATGTACAATGGTAAAATATAAATATACACTTTTATTAAAAATACATTACATTCATCTTAGCAGTAAACTCTATGTTTCTGTTGAAAAAAAAGAAAAAGAAAGTGGAATCTGATAATAATTATTTAAGTGATGAGCTATATGTAAATACATTATTATGAATAATATGTAATTTTACAGAAAAGGTTAGCTGGTATCTGACAGTTTTTGGGACAGGAATTGGGATTATATACATATATATATATATATATATATATATATATATATATATATATATATATATATATATATATATATATATATATATATATATATATATATATATATATACATACATATGTGTGTGTGTGTGTGTAAATATAATTAAATTTTTTCTAATGAAGTCAAGATCTTGACTTCTAATATCAACCTTTTAA
The DNA here is from genome assembly GCA_928085145.1 of Nezara viridula. NCBI lineage: Eukaryota > Metazoa > Arthropoda > Insecta > Hemiptera > Pentatomidae > Nezara > Nezara viridula. The sequence continues at coordinate 51,466,980 of OV725082.1, read as the reverse complement.
ATATTTCTCTGTACTTACGAAGCACTCTATATATGTATGTACTAATTAAGGGCTGTTCTTTTATACATGTGTCAAAGCTGGTTTATATATTCAAAAAATCTAGTGTGTTTTTTTTTCAATATCATTAATTACAACATTCGCCTACCTCGATCTATAATGGAGAAAGTAACAATAATGGGAAGACGGGGGGGGGAGTGGGGGGGAGCTTGTTACACCGCACTCATCGCTGAGTAAATCAACCCTGCCTCGTCCCTTCTCGTCTGGAACTCCCTCCCGGAGTCGAAGCAAGTCTTACATAATTGCACATTTTATGAGAGTACCCCGAAGCCATTTATTAGTGGACAAGGGGTCCCCCAAGGATCAGCACTAGGACTGTTACTGCATTAATTATTCTCGCTACTCTTGCCAGGGAGCTATATCTCATCCTTAGAGCTGCGTCTCCAGGAATATATCACCCGCCCTGACACCGATCAATGTTTCGATTCTCTCGCCGATTTGAATATTATCTCAGGGTTCGACCCGTCAGTGAGATCTGGAGTGACTTTCGGTCTTAATGAATTTCTTTAGTGTATATATTTTTATGTAACGATAAATACATTGCAAATTAACCTAATCAAATCAAAATTCCAAGAAAAACAAATGGAACCACAATGATCCATTTAACGACCACTGCTGACTGGAGATTGGAATGCAAAAAAATGCTAAATGAACAATGGCAGTTTAAGTGGAACCAATCTACAAATAAATTGCAAGAAATTAAAAAAAATACCAAAAACTCCTCTTAGAATTGGACATGCAGCCTTTACCCATGGCTAGCTAATGAGAGGCTTAGAACCACCATTTTGTAAAACATGCAACACATCACTTACACTGAAACATAATATACCTTCCAATATATCTGAGGCACTTTCAGATGACGAAGAAAAGATACAAAAAATATTTTAATTTATAATAATAATAATAATAAGGCTTAGCGAACCCGAAGGTTCGATGCCGACACCACCAATCGCTTGTTACACACCTCCCTCCACCGTTCGCCGTCCAAACCCAGTCCCTTCAGATCGGCTTTAATGCAATCCTCCCATCTTCGCTTCGGTCTACCCCTCGGACGCTTACCATTCGGCACAGCAAATATTAACCTTTTAGGAATTCTCTCGTTACTAAGCCCAACAACTTTACAAGCCCATTTGATTCGCCGCGATGAAATTACCTCAATTATATTACCCGGATACATCTCACGCAATTCGGCGTTGTGTAACCGTCGGAACTCTCCGGTTAACTCATCCTTTTTCGGTCCGAATATTCTACGCAATACTTTATTTTCAAAAACCTTAAGACGCTGCTCATCCCTTAATGTAAGCGGCCAAGTTTCGCATCCATAAAGAACTGTAGGTAAGATAATTGTTTTATAGATTCTAATTTTTAAGTTTCGGGACAAGAGGCGCGAACTAAGTAGTTTTGTCACAGAAAAATAACAAGCGTTCCCCGCCTTCAGTCTAACCTTAATCTCTTCTTCAATTTCGTTTTTTCTAGTTATCGTAGAACCTAGATACCTAAACTTATCTACCTGTTCAAAGATATTACCATCTATATCAATATCACCAGTAATATCGCCATTTTTGCAGCTAACCATATATTTTGTTTTATCCACGTTTATTTCGAGTCCTAGTTCTTTCCCGGCTTTCATTAACGTTGTCGTATTCAGTTTTATAGTTTCAACGTCTTCGCTTAACAGTACCAGATCATCAGCATAGCCCAGCACGGATGTTTTCCCGCCCAGATCCAACCCTTTCTCGGTTCGCATTACCTCCCTAATGGCATGTTCTAATGCCAAATTGAACAGGACAGGAGAAAGAGAATCCCCCTGTTTTAAGCCCGAACGAACCTCAAATTTTTCGGACAAATTATTACCGATTCTAACTTTATTGAGTGTCTCCGTCAAGCACATCCTGACTAGATTTACTAGTTTTTTTGGAATCCCCTGCTCGATTAGAATATTATACAATTTCTGGCGGTCAATAGAATCGTAAGCCTTTTTAAAATCTATATACAGCTGGTGAACAATACCGTTATACTCCAATTTTTTCTCTAATATTTGCCGTAAAGAAAATATTTGATCAATAGTCGAACGATTCCGTCTAAATCCGCATTGGTAGTCTCCGATAATTTCCTCGGCGTATTCCGTGATTCGACTGGTTAAGATTAAAGTGAATATTTTATAACATACCGGAAGGAGTGAAATTCCTCGATAGTTATTACAATCCGTCCTCGGACCCTTTTTGTGAATCGGAATAAGAATAGATTCTTTCCATTCTTCAGGTAATTTCTCGTTCACCCAGATCTTTTTAACCAACCGATGTATTTTAGAAACTCCAGCTTCTCCGCATGCCTTAATTAGTTCAGTAGGAATATTATCGATTCCCGCTGCTTTATATGATTTTAATTTTCCGATAGCTACTTTAACTTCCTCTTTAGTTGGTCCTTCTATTAACGGTTCAGCACTCTGGTACTCAGAAGGAGGACACAGATCATAATTTCCCGTATTTAAAATATTGTCAAAGTGGTCCTTAAACTTATTCAATATGTCAACCGGATCGGTCAGAATATTGTTATTATCATCCCTAATTCCAGACGTTACGGGCCCTACATATTTACGTGATCTGTTTATACCTTTGTACATGTCTCTTACGTTATTTTCGATTCTATTAGTTTCTATTTCAATTATTTTATTTTTAAGATACTCCCTTTTTTTATTTTTGAGCAATTTTGTCGTTTCGTTCTTTGAGATTCGGAAGTATTCCAGATTGTCTTCGCTAGGATTATTTAGAGCTTTTAATTTAGCGGCTTTTCTTTTTTCACACATGTTTAAGCAATCTTCATCAAACCACGGTTTGTTATTCTTATTTTCCTTTTTTCCTAGACACGAGTTACCGACCGCTTTAATATTATCTCTGATCTCTATCCATAACTTGTCAATATCCTCGTGGTCCTCGTCAGGAAGCTCTAAAGCTTCAAACCTATTCTTAACATCTAGCTCGAATTGGTTTCTAATTGATGGATTTTTTAATTTTTCCAAATTAAAATTCTCAAAATCGAAACGGTTTTCTTTTCTCTTTTTTATATTAAGTTTTTGTCGAAGTTTCGCGATTACTAATTCATGATCCGACCCACATTCTGCTCCGCGATAAGACCGTACATTAATTATACTACTTTGCCAGCTGTGTTGTATCAAGACATGATCGATTTGATTTCGTGTTTGCGAATCCGGTGATGTCCAAGTATATTTATGAATATCCTTATGTTTAAACGTCGTACTTTTAATTATCAGGTTTTTCGAGATGGCAAAGTTTATCAGACGGATCCCATTATCATTACTATATTCGTGCAAACTTTCTTTACCAATCGTCGGAATATAAACTTCTTCCCTTCCTACCTTTGCGTTCGCGTCACCTACAATTATTTTCATGTAGTTTCGTGGTAGTTTATCATAAACCCATTCGAGTTTATCGTAAAATTCACTTTTGACTTCATCGTCACTGTCTTCGGTCGGACAATGTATGTTTATTAATGCGATTTTAAACCAACGTCCCTGAAATGTAGCTACCGAAATTCTATCACTAAAGAATTGTACGTCCCTCAAAGCGGATAGTAATCTACGCCTAATTAGAAACCCGGTACCTAAACAATGATTCTCGCTTCCTCCGTACCAAATAGTGTACTTCCCTTCCCTCATCGAGCCCTCCCCTGGCCAGCGAACCTCTTGCAGAGCCACGACATCCAAATTGTACCCATTTACCTCATTCGCGACCGATTTTAGCCCCCCTGCTGTGTTTAAACTCCTTACGTTCCACGTACCAATATTTAAATCCCTATATTTCAACTTGCGCCATGAATCCCCTAAAGCAGTCCCCACCCGGAGCCCCGAACGGGGGACTAGTTTACTTCCGGATAATGAGCGTTTTACCTTAGGAAGATCCATGACTTTTTGTGGTGTTTGGTGAACTAAAGATATGTGAGTAGGGCGTTCAATCCTACGTCACACCCTCCAGCAAGTCTGGTGGGCCCCTACCTCCAGCAAGTCTGGAGGTCCCCTCCCTCCAGCAAGTCTGGAGGGCCCCTCTCATTGTTGGTCAGCGAGTCCATCGGACTTAGCCGGGAGGAACTTCCAAGAAATTTCCACCGACCATCCCCACATCCGCCACCCGTGGGACGCTCCCCATACGCGGTAATGAGCCCGCGTGAGGATTTTTTTCATTTAATTTATAAAAGACACTAAATTTGTCCACTTAATTTGATTACATCTAAAGCCGCTAATGACCCGCTCGGGTAGATGTGGAATGTAACAATAAATAAAATCGAAATTCCATTATGATTGAACGATTTCGTTAGTGTTTTTACCCAAATTATTCTGCTTCCTACGGAAGATAAGGAAAGCTTTGTATTCATACGCATCTATGGAGTCCGAAACTGTGTCAAATTTCGATCGAGAATTACAATTCACATTTATACTTTAAAAATGAAAGAACAGATTAGGCTCCTAATAAAATTCTCATGAAATGTTCAAAGATTTTGCAGGTCGGTACCGAAATGGTCACTTATCAGTTCCATCGAATCCGATCCAATACTTTCGCTTAGGCAACCCTATATTTCAAAAATGGCTGGTTAATTTTGATATTTCATTTTATTTTTGTAATAATTAGAGAAAATTTTAGGATTATTGAAAAATTTATGTGATTACATGTTTGCTAATGTATTTTCATTCATAACCATCCATCACAAAAATTGCACATTCGAGATGGACTCTTTTATATATAAAAAAAAAATTTTATATATAAAAAAATAATAAAAATAATTAATATAAAAAAAATATGTTGTGTACTATGCTCATATATATAGATGATACTGTATATTTGTATATTGGTTTTAAAAATTGTCCATAATCGTTTGGTTTGTTTCTTGTCTAGGCGCAAAACATCCAGGTCATCAGCGCCCGATCAACTAAATAACACTACATTTATACTGTTTGGATGGTTGATACAAATAATAAGAATAAAAAAAATAATAAAAATAAATAAATAAAAGGATTGATAGAATAAAATAAATTAATAAAAATAACAATAGACACTTATAGATAATAAGATAGATAAATAAACTATTAAAAAAATAATAATAAAATCAATAAATGAATTGAAATTAATAAACAAATGAGCTTCTAAAATGAAGTAAAACATGTACCACTACAACCCATGAAGGGTCTTGGGTTCTATTTTGGGAAAGCACTGTTTCTAGGTCAACGGTTGTGTAAGGAGGTGAATTGAATGAGATAAAGCCCCTCTTAATTAATTATTTAATTAAGGGTACCCACTTTATAGAGGATGGGTGTGCCTCAGGAGGGTCTCCCGACCCAGGGTCGCTCCACGGCCAATGAAACAGATAAATAAATTTTCTGCCATAAGCCGCGGTTCGAACCCGGGACCTTTAGCATTGGAAGTTCAGTACCCTGCCACTGGGCTACCCCACTTCCAAAATAAAATAAATAAATAAAAAATAATAATAAATCTTCAAAGGATCATTAGTTATAAACTTGTCATATTTTGGAACTTGATAACTTTTGTAACGATTCCTTCTTGATTTCCCAGGGATGCTGATATATTCTGGGTATTCCGAGATCTTTTATCCTTGCAATGTAGAAAGCTCACACTTCTAAAACATTTTTTATGGTTAATGACTGGTCACACTTTTGACAATTGTCCATAATTATTGATAAGTATGCTGCGTTTGCTGCAACCCGATATGATTGGGCAGCACCTTTTTATGAAAATAAGTGATTCTTCTTTCAGCTTGCTTGGAAGACTTCCATCCCACATAGACTACTATTCGTCTTTAATTATATTTTGAGTCGAATAATATCTATATGTGTCTTCTATAATCCTAGTAAGTAAGAGAACTACAAATCAAGGCGCTTCTGCAACTAAAAGCAGGTCTTGATCAAGTGAAATATTGGCTTTGTTTAAGTTCAGTGATAGTTATGTCTTAATAGATATAAGAATAAAGGAATATTTTTCAGTGGACCAAGCTAATCACTTTATTAATTAATTTATTATTTATTATCATTATAACTTTATTATTAAATAATTTGTTGCTCTAACAGTCGAGGTAAAATACTAAGTTTCACTTATTGTGCTTGTTGAATAGACTATTTTGATAATATTATATTTTATAAACAATTTTTTTTTTCATAGCTCCTTTTTATTTATTTTTGTCTTGAATCCTTGGATTTTCATTGTCTTCATAATAGTCATTTTACTATTTAAAAACATTGTAAGGTGTATTTTTGATTGTCGTTTTTATTTTTATTTATTTTTTTATTGATTGTTGTATTTTTTCTGCATTTGTAATATAAAAGGTGATGGGGCTTACCTCAGGCTCGAGTTGACCTCATCCTCTAGAGCTTACAACTAAATTAATAAAACATCTATCTCATGTGAGTTGTTGCCAACGTTTTGGAATTTCGGCTTGTAATAAGTTGTTGAAAAGAGGGTTTGCCGATTGTTGAGACTTTTCGAAAAATAATTTTTATCGTTTTGAGAGAAATTCTTTTATTATTGATAAATTTAGTGGTGCTTGTATATCCAATGCCTTCATTCTCTGCATCGTGGTCCCTCTCACTATTTTTCTAATTATTCCATTTTGGAAACATTGTAATCTTTCTCTAGTCGTTTTGCTGACATGATCAAACAGAGGTGCACCATCCAACAGAGCTAGGCTCTATATTATACTTGTATAGACTAGGACCTTTAGACGTAAAGATAGGTTTGTTGTCCTAATTAAATTTTGGAGTATGATGATGAGTAGATTTTAATTATTTGTCAAAATATCTAGTAAATTTTAAATGTCTGTCGAAGTGAATAGTAATAGTAATAAACGAATAAATAGTAGTATAGTTCATTTTATTTGTCTAAGGAAATTTCTGTACAAATAAATATAATGGTATAATTAACAATGTTAGATCTTGAGTCTAGTATTGCATTCAAACATAACATTAACAATGTCTAAACAATATATATATATATATATATATATATACATAACAATTAGTAAAACATTTTTTTTTTTCAGTAAAACATTTTTTTTTTAATATTCCAGAGGTATAAGACAAATGACAATATAGATAAGCATTAATATATGTTATATGATTAACTATGCCACTTAACAGTTCAATGAACAGCCCTGTATGAAATAATACAGTTGGTTTATTTTTTTCATAGTGTCCATTTTCAGTATCTCCTCCACACTAGCATCTTCTCTGAATAAACGAATAAATATTATAGCTTTATAGATAGCTTTTAGGATAGCTATATAATTTGAGAGTTCTCGTAAGGGCATACTATAATAATAGTAATAGTGTATAAATTATGTATTTATTATAAATAATTACGCAAACTTCTCGTCGAGGCCATGATCCGTTTTCTATACAGTCTATGGTGTATATAGCCTAGGATACATAGGAGTATATAAATAGTGGCCCCCTATCAGCCCTTAGCCGAAGGGGAGGGGGGTGCCGGCTGATTTGTAGCCTGCTTAGAGCTGACTATCCATGGGAAAGAATTATCGCTCGAGGCCGTAGATCATCTTGAGCTATGGCTGAGTAGAATTTGACTGCCCCCCTCAGGATCTCGTAGGAAATCCTCGGCTGAATTAGCCAAGTCGCTATAAATACTCGACTAAGGAGGGTAAGTCATTAGGGGTGAGCCCCCTCAGTCAGCGGGCCCGAGGAGGCAGCTCGAGGGAGAAGGTTCTTATCCTCCTGATATACAGCCGATATAATGCAAATTGCTTCGTTGGGGGCAAGGTTGATGTCGAACACCACTCCTAGTAAATGCGATAATAACCGCCCTTCCATGAAATAATTCCTCAAATCAAAATGTTTCATAGAACAACCCCCTGTCAGCTAAATCATAACATTGTTTGGGCAAAACTCTATAATCAAGGAGTGAATTCAGGACATTATTTGAAGGGAGGGATGGAGGCTAACAGTTTTTTTATTTATTATATTTTTTCAACGGTGATAACAGTACATAGCTGTTTATAATTCATTATAAAATACAGTCCTTGGATCATTTTACTCATAAATATCATTATAATTATTATAAGTACCATTATAATTGTTTTAAGTATCATTATACTTAAGATTCGGTATAAGAAACAGTTTTTCTAAACATATTAAATAAAGAGTTTTTTCCCTATTTTTATAATACCCACATATATTATTACACTAAGGCTCGAAATCGGTTTTGTACCAAGATCCTGTCATGCTCAAATACCATGAATGGGGTACCTGAATTGGGTTCAGAATTTCACGGGGATTTGGGGAATCGTATTCTCCACTTTTGTTTTTCTTTCTAAAATAAATAAAGTCGATACAAACATTTTGCTAGGCTTCAATTCTGGAACGATGGTAGGACTGTAGATCTATACGGGACAAATTGCACCTTGAAGATTTTGATGAGTACAGCAAGACCCGGATAGTTCCTCCGGAACAATCGGATCCTGCGTTTTTAAGCCCCAAAACGTGCTATTTTCGAGATAACGCAAGGCATAGAGTTCGCATCCACACAACCTTGCGTTAATTGTAGTACTGTCATTGAATATATGTCTCATTTCGTCGACTTGAGGCCCCTATGATCGAGAGAGGATGAGTTTATATTATTTATCTATGGTGTTTTTTGTCGGTAAATCTTATTATCGTTAATTCTTCACCAAATCTCAAGATTGAGCCACCAATTTCGAAGGCTTCCTTCTCCTTCAGGCGGGCAAAATAGTCCAATCACTCCAAAAATTCAGGCAAACAAGTTATGAAAGAAAACAAACTAAAACATTACACACTTCTTCCTTGGTAATGCCCATAATTAAATAAAAGATTACTAAATTCCCCACAAAAGGAAGAAAAAAAAATCATCGAAATCGGGCAATTTTTAGCAAAGATACAGATTTAAGTTATATTATTTTTATTTTTTGTATACACCACTTGATTATTATTTAGTTCTAATTTTGTGTCGGTTCATTTTATGTTTTCTGTATACATAGTCCGTGGTACAGACCCCTTTTTAACAAATTATTAACATCCGGCTTAAACTTCTTAAATAGCTTCATCTCATCATAACCTACAAATATTTTATTTACGAAAATTCTGGGGCGTTTTCAATCTGGAGGTCTGCGAACATTGTCTATTTAATTAGGTACTAAAAACTCGTAAATATCCATTTGCTTTCTACTTGGATCGTAAGATAATTTGATCACGAAATCGATAAAAAAAGGTGGCTTACAAGAATATTGGACCGTTTGGCCTATTTAACCTTGTTATTTTGACAATTTGGGGGTGTAGGTAACGCCAAATGGCTTAATATTTTAGGAGGACATCTTTTTTCCGCACTTGCTGAAGTTGTATAGCGGTTCAAGTGGAAAGCAAATGGGTTTTTACAAATGTTCAGTAACTAATTAAATAGACAAAGTTTTCCGACCTCCAGATTGAAAACGCCCCAATTTCGAGAATTTTCTTAAATATAATATTTCTAGGTTACGATGAGCTATTTAGGAAGTTTCAACAGGATGTTAATAATTTTATAAAAAGGGGTCGGACCACGGACTAATACGGTTTGAATGTGTTCTCACCTCATTATAATTATTGTCTATATATTATTATAAAAAAATATAACATTTATCATTTCTTGTCGAATCTCGAATATCAGAGCATGGTGTGGTGGAATCAATTAAAATTTAAGAAAGGAATCTAGGATAGGCGCCGACTTTTCTTTCTGGTTTGGGGGTAGGTGGAGAAATGAACCCCCACTAAGAAAGTCTCGAGTGTTTATGTTGCATAAAAAACTAATGATATCAACATAAAATACAATATAATATTACAAAACATTATATTGTAAAACGAACAGTATAATACTATATATGAAAATAAATATATATATATATATATATATATATATATATATATATATATATATATATCGCTACTGTTGGCACAAAAGATTGTACGTAAACATTTTACATGTTTATTCTCTTTGAGCTAAAGAGGACATTTTGTAGCATGCAACTGCTATAAATAGCCTGCTAAACAGAAAAATAGCTGAGGGAAATAAAATATGAAATAATATTAATAAATCATAAAGAAATAATAGGTTTTTAGATCTTGTGTAGATAGAAAAAACACAATTTTTACATAACACCTGTTGCTGTTACACTAGCAATATCACTACTTATTACAAACGAATAGATTTGAAAATATGATAACAAATCAATTGAATACATTAAAATATTTGTATTTTTATTTAAAAGCTTTAGGTATTGAGATGAACTATCGATACTCGAATATGAAGAGGTGCACATGTGCACAAATAAATCATAACATCCTAGGATATGTTACTTCATATAGTAACATATATCTTAGAATAGAAACTAAAATTTTAATAATAGGTAAACATAGGGCTAGGTAAAATGATTGCGTAGCTACTTCTAGGCTTCTATTAATTGGGGGGAGACTGCCCCTCTCTCCTCCCCCCAGCTTTGAGAGAAAAGTGTTGAGCGCATCAAAAGGCTTATGAGAAAAATGATTCCTACCGCTTGAAAAAAAACAAAGAGATCTACGACTTATACGGCAATCTCACAGCTTCCTACTTCCCATTCGTTAAAAAAAAACCTCATTAATTAATATGTTTATTCAACTAATAAACAGCTATTTAAATTATTTAAAATTTTATTTATATGTAAAAAATAAGAAATAAAACATCTAATGGAGGAAGTAAGGGATCTGAGCTGAATACTATCCCATCTGTTGTATACGCATTGGATGCGTCTTTCCAGCTACCACCATCGGACAGGGTTCTTTACCTAACTCCTTCCAGAAAGTTCGGCCTACCGAAGAAGGACGGACAAGAAGACAAAGTCCTCCGTTATCCTCCGCATCGGGATAAATCAGTTTTTCAATTACACTTGCGCTGGCGATAAGAGGAGACATATTTATGTTGGCTATGAGAAATAACTGGAGATATCTTGGGGAGGCTTTCTATGCTCCAGGTGAAATATCATCTCCATTCGATTTCTTTCTTTGAGTTTATCTTCCTCCAGCCTCTGAAATATATATTAAAATTATTGCCTTTTCCTATACACTCTGGATATTGCTCCTGGAATTGACCCTGACACAATCAGGAGGCTTTGAAAGTTTCGATAAGTCACTACAGATTGAAGAAAGATGTTTCTAGCAATCTCTTAAACTGGAAAACATTAAAGTAAAAACATAATCTTATAGTAACTTCTCAATTTAGTTCATGACATTGGTACGTTTAAAAATGTTATTGCGCGGTAGAAACTATCTCACTCACCTGATGACACCATTCATGACACATTTCATAATATCTTCAATTTAAAAAATATATAAACGCTAAAAAAAAAACTGTGAAAAAAATCTTGAATAATAAATATTCTTATTGGAATTAAAATGTTCGAAAATGAATTTGAATCATGATGAAGACCTAAAAATGTGTGTCGCTATAAACTATAGCGCCAACACGCCTAAAACGATTATAAGTAAACTTACCCGTCTCTCGGGAAAATATATGATCAAGATTTCTGTTAATAATAAAATTGTGAAAATTACTCCAAAACTTGAGTACGAAATGTTTAACACTAAAGAAAAGTAAACACTTCATCATATATTATTATTAATTAAGGGCATTGAGTATTTACGATGAATGAAATACAAACATACCATATATACAGTAAAAGAAAAACAAGATTATAACAAAATAAAATAAAATTTGGAGTAACAGAATAAATCGATCATGATACAACATTAAATAAAAAATAAATATATAAAAACACATTCATACTTATTTACAATATTATTTAAATGCCCAATTTATAGTAGTTTAAGGGTAAGAATTTATCAGAGGGTGGAAAATCTTGATGGAATAGAAATATTTAAGCCAGTGCAGAAGATATGAGAAAATTATATTCTTTTATCTCAATTATATCAAATTATAGAGATTTGGTAGGGTAATCTTGAATATTGTCCTCCGCATAATATGGCAAAATTTCCATATTGTACATCGGCATGTAATATGGCTGGGTATTTTTCTTGTTTATTCTCTTAGGTATAGGGGTAATCTTTTAATTTAATTTGAAAGGATTTGTCCTTGATGTGACAGAATGTAATATTTCTAAATAAACAAATATAAAAAAAAAAAAAAAAATTTGGAAAGATAGTTTAATATTAATATTTAAAAAAAAATGAGTATTTATTATTTTTATTCTTTATGTATATTTATTTATACTAGTAGGCCCGTGCGAAAAATTCGCACAGCATATTCTTATCAAAAGCCAAATTAATAAGAAAATAAAGTAATGCAATATATCAAAAGATAAAGAAATCAAATGTTCCTTTATCGATAAATATAATCGACAAAGAAAACAAAAATTAATTTAAATCTTCATTTCTGTTCGGAACCAACATGTATACAAATTTCAGTAAGCTGTATCTTTGCTAAATACTGTCCGATTTCAATGATTTTTTTTTTTTAAATTTTGTAGGGAATTTAATAATCTTTTATATAATCATGGGCACATCCGAGAGAAAAGTGTGTAATTTTTTAGTTATTCGCAAATAAAGTTTATTTTCTTTCATAACTTGTTTGCCTGAATTTTCGGGGTGATTGGACTATTTTTCCCGCCTGAAGGAGAAGGAAGTCTTCGAAATTGGTGGTTCAATCTTGAGATTTGGTGGAAAATTAGTGATGATATGGCTTGCCGATCAAAAACACCATCGATAAATAATATAAACTCCTCCTCTCTCGATCATAGAGACCTCAAGTCGATGAAATGAGCCATGCATTCAATGACAGTACTACAATTAATGTAAGGCTGTGTGGATGCGAACCCTATGCCTTGCGTTATCTCGAAAATAGTACGTTTTTGGGCTTAAATACGCAAGATCCGATAGTTCCGGAAGAACTATCCGGGTCTTGGTGTACGCATCAAAATCTTCAAGATCCAATTTATCCCGTATCGATCTACAGACCTACCACCGTTACAGTATTGAAGCCTTGCAAAATGTTTGTATCGACTTTATTTATTTTAGAAAGAAAAACAAAAGTGGAGAATACGATTCGCTAGCCCCCCGTGAAATTCTGAATCCAACGGTACCCCATTCATGGTATTTGAGCATGACAGGAGCTTATATTTGCTACAAAACCGATTTCGAGCCTTACTGTAATATATGTAATATATAATATATGTGGGGATATATTGTTGACAATTTTAGATTTCATATTAATTTGAAAATTGGAATTATTTTAAGTGTCTGACTTTTATCGAATATAATTTTTAGTTTATGCATAAGAGTGTTGTAATGTCTGCTATGTAGTATAAAAAGGAATTTGTATTTCCATAAGGATAATAATGTTTGTTATTTTGTGATAGGCTCCATTTGTATAGGGTTCTTCCCTTAAAACAAATAAAGGATTATGATTGATGATTGATAAGGAAACTTTGATTAAATTTTCAATGATTATGGTTGAATTTCGACCAGTGGGTGAGCACTAGTTAAGTATAACCTTTAAAAATGTATTTCAACTTAACCCAAGTTTACTCTTCTTAAAGCCCATCCTTCGTAAGAAACCTCCAATTAAAATCCAAAATAAAATCCTAAAAACATGTACAATAGTATTCTAGAATAGTAAACTTTCGACAGGTATGCCATCCATATATACAAGAAAGGTTGAATTCATTTTATCCATATGTTTCAACACTTAATTAAGAAATAAAGGAAACTAAAAAAAATGTCCTTAAAAAAACGGTTCAACCAGTAGAAGCAGCGGTTGTTACAAAAGCGATCTCTAACACAGAGGCGACAAGACCATAATGCAGTGGTTGACAAATTGTCTTGTGGATGGACTCAAGTAGGGTAATATACATCTAAATAGATCTAGATTGCTAGGACCATTAGTCAAAAATCTACCCTCTACTTCACTTGTAGAGGTCGACCCTCCTACCTCTGGGCTCATTGCAGAGGCTATTGTTGCCAGGGTGTATTCCCCATGTTCGGCTAACGATTCTCCAGGTAGCTCAACGTCCGCTTTCGGGACAACGATCCACTAAAGGATCACAAACGATCGCAAAAGTTGTGGGAAACCTATATAATAAAATTACAAACAATATATTTAAAGCTTAGAAATACTTAGAAAAATTTTAAAGTTCTTTTTTCTTTTAATAATTTTAATCCAGGAAGAGAAATTATTTTCACAATAATTTTATATCGTACTTCACAAGTATTATCGAACAATCAAGAACATACATATAAACATTTTTTTTTCTTCGTGAGTTGTAACCGGTGATGCCCAAATGCGAGACCGAGACGAGTTTTGGTCTTGCAAACTCAGTCTTGATCATGGTCTTGGTTTTACGCAAGAGTCTTGCAACAGACTTGAGGTTACTTATTAGCTTATCCCTATACGATATTACTGTAATTTTTTAGACAGAAGAAACCTAACTAATCCCGAATGAAAAATTACAGGAGTTAAATGCAAAAGTATATAGGTTATACCGATTATTAACACATAGTAACTAAGATTGTCAAGTATTAGTAACTATTTTAACTTTATTTTTAATAAGGCTGCCTTGGTCTGGTTCTTGCAAAGTTTAATGATACCAGATTAACTTCAGAGCTTTCTACTCTCTTTCAAAGATATTGAAATCACAAAAAACTTCAATAAATCTCTAATTAAGGGTATACAATGGTATGATGAAGTCAGTAACACAGCTTTGAGTTTTGAGGAAAAAAATTCCCCTCATGATAACAGGAGTGATACAGGATCAGAATACTAACGGATAGAAGAGGAAAGACCTATAAAGAATTGGTTATAGAAAACAGTCAATTAATATCTGATGATATGAAGGCAAGGAAGTTAAGATCGGTGGGACATGTATCTTGGATCAATCCAACAGAAAGCCTCTACACACTAATGAATACCTCATTAGTAAGGAAAATATCACGCTAAGTCCAAAATCCAGATGGATGTAATCAACAAAGATGCAATAGATTTGCATCCAGTTAACTAAAAAAAAATAACCTGATATATGTAAGGATTGAGAAGGTTGGTTAATGTAGCAAAAGATCTGTAAGGTCTGTAATTCCAACCAAATAACAGAAAAGACATTCCACTTTTAGATAATATATTCCGGTGTTCTCAGGATTTTCCAGGAGGTAGCAAATGTCTGATTCTAAATAGTACATATTTTACTGTCCGTCCATCAATTTATCGTCTTTTCTCAAACGTTAATGTTATGAAAAAACAATGCAAATTATTACACAATGCTTTATTATTGCCTAGCAGTTGTGTTTAAAAAAGATCAGCTTCTGAAGATATTTATTCTCACGACTATCTTAACTTCTGCGGCTGCGAAATCCAGTCTAAGAATTGTTTGCTATATCTTCTGTAACAATGGACTGTTTACGATTTTTTTTTTATGTACATAGTTTAATTCCTTACCTAGTTTAATTACTTTATAGATAGTTTAATTCCTTTTCATTTAATGAACCTCTACTTTATTTTATATATTCAATAGTTGCAAGTCATAATCAAATTACAAGTGTGTATTTTCTACATCTATCGTTTAGGCAATACAAAAAACAGCTTAAATCAAAGACTAATTTATTTACGAACCACTACTTCGAAGAATTGCCAAATTTATATCTATTGTTTAAATAGAAAACCTGCTAGTTCACTTACATCAACCTTTTAAGATTCATGAATTTCCGGTTCTGCAAAACATGATATAGACAAAGCTAAATCTGTTGAACTTGTTACTCCATGGTACGTTAGTAACACATCACATGCAGATATGTACACACAGCGCCGGCCTTAGACATTAGGCGCCCCTCGGGCAATGATGTCAGCAACTACACCTCCCCCCCTAGAAAAATTAAATTGATTTCTTCAGCTTTTTCTTATTAAGTAATATTTGAATTTTATTTCATTCAATAATTCATGCAGCTAATACAGCTGCTTTATTTATAGACTAAAATCAATTATTTTAATACGTTTTGTATATTTTTTTATTTTTAATAATTGGCTAGCACCACGAACAGTGGCGTTTTTTTATGGATTTAGTTACATGGAGTTTTTTTTTTTATGGCCCTTTCAGGTCGGTGCCACGAGGAAATTGCCCCGATTGCACCGCCTTAATTGTCGGCAATGTGTACACACATGACAACACTTGGAACATATACACAGACTCACTTCAACGATTGCATCATAAATAAACAGGACATAGCAACTCACTTACAGAAACAGTTTGCCAATACATTTATCCTTATACCGAAAAGGACGTGGATGAGAGATCTATTACGGTAATGTCTAAAAAGAAATATTAAGAGCCATCGTTGGGTAATGTTCTACGCTATGGCTGAAATGTCATCAATGCGGAGAATATCTTGGACCTCCTTGACTCAAGAGACTTCCCATGGTCTGGGACCTCCCCGGCGATACCCTCCTGCCTTACTTTCTGATTTCTCGGATCAGTCCCTGAGGAGATCTGAGTGCAGGCACACGATCAGCGGAGTCGTGGAGGTGTCGGCAGAGGCGCTAGTTAAAATATTATGAAGTGGGAGTGTCTTTTCACACCGAGAGGCACTTTATTAGTCCGCCGGTATCTGACCACACGAGCGGAACCTCACGACTCCGGGTTTCTTCAATAACTCAGCAGCGGCTAATGAGGTACCCGGTTCTCTGGTCCGAAAATAGGGAAATGGGAAAAGGTTTGTCTTAGAACTGGAACTTGGGAACTGAGGAATCCATAAACAGTTCGTATATGATTTATTATATAGAATATAGACCAATTCCGAAAAGGTTTCATTCATATTTCCATAAAACAAAACGGCAAAGCCCAAATAAATACCCATTCTTTTAGAATCATATTAAAAATCCTAGATTTTCGCTCTACAACTGTAGCTTTTAGGATATTTTCTGGGGCTAGTAATTACCAATAGCTATTGAATATGACTCAATCTTCAAAGGAAGCATTGTGTTCGTGCGAGAGGTTAAAAAAATTTGGCGCTCAGAATCGAAAATTTCCACTCGCGTTTTACGTTTCAGAAATCAAGGATCAGATTTGGTTCGGTATCTGTGTGTCTTTCTGTCTGTCAGTAGTCAAATCGATGTGACGGGAATATCACCTAGTACCGTTTATCCGATTGATGAAATTTTCAGGGATTATGCGGATTGGTGCCTAGATGGTCGATTTATAAATTTTATCAAATTCCATCCAGCACTTCCGCTTGCGCACGCGTAACCATATTTTTTCAGATATGTCAATATTTCAAAAAGGGATCGTTCGATTTGGCTCAAAGTTGGATAAAAGGTAAATATTGGTGAAAAAATAATGTAGTGTCAATTTTATTCTGTTCACTACTTTTTCTTATATGTACGCTACTATACTACGCGCGTTGCTATAGACTGTAGCGCCTAAACGAATGTACCGATTTAAATGAAACTTCGCTAAAGTCATTTTCTCGACGCCCTTTAAATTTATCTATATAACATACTTCAACGAAAAGAAGCTGGAAAAAAAGTTACGAGGGATATTAAAATTAAATTCCGAATAACTCAAAAAGTACACACTTTTTTGTTGATATTGTATATGTTTCTTTAAATTTAAGGAATTTCCTAACAAAAAAAAAAAAAAAATCGTTAAGATCGGATAATTACGAACAAAGATATGGTCTCCAGTTTTTTATAAATATATATGTTTTGTTTTGGTTTTTAAATTTTGAATATGTTACTGAACTAATGCGATTTTTTTTAGCATATTACTAATGATTAAAAAAAAAGTTTAGTCCAATAATTGGAATCACCTTTTATTTATTTTTCTTTATAACTAGGAAGGTAATGTTACTTTAGATGTATAATTGTTTGGAAATAATAAACCATTGTGAAATAATTTTCAGCGTTTTTTTTCAAATTAATTATCGTTATATTTATATGAAAAAAAAATCTATCGGACTGAAGCTCCCTCCCTTCCCCTCCCCCCAAAAAAAATTAAATCTGGATCGGCTAGTATATATCACTCCTATTATTGCAAAAGGTCGTGTGTAAAAATTTTCAACTTTTATTCTATTTTTATTAAAGGTGACATTTTGTAGTCTGCTACTATGGAAAATAGCAGATGATAGTAAAATATGAAGTTATGCTAATAAAGCATAAACAAATAATGAGTTTTTATGCACTCTTGTAAAACAATAAATTTTTACGTACGACCTTTTGCACTAACTGTGTTGAAATTCATGTTCAGTATGCTTTTTTACTTTCCTACCTATACTAGGTAAGGAAAGTATTGGAATCGGGTCAAATTTCCGACATGCGGTTTTCGACGGATCTATACGTTTCAGAGCACCCTGAGTCCGAAAAACACATTTTTAGCCATTGGTCTGTCTGTCTGTCTGTGCCAAGATTTTCTCGGGAACTACAGAACCGATTTTGTTGCTTCTTTTTTGTTTTGTAGGGTTTTGACTACCAATACCTGTGACAGAAATTCGGTGCTCCATGCGCAATAGCTTGCGCCCAATAAATTAAAAACATGTTTTTCTACAGAATGTAGCGCAAAAACGAAGTTACGGCTATTCAATTTCGAATGTAAGATTACGTTTGTATATCCTGGTGTCAGAAAGGGGTGAATGAGAGAAGAAAGATGACTAAGTGAATGTAAGAAAATCTGTTACCCGCATCACACAATTTTCACTATTCCCACAAAACCCATACACACAACCTCTTAAACCCAATCAAACTAAACACCCCACCCACCTACCCACCCACAAATCAATCACCCAAAACCTTCCCACCCAACCAACCCCACAATACAAAAAACAATCCATCCCACACTACCTCACACCCCCAAAACATCCACCACTTACTCCTACTACATCTATTCCCACCTCAAAAAAAAAACCAACATAAAACCTTCAACACCCACACATACCACAAAATTATCCAATCACACCCAACAAACTCCACTCTTCAACACCCATCCACAATACACACCCCACCCACCCCAATAAACCACTCAACACCCTACCCTCCCCTCCCCATTATACTTCCCAACACATCCCTCAACCACATCCCTAAAACAACCTAACAATCCTCCCACCCCCCCACCCTCCCCCCTCAACCCTACACCCCACCAACACCAATAACCCCACAACAACCCACCCAACAAACCCCAACACCCCCATACCCAAAAAATATCAACCACCACACCCCACAACACCCAACCACAACACCAAAACAACCCCAACACACACACCCTACCAACCACCCCCCTCACACCTTTACAAAAACCAAACACCATCCCCTTAACACCTAACTCACCACCCTCCCCATCTCCTAAACATTCCAACACAATTCACTCCAATACTCCCTATAATTCCATCCTAACTTCATATCCTCCAATCCCCAAATCATAACACACTACTACCATTCCAAACTACTAAACACATACTCAAACCAACAACCCCACTCCCCCCCTCCAACTACCACCCACCAATTCACTATTCCACCTACTCACACCTCCCCCCCACACCCCCCCCTCCAACCAAATACTCCACTCACACACTAACCCACCACCTCACATCCATACATCAATCACCCATTCACCACCCAACACCTCCCCACCTACCCCACAATCACACACTAATACACCTCACCACATCAACTATCCAACCAACCACACCCACACTATTTTACCACAAACTCATCTTCCCCACAATCCCACCCACCAAACCCCACACCCCCCCACCACAAACCTACCACACATCCTCTACTACCCACCCTCCACCCCATCAAAACACCCCAACCACAATAACCCAACCTTACAACCCCATAAACCCACAAAACTTAATCACAACATTGTAATGTTTACAAATGTTTACAACATTTAATCACATCTTGTAATTGTAAATATACCAATTAAGTTTTTTATGTATGTATGTTCTTCTTCAAATTGTAAATATACTTATTATTTTTTCTTCTTTTAATCTGTATTTTATTTTTTTCTTCTCCCAAACCGTCCAATCGCACATCTCAAACCTTAAAGAATGGTGTTATAACTGGAGAATAAAAATAAATTACAATAAATCTCATCAAATTACCTTCATCGTTTGTCGTAAACCTACGATTTCTTGCCCTCCATTATCCTTCAATGATCTAATTATCCTATCGTATCCAATCCTTACAATCCAAAATTCTTCGTAAATCCTTAATGTCCCATTTTTTTTCACAAATGAAACCATTCATAAAGACGTTAATGTTCCGTATGCCGCTGATTTAACCCGAGCCAGATACCTATTCTTCTATGATAAACTCCAGTCCCATTCGAATCCACTTGTTTGCAGCCTTGCTTCTTCCTAGATTCCTGATAATCCCCCTTGGCCTCTGAAAAGAAGATGGCTTCGTGATCTTCTTACCTAGAATTAAATAGGGAGTGCTATTACTGGACAGTACCTATTCAATTCTGATCATGTCATTATTTCTAATGTGTGCATTTTTACTGGCTGAATGTTTTATATAGTTGTAAATCTTTAATTTTAATTTTTTTTCAATTTTTCTTCTTGTAATTTATCTTCTTTTAATATTAATTTTTGTTAACTTATTTTTAGCCTTTATTCTTAAAATAATTAAACAATATTACAATTATTTTTTTTAACTTATCTTCTTTTAATCTTTAACTTCCAATTTTTATAACTTTAGTTCAATTGTACCATCATATTCAACTGTAGCTATTTTTAACTTTTTAACCTTTAAATTTTATTTGTTAGCTGTAGTTTTGTTAGGTATGTAGTAGATGATCAAGATGATAATTTAGGGCGAAAATTACCCAGATGGTTGAAGAGCCCAAAAAATTAATAAATAAATGAATGTGAGAAAATTAAACTTCTAGCTGAAGATCTAGTCATATCTTGATATTTTTTTATTGGTCAAATATCCAAAAGTATCTTTCTATATTCTCCTGAGTGCTCAAAGAATGGTATAGTCTCTCTCCTCTATTCATTTTATCAACATATTTTTATTTTGTCAAATCATAAAAATAAACAGAGATATTTTTATTTTTATTTATATCATTTCATTTAAGAGGCATTCGGTAAGAATTACGATTTACTGTTAAGAATTACGGTTGCCCAAAATCGGTCTTGGTCTTGCACTTTGCAAGACCAAGGCCACCTAACTGTTGCAGGACCATGACCAGGACTAGTAAAAAAAATTGATTTTTTAAATAAAAAATAAGACAAAGTAGTTACTAATACTTGACGGTTTTAGTTACTATATGTGAAGAATTGGTATTACCAATATACTTTTTCATTTCACTCTTCCTATTTTTCATTCTGGCTTAGTTAGGTTTCTCATATTTGAACAATGACAGTAATATCTCTATTATAATAGGCTAGTAGGTAACCACAAGTCTGTAGCGAGATTCTTGCGCAGGACCAAAACCCTTCTTGGTCGCATTTGGGCAAACTAGCCCTAATGATAAGTATTAATGATAAGTAAGTAATCCGTGGCTGATTTATTAAAAAAAAAAAAGATCTAAACAAACCTCATTAGTTTTTTCTGAAACTCATAATAATTAATTAATTAATAATTTCATTTTTAATATAATTAATTGCAATTAATAATAATGTTAATCACGCTGGAAGAAAAAAAAATTAACGATATGAAATGGTGTTGAATGTTTCCTTAAAGGCAAAACTGATGAAAGAAAAAAAAAAAATAACCGCAAAAATTACCTTTTTTTTTATACATTTTTTCCTAACACTTAAGTTTAGTAGCTGAACCGTGTTATATAAATAATTCGTTACAGTTTAAAAGTAGAATATATCACAGAAACAAATATAGACCAATATAAAATATATATTTTTATTTTGAAGGGCTTCATCACGAAAGTCTGTCCTTTATAAAATAGTCCATTTATAATTATCCAACAAATTTAGAATTATGGAAGACACCTGCCACTATTTTAAGTATAAACCCATAACCATATGTTATATGGTAGAAGACTTAGAGAGCCGTATTGACATCAGACAATCATAACGGATTATACTATTTATTTCTCACGCTACCTTTTATAGATGTATTTCTCTTTCATATTATGTAATAGCTTGACCAGGGAGTTGGAACCAAATCAGAAGAACAGACCGGTTCGTGGTCTATTTACTATAGCGCTGGAGACCCCTCATTACTGGAGCTGGAGAGCCGAAATCGATTCTATCTCGATAGCTATTGAGGATCGAATTAATAACCAGGCCGACGTGGGCTCCCCTCATATCCAAATTATATAGATTAGGGACATACCAATCCTTACATTTTTCATTAATCCTATCGGAAGGTCGAAGCCGTCTGTATCCTCAGGTGCAACTATTAGTCTGAAGAGAGTGGTATGATTCTACTCAATTGAGATTCTCACCTAAGACGTGCGATAATAACGGGATATTCCTATAGTATGTATGATGTAATATAAAAATAAAATAAAAACTGCACCACTACAGTCTTGGGTTCAGTACTACTTACGAAAGGTACTGTTTTTTAGTCAACGGCTTTGCAAGGAGGTAATTTGACTCAACTGCTAGGTTTTTCTTCTTAATTAATTATTTAATTAAGTGTACCCACTTATTAGATACTGGGTATGCTACAGGAGAGTCTCCTGCCCTACGGCTGACGTATCAGAAAAAATATTTTTCTGCCATCAGCCGGGATTTGAACCCAGGACCTTGAGCATGGAAGATCAGTGCCCTTCACTGGACAGGAATTATCCACTTATTATTGTAGTCAGAAACTAAGTTCCTCATGAGAACTCATCACGTTCCATAGGACACACTGGTAACTATTATTAATTTGGAAACAAACCTAGAATTCTTCTAATTTTGGTCAAAATAATCCAATCTGATGGGGTAATTTACAATAGGAGATACGCGAAAGATTAGAAAAAAAAATCTTTGATTGTATCTTTTCCTGTTCATTAAACCTAAAACTGACATAAATTATATTTTCAAACTGCTTCAAAACCTGTACAAAAAGGGTCAAATGAAGATGATGAGTATTATTTTTCGAGTTTTGAGAATACAAATTTCTTTGCTTTGTTTTGGTCGTAAGATTTGGCATACCCTTGTGATTTTGTTCAGATGAACACGAACCTGAAATTATATACACGAATTTTGTTAATGATCATTGCTCCACTATGCATAAAGACCATAAATACATAGATGTATGAAGAAATTTTGGGAGGTTTGGGAGGGAATAGGGTTAATCTCTATACACACCTAATGTTTACCAATATTATAGATTTAGCTTTAAATATTATAATATATATATAAAATAGACAAAAAAAAATATTAAAAATAGATTTGGAACATTTTTTGACAAAAATGACGTGGCAAGTAAATTAAAAATACTAATAGTTGGATTTTGTGATAGTACTAAGTTTCTTGACTTTGTTGTAGTTGTTTATTTTTAATTCGTTTATGGCTGGCTCATTAAGACGATCAGGAAAAAAATATGTATGTGTATATAATATATGTGTGTATATATTATGTATGTGTATATTGTTTTCAATCAGAAAGTCTGTTGACTAATTTTTTAATGGCTTACATTATAGATCGTCTCCATTCAAGTTGCAACAGAGGATATGTACAATTTCTTTGGGTGTAATACGATCTAAAATAATCCAAGATGTATTTAAATGTCTTCTGAGACTTCTGCACCAGCGTGTCTCTTATGAGAATCACATAATCTGTACAAGTTGAATTTTGTGTGGCATTTTTTTAACACAAAAAATATATTCAAACACCGTGAAATATATTCTAGCAGCTCCAATTTTCTTTAAAACTTGACTGCTTCAAAACACCGTTGCAGGAACAGTGTTAATTCTGTAACTGCTCCCTGCTGCATGATAATATATGAAGAAGCCGCAGGATTAGCTGATCTACTGCACTCCTAACTGCTCATTGTGGTCAGGCAAGAGACTGATGCGGAGCGCTCGAAGTGATTAATATATAGCCAGCAAAACCGCTCTTCCCTTATCAACTCAATTATTTGACTTGAATATTATTTATTCAGAAGAATCCAACATGCAAACTTAACATATACATGAGTTACTTACAAAATAAATGTAATTTCGATGCATTAAACAAACAAAATTTTACTCACAAAATTGGAAAGCTGAATATTTTTTTTGAAAATTAATTTGGTGGAAGAACTGTCAAGTTTTGGAAATCGTGTATAATTGTCAGAAAGTGTAATTTTACATTTGTACATCGTCCATTGGAGAAATCGGCTCCTATGAATATTCCTGAATCAGAAACACATAACCACAAAAACCAGATATAGCAAATCATACATCTTCTAACCATCCCTTACCTTGACGATGTTTAACCTCGATTCTCGCACTTCCATCAGAACCATATCGACCATCTTAATACCTTAGCACAATCATTATCCAGCTTCGGTCAGTATAATCCTCCTCGAAGGTTGAAACGGCAGTTGGCTCCGATATATTTTATAGATATCAGTTAAGTCATGAGTGGAGAAGCTGGTTTTAGCGCCCTCTCTGTCTGCTCTGGACTTCCACACTGTTGAAGAAGCTGAGAGAGAAGCGATGGGATCCCTGAGGGTCTCGCCTTTCTCTATATGTAGGTGAAAGGGAGTTCTCGGAGTTCTCTTGGCTGACTGTAAACATTGTAAATAAGAATGAATGTGTTTTTATTTATTTATTTTTTAATAAGAACTTTTTCACTAGTGTAGTAATTGATGCGTTGTTATGGATTTCATATTTTATTTAACATTATTTCAAGCTTCATTTATTTTGTTTTTATAACAGTTTATTTTTTTCTTTATTTTGTACTGTCGTATTGTATAAATAAATGGTCTGAATGAGTCTCACTTAGTTCTAATATTTTATGTTCTTAAGTATGGCGAAATGTGTTATTTCTTAAAAAAATATAAAAGTTAATTGTGTATTCCATTAACCATAAGTATTATAATTCAAAATACAATCAACGAAAAGAAGATGGCTTTAGAACAGCTCAAAAATAACATATATCTAAACATTTTTTTCATAATGATTCTTGTACAGTGTTATTTTTATCGAAAGGAAAATATCTCAAGAAAGAACCTTCTTTTATTGACGATGAATTAATAATGGATCTGTTTCTGATCAATGTCTTCAATGATCCTTGTCAGGACTCTAGGCGAGCGAGCTTCCCTATCAATCAAGAAGAAGCGATCCTTTACCCTCCGGATCCTCGGTTGGGGTAGCAGTGACCACTAATTCGCCGACAGAGAGGCCATCCTCCACGGAAGAGGTGCCGAAGACAAGGAGCGGTAGCGACCCCTAATTGCAGATAAGAGGCGGAAGGCCGCTGATATGTGGCGGCTCAATAAATCGGCGGCCTTTTAGTGGGCAGCCGATAGCGGCCAGAAATCACCGGGGCCGGCCATTAGGATAGCGTGCGCCTTTATCCGCGGATCGGCCGCCATTACCGCTCCGCTGCGTCGGGATTAGGAGCGCCTTTATTTACTGCCCTTCCGATAGTCTTTGCTCTCGGCACTTAGCCCGGGTGAAGACACCAGATAGCCTTATCATTTCGTCCTCTTAGTCCTAGGTCTCTGGAGCAGCCGATCGGGAGTCGGTCATCCTAGGACGGATCCTGGGTAGGAAGGAGGATGATCTTCGAAAGCTGTAGAACCATGGACCCACTCCAACGAAAAGAAAACTATTTACAGCTTGTTATTAGGAGATCCCGAAAGCTGCAAGGTTTATGTTTCCCAATAACTCAGGCATAAATAACACTAATGCAGCTAAGGCAGTGCTTTGGGATGACGACGTTAAGGGTGTACAATAAAAGTCAAGGGGGGAAGGTTAATAAAAAATAATCACAATTTCAACCATTTTAAGTTGTAAAAAAACTTACTACAATAGAAAAAAAAATTCAATATTAATCAAAAAATTTCAATGCATCAAGAATGGCTTATGTATAAGTTAAAATTGTATTTCATAAAATTGGAATTCAATCCATGAAATAAAAATTAATAGTCAGTCTAGAAAAAAAAAAAAGTCCAACATAAATAAAATTGGTGACAAGGTGACCTATGTGATGATAAAGATAAGGCATGTTTGAAACATCAAAGGAGAGCTCAATAAATTCTCGAATAGAAAACACTTACATGTCAACAGAGAAGTAGATAGGTTATCCCCACCGTGCAAATAAACTTGGACCAATAAGAAAACTTAGGAGGAGAGTGGGAAAAAAATATTTTTTGACGGAAAGTGACAGTCAGTTAGGAAGCTTTGAGAAGAACGGTCTGAGAAAGTTACTTGGAGCAGACGCAGACTGAGAAAAAACCTGGAAGAGGCAGAAGTCAGCTGGAGATTTTCTTGAGAGGCGCTGGAGTCAGTCTAGAGGACATCAGCTGTACCAGGACACGAGTAAGAAAGTAGCAGACGATTCCATCTTATCCTTACACACAGGTAAATTGTAATATCCATTAAGATCGTTCTCATTTCATCTTTGTTGGCAAAATAATAGTCATAAATCATGGTCACATTAGGACCCTCCATGAAACATTTTTATATAAATTCATAATGTTCTTACCTCAAATAGTTCCTTTTTTAATTTTATCTTGACATTTTTATACTATGTGCCACCGTTTCGACATATAGATACAAATAGTAAATTGATAATCTTCGAAGAATATTCGATTCCACTATTGATATGCGACTTCACATGTAAATCGATTAATTACATCACAGCAAAAGGTTCTGTTGTATCCAGTTTTTAAGTGGATAGTTAAAAAGGGGATAGCCCGAAACGTAAAAATAGAGTTAAAAGTAAATAAAAATATAGAAATAGTGAAATAATGATCATATTATTAGTCTTTGTGTTCGTAGTTTTAATTCATTAAGGCATCCTTGAACAAAAATTGAAAATCTCTCCAGGTTATTTAATCTTAAGTTCCATCATTTCCTTTTCATTCATGCGTCCAAAAAATGATAATTACCTATGTGAAACGAAGTTTAAGTTGTTCTGGATAATTTAAAAGAGAATATCTTGTGATTGCTTTATTATGTATTTCTTTATTCGGATAAAATCACACATAAATTCGGGCCATTGAAAAAAAAAAATTTATTTATTTTTCGCTCAGTGCTTACAAGTTATTGAAGTTGCTCTATCGAAGCCTGATAGATTGAAATCTAGAATTTATGCAACCGATGTCAATATTTTTTTTATCAGACATGGTGGTCTGGTCTCTTCAAGACAAAACGTTATTGACTGACAACTGTCAATGCCGAAGATAAATTAATCAAGGCTAATGACAGATATTGATTGCAAGCTTTACGACGTCTGATTCAGCTCTCGTCCCCAAATGATAAATTTATCGGTCAGTTCTGTCTTGTATATTCATTAATCAGTGTTTAGTGTTTTAGTGTATACATGTCATGATTATGGCATCTTTTACTGTATTTTTATGGATTGTATAAAAGATAAAGATAAAAATCACATGTAATTATACTTTCTTGATGTTGAAGCACATTGGAGAATATCATTATTGAGGTTATTCACACTTTAAATCACCCTGTGATACAGCATTAGCAATGTTAAGTTACCAGTCATGGATGATTAATTAA